>JACAXG010000063.1:3767929-4367929 GCA_018881555.1 Amblyornis subalaris
GATGTACAAAACATTTAATTGTGGGCTGCTTATTCATATGTATTCATTAAAGTTGGCTTTACACCCAATATCACTACTGCTCCTCCAAGCAACACGTTTCTCCACACACCACCCACCCTCTGCAGATTAGATCATGGCAGCAGCAAACAGAAAAATCAGTTCTCCCATAGTTTAAGTTATAATGGAATAAGAATAACAAAAAACATCCCAACAAGAACCAAATGAAATGGTGATAATGCTGCAGGGGAAGGGGTGGGAGAGAATTAACAGTGGAAGCTAATGAAAATGCACAATACACTGCAAAATTGAGAGGTATGGCTATAACACCAGTTTCAAAAATAAAAATGCAACATGGTCTACTGATTATAACCCGTTTGACCTTATTTTTTGTATTAAGGCTAATGAGAAAAAAGAAACATGGCATACCAACTTCACTCCAGTGGAAAGGATTGGTGCCACCTGTTGTACAGTTATACACCATGACTTTTCTTGGTCTGGGGGAAAAAATTTAGAAGAGCAAGTTAGAAGAAAAACCACCTTTAAAAAATACAGACAACAAAAGAGATGTCCAAAGTTATCCTTTCCCTCAACAGCATCATTTATATAAAGCAGAAAGCATCAGTCTCATGGTGGATTTTTTGCTTTATCATCTTTCAGTATTTTTGTCCTTTATCACATTTCTTTCATTTCAGAGAAGGCATCACCTCCATTACTGCAGATTGTATTGATCACAAGACCCAGGAAAGAATTTTCAGTCATAGCTTGTACAACAGGATCAGCAGGTGATGTCTTCCTCTTTGGCATAAGCAAGTTACACTTTGAGAGACTAATGCTATCAGAACCTTAGATTCCTTTGTCCTGAGGGAACAGCAGGACACAGACAAAAAGTTCAATACAAGACTGATTTATTAAATACACAATATAATTTCAAAATATTTAGTCCTCTCTTTTGTCACCTATTATACCTATTAATTCCAGAATACCAGGCTGCAGCCAGTGTGGTATTGACAACAACATCAACTGGAACAAGATCTGCTACTGCATTGTTGGAAGCTCTCATTGTTCGAAGAATTCCTTTTCCAGCCTTGAGAAACAAAACGACAAAAAAAGAAAGAAGACTCAGCAGTAAAATATATGAAGCTTTTTCTGCCTTCCAAAAGGAGGGGGAAAAAAAATTAAGTATATTCTTTACTTACAGCAATGAAGATACCACTAGGTCCATTGAAGTTATCAATCCAGCCCTATTAGGAACAGGGGGAGGGAAAGGATTTGGTTAGAGTATGCTGAAGTCAGCAGTTTCACGTGAAAGTCTGAGCAGTTTCTACAAATGTAAGGGGTGAAGGAAAAGGATAACAAAGAGGAGAAAGATATTTAATTCCATGTCTCTAAATAAAGTTTCCCATAGCAAAATCTGGTGATGTAACAAGTTCCTATGACTCAGACAAGAGATCTATCTGTAGGACTCCATGGTCCTTCAGAGCGAGATGCTTATTTATTTCTTAGTGAATGAACTGCAAGGCATTGTGCATAAAAATATGTTTATGTCCAAAGTATTCAAATTTAGAAGTAGTTTTAGACTAGCTTCTAGACACTTAGGTTTTTTCATTTTTCAAACAGAATACATTCTTGCTCAGCTATAATGACAGTATTTAGACACCATATACTGTGTCAGTTGTTATCAAGACACAACTTCACAGTCCAAGAGCTTTTCCTCTATAAAGGTCACTAGATAAGGAGGCTCTCAGTGTGTCCTACAGTTCACAGGCAAGACGGTCAGATGAAAACTCAGGGACTTACAGGAAAAGGCTCCTTCCAGCTGGCTCCAACGATGGACGGCCTTACAATGGCAATGTTTAACTTTGCACCTTCTTGCTGCATCACGGATTCAGCTAAGGCTTTTGTGTATACGTAAGTATTAGGTCTTTTACCTAACAGTTTAGGAGTAATATCATTCACTAGGTCATCATCCATCCACCTAAAGAAACAAAACAAGAAGCAAGTGTAAATTACTGCATGCTGCTTCACTGGGGGGGTGGTGGTGTGTGATTGCTAAAGTCACCATGATTATTTTTTCTCTTTTAAAGAAAAAGGGACACACATAAATGACAAGTTTCTCAGTAAAAGAGAGGATTGCATGTTCAGTGTCCACTGAAAGAAGCATACTAGCATTTACTTTTTTGTCCAGGTAATTCATCTATTATACCCCAACTATAGAGCAAGCAGTACATTCCTTTACAATAACCTAAATTCTGTCAACTAAGTTTTCAAACACGAAGTGCAGTTACAGCAAATTAGTCTTTAGAACACAGGCTCACTGCATTATGATCCACAAAGTGATGCCCAGCTGCATCATCAGCATCACCTCCACCTTTATGGTTGAGAGCAATTACACACCACCTCTGAAACAAGCTGGTCACTCTTTCCCCCCTTAAATTAGTGAAGTCTTGCAATTTCATCTTGCTGCCCTTCTCATTTAGAACTGCAATAACCTTCAGTCATAGCACACAAGCAAGACAGAGATGTGCCTCTGCAACTATTGCTATTTTCATGTTCTTCACTGCAAAACAGGACTTGGATTTTATTTGTCTCAGTCTCTAGGCCACAGAACTGGCATTTGTTTTTCAGCAATGTTCCATTACAAGGAAAGCGGACACACATCAGACTCCTTCCGTGACACGAACAGAGTGGGAAGAAAGGTAGTAAAGGCTAGGGATAACTAACTAACTAACAAAAGCCTTCCCTCAGGAGTTCTAAAATACACACAGCTATCCCAGCCCATACCAAGCAGTTTAAGTTACATTTGTCTCTTTACAAGTCAGATAGTCAAAAATACGACTGTTTTGCAATATCTCATTTGTAAGTGTATTTAAAGGCACCATTATAAAAAAAAGCTGGCTCAATGTGCATTCATTTGGTTTTAATGTTAGCACTCTTCCATCTATAATAACAAGTAGATATTTTACTTTTTAATCAGTTTTCTTCAGTTTCATATTTCTCTTCCAAGGGGTGATATTTTGTATGACAGGTAAGAAGGAAGAGACCAATTTAGAGTTGAGATTATTATGTATTATATTACACTTATCCCATATTGTTACCTGTTTCAGAGTTTGACAGATACAAAGTAAGATCTCAGGACAGTTAATACACATAGAAAATAAAATACCAAATGAGTAATTTTTCCCCACCCATAATGTCCAATTCAAGATTTAAAAGCTACAGAAAACAGATTTTTAATGTCTGGGCTCTCAGGATACCTAACAGAACTACTTTTACAGTGAAGTAATATTATTTCAGTATCTCAGACTGATCTTGCAATGGCATTTAGGTAGATGTAGTGGAGGCAGCTGTTCAAGGAGCTTGTCTTATTTTTATCCCTCTCCTTCACAATGCTGGTATCAGCACACTAGTAACAGCACAACATTTTCAATATCTCCTGATTCAGCTCATCGTACCGCTGAAAGACTGGCACCCTCAGGCATCATGAGTAGATATGATACTCTCCTTCAGTATCATACGAAGATGATATGGTGTGTATATATATTATATATATATATATATACACATACACACCAGATACGGTACTCTCCTTCAGTACCATTCCACATCCAGCTCAGCTTAAAGGAACCACAAACCTTAACCCATCTCCTTTACAGCAAAGGGGAGTGTCAGACATGCAGTCAGACTTACAGGCCAGCATAAGATTACTCTTCATCTTTAAGGCCCTAACCTTTTTTTGGTACTTCAAAAAAGCAAATGGCTACGGACTACCCAAGCAGATTCATCAAACATAACACATACTCAAGAGAATCTATCAGTTTCCTGGGATCCACAGGAGGTGGGTAAATGACTTCCTCAATCTGTTTCCGATTGCAATATGCATAGGCGGTGGAAACGTGCATGAACACCTCCAGATTCTTCATTCGCTGCGCCAAGGAGAGGAGCTGTTGTGTGGCAACCACATTTAACTGCACAGCATCTCTATTGATTAAACAGAAATGTCATTAGTAGAAAGCAAGACAAATACAAGCAAAAAAATTCACTCCCAAATGGCTCAGTGTTGGGAATATAAAGTATTCCTGAATACTCCACCTTACCCCAAAAATGCAGCATGGACACTGTCCTAACTTTCTGCTTAGAACAATCCTAATATAGAACATCTCTCAAGGTTTGGGATCATTTTCTTTCTACCCTGTTCTTACCAGCATTCTCATGCTCCATTACAAGAGTGGGAAAGTCAGCAGACCTTTTTGATCTCCTCAAGCTAAATTCCAATCCTGTGTTTTCCATAAAATGTGAAGGAAATGCAACGCAACACCGAGCTGCCACAACATGCATCTCTGAACTTCCAAGTTCAAGTTGAGTTAGGTCAACAACTCGGAAGGCTTGGTGGCCTAGCAAGTTGGAGTCTGTCATCTTCTTGTAGGACACCACAAGGCTCCATACAGGATGGAAGGAAAGGGGAAAAAAAAAAAGGAAAACCCACAAACAGCCACACTTTCATGCTCCAACTTCACTGCTGCTCATTAGTGTGTTTAAGAATACCATAGCAGAGTAGGTGTATCTCTACAATTCCCACCAGGTTAACAGCTTGCTGACCAACTTTTATGATTATTTTATATAATTTAGATCTTCTCTCCAGCCTACAGGACTTGTCACGGGCACCAGTTTTCTTGTACATAGTGTACTAACCAAGTAAGTTTCCAGAGTACAGCAAAGTAACACTTCGAAGTCTTTACAATAAAGCTGTTACATTAACAACAAAATTGGTATGACCCAAACAATCACCGAGTTCCAGACTGCTTTATCACCCATTATTACTGAAGTAAATAAGGGACAGGAAAGGAGACCATTATCCCAAAGCAATTAACATAAATGGAAACTAATTAGTTCACTACCTCTTTCAACATGTCAAAGGAAGGAGCTAATAATCACAGCTGCATGCACCCATTTTTCCACTTCTTGTTTTCATCTTTCTCCCTGTGCATCTACTTCTCCCTACTTCCTCCAATGTTAACCTCTATTATTAATAAGAGACTTCTTAAACAAAGGAAGAAAAGCTGAGCTGTATTTAATCTCCTGTTTTTCTTATCAGGTAAGGGAGCAAGTGCTAGAACTTCCCACACACAACTTTTCTCACAAAACTGTATCCTCTGAAAACATGCATTCCCTTTCTAACAAGGAAGGCTAAAGGAATACTTTGTGCTGCCCTTTATACACTAGAAGAAAAGCTCTAATATCACTAAGGAACACAGAACATAAAGCTACAGCTTATTTGTATCCTTTCTACCCATATTTGCAAAATGGTGCAGACACATGATTCACCCCCTCCCTTGGAGTACCATTGATTTACCAGATCGGGGTAAACAGAATTTTAGACTCACCTTAGTGTTTCATTGAATCTGATTGTAGCAGCACAATGAAATATAATATTAATGCATTCTATAAATTTTTCCTTGATTGGTTCACTAAGATCCAGTTCAGGCTGTGTAAGGTCACTCATAACTACTATTATTTTTGCTTTGAAGTCTGGTTGCTCTTCTCTCAACCTGTCAAAGAGCTGTCAAAAACAACAGGACTAAACACTCAGTGAAGATAAGAGAGAAACATTTCACTTAAGTGAAGAACAACCCCACATTCTTTGTCTATACCTCCTTATATCTCAAGATCATCACGAAGTTAGAAGAGTGCATTAGCAATATCTTAAGAACATGTTACTGACTTCTTACGAACACACTCAGTGATGAAGTTCTGCGCACTTTATCCCACACAGTGGGATACACAGTATTGCATGTGTTGTATAGAAAATACGAAGACTTCAATTTGCACTTGTTATTATTTTAATACTCATTCCAACCCTTAAAAATCAAATCTCTATCAGATTTGATGAATATCAGAATATCAAAAAAAAGAAGGAACGGTCTCTATTAGACACTCAGAAGTTTTAAGTAGCATTCTAAATACTGTGAACTCTTTTTTTTTTCAACATGTGGAAAGGGAACAGTCTGCTCACTTCCCAAGCTTGATAATAGCTATTCCAATTCTTATCAAACTCATGCTGGATTTTAGGTTTAGAAAACTCGCATCAAGACCTACACATTTCCAGGGATTTAAGAGTGCTATCCTCAAATTATGCCAGTCTTGGAGAACTTCCAGATTATTTAAAAAAAAAAAACAAACACACAAGAAATTGTTTCTCTGGCTAGTTAAAAGAAAAAAGGCACTCCATGTTAGAAAATCTGACCAAGTCTTTTCAAATTGGTGTTCAACTATTGCCACTGAAAAAAATCCCACCAACGTTATATTCCATCATGAATTCTCCTCATAAATAGCTGGGTTCTAACCATGTGGCTTAACACACAGATCAAAATTCTTGCTTCATCTTATTTACACTCATTAGCATGCAAGTTTTTCTGAGCAGCACAGTACTGTGGGAATAAAACACATTTGCAAGTTGTACAAGAGCAGATCCCTCTTTACTCTACAGGGGCCAATATCTGGCAACTGTTCCAACAATATTATACAATTAATTATAGACAATATAAATATATATAATTATAYATTTATAATATAAATATATAATTAATTATACAATTATACAATTGTATAATTAATACAATTATATTGTATTAAAATCACAGCAGTACATTCTCCCCCTCCAAGCACGCAGTTACACCAAATGCAAATAGTCAGAAGACATTTCCTTACAGAAGGACRTTAATTAATTTTAAACTATAAATTAAGTCACCTAAACATGCAGTTCCACAGCACTTTAGGCAATATAAGTTTACATTTCCACCAAACTGGTCCCTCTCCTAATTTCTTTATTTCCATTGCTTCTCCTGCACTGGCAATAGCAAGAAGCCCCAGAGCCGTGTGAGCACAGCAGTTGCAGGTTGAGCTTTTTTTTGGTAGATGTTTTTTCAGCCCAGCCATGAGCTAATGCAGCTCACTGTGCTGCCACCTGAAGTAGCAGTGGTACTGCTACAGAGAGAACATGGGATATCTCCACTTAGAGAGGCCTTGACTGGATTTCCCAAACACAAAGCTTCACTTTCTAAGACAAAGCTGTCAAGACAGCTTTAAAGCCTCTTCAATTCTTAGGGGTACAGTCCTCACCTAAGGCAGGAAACTTGGTGTGATTTTGAAAAATAAGCCTATGTTTTCAGTTGGAATGATGGCATCTGACTCCAGGGAACTGAAGTAACTGCCTGTTAACCACATTAATGTGTGATATGGACTATAATAGAAAAACAATCCCATGGATGAGCTCTTAAAAAGAGCCAGTTTAGTACTTTCCCTATGTCCACCACACCTGTTCTATCTCTTTTCACATCCATAGTCATAYATTACTCTGACATACCTCACACTAGCACTGGCACCAGCACAAAAGGAGAAGAAACACCTAGAGCACATGCAATACATATGGCAAAACTAACAGAGGAATTAGATATCTGAAGTGCAAAGGAAGTAGAAACCTCAACATTTTTTGGCTATTTGCAGGTCAATTTATTTCAATTATCACATTCACCCATTTAGATTTCAAACTCCTCAAGAAACAGAACATTCAAGCATCTGTAGAACACTTGATTCCATCCAAATTGTGAAAAATTACTGGCAGGGCCTTTGCAACCGGACAGCTTAAGACAAGATCTTATTAAAATTTTCATAGTCTTTTGGAGGAATCTTGCTGACATTAATGCCACTTAAACAATGGACTTTCAATCTTGTCCAATCATTTGATGAAGATAGAACAAACATCTAGCCCTATCTACACCTCTGCGTAAATGAGCAACACCATCCCTGTACGTTCCTACCTCAAGCAGGATCTCTGCTTACCAGGACTTCTGCTGTGAACCTGCTCCAGCAGTAAGTGCTCACCAAGATTCAAACCACATCAGATTGTTATCTCAGCAGGAGCTGGTATAGACTACAAGCAGACTTTGAGTCAAATTTAAACGCCTTTTACAACAGGTTTCCTAAAAGCTACACTGAGCCTTAAGTCTTACAGAAGCTTAAATCCACACTAGTGCTACTTCTCTCCCTGCCCAAATACTCCTCACTTTTCCTTGGGTAATAATGTGTACAAAAAGTGGATTCAGAAATCTTTCCTTTTTCATCTCAGAGTTTAGTCTGGAGATCTTCCCCTTGTTTCAGGGCAGTGACAAACTGAGGGGTTTATGTAGAGGGAATGTGCAACTGGATTTTAAGACAGAAACGCCACTGTAACTCCTTCTGTTGTGTTCTACGACATTGCATGGGACTGCAGGCAGATGCCTTTGGGCAATGAGCTACAGTTTTGACATGTTTATGACATGGTTAGAAAATAACTAACTACGGACACAGCCATCCTCATATCTGCTGTAATCCCAGCTAATCAGAGTCATAGAAATTCATTGCCTTACTTTAAACAACTTCCCCCTCCTAGCCTAAGTGCATTCATAATTCCTTATTGATTCTCTTTTAGCACCTTCTAAGAACACACTTTGTACAGRCTACATTGCATCTCAATGAAAAAAATTAAACTGCTGCCTCCTGTTTCATAAGAGAAAGGCCTGGAGAGAAACAAAGTCTGCTTTAGCAAAGTTCATGCTGGACATCTCTCCTCATCCTGTGCACCTTTCCCACCACAAACAGGATACTCTGTAGGACAAAGATGGGCAACAGCAGTGGATGGTTCTGCATRGAGTAAGAATGCCCAGCCTAGCTCACCAGAATATTAAGGTAATGAGTCTTTTCAGGAGCAAAGCATTCAATCCAGAATACAGAGAAAATCATTTAGTGACACACTTTGATAATTGCACAGCAAAGACTTTCAGTGCCTTTCTAGTTGTCACAGGCTCATTAACAGAAATCTGTAACAGAACCTACTAAGTCAAACATTTCTGTTCCATTTACAAATATAGGTTCCCGTTCACATCACATATTCTTATCTCTTTTTTCCTTATTCTTTTTGGTAGATCAAATAGCTCATTCCAGAAAAACAAACAACTAAACTAGTAAAAAAAAGAAGGCACAAGAAGAAAAAGTGACTTGCTTGAGATCTTAAAGAGTCTCAATCCATCTTACAACTCCCAGTCCACTGCCTCTTGTATTTCATTATATATTCTCTTAACAAGCTCTAACACAGGTTTTTACTTCTCATTTCTGCATTACAGCTGAACATCCTCACCCTGAATTAAATACAGGATAATTTTCAACTACTGGCTTTGCTAGAGACTAGCAGCTTGAAAAGCAGCTACAGAAGCACTGCCAGGTCTTGGATTTTACATTTCTGTTATAGCAAAACAACCATATAAAAATAACATTTTGCTTCAGACAAACTGAAGCTGTTTTCAATAAGAAATGGGAACGCTACAATGAAGGACAAAAGAGAACTTTGTGAGCATATGACACATACCTTACAGCTGGTAATTTCTTCTATTCTTGCTTCAGGTGTCTGCCCTGCTTTGTTTCTTACCAGTACATACACTGTTTTCACTTTAGGACAGGATCTGAGCAGCTTTTCCAAAAGCACTTTTCCCAGGAAGCCTGTAGCTCCTGTCAGGAGGACGTTCTTTCCTTCATAGTATTCGGGAATGGAAGCCATTGTGACCTTTACAAAAGTTAAAAACAAAAGTATGTTAAAGAACTTATGGGAGTTCAGATTTGCAGAAGATTGAAAGGCTATATCTGTGCTGTTTATTTCTATCTCATACCTGAAAGAAATGCTTAACAGATTTTTTTACCTAAGCAGTACTTAAAGATGTCTTTTTTCACGAAATTCCAAAAGACTCCCACAGGGTCACCATAGTCATCCCAGATCTTCTTGAAAACTGCCCCTGTCAACAATGTTTTGAGGAATGAGACACCCACTCAGTCAGGAAAATAGCTCAACTTCAGTCTATTTTTACCTCTATCTGCATGGTCCTTTACACTCCAAGTGCTGTTCCATGTAAACTAAAGGTCATATCATTAAAATGTAATCACAAGTAGATACTTCAAATCCATTGCCAGAAGACAGGGAGCCAGGCATCCCAATTGCTGTACCTGGAATTTTGACTTTGCCAGCAGAGTCCTCTGTCATTGTTAGGCTGAGCCTTCCTACAAATTATACTAGGCCACTAGGTTGAGTTAGTTGCTTGGTATGGGATCTGATAGTTTTATATTGATTACAAAAAACCCATACAGATCCACAGATAGAGTTTTCCAGTTTTTTCATCCATTAAGTCATTTGGGGGAAAAAAACCAAACAACAAAGTCTTTAGAATTCTCAACAAACTAAGATTTAAGTTAGCCACAAATACATCTCCTAATAAAATGGAGGGTAAGGGATTATTACCCAAATCCAGCACAAAGCTCAAAAGTATTACAGGTTTTGCTTCAGTTACTAAGTTAACTGTGAAAATCAGGATTCTTTCCCCTCCCTTAATCAATCACTTGAAAATTATGTCATTCTTGATAACAGAAACTGAAACACTTTTTAAAGACAAATACACTAGTATTTCTAATAATAATGTGAGAACATGACATTTAGGATCTCCAGGACTCAGAGTGCATCATCCAAAGTAGCCATTATTTTAAGCCAGATATACCAACATCTTTACCATAACCCTTAACCAGCTAACTTTTACTGTAGAAGGTGGCATATGGCTACACTTGCACCATATTTTACCAATCTTTCTAATTAGACTTACAAAAATCCTAAGATCATGTAGTGAATGTCTAATTATAGTCCTCTACTGCAGTTCCACACACAAACCACTACAATCAAAACACTACTAAAAGGGACCAGAGAATTACAGAATGTTCTGAGTTGGAAGGCACCCACAGGGATCATCCAACTCTTAAGTGAACGGCCCACACAAGGATTGACCCCACAACCCTGGTGTTATCAGCACCATGCTCTGACCAACTGAGCTCATCTCGGGGATAGATTCCATAAAACCATGGTACTAAAAAAAAGCCAACAAAATCGAGTCTCTTTACACAGACGGAACATTTCTTAGACAAATAAGGAGTACAACACTGAATACCTTAACAGGATGAGAGCCTTTCTTCACCTATCACCCAAGAATAAAGGTGCAACTTCTAAATACACTCAGTTCTGTCAAAACAGCAGGCTACTGCAAGCAGGGACTTACCAGGGAATACACAAGATGGATGTTAGGAGTGAACAGCTACACCTAATTTGTACTTTTTGCCTGAAAAGTAGGTAAATATTTTTGGAACACCTATTTGTCGGGTACCCACCATATCAAAGCAATTGTGCTCTGTTTTTCATGTGCTCAAATCACAACAGTCTCTGAACAAGTTCTAAATGATTACTTGCTAGAAATTTGTTCCTACCTGCACAAGTCCTAGTTTCTCAAGTCTGGGTACCAAGTCCTATGTCAGATACTCCAAATCCTTATTTTGACTCCCTTCTTTGACAAGTGAAGCATCTAATAACTGACAATGGATACAGTAGCAAGTTTAGAGCAGAACAACAGTACTATTTCCACTGGCCACAGTACACTGTCCAGAACTCTTTCTTTGAAGGTTGATGAGACTGAAAGAGGTGAATGAAGAGAAAAAGCTATTTACATTAAACCAGTTTTACCACACATTCAAGAGACTTTAATGTAAATCTGAAAGCACATCTCCTGCCATAAAGCATGGAGAGCAAGACACAGCATGCTTATGAGTCATTTTTCCCTATTCAATGTAAGATACAGGCCTGTTGTCTTTACTATGGCTCAAAGTCACAATTAATGCTCTTCAGGTATGTCTTCCCCATAACTTTTGTTTTCCTGGTCTTTGCATACACCCTTCAACTCCATTTCCTCCGAAAAATCTGCATGATCCCTCCCACATACAGGATAAGATTTCAGTTCCCTATAAGAGGGAGGAAAAAACTCATGCAATCGTTACTGCACTGATTTTGCCACCACGATTCAGTTTTGTTACGGTTCCTACATAATCTTCATACTAATTTACCTAACTAGCCGTAATTAGGGTTTTTTTTACTCCTTGAGACTCTATGACAGTATCTAATACTATCCATTGACTTGTCCTTCCTCAAAGAAAGGCTTAATCCTACTTCTGACATTATGCCACAACCTCAGCCTGCAAACCTGCTCACAGGGGCGGACAGACTTTGGCTACGTCCACACAGGAACCTTGTACAACACCCAGTACATGGCCACGGGCCAACATCTGTTTCTGAAGGCCAAAGCAATGAAAAGTTATGCTGCCAGTGGAAATAGCTGTGTTGCTATAGTCCAGCTTTTCAAGTAACTGAAAAACCTGATAATATTTAGGCTCACGCGATGTAAAAAAAACTGGAACAGAACAGATCTAAGTTTCCTGCCTCAGTTATTTTTTTCTGACCCAACTGCTTTGTGTAAGAGGCTGATATCAGAATACCAGACCTACAAACCATGGACATCCAGAGCTATGATGAAGCATAACGATGAAATTGGTCCAATTAAAAAACCATGAACACACATAAACTCACATTCACACCTGGGAGGCAGAAACAGTTATATGTTTACAGGCTAATTTTTTTTTTTTAAGTATTAAGAAATGTTTCCTTTAAGGAACTCTCAAACCCATTTCCCTTTACCCTGTTCTCTGACAACTAGACTTTGGTAGACCTTATTCATAGCAACTTTCCACATTGAGTTTGTCTTCTATTTCCATTCCTCTAGAAGATTCCAGCTAGAAGACAGAATTGGTGACCTTTTTCAGAAGTATATATTGCTGTCAACACTACAGCAATAAACACAGCGATTGTGAGGGAGCTGCCTAGAAGCACCAAATTGGATTTAAAGGGTAAAAACCCTGTATGGAATCTAGGTGTGAATAATCAAAGTCTGAAACCAGCAGCCTATGCTTTGCTCTATCAGAAAGAAAGGTTATCTTAACCACAGGGAAAGGAAAGAATGTTCCCATTCTCCACCTACCTTTCCCTGCCTTCTCCGAGAATGCATCTCCACGTGCCAGTTAGCATAGGATTGCTGGCAACTCCTCGTTCCAAACTCAGAAGGGYCTTAGCTCACAGGTATAATATACTACTTTTTAAAAGGATTATTAAGAGTTCTGTAAAGGACTCTTGCTCTAGAACAGAAATCATCCAAATTACCAGATTACTCATAGGTATAAAAAGCCTTTGTTAGAGGAAACTTACTTTAAGGTGCTACAGAGCAACTGCTGCTGGGATCCTTCTGAACTCACAGGTTCAGGGCTAAGGCCATGGTGACACTTTGAAGATATGCTTATGTGAAGGGTGCTGTCCTCTGATAAATCAAGAGCTCATAAGCAYTTCAGGGAAAAAAAAAAAAMCACCCCACCAAACCAACACTTCAGGATCCTAGCCAACATTCCCCATCTTGTAAAAAATTCTCATGTYCAAGGCTGAGCAAGTGCTATTATGGAGCAAACAACAGCAGCTCTGTTTGCCTCCAGAGCTACTGCAGCAATATTTAACTCACAGCTTCAGAGGGCTCTGACTCTCAAAACAAGGACAATTCTGTTTTTAACAGGAAAATGATCAGTTCCCAGATTTGTCCAAACACAAATCAAGATGCTTAAAGATGTGCTTTCCAAGTGCCAGGAAAGCCTGCTGCAGTTCCACTGAATGTTTAAATGCTAAATCCAGCAGCTAGAGTRTGCATGTGTGTCCTTGTTAGAGATTAAATGGTCTGTCTTCTAGTTTATCACTGACAAACATGAGGTCAACAACATGCTCCCTCCAAATTCAATCCTATCAAGATTATCACTCACAGGAAATAGAAAATGTGCATTTCCCAACCTCTCAAACGTCAGCAACAAGCCTCAAAGTTCTSCAAAAATACAGCCCAACAAGCTAATTTCCCCCTTCCCTCTGACAGCTTGAACCGAGTACTAGCAGGACTACAGCAGAAAAAGTAAGGTGATAGAAGCATTGTGTCTATTCAGAAGATGAAATCCATCCAGACATCAAATCTGAATGCACCAAGTATTTTTAAACACCACACACATGCACCACTGCATCCACACCAGACAAAAATCATTACAGAAGTCCCTCATATAGAGCTTCAATTGCCACATTGCAAGGACAYCACAGCAAGCCAAAAAAAAAAATCTCTAGGAACTGGAGAGATTGGAGAGATTCAGGCAACAAAGGAAGTAATATTTAACTCATCTAAACAAGGTTGCTGCCAGAAAGACAAGTCTGGGTCATGTCATATCATATCATCATGTCTCATTTCATCTGTGCCTTGTTTCCACAAAAGTAAATCAATGAATGCTATCAGCAGAATGTCCACATTTTCAAGCACCACAAGAGCCAATGACCTACCCTATGTGGCCAATACCTATCCAGTATATCTCCAAAGGATACAGTCTGTTTGTCTTTGTGGTCCAAGGTTATACCCATTGGGAAACCTTATCTGTGAAAGATACCGCTTTAAAAGATGAGTAGAGACTGTAACTGCTTTTGGTGCAAGCTAACCTTAAAGCATACCTATTTCAAACTTCACAATCACGTGGAAGACTTGGGATTCTTCCCTTGGGATTTTTCCCTCAACTAGCAGAAACACAAGCTTATCCACATTTTCAATTTCACCAACATTCTTATCTACTCTCTGCAAAGTCATTTTCTTTACTAGCTGTAAGCCAGGGACCAACCTGCCAAGAAAATGTAACACACCTGCAGGAGCTGGAAAACACATTGCCAGACTTGGAAGGCAATTAGAACAACTAAGTTTTAAAGAACTATGGAAACGGGTGCACTAATCTAACATCAGCTAGCCAGTCTTTGGCTTAGACCTACTGGTAATATGCCTTAAGTGTCTCACTACACACTTTCCACATAATAATGGGGGTGGATTCAGGGTAATACTGTGTTCCCTACAAGTGAAATACAACAAAACTAAATCAATCTGAAAGACCAGACCAAATAAATGCCACCAGAAGRCTCAAAGCTCTACGTAGAATAATGGCAAACTTGTGGCTGACACTCAGTATATTAAGAGAATTTATGAAAAATAAAAAGGCATTTCAAAGTAGTTGAACATCATCAAGACTGAATATAAAGAGACTTCTCTACCAATGAAGAGATTTGTCCACTTAAAATCATTTATTTAATGAAATATAATACCAGTTAGGGTAACCAATATAGTTAGATCAAAGTTTACATAGCTGAGTGTATAGCTCTATGTTCAAAAATGAAGTAGACTTGCTTTTCAGAAACAATTCTCCTCACTATTCTTAACCACAGGCATATGCTAGATACTGAAAGTTTGTCCTAGACTGTGTGTTCCTCAAGCTACATTCTCCCTGGATATATTATTACCTCTGACAGCATATACATTCAAGGTAAGGAGCATTATTAAACTGAATTAGGCAAGACATAGCTAATACTGCATATGATCTACAGCATATTGATATCAAAATATCCAGATTGATACCAGACATAGGTCTGTCACTTGGTTTTATAYGACAATGACAAAACCCAAATACAGTATTCACTCAATTGCTTTGGGAGGATSGTGAATTTGGACCAACCAACCCATGGCCACCCAATAATTTATTAGCAGAATTCAGCCCAACTCAACAACTATTTCACTGAAGACACCCTTTGAAATAAAATATTTTGAAGTCAGGGCTGTGCTCACTGTCGTGAAGTCTTTTAAACCCTTTAGGCTTATAGAGGGGAACCTGATCTCAACGTGGGCCACTGTTGAGTCAATCTCAGCAGAACTGTCATCAGAGGTATTCAATGCATGTGGTTACACAGGTATTTCTCAACCATGTGTTCACACACGTTCCTTCAGTCAAAATTCTGATTTGGCTACAAATTTCCATTCATTTATGCTTCTACTCAGAGGGAGTCTGTACCAGATGACTTTGTGAACAGATTACTTACTRAGAAGTAATTACAAAGTACATACTACAGGAGTCCCTTGCTTTGCTGTAACTATGTTTCTTTTACAGTCAGGCCCTCCTCCAAAAATGAATTAAAACAAAAAGGTTTTTACTATCCCTTTATAATTAGGTTATAAGCTGATGTTTTCCTAAATTGTTTACTGTTTGAGCTTAGTCATCAAGTGCATGTTGAAGTAAAAAAAAAAATCTATTTTGGTATAGTTAACCTCATTTCTCCAAATTGCATAGAAGGTACAGATCAGTTCAGAAATTCAGCTATTACAGGAAAGCCTATCCCACATAACATTTACTACACTCCATCTCCAGTTCATGTGAAAACATGTTAACACATATGCAGAGAGATTTCAAATGAGTTCTGGGAAAGCAAGAGGCAGGCAGATTCAAGATTTTCATTCCACATCATTTTATCTAATTTAATTAGAAATCTGCATTAGAAATCTCACTTGCACTTTTGGTTATGAAAGGATTACAAGATAAAGCCTCACTGTTTATCAGGGTAGTTGCGTAAATCATGGCTCTTACTTTGCATAAATCATTACTCTTGAGTTAACTCTGAAAGGAGAACAGGACCTGTGTGAAGGATGTACCTACAACATGATGAACACAGCAACACTCACAGATGACTCTCCATCCCTCAATTCATATTCACTGCCTTAGGAAAAGAGGCCAAAGCATTAGTTCAGCCTTCATACGAGTCTGCTGATAGCCAGCCCTGGTTATCACTAGGAAAAGCCTTAGCAGCAGCAGGATTATTGCTCCAGTTGCTACTGTGCTACCATCCTTTTGCTGGGAGAGGAAAGACAAAAAGTAGATGGAAGGGAGTGGGGGAACAAAMAACATTCAAGTGCCCATCAGTTTGTCAAGCTTCAGTGATAACAGACAAATCTTGGTAATTAAAACCCAGATTCACCTTCCTCATATTGATCAGACAAGACAAGGGTAACTAGCCAAAAACTGCACCTGCAATCCCACTCTGTTCAAACTTATTATTCACAAAGCAACTACAATTGCAATACTTAATCAAGAACAAAAAGCCCAACTCTTATTCCTCTCTCATTTTAAATTATACATTAGAGTTCGAAGGCTTGAATCATATTTTACAATAGAYATTACACAATGAATTTGAAGTCCTAGGTATCAACACTTCCAGACCCCTCCCATACTTTCCCACATCTTTTACAGTTAAAAAAGATATTTTCTCTTCAATTATGTTCTTGCAGAAATTCAGAATAACTCTTTTGAAATCTAAAAATAACTCATTTATCTGACAACCACTCTACCAAGTTGTATTTGAAATCTAATCACCTTGTAAAGAAAAAAACCACACTAGTTTACCTTTCTTTTCTYCCAATACACGTAGAACAAAGCAAAAAATAAAAGCCCATTTCCACAATTTTCTTATCTTTAAAACTGGCTTAAATATCTAGTTAGTTAAAGCAAGTTGTACCAACAGATTGCCTACCTGTCTTCCAAACAGGATGCACGCAGCCTCCCTCCTCCTCGTCGGGAGAACAGAACTATTTACTCGGCAGGACAGCCGATACCGATCGTGCAGACGCCAAGAGCTCCAATCTTAACTCCTATTTATGCTAATGGCTGTCTTCTTCGGATCTATCAATTACGCCTATTGCACAAGGGGCTCTACAAATTTACAAACATCACCCTGAACAATGACAGGGAAAGGTGTGATGTARCGCACACACAGCTACCAACACCAAAAGGCAGCTTAGCAACATCTACCACAAACACGGACTTTGTAACCACATCCAAAGGGAGAAAGCGACAGGGTACATCCCTGGGGTCACCACTCTTCGAGAAAGTTTGGAGAAAGCTCAACAGAAAAASAGGTTTATTAAAAGGCCCTCACTATAAACCCTGGGTTGGAGACACTCAGAATTAAAAAAAAAAAAAATGGGAATACCTAGTTTATTCAGAGACAGGATTTGTTACGATAGTTTGCAACTTTCAAACTTTTCAAGCGTCGAGGCTAAACAAAGAAGAGCTTGAAGATTTATTACTGCAAGGCTTGGAATTGGCAACTGGGAGAAACACTATGGATGTGCATGACAGTACTGACCATGTCCAGACACCAAATGTTTACATAATGCAAGTGCTCCGCCTACACACAACATACCAAACTAACCAAGCACAATTTTTGGTGATATTGGCTCCTTTGCAGAACTTTTACCTTGCTACCCAGCAGCTCTGCTTCCTGCAGACAAGTCACAGGCAAACTATACTGAACACAGATCCYCATCCAACACTGAATATTTTGTGACAAAAACCCAAACACACACATAAGTCACACACCCGATTTCAGGGTCGTGAAGCCAAGCAAGCCCACAGTCACTGCAGCAAATGAGCCATGTCTTCCAAYCAAACATCCAAGACCTTCTCAGGCACTTACACTTTCATAACCATTTCAATTTGTCGCAAATCCCTTCCAAGCACCGGAAGTACAGCATTTGTGAGGAACTGGGAGTTCCTCCAAGAGCCAGAACTCAGAAACGGGAAGATGACAGAGGACACTTCGCTTTGTAGTGGTCAGAAGAGATTCAGCTTGGCCTTTCAGGAGCTAAGAGGTTGTATGGACGGTTACAGGTTCCCTTCATTGTTAAATGTTATTGACAAGTATCAGCTGCTACACATGACTAAGATGCGGACAGGCTGGGTTATTTTGTAACTGTAGGAAGGAAAAACACTTATCATGTCCAAAACCTACAGCCACACTTAATTTACAACTGCCCCAAYGTGCTTTTGCTGTTACAATTGTATCTAGCAAAGCTTCATTATACCTATGGTTCAGCAAAAGGGAAAGAAATAAAGACCAARAACTTGCAGTAAAAAGTTAGGGATCTCGATTCGTGATTCCTTTATAGCTCTGCAACACCTAGGGGTAAAAAAAAAAAAAACCACAAAACATAACCTGTAAAACTGATCTTTCCTATCCATCTATAGGAGGATTTTGATGGGGAAATGTCTGAATTTTAAGCCATCTACGTTTGAGTGGAGGGTGCAAAAACAGGGTAGAGAGGCTGAAGAGTAACGAGCCTAGAAATCTACCCTATACCTAGCATATAATCTCCAGATTACTGAAATAAYAGTATGTCAGTTAAAAAGCACAGACATGACACACAAATTGGGGAAGTTGGGGATCAAGAAATTCTAGCCTGCTGCAGTACAGATGGATGTCACAGATAGTAAAACTCCTACATGCTCCACTTCTTAATTATTACCGAAAGAGTTATTCAAATACAAAAAAAAGTTTCAGTTGCTAAAGCCGTGAAGTAGGTTAAATGAAATTAAAGGTTTCTATTTTCATGGGATTCAAGCTGGTTTCGATTACAAGCTTGCTACCAATCAGTGTATGTCTGCGACTAGCCACACTTCAAACTTCACTCAGGAAAGTCTTTTTGCAGACCCAGGCGGCTGCTGCTCCACGAGGACTGTGGGGCTGTACGCCGAGCTCAGGCGGAGGAAGGGCTCTCCCGGCTGCTGATGGAGGGCTCCCAGCGCAGGGACCGCGAAGCCGCGGCTGCGGCCACGGCCCACCCCGGCTCTCCTCCACCCGGGCTCACTCCTCGGAGCGGGAGAGGAACTCGAGACCTTTCCCTGCGAGCCGGTTCCCTGCGCCGGCCCAAGGGGAGCCGCCGGGGCGCTGCGGCCGCGGGCACCCGGGGGAAGCCGGAGCCGTTCGCAGGAAGGGCCGGGGCGCCGCCGCTCGCCGCAGGCCCGCCCAGCGCCCAGGGGGATGGCGGTACCCCCGGCCCGGGCCCTGCGGCGGGCGGAGCGGCGGCTCTCGGCCTCGCCCGCGCTCCCCGCCTCGCAGAACGTCGGCCGCCGCGCTCCGCCGACCCGGCCGCCACCGCGACGCGCTTCGGAGCTCCCCGGCGCCCGCCGCCCTCCATCCCTCCATCCTTCCCTCCCGGAAACGCGCGGCCGCGCCCCGTTTCCGTGCCCCCCGCCCGGCCCGCGGGAGGGGGCCGCGCGGCCGAGCGCGGGGTGCCGGTACCTACTTGCGGGCGGCCCCGGCGCTGCCCGGCCCCGGCTGTGCCCGCCCGGCGCTGCCGCCCCGAGGGTCCCGCACGGCGGCCCCGCACGCCCGCTCCCGTTGGCCGCCGCGCGCGAGCTCCCCGCGCGCCCATTGGCCGCTCGCGCCGCCGCTCGCGGCACGRGGGCGGCGCGGATTGGCGGGCGCCCGGCGGCCCCGCCCCTCCGCCGCGCCGGGGGCCGCGCGCTCTCCCCCCATACCGCTCCCCCTCCCCTTCGCGGCGCGCGGCTTGGGAGGGGTAAAGCGGCTCCTGCGCCGCCGCCCGGGAGGGGCCGGGGAGGGTGTCCTGAGCGTCCCTGAGCGCCCCTGAGTGTCCGTGTCCTAAACTCTGGGTGCTGCCGTCGCAAACCGGCGCGGGTCCCAAGCAGACGTGAGCTCCAAGCCCGGCTGAGGCTGGGGAAAGCAGCCCCGGCCTCCAGAGCGGCGAACCCACCGCGCCGCAGCAGCAGCGCCGCGGAACTTCGGGCAGCCCGAGCCCGCCAGGCAAATGGGACGGGACCCCGTGCAACGGCAAGGAATTGTGGAATCMCAGAATCGTGGAACCACCACGGCTGGAAGAGGCCTTTGGGATCATCGAGCCCAGCCGCCCACCCAGCCCCGCCGCCGTAGCCCCCGAAGCGCTGAACTCGGTGTCGCTACCACCAGATCGCTATTGATAGGCAGTGGTTGTGTACAAAAGTCACTGCGCTCCACTTGCCTCACCGTTTGTTACCAAACAGTGCAACGTGATGCCCTGGTGCCGTGCTGCCATGGTGCCATGCCCTGCCACCATATGCCATTGGTTTCACAACTAAATATTGCACAGATGGACATGCAGCAGCTGAAAAAAAAAAAAAGAAAAGGCATTTAAAAGTTAGGAAACGCCCTATATAAGCTTGTGCAACCTGTATTATCCAGATCGCTGTACATATAAAGTATTATATGAGAATTGTTGTAAGCGTAGTCTTTGCTTGTGCAAGTGCAGGTTGGTTTCTCAGAATGGCTTCTATCTGACCCAGGCCATCAGAATGGGACCTCTGCTCAGATCCTCCACAGCAACTCAGTAATTATTTTATACTTATTTTAGACATATTCTCATGATTTATATACTCTACACTAGTTACACCTGGTACCTACGTACTTCTTGACAGTATTTAAAATCACATAACTGTAAACTCTTTATTATAACTGTTTAGTGTCCGGTTTTTCACAGATTATTCCTTGGGAAATACCTGCTCACTGAAGTTGAGACATCATCTGATCATCACCCAACTCAGGCATGGCAAAGATTTGAGTCTGAAGCTCCCATATTCCTGCTGAATGGTTTTACTATTTTGTTGTACACTGTTAGAGATCAAGGGTTCCTTTTTTGTTCTGTTGAAATCCTGACATATGATAGGCAGCCCTACTGACTATAGAGATGAGACTTTTCCACTTCAGATTCCCCAGAAGAGAAGAGTCTGTTGCAGCACGGACACAGAATTGCTGTCAGTGCACATGAACTCTTGAGAAAATGTATTTTTAAAAATTCTCTAGTTGGTATATGCAAATTAAAGTTTCTCAGATTATTACAGCAGTTAAGTTTAGGTGCATTTTTCAGAAGTCACTTAGTAAAATGTGTCTGTGATACCAAATGGAAAAGATCCCAGCAATGTTTCAGTGCAGGCACAACAGTACAGTTTGTCCAGTCTCATTTTTGAAAACAGCTAAAAGATGGTGGGAATTTAAATTGGACTGTAATAAATACCATATCCTCTGATCATTGTCATAGTTCATTAACGGTAAGTTATAATGGAGTGACAGTGGATTAACTGATGCACTCAGTATAAATGGTTGTTTAGAATAATAATAATTAAGCAATTGGTATCAGAACATAGCAATGTATCACTAAATTATTTCAGATGCCACCAGAACATAAAGTATTCTGAGCACCCTGCCATGGGTTTGTGTTGATCATTGGTGTAAAATACAGCTCTGTCCTGCGAGCTTGAAACTCCAGTGTGCTGCAGGGTGCTTTTTTCTGCCTGGATCAGTCTCACTCTGCACTAGGACAAAATGTCTTGACAAAGCAGGGTACCACAGTCATACAGCAGGAGTTCACAGTGCTGTACAACTTCCTCAGGATCCCAAGAGCCTCAGAAATTGTAGGAATACTGTGAGAGATAACGATCAGATTTTTTTTCAAGATTACTCTTTTAAAGTCACAATTAATTTATCCCTCCTAAATTATTTATCATCAGGAAAACATCATGGTGACATAGTATCACGATGCGTTTGCATTTTTATGTAGTAACATATGGCTACTTCTCAAAGAACCTGCCAAACTGGTTATTCGAGGTAGCATTGTGAACTTTTCATCACAGGAAAGCGAAGATATCAACACCAATGTGGCCTAGGCTGGGAATGCTGAATAAATTAGTAAAAAAAAAGATTAAAAATCCTATTTGAAACTCTCTTACCCAGCACAAAGAGGTAGCATGACACAAGGTTCTAGAAATCTATAGGTAAATAACTGCAAGTGCTTGCAGGTCAAAATCTTGGTTTGTTATCCATGAGAGTACAAAACAAATGCCTACATGTCACTATCAGGAAAAAAAATAAATGAGAGATTCAGTTCATGCCTTTAAATTGATCCACTTCTTTAAGCAATACTAGCAAGTTATTTCATTTGCAGGAACCTTCCAGAGCTTTCCAGATTGCTTCATTACATCTCTCCAATTTTAAACAAGGCCGACAATTGTAACAACTTTTTGGCTTTTATTGACCAACTCATAGAAATCTTTGATTTTGCATCCCCTGCCTGGACTGGGTTCCCCCAGTTTCCCTGCTTTGGAGCCTGAGAAAGGTGTCACTGGCAGAAGTGTGAGAGGACAAATGCCAGACCCAAGCCATCAAGTATCAGTAGAAGTTACAGCCGTGATACAAAAGCACAGTGTTCATATAGAAACTTTGTTTCTCTGTGCATAACTTCACTATATCCCTATATATACACTGTATACCTATATATACACCCTATACCTCAGAAACAGAACTGATTTTATGCAAACCTTAGTCCTGTTTCTTTGTTTCAGTCAGCTGCAGACACACGATGAGGAGGGTAGCGTTTTGCATAAACCAGGGCACGCATTTCCCCAGTCTAGCTACTTGTGAAGGCTGTAGGGGTGCTCACTTCAATTCCTTGCCAAATGCAACCCATTTAATTAAAAGATTAGTCAAGAGAAATGTCACTTTCTGTGCTGCCAGAAGAAAGGGCACAGGCAGTTTCTGATCACCAAGCTTAGATTCCTGTAAWATTTCATTCGTGCTCAGGCTGATAGGGGCTAACAGCCATATGGAAAGAAGGTGTTTATAAGGGATGTATTTGTGATGTAATGAGCATTAGCAGCTCTTGTCCTCAAGCTACAGTGCATTCCAGGCACASTAATATGGGCTGGAATTTGCAAACTTGCCGCTGTATGGAATGTAGTGTGAAAGAAACAGTTATACAGAAGCTCAAAACTAGCCCTGGTATGAGCAGTAACCAATACAGTTAAAGCTTATTTGTTTTCTAATTTGAGGTACTATGGTTCAAAGATAAGAGTCTGATCAAAACTAGTTGAACCAGTTCAGGAAAAGTCCAGGAAYTTATTTTTAGCTGTGTATTAAAGCTAGTTAGTGTATTTAAATATATCTTTGGATTTGGAACAGAGCAAACAGATCACAAAAGGAAACTTGTGGTTTTGCTCTTCAAAGTGCTGATACGGTTTTTCATCTTTTACTAATGAATGAACTGATTGAGGATACTTATTTAGTGATCTGAGTGGTTTTTAATTTAATCCTGAATATATTGCATATTAGATATCAGCATACAAACTGGATGGGTAACAAATATATAGAACGCATTCTGCTACCTTTTGTATGTTTTCCATCCTAATGTGCTAATTCTTTGGGTTTGGGGAGCAACTCTTAGGATCACAAAGTATGTTCAGGAAAGATTGATGAATCATAGAATGGAATGGATCTCTGGAAATTTTCTAGTCCACCCTCCCTGCCCAAAGMAGGGCCACCTAGAGCAGGTTCATCAGGGCTGTGTCCAGCTGCKCTTTGAGCATCCAAGGACAGAAACTCTACACCCTCTCTGGGCACCTTGTGCCAGTGTTTGACCTCCTTCACAATAATAAAAGTTTTTTCTTTTGTTTAAATGGAAATTCTCTGTTTCTCTTTGTAGCCTCCTACCCTGTCACTGGATACCTCTGAGAAAAGTGTGGCTCYACTTTTCCCTGACCAGGTACTCATACACATGGATGGTGGCTCACGGTCAGTGTGCTGACCACCTGCATTCCCAGGGCCTTTCCCACAAAGCTGCTTTCCTCCTCCTTGGTCCCCAGTCTGCACTGGTGCATTGGGTTTTTCCTCCCCAGTGCAGGGCTTTGCATTTCCCTTTGTTGAACTTTACAAGGTTCCTGTTGGCTGATGGTTATCTTTTCCTGCATGACCACACACCAACATCATTTCTACTTTTGCGTTCTTGCCACGTCAGTTGAAAGCAGCAGAAACACCCGCCATGAGATCTGAATATGAAACTTCTTTTCATACTCTTTTCTTGAAAAAACTAATTAAAACACCTCTTAACTGTACTGGCCACTGTGCCAAGACACCTTAATATCAGTGATATTTATGTTTGATATTCCCTTTCTTCTTTTTTGTTGAAAAAGTAATTGCCTTTTGGCATATCAATACACTTAATTAGCATTTAGTACATTGAGTATATCGATAAACATGCAGGTGATAGAAACAGTTGCTAGGAAAAGCTGATATCCACGAGGAGTGCTCCAGCAGGAAGTGATCCATTAGAGGAAKGACGGAAGTTGCAACTTGGTCATGTGGGGCTTGGGTCATCACTTCGTTTAGAAGTGTGGCTATCCAGGTCATATGACTGAAATAAAACAGTTTAGTAAAGAACAAGTTTTTGTACAGGATAGAAGAAAACAGATATTGAAGATGTGAAAGYTGTTGTTCAATTAGAAAGAGCAGACTGGCTGAAAAAAAAAAATATAAGACAGGTAGCTCTGTGAGGAACAGAGGATTAAAGGGAACTGAATGTGCTYGTGGTGTTCAGCTGTGCCAGACACTGCGTCACAGAAGTCTCCTTACAAAATGACGGTGTTCAATTTGTAACACAGCCATACTTTTCTTCTTCTAATCTTCTTTTAATTGTCCTTCAATGTCTAAATGCATTTGCCAATATACACCTTTGTTTCTCTGCCAGCATTTGCCTTTTTAGCCAACAAATCACTCCTGCGGTGATACATTTGCAGACAGCAACCTTATCCCGTATCAGCTTTCATTTTACTGRGCTAGAAGAGTCATGTTCTGTAAGTTTTCTCTTGTGCAGAGAACCTCTTTCTTATCCGKTCCAGGAGCCAATCTTTGCATGGTCTTCAGATTCAATTCATAATCTTATACAATATTCCAGATGAAGTTTCACTGAGATCTTACACAGCAAAAGTATTTTCATACCTCTACAGAAAACAGATCTCTTGATGGCATCTTAGGCTTATATTTGTTTTTCTCGTAACTACCTCATGTCAGCAGTTCATAAAAAGTGTGATTTTGAAGAGTATATTTTGGGCTCCTGTCATGTCAAGCTGAAGTTCTGGCATAYAGTGGTGTTATTTGTTCTCAAGTACAAAACTACACATTTGTATATAAATGAAATTTCTCCTCATTTCAAGTAGTCTAGGCTATAGGCTCTTTTAGTATTAATTCTAATTGGTAGTCATTAATTATTTGTGTTGATGATGTATCTTCACTTTATCAGTGAATTTTCATTACCAACTATCCACACAACTTTACTTGTAGGCATTTCCTTTTATATCAGCTCATTTCATGCTTTSCTTTGCCTCTTTATTCTATTTATTAGTTTTCCATATCAAAATGTTGAAATCTGCTTCTTTCTTTTGCTTAGTAACTACATAATACACCCCAAGTTTTGATACCTTTGAATTCATGGTCAGTTTTCCCTTCTAATTCTGTTTTAGTTACACTTTTCTTGCAGAAGCTTCATAATTTGTCCTCAAGGACAGATGACACACCATCACATCTGGCTCATAAAAACAAGGGTGATCATTTCTTCATCTGTGTGACTATATAAACTTTACAGGTTTGTTATTGCTCACAATGATTATTTCACAATTTTTGCTCTTGTTCTATTAAACAGTTTAATAATATCCTTTAATAAAAGCAGAACATCCTGCCTCAATGGTATTTTCTCCAAAGCATTTCTCTTGAGCTTTCTGCTTTTGTAGGTTCAAAGTAATCAATGTATTTCTCATGGTTGCTCTGTTCAAAGAAAACCRTTTCATGCTTTCATCTGTGAAATAATCTCCTCCTCAGACACAATCACTCTTTCAAAAGTTTGCAGCTTGTCAGTGTTTACTGTACCTTTTATTGTTTTGATAATGTTTCATTATATTCATTGCAACTTGGTATGACAGGGGCGGACCAGAAGCCTAAAGCAATCAGTGCTGAGGGTCCTCTTCATCAAAGGAAGAGGCAGAAGTGAGAACAGGGCACTGTTCTGTTGCCTGAGGTCTCCATCCCCACAGTGACTAGGCTCTCAAGAATGGGTTGCAGTACTGGAAGAACTGGGACAGAGTTATGTCTTCCTTTATCTGACAAAAGGGATGAGTGAAATCAGGTTCTGAAGATGAGGATCCATGTCACAGTGATGTTACCTCCATGCCATTGCTGGCATGGTGACCYAAGAGACTGTGTTTGCTGAGAAGTCTCCTGTGGATGCCTGTAGCAAGGCAATCCAGAGTCTAAGGGACACCAGCAAAGGAGGAGACAGAGAGCCAAGAACTGGGATCCCTTGTWTTTTGTAGCCTGCATTGAATTAGAAGTGGGTTAAGAAAAACTCCTGCTTGTTCAGTTGAGCCCAGGGACAGACTGGGTGAGGCCTTTGAGTGCAGACAAGGTATATTGTGACTTCTGCAATGCTACTGCCTGTGCAAACTCTGCCTGCTGGGATAGCTCCAAGAGCTGTGCCTTTGCGATCARGAGTGTTACTTCTCTTCTGCCCTGAACTAATTGATGTTGCTAACTGCCCCATGCTTTCCACCCTGGAGTCATGTCCAAAAAGTTATTACACTTTTTTTGGTTTTAATCAGGTGATACAAGGAGCTGTTGATGCTGGTTTTGGTGAGGAGAAAGTGAAAGACATATCCCTTTCAAAGTTTTCTGTGTTTTAATGTGTTCTCTGAACCTGCAAAGAGAGCTGTCGACTTGGCAAAAGCAAGTAGATAAAGAGCCAGAAAAGAAAAGTAATTAAAGAAAGAGAGGAGGAAAGGCAACAGAAAGTAGGGCAGGGAAGGATTTCAAACATGAAGATGTGTGGATGGATGAGGAAGAGCTGAAGACTGGCTATCAACAGCAAATGGAGTTGTTAAAATGACACTTGACTCTTGAATCAGTTCGTGAGTTGCCTTTGACTTTTCAGACAGTGAAGTTGGAGAAGGTGTTTAGAAAAGCCACCAAGCGTGGAAGTGGAGAATCGTGTAAGCTTTCCTTTATTCTGAGTGAATCCTTGAATGGATGAGGAAAATACATGTCTTCTCTCATAGCTGCACTATCAACACTCACAAGATGTACTTATCTACCGAACAAAGTTCTGTAATTCTTCATCAAGGTTTTCAGGCTGCTGTAACACGGATAGCCCATAAGGAACAGCCTCAGACTAAAGGCAGATTAGAGCTTCAACAGGTGAACAAGAACAACACCTCTGCTGAAGATACCAGGTTGTAACACACATTAAAGTATGGAAAAGTGCAAATCCTACCTTAGGGAACTACGTCATGATAAAGCAAGTGTTGTGTTGAAGTGATTCTTATTGCTCCTGGGAAGTGGTTACTCTGCCAGCATCTCTGGCTGGAGACTGGAAACTGTCCCTAAATGATGGTGCAGCAGATACAGCAGCACAAAGAAGAAAGGGCCAATGTGGTATATGTTTATCTTCTGCCTCTTAGGCACAGTCCCAGGACTCATTCTGACATTTTTTTTCCTTTATTTACTTTATTTATTATCTAGAATCTCATGTGAGTCATTGAGTGATATGACCTGGAATGTGATTGGAAATTTAAAATTAGAAAAATAGTGGTAGCAGTAGGAGACAGACCACATTCAGAAACTGTGGAATTTCATCTAATTAACTTATTTTCTTAAAGAGACCCACAAGTCAGGAAGAGCAAAACAAGGTAGTGAGGGCCCACAAACAAGATTAGTATTTGTAACTCATCTGTGGCATATTCTTTTGTCTGTATTTTACTTTGTACAGAGCAGGGACTACACATGGTTTAAGATGTCACTGTGGTTCTAACATAATATTTGACATTGATTTAAAGCTATCAACCTTAGTGCCATACACAGTTTCCAGATAATTTATTGATGACATGCGAGTAGCACTGGAAGAGAGAAGTTGAATATCAAGGAGAGCAACACCTTGCCTTTGTTTCTTACACTCTGCTTCCTTAAGCATCTGCTGTTAGCCACACTTAGAGTAACATTGAGAAAAGAAAGTGTTGGCTCATTTGGCAGTCATTATCTTCACTAATATCCACTGAGCAGATTTACAGAGGTTGAGCAATGTAATCTGTTTATGATACGTGGTTGCAAGATGCCACTGATGCAAAGACACCTGATAAGCTTAATTCATCATCAAAAAATGAACTATATGAATTTTAACACTGAAAAATGCTTTCCTCAGATAGGTTACACTCAGTTGAGCCACTAGTAGAGAGGTGCTTAAATTCACCTTAACATCAGCCATATGAGACCAGAAGGTAATATTCTTGGCCACATGGTAAATTTGAACTCCTCCAAAAGCACTGTTGTAACACCATGCCATGAATTTTTTTTTTTTGAGACACTTGAATTTGTAGTCTGTGATTTAATTGCAGCTGTAATATCTCTTCAATAGCGCTGCAACCTCCGACAGGACTTGACAGCTAAGGCAGAGTAACCAGGTCTTCAGGCTTCCAAGGACACAGCCTCTTGGGGCAGAATTTAAGGACATATCGGACATCTGCCAAGCATTTCTGATCTCACCATTCAGTCCTGAGCRGACAGTAGGATGTTCAGAAATCCCAAACACTGTATCAAACACACAGTAGTTATAGCACTTCCCAGAAAATTCAAAACCACCGTGCTTTTACTGTTAGCTATGATTTGCAAATGCACAGCAAATCCAGCAAACTCTATGTGTGTTGGAGTCAGAAAAAATGCCTTGTTTCTCTGTGAAGAATATGTAGAGGTTGGTCTACTGCAGCCTGAATGTGTCAGGCTTGCTGTTTAAGCAATAATTTGATGGATATATACCAGTATTCAGGCAAAGACAGAAGATCCCCCACCTCAGAATATCAGTCTAAATGCAATAGTCCTTACTCCACCAGACGGACTCAGCAGTAACTCTGAGCTGTGATCTCATTTTGGAACAGCTTAAATGTGCAGTAATCTGGTGATTAAGGCACTGACATTGGTGTTGACAGCCCTGATTTCAGTCCTCACTCTGGTTGATTAGTGGCTTTAGTGTTAATTCTTTCTCCCATCGTGCATGAGAGTGACCTTGACAGCAGTGCCATACACCCGGAGTGCCAATCTTCTGGAATCTCTTACTTGCACCGTTTTGCTGTATACAATAAATTCTTCAGGGCAGGGATGTGATTGAGAGACAGAATGTGGATCAGAAAATACATCTCTCCTTCTAACTAGGATTCCCCTAAGGGAGAAAACCAATCCCACCCTSCTAAGGACAGAAGCACCTTTCTGCTGTTTGGGGTGTCAATTACATTTATCTCTGTCCTTGGCAGGACCAAKCAGTGGGATTAAACTTGAGTGCATTGTTTAGAGAGCTGGGGTTTTCAGTCAGGAGCTGAAGCTGTCAGATGCCTGAAAGTCAACACTTTTGCAAACCTTATTGAGATCGATTTGGTGAACTTTGAGGATCAACAGTAGAAGCAATTAAACTGGGCATTTCCTCTGTGAGACATTTTAATAGCTGCTCTTTTTTGACAGTGGGTCAGGATCCCTGGTCTTTGGCCATACCCTGGATCTGATGTCCAGGGCATAGCTGGAWTTTAAATATTTCTTTTTCTTTTTCTTTACTCCTGCTTAATGCAAGACAGTTTTTTGCCAAAACTATTATGGCATAAAATATTGTTTTGTACTGTGAGTTTGTTCTGTCAAATCCTTGTTTCCCTGATATTATATCAGTTGCATTTAGCTTAGCTATTTCCATTAGTTAAACATCTTCATATTTCTTGGTGTTTCATGGAAGTGAAAACTATAGCACTTGGTTCCACTAATTTTGCCTGAAGGGYAGCAGTCCATTTGGTAGACAGAATGTGAAATAAATCAAGCCTCCATACTGTCTTAAAAGGCTAAATATTTTCTTTCAATTCCTCCATGTCTCATTCCTATTTCCTCATTCCCTTATCTTCTCTTTGTCTTACTAGACTGGGTGCTACAATCTCTTGGAATATCTTGGTATCACTGAAAAATTTTAGTTGGAAAGGACCTCATCTGGCCTGACCCCTCKCTGAAAGCAGAGGCAACTCCAAGGCTTGACCAACTTCAAAAAATCTGTTTTCTCTGGCTGCAAGCATCCCTCCTTCTGCTACTCTGATTTATACAGATCTCRTCAATTGTTTCTGTAAATGTTAATGCACGATAAAGGAGCTGTAGTTATTTTGGAATTAACTAGACACACTGTAAGCACAGTGCCTGGGTGTTTCATTCTGTTCTTTGCTGTAGTGTGGAGGTGGTGAGTTCTGATGTGATTCTGTGAACAAAGGTTTATGTACAACCACACCAGTGTGGGCTCTGTAATTTCTAAGCCCTATGTTACAATGCAGGTAAGAGCACACATCAGCAATTCAGGACAAAATAGATTACAGAACTATTGAATTGAATACTCAATCCAAGCATTACAAAACAAGAAAGCTCAGAAAAGAGAAAAACCATCTATGTCAAGATAGAGCAACACAGCTCTGGCTGTCAGTGGTGACACCTGGCAGAGATCATGGGAGTGGCAGTAAAGACACTTAAGGGTTTGCGATCTCTGGTTAAATGCCATGTAATAGCATGAAATGCCTCTGTTATTTCAATGACAGGGGGAAGATAATGATGCACACAGTTCTCAAAGCCTACCAGCACACTGACCTTGTGACTTTTTTGCCGGGATCAAATCCTTGTCAGTTAGGGGACTATCAGCTAGCTGTGTTGGGAGCCACAGGCAGATCAATGTCTACTTCTTCCCCTTAGAAATGTCATTAAATGGAACTGTGCCTCCAGTTCGAGGCACAGGCAGCATTGTGCTCTTCTTGCCCTTCCTCTCAGAGCCCTTTCCCCACTCCAGGGTTGTCCCTGTCACCGGGGGGTGCCTGCTCAGGGCCTGGCTGCACCTGGAGCGGGCAGCRCACAGAGACCGCAGGCAGGCTCTGAGTAAGGTCACAGACACGTGTTCCAGGAGCAAGCAGATAGGAGACTTCCAGCTGAAGCTGTAACGTGTTGTGGACCACCTGGCAAGCTGAAAAAGCCCTATCTCTCATCGCTCAGCTAATTAGTTTGAGTGCAGTGCCATGAGGGTGCAGCGATACCGACTCCAGTCCTGGGGTCAGCGCAGCTGGCTGGGCTATCTGATAGCTCAGCAGTCTGGAGAAGGCACACAGATAGTTCCCTTCTAAGGGATGGTGGCCTAATTATCTCCCCTCACAACTTTTAACTCAGTCAAAGGAGTCATCTTTTTTCTGAAAGTCTGAAAAATGCTGAAAACTTTTGTCTGTCTTTTAATTGGAAATGCTGCAGCAGAAACGATCAAGAGCTGTTCTCCCAAAAGCTTGTGTTCTCAACAAATTCACATTTTCTCTTCAGTATGACAGAATCTAGAGAATTTCAGGTAACATAGTTAGCTGTCAGTCATACTGGAGTGAAGAAAGAGTGCCAAGCTTTCCGCACTGATCAAACTGCTGGACATACAGAAGGTTTGGCTGATTCTCAGTATTTCTATCTATGTGTATATTGATGGTCTGGGAATGCCTTTGGGCTCACAAATACAGATGTGGGACTGCAGCACTCATCAGCTTCTCTGTGCAGGCAGTGGTCAGGAACTCTGAGTCCACCACAGCGCACATCTTCAGTATATGCTCCTGAAACACTCTCCATGGCTTTTCCCTCACATGTCTTTTAATGTTTTCCTTCCTACAGAGAAGTCCTTTCTAGAATTTTTTTATGAATTTCCAGTTGTCCAGAACAGTTATAAGAGCCTATTTCCAGTCTCATGCATCTAAAAGTTGTCCAAAGATGTAAAGGGAAAACCTGTGTTTATTCTTCTTCCCTTGTTTATATGTGTGAGACCATTTTTTCAGCAGGATAAAACTTATTTTTAACCCTGTTCTAATGCAAAAGACTTTGAGTTTCTGTTACAAGACTTCAACTTCTTCAGGCTGAAAAATGTTTGGGTGTTGGGTTTTTCATTTTGGCTTTCACCTATCATATACCACATACAGTTTTACCCATCTTCTCTTTCATTGAGCTCTTTAATCTCCTTTTGGAATAACTTGCAGTTGCTCTTCATCCCAGCCATCTCAGTATTTCTTCATGAGCGCTCTGTGTTGCCATCCAGTCAAAGGTGCTATTGCTTGTTGTTTTTATGTTACTTTTGGGCAGGCTAATCTTGCTTACAATTTATGTCTGGGGCTACAACCCATTTCTTCATCAAGTGCGTTTGTTTTTGAAGTTCTGCAAGGGTTTATCCTGTCACAGGGCATTCATTTTACCAGGATTGCCCTGCTGGTCCTAGCTTTAATAACCCTTTTGGTTAGTCCCTGGTGCACTGTGTTTGATTTGTGCAGCCTCATCCTTTAGTACAGGGTCAGCCTCACTCGGCAAAACTTACCCAAGATTACCCGAAAGACCAACCCTCACAACTTCATCTACTCCAGTTTCTGGAATAATCTCACCACACCCATTATCATCCTCTGTCCTCTCCTGAGCTGCTACCTTCACGGTCTCTGGGATGTTATGTTATTTCAGAACTGTGTCTTTCTGTCTGAATTTCATAGATTCTTACATACTGGAGGCTGATTATTGCAGACATTCTCTTCTAGCGCTTCAGACACATATACTATACCCCAGAGCTCTCTCTAGAATACTATATTTTTTTTAAACCCACTTCCTTTGCAGGTCATGAACCCTTTTTGATTGTGGTTTCCTCATGACGAGCAATGTGGTGCTTCTGGGATTCAGGGTCTGTCTTTTTTATCCCTTCTTTCCACTGCCTAGACAGTGGTGGAAGACTTGTGCTCAGATGCAATTTAAAGTTATATAATCCCAGCTGAACGCTGAAGAGTTCATCTTTCAAGTAATAAGATATTAATTTGCTGCCACCGACATTTTAAAACACATTAAAGAAGTATTTGTACTGACTTTCTCGTTTGTTACAACTTGTGTTTAGAAAACTCACATCTGGATCATATTTAATCTAATGGCTTCTTTTAATACTTTGACAGTGATGGCCCACCTGTGTGGAATGAAAATTCTGTGTTTTGAAACTGATTGTGATAATGATAATTCGATTTGAAAGTATAAGAGTATTGTTGAAATACTTCAGATGGCTGCTGATGTTAAATAAAACACTACTTCCCTGAAAAAGAGAATCCTGTTCTCTGAGTGTGACAGATCTCTCAGAAAGCTGTTACTTGGCACAAATTGGTAAATCTTGGGTGAAACCAGTAATTTTGTTGATAGAAATATCTCATAAAACACAGAGGATTCATCACTACTGAGTGGAGTTCTCTAGAAGGAAAGTATTTCTTTAATAATTTTTAACGAAAAAAATGGCTCAATAAGATATCTAACTTTCTTGTAAAATCCATGGAGACTTTCATTAAGGAAAGTTAGAAAAATGTCATAGGTCAGTGTGTATTTTCCTGCTCATGGTTGTGTGATGGAATCAGCAGAGTCCCCACTGAGAAGAGATTCTAGGTGTAAGGAAGAAAACTCAAAGGGAAATTCTCAGTGTTGCCGGATACAAAAGGAGGGTGTCCAAATGTAACTTCGGCACAGAATGCCCAGGGGAGAACAATTGATACAGGAAGCTCTAAATAATAAGCCCACAAAGTTGCTGGAGTTTGTTATTTTTTATATATATTCAAGTTATTTTATGAGGATAAGGAAGATTTTGGTTCATGGAATGTTTTCTCTTTGGCTAACATTTAAATTCTTCTGTGAGGGAAGAAGTGACAAAGTTAGGGAGGACTCAGATTCTTGTTTTCCTGGCAGGCTTAAAATGTTAGAAAATAAGAGTAAGCTGACTACTTCTGGAAGAAAAAGATAAATATCAAAACTGAGTCAGAAAGGATCCTATATGTCATATTCAAAGCCATGTTCCAGAGTCCAAGCTGAAGAAAACAGCAAAAGCTAACTGCACATTTGGAACTTCACTAGGATTTGCTAACAGTATGCTAGAACTCAGCTCTTTGCTTTCGGATATCTGGAAACCTCTTTTCTTAATATGAGCTACAGACATAATTTCATAACTTGAAGGATGAGGGCATGTGACTTTTGGGGTTCCTCTGGAGAGGATCAAAACAAATCTTGTTCAGCTTAGCCACCAGATGCTCATTTAGAAACAGTAAGAGTTGTGATGCTTTGGGGTGCAGGTATGGTAACATTTTACTTTGCAAAGTAAATGTCTTGATCCTCTCCAGTTGCCATGCTTTGTTTGAGCAACCTGAAAGTAGAATTTTTCCCTGGGAGCCCTCCTAGTGTGCCCCAGTTGACAGCACTAGAGTTAGTCCGGAGTAACCCTGTCCCAAGACACATAAAGTGAAATCAGGCTCACAGAATCAACTGTTTTACTTCACAGATCCCTTTCTGCTGTGCCATGGCACTGGGTAATGCAAAAAAGGCCACAGCCACAGGTACGTGTTTGTGTTTATGTACAATCCCACTTGCCATCTCTGCTCAGTAAAGAGTGAACAGTGAATACTCAGCAGTAGACAAGTGAAAAAGCACGGAATTCCTTTTTAGAGTGTGCTGGTTTGCACACATTGCAGGAATGGGCTGGACTCCACGAGGCTCAGTCAGGCTCCCAGGTTGAGGAGGGTGTACTTGGTTCCAATGGCCAGCACATATCTGCTTGCAAGGATTTATCCTTGCTGTAGTATATTTGGTTCCTTGGTCTCAACAACATGAGGTTACTATTTCAGTTTTACTGATAGTGAAGCCAAGGTATAGGAAATTTAACAGCTGAAGGCTAAGCAGCCTGGGAAGAATAAGATTCAGGCTGCTAAGACCACAGTTGCTGCTCTTCTTTCAAAGCCAAACTGAATCTGACTCTGCCCTACAGACATATAAAAATATTATAACTTTAGCTTTATCTAAACACCAGCAAATGTAGCCATGACTCCCAAAAAGCTGAAAACATGGAAAAGCTGCAGCTGAAAGTCCTACAGCCTTGGAGAGAAGATGCATGTAGAAGAAAGAAACATGTATAGCATACTTCTTCAAGAATTTTAATAGTTTAACTTTAAGAACTCTTGCAGAGATAGTGGGGCATCTGAGTTGGTTCTGCTGTGTGATTAAAAGGGGCCCTGCCTGTCCTCTCACACAAGACACGTACTTTTTGTTTGTCTCGGTCTGAAAGGTGACTCTTTTTGATAACATCTGCTATTTCCCAGCAAACAGTGAGTGCTCGGCAGGTTTTGTCCAGAGAGCAGAAAAGTAGCTGGAATTTCAGTTTTCTTTAATTCATTTTGCTCCATCCAATTTATTATGTACAAGAAGTTGTATACCTGATAGAGCCGCCCACATGATGGAATATCATAACTCATATTTGTGATGAGCTACTAACAAGCAGAGGAAAGTGTGTGTTTTGAATTGTTACTGATGAAAAACTCAATGCTAATGACAAAAAATAATGCTCTGTACTACGTACTGATCCTAGAAAATAGAATCCAATGTAATGGCAACAAGAATATCTGTATGACTCATGCTAAACTAAGGTTATGCTTCTCAAGGAAATGACGAATCTCATTCTTAGAAAGGAGGAAAGAAATGTCTTTCAGTTTACAAAGTTGACTCAGAAAATGACTATGCATATCATAAAGCATGTTCATACAACTCTTAACATGGTTTACAGGCCTCAGCTCCTCCTTTCCCACTGCCTTCAAACCACCTTGTTAGCCTAACAGCAGTGAACTGCAAGAAACTGCCACTGGCAACATGAACCACACTGCCTCGACCTAGAGCAAGGTGTATATTTTGCACAACGTGATCCCTCAAGGCAAGAAGCTGGAGGAGCAACACTAGCTGAGCTTTGCTCATGACTGCTTTCTGTCCGTACGTGGCAGAGACACACAGAGACCCCGTGTTTGCTGTAATTTAAACCTCTAAGCCTTTAATCCACCTCTGTCTGCCTGGAGTCTGTGTGTGAGCTTTGTTATTTGCTTCAGACCTAGGCTCTCTTGGCCATAGGGAAGTAAACTACAGCTCTGTCCCTGCCAGTTTGGATAGGGAGTGCAAGGGCAGCTGCACAGTCAATCTTCTCCTGTTATTTCACTCTCACCTCTGCTCCCGTTTGTCCCGCTTTCTCCCTCTGCACACTGTCTATGTATAAGTGGTATCTGCCATCTTAGTTTTTCATGTAGAGAAAGCTATTAAAGTATTTCTGAAAGGTTAATAAAATTTCTGTTATGGAGGATACCACAATACATTGCATGCTGAAGATATCCCTGTCAAAAACAATCTAATCTGAACCCCTCATTCCTAATTAAGTTTTCTAAAAAAAGATTTCTTAGTTGATTATGTCTGTAATTGTACAGATAAAACTATATGAGAAGTGGAAATATTTCAATAGATTTGTACCTTCCACTTGATTTTTCTTTTCAAACAAAGAATTCAGGGAAATAGCTGCTCTGACATCARAGTCACTACTGAATATTAATATTGGAGCATGGATTTTCACAATTCTGGGGGCACTGGCTTCCTGATGTGTTTGAATTCTGAAAGATGAACAAGATTTCTTGAGTTAAGGAGATGTTTTTGTAAAACATACAAAGTTTTTATTGCACTATAACTTTGTCTGGGACTTTGCTGGGAATGCTTTTACAATTTTACCATGTTTATGTGATTTAATGTTTTGAATTACTGCAGGCAGAAAAATTTAGAGCAGAAGTCCAGAGGTTCAACTAGATAGTCTTGTGGGTTCCATCCAACTCAGGATATTCTATGATGATTCTATGATTCTCTGAAAAGTGATTGGTTTGAAAAGTGGCTAATGGAGCAGATCTTAGAGAACAGAAGCTAAGTTACTCCTAATGTCAGGTCGTATAGGAAAAACATTCCATCCTAGAACCATAGCGAACAAATATTCTTGAGCATTCGCTCCGTACATCTTTATCATCTTTATTCACCAGCAGTGTTGCATTAAGGTAAGAAAAGCAGCTGTTGAGCCATTCCTGTCAGGAAACAATGCTTCATACAGTATTTTCTAGAATCCGTCATGCCCTAATCTCCAAGTTTCAGCTTTCTTTTCTCTGTTAACCAGGGTTAGCACAGGCTGGAGTCTCAGTTGCTTCTGTTCAATGCATTTGTGTGTCAAAGGTAAAGGGCACAGTAAATGCCAGCTTTGCACAATTTACAACTCTGCTCTTGTGCTGTCTGAAAATAAATGGACTCTTTATGTGTGGGAGCACTGACGGCCACAAAAGAATTCCACATCCTGATCTCCATCGTGAGCAATTGGGTGTTCCATTTTACCTAGAACTGGAACAGCTGGTATGAACAGAGGCTTGAACTCAAGGAGAGGAAACAAAGGAATAAAGAATGGTGTGTTGCAACATGGCTTAGTCTGATGTGAACCTAGAAGGAAAGAAACCAGGTGAACCCTGCGTAATTGTCACTACAGGGCAGAGAGGGCAGAAAAAAGTTTAGGATGGATACTGCGTTACTACAAAAAGTAAGCAAAGCTACTCATACCCTAAGAGTCAAATTATAAGCAAGACAGTGCTGGTCTCCAAAATCTTCCCTTGTTTCATTTTTGACCAAAATGCTCCTGTGTGTGTCACAGCTGCATGGGGCAGAAGAAATAGGAAGTGAAGCGTGGCACCAAGAGAGCCTCTTACATTGATGAATGTCACCTCAGTTAGAGCTCTCTCTGGAAAGGAATGTGCTAGAGTAAGATGACTTGTTTGTTGAAAATAAAAAAGAATCCAGAAGGACGCACATCATTTATAAATAATGTAAAAACTTGCATGCAGCTCAAAGACAATGGACATTGTCAGAAATCTCTGAGATGTGAATCACCTCTACTTTGTAGCATAATACTTGCACTATGTGAAGGAGAATATTGAGTAGAAATAGGCACATACAGATCCACACAAAACACACAGTCAACAGTGGAATTTGTTCTTAGAATAAAGCGTTGAGCTTCATTGCTAAATCCCCTTTGCCTTTGTTTTCCAGATTGTAATGCCAGACGACGACCTGTTTGGAATGGATGTTATTTAACCATAAAGGTATTATTTAATCAATGCTCACTACATGCTTTAAAGTTTTCTAGAATTTGCACCTTTTTATTAAGTATTGTGTGGCTCTGGTGCTGGTTTTCCCAGAATTAAAATCACTTCCTTAAACCATCTGGGGGACATCAGTTATCCGAAACCACCATACGGCACACTCGTATGCATTCTAGCAAGCTTTTTTCCTTGCTCTTTTGAAAATTTTGAGTTCGAGAGAAATATTTAGCTATTATTCATTTATTATGAAAGTCGTAATAAAAAAAAAAAAACCTAATGGAACTGTTTAATCTCGACGTGAGAGCACCATCTAGAGGCAAATAACGCAAACTGTATTTGGCTCAGCGTGCCCACGATCTCAATAAACTGGCAAACTGCTCTGAATTTGAGAATGTTTTGAGAAAATAATCTCAGACTTCTCTGTATTTCACATGCAGTAAAACAATTTGTTTCCATTTTTATAGTTTTTGAGGTTTTGCTTTATATAATTAATATCGGATAGAAGGCTGTTGGAGTTGCTAAGTGTCACATGGCTTGACAGCTCTCTTGCATAAGCAAACTAGCTGTAATCCAACACAAGATGTGGAGTATGTTACTCTAAACTACAACGAATTAGAAATAAAGCAAGCTTCCTGTGATCAGAACTCTGTATTTAGGGAAATGGGATGTATTTATGACTCCTTAGAGGATTTTGATTTTTCACTGCAAGGCATCTTGGGTGATGTGCACCTTGTGAAAAGAAATGCATAAAGCTTAGATATCATTAAAAAAAAAAACCTGAAAAAAATCATCATAAAATAGTTGTTACTTAAAAACTCATATTTTGCTTAGCTACATACCAATCCCTTCGGTAATTATGTTTTCTTTCAGAACTCTAGAGGCTTTCAGAGTCATGTTCAATATGCTTTTAATAAACATTCCCAAATTAGCAAACACTCTCAATTACCTTGCTGTTTGAGATTTGCAATTAATCAATTACCTACACCTATCCAGCCCAGAGAAAGGGTCATTTTAGCTTGGTAGGTCCATCCACACCCGCTGTATATGGTTAGTTCAAGCCGTATAGGCATCAATAAGAACATTATCAGAGAGACTAGGTTTTGGTTGCCATGCTGTGGTGAAGCTTGTGCCACCAGGCCTTCCTTATGCTTGTTTTGTTAAGTAGCTGGATTATGAAGAGCTGGAATTGCTTTTGCAGCTTCACCTACTTGTGCAGATATGCCCTAGATGGACATTTTATGGCACTACAGTCTACTTTATAAACTCAGTATAGTCCTGTTGTTTTCATAGCAATACTCAGTGGTTATGAGGACTCCTCTAAACCAGGGGGATGCATTATTCAGCCTCTTACTTCCATTCTTTGGGATGTCAGTATCTCTTTTTCCATCATCATGAATTTTCCTAAGGTAGGTAATGTCTTAATATTCTTATTAAAATACTTTTTACACTTTGTACTTCTAGTGCTTCCTTAGTGTTTGCTAAGGAGAATAAGATCTAAGTGGTCATGGATTACTTTTTCTTTCAGGTTTATGCCTGCAAATCACATGACTTGCACAGAGCACCTGCAGGGTGTTGAAGATGTAGCGGATGTTCTCTGTGGCTCAATTGGAATTAGCTTCCTGTGCTAGAAACAAATGTTACCTGGTAAAATGTCACAAAATGCATTTGTGCCCACTCCTTGTAATTGTAGCAGGGAACAAAATTAGCTTTGAATGCTGAAGAAAATTTAAGCTTTTTCTGGGATGGTAGTTGAAGGATAATTCCAGGTCTACAGATACCAGAAGATAATTGACATCAAGGACTTCTGGTACCTGAAGGAAGCCTACAAGAAAGATGGGGAGAGACTATTTCAAAAGCATGTGGTGACAGAATAAGGTGGGATGGCTTCAAACTGAAAGAGAGAAGGTTTAAGTTAGATATTATGAAGAAATTCTTTACTGTGAGGGTGGTGAGACTCTGAAACAAGTTGCCCAGAGAAGTTGTGGGTGCCCTGAAAGTGTTCAAGGCCGGATTGGATGGGGCTCTGAGCAATCTGGTTTAGTGGAAGGTTTCCCTGTCCATGGCATGGGGGTTGGAACTGGATGATCTTTAAGGTCCCTTCCAACTCAGGATGTTCTTTGATTCTCTGATATTTTAAGAATCATATCCATGAGGATATACATGAATACAGGGAAATCAACATAAAAGATTGTCATGGTTTAACCCCACACAGCAGCCAAGCCCCAGTCAGCTCCCTGCTCACTCCCCCACCAAAGGCACTGGGGAGAAAACCAAAAGGGTAAAAGCTATGAAACTCATGGGTTGAGATAAAGTTTAATGGGGAAAGCAGAAGCCACACACACAAGCAAAGCAAAACAAGGAATTGGGGTTTTTTTATGCTGGAGGAACTAAGAAGAAAGTGGGAAAATTACTTTAACACAATCAGTGGTTCTCAAATCTTCTACATTGGATCAAATTATATAGCTCAAGTCCTAAGAGAATGGAAGATAAAGGTTTTCATAAGCTTGTTAATTGCATGCTTTAAAAGTATTTAAAGTTCTATTCGCATGAAAACCATGTGACAGTTCTGAATTAGGAACAGCTTAATGCAGTCTGTTTTCAGATTGAACAGATCTTTGGAGATAGCTGATTTCTGAGGTTACGACTATTATTGCATCAGAATACTGATGTAAATGCTATTGTGTGAGCAAGATACTGTGTGAATCACTATCACTACATCTTCTTGCTGCTTACACCTGATTTATCTCAAATGCATACAATTTTTTTTTTCATATAGGCCTAGTTTCTGTTGGTTTTTTTCTGTCTAGGAATAGAGCTGATTAGAAATACCGACCTGATTAGAAATACTCATATGCCTAATTTATGCAGGTCAGTATTTGTGGCAGTGACACCTATCCGGGAGGAGAAGTCAACAGGAAGGTGGTAACATCCTCAAGCATTCTTTCTGAATCTGTAGGAGTTCATCTGTCAGCACTTGAATTGAGTAGAGAAATTAGCTACATCACAGTCCAGATCGAGCCTTTGTGCAACCACAGTTCATTGATTTCATCAGGATTACTGTAGGGTTAACTTGGCCCAGTGTCTCTTTATCACAGTGGCTATGAAAAGTTTCTGTCATACCTGGGCTGCACCAAAAGCAGCGTAGGCAGCAGGCTGGGTGAGGTGATCTCCCTCTGGTGACAGCCCACCTGTCGTGCTGCATCCAGCTCTGGGGTCCCCAGCACAGGAAGGACATGGATCCGTTGGAGCAAGTCCAGAGGAGACCACCAAGATGATCAGAAGGGTGGAGCACCTGTCCCATGAGGAAAGGCTGGGACAACTGGGATTGTTCAGTCTGGAGAAGAGAAGGTGCTGGGATGATCTCTTTGCAGCCTTCCAATACCTGAAGGGAGGCTACAAGAAAGATGGAGGGGGACTTTTTATGGGATATGGGGGAATGGCTTCACACTGAGAGAGAGTGGCTTTAGATTAGATATTAGGAAGGAATTCTTGGCTGTGAGGGTGGTGAGGCACTGGCACAGGTTGCCCAGAGACGTTGTGGCTGTGGATCCCTGGAAGTGTTCAAGGCCAGGTTGGACGCAGCTCTGAGAAACCTGTTGTAGTGGAAGATGTCCCTGCCTATGGCAGGGTGCTTGGATTAGATGACCTTTAAAAGTCCCTTCCAATCCAATTCATACTATGATTCCATAATTCTATTTTCTGTATTATTTACATAGCAAATTGCTCAGATTTTTTTTTTTCTTAGGAATAGGATTTTTGTCTACCTGTTTTCTTCTTACACAAGGGATTTGCTTCTCTATAACATGAATAAGGAATCCCATAGTTCAGGTTTCAGTAGCAGAAGCAAACCCATTCACTGTGCACCTGCTGGTCCCCTGTGCCCAGGAGAGGACAGTGGGAGTAGAAAAGTGTCATTCTAATGTATTCCAGAATTGAAGAATACCCATGTAAAGATGACAGGCAATTTGCCCCCAAGATTCTTACCATTTTTTCTCATTTTTCCAACAAGTAACCCCCTATTCTTGCTGGTAGTACATGGGACTTGCATATCTTTTATTGTGGTTGTCATCATGGGAAACAAACAGAGAAAAGAAGGTCCCCAGGCCAAACATAATTTAAACCCTAAGTTCCAGAACTTATCTCTGTAAGAGTTAGAGGAAGTCTCTTAGACAGCCATGGCCTCCCTAAAATTTCACCAGCTCTGCGGGGATGCAATTTACAGACCTTTTTATTAATTTAAACTTATGTGGTTTTGAACAAAATGCAAGCCCATTGATGACATCCATAAACTGACATCAGATATCAGAATTTAATACAAAACTGCCTTGCTGAGACTGAGCTTCCTGTTGTGCATCCCTACCTCTACAGCTTTTAAAGAACTGTTTTTACAAGTGAATGCCTGGTTGCCTCTCAAAACAGAAAGCTGGGAGCTGGGGAATTTGATCTGTAGGCCAAATTCTCCTTCTGAGATCACTGGCACAGAGAACATTCCCCAGCAAGAACGTTAGGCTCGTGGGAGCAGTGCTCTCAGAGAGACCTTACAGCAGATTCTGTGCTTTTAAAAATGTACCAATAAAAAAAAACAACAAGAAAAGAAACATCCTAGCAGTTTGGTTTCAAGAAGCACATAGGAAAATTTGGTCCATCTAATTTACACCGAAGGAAACCACTGCCACTGAACTCTTGAAAGTGTTGTCACAGCTGTTTTGGGTCAGAAGACAAAATTATTTAATGTATTGTACTCTGTGTGCACACAGTGAACAAATAGAAACACATTCTAGAGTGCTGCTTCTCCTTGTTGCCTGTGTGATTTAGTGTGATAAGTTCAAAGGACACCTCCTCCCGCATAATATTCTGTGCTTTTGCTTTGTTTTTCTGGTTCTGAGACAGATATCTGCAGAAATCAATTTAGATGTACAGATGTAATGATGAGTCAAGGAAAATGCATGTTAGGCAAAAAATTGACCTTTGTGGTACCTCCACCTCAGCAGATCTGCCCTTGATTGCAAATAGTCATGACTAATGGTATCATTTGCATTATAATGGAACACTTGTTGTTAAGATGCTGCAAATGCATCTGACTTTCAAAAGCTTTTGTATTTGAATGTTGCCAGTGCTTGCTGAAGCTCCTCGAGCTGCAATGATTTTCTATGAAACTTTCCAAAGCCAATTTGCAGCCAAAATAATGTATGATAAAAATTCTAAATGAGGTAAAACACATTCATTAAAAACCTATTATTACGTGCAAGTGTTCTTTACTTTCAAATAAATACTTTTTCAGTAACTGGATTCTTTTCTGATGAAAACAGAAAGTGAGGGGAGAAAATCCTTGTGGGAAACTCGTGCTCCAGTGGATGATATCTCTTGACATGTGATATTCTTAGGAATACAGAAATTTCTAAATTAGGTCATAGTCAAGATCCATCTTCTCTTCTTTATCTACTACTTTTTATCATGCTCAAATAATTCTGAGAGATAAGAGAGGAAGGAACTTCTTTGTTTATGTTGGTTATCCTTGCAGTTGTTTTCATTTTGATTATTAAGGCAACTGATGTACCTAAATAAATCTTAGTATTGTATAAGACACCAGATCACCCCAAGAGCCTTTTTCAAAGATCAATACAAGCTCTTCGCTGTCCTCTGGAACAGAGGCTATTTCTGTGGAATGTTTTGCTTAGTGGAAACAAAACTAAATACTGAAGATCCTTTACCTGCCTTATATAACTTATTTCTTTCTGTGGTTACTGTGTCACTTGGCTTGCAATTTAGTAGTATTTGAAATGCCTAGTTCAGCTTCCTTTGTACAATAAAAATTTTTTTCAATCAACTTCTCTCTATATATCTTTAAATATGATATTAGCTTTTTCCCCCCCACTTGCTTTTTATTTTTTGTAGGAGTCTGATATGTAACTGCCTCAGCCTAGAATCTTTTTTAAAAAAACCCCAGTTGCTGCAGAGACATGGTGGAAACTGTGATCTGAGTTGTCTGCATGCCTTGCATATGTTTTTTTCCTTTACTTCAAGAAGGATGATCCCAGAAATTACTGGTCAATCAGCCTCATTGTTGTTCCTGTACAGTCACAGCACGGGCTGGACTATTGCAAGGTATTAACCTTTCACTAGTAATGGCTGGGGTCTGACTGGCAAGAGAGAGCACTACTGCTTGAAATACATGAGATTCTGACTAAGGGAAAAAATTTTTCCCCTCAGCAGCCCAGACAGCTCCCTGGGATCTTTGTCTTTGCAGATTTTCAAGACCCATCTGGACAAAGCCCTGAGCATCCTGGTCTGAATTAATTGTCAACTCTGCTTTGTGCAGGCAGTCTACAGAATGTCTGAGAATCTAAAAGATTCTGTGACACATGAGATAGTTGAAAGCCTCTTCTTTTAAAGATCAACTGTAGTCTCTTCTGGACAGTGAGAAATTTGAAATGCCCTTTGCATTTTTTCATTGTCTGTACTCAAAAAACTAAAAATGCAAGATATTTCTTTGGCAATGCAAAATATTGATGCGATTTCATCACCTGGTTAGTCCAATGCTATTTACAATGCAGCCACTGAAGCTGAGTGACTTGTTAACACCTGTGTTTCACCATCACAAAAGGACTAGGATGTAAGAAAATGCCTGTGACAAAGTATTTATCATACTTGTGCAGTGAGATAATACAGAGAAGTGTTTTATTACATGGAGGTGGAATTGGCACCAGCAATAACAGCTGTCAGTGTGAGGCTCTCCAGAAATCCAAAAAATGACAATCAGTGTTCATAGCTCTGCAAAGAGCTTTTACTTCATGCTTCAAAAGAACAGAGCTATAAATTAAGCAGAACAATATATATTCATATTTCTTCAGAAATATGATATGTAGTGTGCCATAGGACAGATTATAAATTAGAAGAAGGAACCCAGGAGAGAACCACAACAGAGATGGATAAAATAGTGAAGGCTAATGGAAAAGAAACAAATGTGTCTGGAGAGCACAAAACATGGACACACATAAAGTGAAAATCTAGTAACACCCAAGAAGCTTAAAAATCCAGTCTGCAGATTTGGTACAATTCCTGTGTGAAGATCAATACAGGGAAGACAAGATGAAGTTGCAAACCTAGTAGAGTGGGAAATATGTGCCTGTTGCAGGTGTCAGTTCACTTGTGCAAAAGTTTGTAAACATTACATAAGAGAGCAGCAATAGACTGGCAGACCTGTGGCCTGCCCTGCCACCTGGAGTGCAGGACTTCTCACACCAAACCTGGTCAGCTTTTGGTCTCCATAACCACCATGTCCTGGAAAGGTATCTCCACCTACAGGCAGTGATGCAGGGGCCTTTGGGTAATATTTCCTATTATTTCAGGGAGATTTTGGTTTCGAGATTCGTGGACATAGTTTTTCCTGGTTTTGTTTGGTGGGAATTACCGTGAGCAAGAGAGTTGTTCTGGCATCGGTGATAACACAGCTGTAGGGCACTCTTTCCAGAAGGATACTGTTCTCTAAGTATATCCTTAATGTGGTGAGGTCATATTTGAGCATGCCTTCAGATCTGCCCATTCAATGCAATGTTGTCTCTGTGCATTATTAGGCTGCTGGGCCACTGTAGCAGTGACATAAGTGATTGCTCAGCTCGAGGAGGCAGTAACAGGACATACATCTGCAAGCATTAAGGACTGCTCTGGTATTCTGTTTGCAAGTACTTTTAATACACAGCTTCACTGTAGAAGGCCCTTAGTGTTTCAGAGTTAGAATTTGATCCAAGAATGCCTTTCCCACTCGGCATACATGAGGTCCAAATTTGTGTACAGTGGCACCTTTAAGGACATATTTCAGAACTCCAGAATGAAATCTTCCCTTTAGTATATGATGCTTCTTAAATACTATCGTTTTCCAGAGAAAGAAGCACTTCTCTGGCTTCTTGTGCTACCTTAAATTCAAGGGCAGCCTTGCAAATGTTCACTATTCCGTTTGAATATTTGCTCCCCCTCATATAACTCAGCCATGTGCGTCCAGCATAGTGCACCAAAAATATGCCTTCTTGACTCTATGCAATTTCACTTTAAAATCAGTATTATAGTCTGATATTTCAGACCTGCTCTTCTTTTGAAATGTACATAACATCATAAACATCTGCAACCAAGGTCCAAATCCTCGGACGCTGAAAATTAGCTTTGCTCCTTTGAGTTGATGTGGCCGTGTCAACCCTACAGCTGCTCCAGCGAGTGCTGAGTATAAACTAGAGGGATGCACTAATTTCACAGTGGCGTGCAAAGAACCCAATTTGCAGAGGGAACGAGGATGTTTAGAGAACAGAGTTATGTAATTCAGCTATTTTGGGGATTAGCCATCCCCGAAGTTCTGAAAAAGGTAACTGGGTTGGGCTATTTATAGAGTCTGTTCCTACAGTTACAGCACAGATGCCAGCACGCAACAACAATCAGCTCAAGCCACCTCCTCTGTGCCCCTTGGTGAATTCATACACTCACAAATGTTCATAGATCTCTCAGATACAAAGAGATTTAGGGGTCTTGGATGCTACTCCTGCCTCAGCATCTGTTGGCACATTAGTATGCCCTATTTCCTATTAGCTTCTGACCATGCCTTTAGTTTTCAGGTCATTTGTATTACAGAGATACACAGAGATTCCTTTTAGGTTTCCTGATGTTTGAGAGGAGAAGGGGCAATAATCTCGGGAAAACTAATGCAGCAATTGCCTAAATTATTCCGCTCTAATTTCACAAGGCTGCTAGGGAAGATGGCCTAAAAATTCCTCTACATGATTCTCTAAGATGTATCTGTAGGATCACTGTAAAAGTAGGAAGCCCTTTGTTACTGCTACAGGATGATAATTATGCAGAAGAATTAATGAAAAGATACAGTCTATACTCAGAGTTCTCAGTCTTGAAGTCACACAAAATTGTACAACTTACAGGAAGAGAAGGAACAGTTTATAGAAGGATTGGATAGCTTTGGACTGCTTCCTGTGGATTCTGCTTTTTATATATAAATATTTATATATTTATTTTTTATATAATAATTATCTTTTCTGAAATATTGGAAACCAGCCATTTGTTTTCGTAGTGGGCAGTAAGAAGAGAGCATAGGAGACAATAGGAGGAAAGTTATCTGGCTAATGGTAAAAAGCCTGTTCCTAAGAGACAGGTTACCTAGAAAAAAATCAAGTTGCAGGCAGGATTCCATAGGGATGACCATTTTGGTGAGAACTAGGAATCATGAAAGATGAAGAGATTGCTTRGGCAGAATTGGCTAATTCTTACCTTCACTAGTCTACCCCAAAAGATAGGGAGATAACAGTGTAAAAAAAGGAGTAACAGAAAAGGAGGGCAGAAATACAGAGTTAGGTCCTTCACTCCTCATCATCCTGTATTGTCATTCATGCACAGTGTAAACCAAGCAAACTTTGATTTGTTCATATCCCAGCCCAAGCTGCAGAGATTAAAATGACAACATGCAGTGCACAAAAGTGGTGAGCCAGGCCTTTTATAAAAAGCACAGCAAATGAAGATGAAGACCTTGAATGTCATATGGAAGGAGACACAGCCTATGAACAGATTTCAGTGGAGGCTAAGCAAAGAACCAAACAGTTAGAGATGAAAAATTTAAAATTGAGATAGTCTGTATAGATTCACATAAGGTGCTAGACTTCTTGGTGAACTAGATTGTGAGAATTACTATTAGATTTGCATGTTAGTACTGATATTTCAGGTGATTCTAGGAAAAAAATTAGTTTTGTGAAAATTACTGGTCAACATAGAAAGATTTATAACATATATATATATAATAAGAATAAAATGCATGTATTTAAAATTAAGAAAATTATTAATTCAAGAATTTCATTTCAACAAATATTAATAACCCAACTAATAATTTAGTGAAAATGATGTATTAAATAAAGCAGGGAAAACACAGAAAAATATAGAAAAAGTGTTATCCTTCTAGAAAATAATATAAATATATCTAAAAATGCATTAAGAGAGTATCTTGAAGAAAATTCAGGTCAAAATATTTAACTATGGAATTAATCCTTTATAAGTATTTACCTAGAAGTTTTCATTTAAAGGGGTTTATTTTTGGGACAAGATCTTTAATATATAATATAAAGCATTTGATCTGCTGTAATTAATAGCTCAAAAAATGAAAAGTTTTTTATGAAATACAACATATTTTTAATTCTTAGTATCATCATTATTAGAGGGTCTGCATCTTCTTGCCTGTTTACATAGCACCTAGCAAAACAGTTTCTTTCAAAACCCAAACGAAATAATCATTTATGCCAGTTCTGTAGGTTTATGAGATTTTCAGCTGGCTATGGACTAAGATTTTTTCAGGACAGCCACTGGATTGAAGGAAAGGTCTGAAATGTCATCATTCTTTTGTGAATTGTACTCGTCATTCCCATGAGATTACTTCAGGCTCCAGATTGCTTACTTGGATGCTATCTGCTCATCTGCAGTGGCTGCAAAATGTATGGGAACATGAACTTGAAACGTCTTTTCAGTAGAAAGGATAGAAAAATATGTGGCTACCTGCATAAAAATCTTCACTCTTTCATCCTCTATCATCCTGAGTCTTCATGGTTCTTTTATGCAGAGCTGGCACATTCATTCTCTCAATGGCTTTGTTAGGTCAAACCCGACACTTGCAGATTGCTGCTGCTCCCAGTATTTAATTACTCAAACCTCTTTTAGCAGATGTACTAAATGCTTTTAAAATGATGATTTTATAGAATATGTGTGCTTGCACCTGTGTCTGCATCTATACATACATTGAAGAGAAGGTTCCTGAATCCTGAAGTCTTGAGTGAAGTGCTTCAGACTGGACAAGGAATGGGAGTGGATTTTAGACTTACCCCTGTTTCAGTATTAGATGCATTTCCCTCTGGGATTACTTGTTCTCTAAAAACTGGTCTCCTTGTGTGGCTTGTCAGGAATACCACCACAGTTTCAGGGATGAAAAAAAGAGCCCTCATTAGAGCTCCAAGTGCACTGTGTGTCATTGAAAGGGAACTCAGGCCTGCCCAAAGCATTCAGAGCCAGCAGGGGCCAAGAAGCATTCTGGCCTATATATGACCATATATGTATGTCAGTATGCACGTGCATAATCCAGTTTGCTATTGATCCCAAAAATCCAGTGATCCAACAGCAGTTTTGAGTACTGTACCAGCTTCCTATCTACTGGAAAAGGTCATAAAGTACTGTACTGTTCATTATAGCATTGAATTCAGCAGAGCATTGGCAGAATGGTGTTTCTGTGTCATGAGGGCTAATATTTATCAATTATTGACTGTAAAATAATTCACGAGAACTTTAAAATCCAAATCAAAACCCATACTTTTACACACAATTCTTTAAATACTTACATYTTTAGTGTACAAGGCACTAATAGAACTTTGAAAATGTGCCAATATGTACTTGTTGAAACTAACCATGGCTTTTCTTATTGATCAGGATGCACAACAACATTTTTGTTACTGGCCAATGGAATATGTCTCTGTAGAGACTCAGGAGCAGCTCATCTTCATGACTTCCCTTGACAGCCATTCTAGCATTCCTCCAGGCTGCTCTGGGCTCATTCACCAAGCTTCAGATTCTTCTCATGAGACAGAGATGAGGTAAGCAGGACCCTCCATTTGGTCTTCAAAACAGCCATGTAATGCTATGTGAAATTCTAGGCAGCCATCATACAGGGTGGCATGCGGAGAGCAAGCACTCAAGCATTCCTGATCACATCATCAAAGCCTGGCATGCCCATGATAGGTCAACAGAGAAATTCTGTGATAAACTGGACAGCTCTGTTAGATAACTTGACTAAGTTACACTGAAAGCAAAAGGAGGTGTCCATTCATTGCATATGTCTCAGTTAATTCTTTAACTCTAGAAATAATCTGGATCACAATTATCATGACAGTGTTCAGGCTATCTCCTCAGGTAAGCAAGTGAATTTAAAGTCAGGTGACTGGGACTAAAATCTACCAGCTCCTGTTTTCTCTCTGGTCTTTTTCTCAGTGATCTTTGCATTTAATCCATTTTTGTCTAAATGTCCATAACCCAGAAACAAATCTCATCAGTACATACTTTCCTTAGAAAGAAAACAGGCAGATTCAGAAACATTGTGATTCTCAAACGAAATATTTTATGTAACTGAAGGAAAACTATACCGGTGGGCAATTATTTCCAAATGCACAGTTGCCAGTAGCTGCTAAGACCACTGCATATGAAGCAGATTGGACACAAACTAGAACTGTGAAAGGATCTTTTGACCTTCATAGAAGTCTCTCTGCTGTTTTTTATCTAATTGGGAACTGTCATGTAGTTGAAGCTTCATTTGGCTGCATGAACCCAAAACCCACCTGAAGATACCCAACATTGCTTACATAAATTACCAAACACGCTGCTGTGGTATTTGAAAAGCCACAAATCTTGTCAATCAAATGAAGTTCTAAAGAGTTTACAGACTGTCAGTTTGGCTCTTCATTGTGTCAAGACAGAAGCATTCCTTGGACACATTTAGAAAGGTTGCCTCACCAATCATCCAGTGTGTCATCAATTACTTTGTTCCCTTGCTCAATGACCTACTAATATTCTTTAAGCCATAGCTGAAGTTAGAAAGCATTTTATATGGAACTACCCACTGGAAAAAGGCTGCTTTTGGAAACAGCACTGCAATAATCTGACTGCAGCATTGAAGTCTTAAATCTAAAGGATGAACAATTCTGTAGGAATATTAATACACCAGATTACATAATTAATTTGTGAAAATATGCTTTAGTCACTTGACAGTATAATTCTAGAAAGCTTTGTGTCCTCTAACCATATTCCAGTAATGTACCTCAGGATGTGTTTAATTTCAAGATGCAGTTTAATATTTTCCCCTGACAAAATGAATAGAATATATGAAAAATTTAAAATGAATTCAGAATTTTAACAATATAGTCGTCGTTCACCTACCTGGCTGTAAAATCTGTCTAATTGCTTTCCCCTTGTTTCCAAGCCTGGAGTCTGATTACATCCAATGGCACAAATTCAACATCCGTGGCACACCACCTGCAAACAAAACAACACAGATTTTTTTCATGCCCAGTTGATTCAGGTATCTGTACAATCTACAAGTGAAGGTCAGGGAAGGGTAGTTTTCTGGCTGATCAAGAAAAAGTCTTGTCGGAGGAAAAGGCTGTGGTCAGATCTTCCCTCCCACACTGTCATTCCAGCACCTTCAGTTCTTCAGCCCTCTCCCTCATCCTCAGAAGTGCCATGCCCTTGCTGGATGTCTATAATGCCTCATGGCATGGAGAAGCCTTTACTAGAATAAACATTTGAGTTTATATTGTTTTATTGTCTCATTTCCAGTATAGCATTCTGTGGGTTTAGATGGTGGTAGAAGAGAACACTCAACTCAAGCTTAGATCTACCTGAGAAAGTTTGCTGATGTACGTGAGGAAATAGTCACATATTTGAACTACCATCTTCTAAATGTTGTATTTCAGCCTGTCTCATAAAAAGCTGCCAGCTCCGTCACCTTCCAAAGGAAAAGAAATGTGGGTATTGCTAATGGAACATCTACACCAATGGTTTGGAATCAGTTTCTGAATCACTTGCCTTTGTCTGGCAGGCACCTGAAACATTTAATGGTTTATATTCCCCTAACTGCTCTATTCACTTGTACCCAGTGGCTCATTCTTAGCCTGCTGCCTTCAGAAAATGGAAACTCAGAATTCTTTGTGTTTTCCCTCTTCTTATCCCAAAGGAACAAAAAATTGTCTTCTATAGGTCAGTTCTCATTCGTAGGCACGAAATATTCCTAAGACACTGCAGGTTTTTTCACCCCTATTTTGCCTTTGTATTTACGTGCACGATCTTATACCTGCAAAGGATCGTGAAATGCCTTTTAATTGAGGAGATAATATTAATTTTTTCCTTCTGTCATGTCTTTTTCATAGTAGTGTCTACAAATTTGGGTAGTCTTAAACCTCCTACTGAACAGCAGTTCAGCAGATGTTAGCCCTGGTTTCCTGGGTTCAGCTGTTCTGTTAAGTAGTGTCCAAAAGAGTTTTTAAAAGGATGCTTAAGACAGGGAAAAATTTGAATCTGAGCATGAATCATCATCTGTCTGAAACATTGGAAGAGCTCAATGCCATTTTCAGCTCCTCATTAAACATTGGATACACTGTGTCCAAACAAAAGTGTACACCATTCCCGTATTTGGTAGAAGAACCACATTAATTTAGTCCATTATCTGTCATTCCCACATTTGATATGCCAATTTTAGCAAATATGGATGACATATTAGCAGCTGTATTTTCAAATAATATAATTTCTGGATATCAGGGATAGTAATCCAAATCAAGTAAGTTATTTTTTCTGCATATAAAGCTATGCCAATTTTGACCTGCAATGTAAAATTTCTTTAGTTACCATCACAGAGTCTATTTGTTTACAAATAATGGGTACATATTTCATATTTTTATTTTTATATCTTCACTCCCTTAAAGCAAACTGTATTTTTTGAAGGTATCAAGTTAAGCCATCTTTCTTTGAAGTTTTAGGTACAACCTAAAACTACCTTTGAATAAAAATGATGCTAGATTTTCTAACACCTGTGCTTTAGTTCAGGCTTTGCTGTCACATCCCAAAGGTTCCATATGAATGCTAGGCCTCTGTAAAAAAACTGCCTTGAGACTTTCATTAAAGGTTTTGCATATGTTACAGTAAAATCTAAAAAATGGAGCTTTTCATTACCAAATTTGCAGAGACTTTAAACTCCTTGCCTGTTATGCCCTGTCCATTGTACAATTTTAGTCACATTATACCTATGAATATCCCTTAATAATAGTTTAGTCACATTTTAGCCTTCAGGTTAATATCCTGGTGGTCACATGAGATAGAAATCTAATAAAACCTATTCCCATAAACCCCTGTATGCTGCATTTGTGGCGGGGGGGAAGGATATTGACAGCTGACAATATAAGGCTGGAAGCTATCTTTACCCTGTTTTCCCGAACTTGTTCAAGTGAATTTCTTCACTACTTCTCAGTTTACTCACTTATCTATAGACTGAGGGAGCCATGAGATCTCAGAGCTTTTTGGAGTTTCTGGTTCTTCCCTTGCTTTCCCCATGAGAACGCCATCTATGCAAATAAACATTATGAAATGTTATTTTTGAACTCTTTATGAAATACAACAGGAATATACTATAAGCAGAAAGCATTCATGGCAAAAGTAGCAATATCTTCCAAATTCTGTGTTAAAATGTACAGATGTAAATTGGTTTTTGTTTATGGGTTGTTTGCTTGGTTTGGTTGTTTGTTTTTTTTCTGGAGAAATACACTGGAACTCAGAAGAAGCATCTAACATAGGAAAAAGATCTTGCAGCAAACCTGCATATGGGAAAGTACTGCTGACTTATACATTTCACTTTTTAGAACATAGGCAGAGTTCTATATTTCTTTCCCAAAATTTATAAAGTACTAATTTATATCACAACTGTTTCAAATGCCTTCATTCTACTTAGCACATTTGGGATATTCAGAGATATTCACAGGTATAGGTAGTACAGAGCAGTGAGGGTCTAACACCATTTGAACAACTTTTCAGCGGCACCAGCTTCTCATTAAAAACATGATTCTCTATCATTCTTAGGGATTTTGCTCCTTTCCAGTATATTCTTTCACAAAAAAACCCTAGTATCTGACTTGAAGTGACTATTCCTATTTCCCACAGGTATTATAGATGTTATTTTTCAATATTTTGCAAAAAATACTTTGTTTTAATCCTTCACTTGTAGATCACTAACCTTACTGCATCATTTAAGTTTTACGTGCCTGTATTTAACAACACAAAGTTTTCTTTGCAAATCTTTCCAACAGCTTCAGAGTTCACGTTATCTTGGGCACAATTCTGAATTTAAAAGTCAAACTTCTTCACAGCTTCCCAGGACTTTCTTTTTGTTGAGACCTCTTTACCCTGTAAACAAAATGTCAAATTAACGAAAGCATCCGAGGGTGGGTACATGAGGGTCAGGAGGGTGTGTGTGAGAGTGACATCAACTGAGACAATAAAAGGGCTTCCAAGTTACTTAGAAGCTCTATTTTAAAGTTACATTTAAGGGGTCCACTAAACCAATTCAGTGGTCTTTAAATATACTTGACATCAAGGGACAGTCATCTGCTGACATACCCCAACCAGAAATCTGTTTAACCTTCTATCTGGTAAGTACAGTCTGCTTTTTTTCCAAGTTCTCTGGAAGACCTATTAGAATATTTTATCATTGATTCTTTACTTATTTTTGCATTAGTTTCTTTTCAGACTATCTTAAAAAATAAGTGAATATTAGTATGATCAAACTGTTACATTATCTGAACTAAATTTGTGAAATGAAAAAATCTGAGACAGTAAGTTAGGAATATCTTGCAGTGAATTCAAATGCTGAATGTATAATACTGGGTTAGATGGACTACTACAACCTCATTGATACTCTCATATGAGAGACCATGTTATAAATGCTTTTCTGACCTAGAGTAAAGCTGCAGAAACTATTGCAAAAATGGCATTGTGGAGTTTGCTATCTCTTAATCTTCAGTTACTTTGTATCAAAGCTCTTAAGTGGTAGCAAAAAGATGTCTTTTCTGACTGCCAATACTGAAAATACAAACTGGAAACTGATATTGGAACTGTGTCATTTCTGCCTGTTGTAACATCATCAGTAGTAAACATTTTCCAAATAAATTTCAAGTGGCAGCTCTGATGATTATGTAAAAATCAGAGGGGAACTCATACAGGAAATGCAGGATTATCCCTGAAGAAATGAGGGGCTTAATTCTGATTTCTCTTCTCTAACTCAACAGGGAATGGCATAACTCTACTGAGTTATCCCTCTATGCAAAATTGTCAGGAAAAGTGTCAGCCTCTTCATTCTAAAGAATATGCAAAAGAAATTGAGAAAAGAACAAAACTTTTCATTTGAATAGCACTTTAGAAGTATTTCACTGTACTTGAAGGCTATGAAGTAATGATGATGATGGTGATAATAATAATAATAATGATAATATTGGAAGAACATGGTGTTTTTCACCCAATTATGCAAGAGATAGGTACCTAAACGACGATGGTGCAGGGCAGCTAAAACTGACCAAAGTTTGTGGAGTTGCCCAGGAAGTAAGACTAGTTTGAAAAACACTTTTCGAAAACATTTCTCTGATGTTTTTCTTCAACTTTTTTTTCTAATTTAAATTTCTTGGAATGAACAGAAACGACTGGAATTATGGACTAATACATCTATTAATTTCTATCTTTGTAGACAAAATGACTTCCATGAAAAGCCTGGCCCGGATTGCAATAATTTTTTATGCCATATGCTTTTTTACAAACTCTGATGGAAGACCAATGGTGTAAGTACATTATTACACACTGGATGGCTTTAGCTGGTCTTGAGAATGTGGTGGTTTGTCTGTTTGTGTGTGTGAGTCTTTCTGTCCTTGCTTTTGAACCCTTGGGCCAAGCTAGCCAAGCTCTGTCATTTAGATACAGCTAAAGAGATCTCAGACACTCTGAGTTCTCACATATTTTTTGGAAATAGAGTAGAGGGAAAAAAATTATAGAAGTCTTCTCTTATTATTCAGTTTGGGTAAGCTGCATCTCTTGGGCGTTTATACAGGTGAGCATCTCTTGTACTGTGAGAATCTAGCTGGAACTCACACTTAGACTCTAACATTACCCAGTTGAGACACAAATTCATGGGGCATCATGCTTCCTTGGATCTAATGATCATAGAAAACTGCCACTGAATAAATACTATAGTTTTATTGACCAGTTAACTAATATCATATAAGCCCTAAGCTCATGTACAACAGCTAAAATAAATGATATGGTCAAATAATACTGTCACAGAACTACTTCCCACTTTTGGTGCCTTTTCACAGATGTATCCATTATCAATATCCCTTACAAATCAGAAAGGCAGGTTCTACAGCTCTGTATTGTGACACCTCACAAAAGTTCCCAAACTTGGGCCTTTGAGCGAAGTTCTGGAATTCAAGAAGGGCCATCATGAGCCTCTTCCTTTACTTTTCTTCCCTGCAGGAAAAGGTCAGTGAGTGAGATGCAGTTGATGCATAACCTCGGGGAGCACCGACATGCCGTGGAGAGACAGGACTGGCTGCAGATGAAGCTGCAGGACGTGCACAGTGCCCTGGAGGATGCTCGGACCCAGCGGCCTCGGAACAAGGATGACGTTGTCCTGGGCCGCAGGCTGCTCCCAGAGCATTTGCGGGCAGCAGTGCAGAAGAAATCCATGGATGTGGACAAGACGTACATGGATGTCCTCTTTAAAACAAAGCCATAGGGAAAAAAGGCAGAGTGTTGTGTCTGTCCACGTAAGCACGTGTCTGTGTAGCATTGATCAAGTAGGGCTTTTTATTGATATTTATTCAAGCTGCAGTAAGGATTAAAGGCTGTATTCAAGGTTGTAGCCCCCTTGAGTGAGACATTTCACAACCAAATAATAAAATACATTTTCAGTCCACCCATGACCACTGCTGCTAACGTCTGGGTATCTTTTGGCCAACGTATCTTAAAAATTGCCATCATAAAAGGAAAAAGAARCCCAAACCAGTCAGAAAGCTGCAAAACCGTTTCAGACCAGTTCTGCTACTCTTGCATGTGCAACATTTGTGTGTAATCACCAGGCTTGCTTGTACTGTTAACCAGCAATGCATGGATGCAGTGGAACCTGTCTCCAGAACAGAGCACTCTTTTGCCTAGGCTTAAACTGTGTTTGACTTTGTACTAATGGAAATATGTAAACTTAAACCCACATCTATTTTCAGAAGAAAGACTAAAATCAGATGAACATTAATTACATAGCAAAAGTGGCATTATAATAATTTAGTATTTAAGAGTGCAAACACAAAAGAAATAAAATAGGGAGTCAAAGCTTAAGATTAAAGTACAAAGGGATAAAATTAAAACAAATTCTGAAGAATTTTGCAAAATACAGAAATGAAGGGAAGGTTTGATTACCTTCCCCTCCTCTAAAAGATGAGAACCTACAATTAACTGCAGAAACAGCAGGAGCAGAGATGGTAGTACATATGTAAGAATGGCCCTAACTATAGAACTGGGAAATTATTCTATACCAGGCAATTACAATTGAAACAAAAATCTTGTGATATATAGTTTTTGTCCCTCATTTTCTCTATAAACTATCTGACTCTGAGTTTCTGTGTGTTGTGTTAGGCCTCACGTATAAGTAATTTTTTTTGTGAGACCAGTGGCTCTCATAAATAAAATTACTCATTTCCATGTGCAGTTTTTTGTAGAATTGGGATCTCAGTTTTCCAAATCTCCAAAATGAGAATCATTAACATGCAGAATTCAACCCATGAGAGGAACCACTAGCTGTGATACCTTCAAACTCTAAGCAAGGCTCAGAAAGAACTGGATATGAAAAAATCAATTATGACAATAATCTTAAAAAGCAGCAAATACAAAATTATTTTGCATGCTATATGCACATATGTAATTAGGACCCTCAATCCTTCGTGATGAATAAGAAGGTTTTCTCAGCAGGAGTACTGGTGGGTCCCTCCAAATTTGCCACTGTCGGGGCTCAAACCCAGATGAATTGCTGCTCCAAGCCAGAGTGGCTGCATGGATGTTCCCATGTTGGCTCTTGTTTGATTGTTTGATGTCTAGCACACCTTGGGGAGCCCAGTAACACCCTCCTAAATCACTACAAATATAAATGCAGCTTGCTGAAGGCTAGAGATCTATTTGTAACTAGTGAACTGTAGTTCATCATCTTGGCCATCCTTTTAGCAATGCAAAGGCCCTGATGCTGGGAGCAGATGGCACAAAGGTTCTGTGCCCCTTCTGTGTTTGTAGGATCGAGGCCTTAAGGTGCACTTTCTATTTATTCTTTAATCAGACATCTGTGCTAACTTCAATAAATAAAACTGCATTTTTGTACCTCTGTCTCACTTCTGTATTACCAAATAAAGTGGACCAAAAGCTCTTGGACATTATTTTAAGCATAATAACTGACTGACCTGTGACTATTCTGATATAATTTAGCATTTGGGACAAGATTATTAAGCCGTTTTATTTTATTACCGCAATATAAGTAATGATGATAGCAATTTATATTTTTCCTTTCATCTTTCTTGCACACAAAATCATTTGGTGGTTAAACAGAACATATTTACCTAGCACAAACCTATTTATGTCCGCCTACAATAATGACACATATGCAGAAAATATATAATTTTCAAGTGCCAAAATCATAAATTGTTTCATTTTGATCTAAACCAAGAATTCTATTCTCTAAACAACTTATTCTTACTAATCTTCAGCTAGATGAAAGATGGTTACACAAACATTTAAACTTTCTGGACATTTACAGTATGACATTTCAGAACTAAAGACAGCACAGTGGCAGATTAATTAGTGCTAGGTAATGCCCACTAGAAATAAGACATAATTTGAATGAAATTACTTATTAATTATTTAGAAAAGAGATTTGCTATGGCTTTTCAGCCTAAACCTCTGATCAGTGTAGCAGCAGTTAAAACAGCAAAAGGTTCAGAGAAGATGTTATAAAAATATTTTTATACCAAAAAATGCAAAGATTTATCTTCACCTGGACAAAAGCGCAAATTTTATCATCTCTCTTTCACAAATTAAGAGGACTAGAAAGAGGATGGTAAGAGATTATAGGGCCACTGAAACACTTATATACGATAATGAATCATAATAGTAATAAATTGTAACAACGAGAGTCAGAAAAGGAATAAAAGAGGCATGATGAACGTATGTCAAATGAGCACTCCAGATGTGGCCTCACTAGAGCTGAGTAGAGGGGCTGGATCACGTTGCTTTATAATCTGACAGAGGACTTCTTTGCCGGGACCTGTGTCCTCAAAGACCTATCCTGTGCAGTTGCATGTCAGCTGTACACACCTGTTTTTTATATCATTCTCAGCGAAAAGAAAAATAATCGCGTCTCTCACTGGCGATTCATTGAAATGAAAAGCACCAACATCAATATCTCTCCTCAGGGGAAGCAATGTGAGAAAAAACCCCAACGAACTAATGAAAATTTAACAAAGCCAAAATAACAAGAAGTCAAATAGAAACAAGACAGACTGTGAGATCTGTAGRTAAAACCTACCGCTGGCTATTTAACTGCCAGTGATTTGGCTTTCTAAACCGCTCCTGACTTCGCCTGCTGTAAATGCCGCTGTTTCGTGCTGCTCAGTTCGCTGCTGAACGTGTGGCATCTGACTCCTCGCCTTGTTAGCACATTCTGACAGCTTTTGTGCGAGCTGCTTGGCCCTCATTGTTCTGCTGCTGGCTTTCTAGAACTGTGTGGTTTATCTCTCCGGCTATTGTTGAATGACGGAAAAGAGAATTCATTTAACAGATTCACGGTTTGCTGTATATTGCAGCAAAGCTTCTGTCCTTTATGGGGCATTTGGGTATGGCAAAGGCGCAAGTCCTTGCTGTCTTGCCCCCTCGCCCAAAGAGCATAAGGACTTCTAAAGCCCTTTCACCCGATGTGGAAATCAAGCCCTGCTTGTATTTAATAATGATGCATTAGATGATATTTTTAAAGGAAGACAAATGTTTTCTTTAGATCTCAATACAGCTGGGGCTTGGTATTGGTTTATTCTCCCTCCTCTGTCCCGTGAGGGGTGTGAGGGGCTTGGTGCCACCTGTGACACTCCAGTGCACCGAGGTGACCTGAACTGCAGGACACGATGGTTCTGCTGGGGTATTATGGAATGAGAGCCACGCCCACTAATTGTATTCCCGCATAGATTTACATAGACTCTACACAACCTATAGGGCTGTACAAACGTAGAGTTCTAATTTAAATCGGGAATCAGTTTTAGGACAAAGGYTGAGCTAGCAGAGATGTCAGCCCGCCTACATAAACTGTATTATCTGGCAACTGGCCCGCTATCATCCCCTCAGCGCTGCTCCTGAGGGGAGAGCCCGTCTCCACAGGGAAATGCCGGCTCCACAGAGGAAATCCCAGCTCACCGGGAGACCTAGGCTCCACAGAGAAAATCCCAGCTCACTGGGAGATCCCCGCTCCACAGAGGAAATCCCAGCTCCACAGGCGAGGTCCCGGCTCCATAGAGGAGATCCCGGCTCCTCAGGGGAGATCCCTGCTCCACAGAGGAAATCCCAGCTCCACAGGGGAGATCCCGGCTCCATAAAGGAGATTCCGGCTCCACAGAGGAGATCCCGGCTCTTCAGGGGAGATCGCGGCTCCACAGGGAGATCGCGGCTCCACAGGGCAGAACTCGGCTGCACAGGGAGATCCCAACACCTCAGGGATATCCCGCCTCCCCATCCCCGCCGTTCCTCATCGCCGTCGGGCGGCGCTCGCTCTCCAGCACCGCCCCGGCCCCCAGCCCGGCCGCCCCCCCACTCTGCGGAGGGTTCTGGGGGAGATTTATCTTGCTTCTATTTGCTTTTTGTGATTTCGGCTTTGTTAATTTATTTCGTTCGTTGGCTTTTTCCCGTTGGGTTTCTGTTCACGCACTGCAGTTTTTCACCACCCGCCCCCGCCCTCACCGTGGCGGCCGCGGCCCCTCGGGGAGCCCCGCGCCTCTCCCTGGCAACGGCGTCCCGCGCGCGCCCCGCCCCGCGCGTCTCGCGAGATCCGGGCGCTGCCGCCACCTCCTCCACTGCGCGGGGGCGGCTCTCGCGAGAGCTGGCGGCGGGTGCCGGGCCTGGCGGAGCGGCGGCGGGAGGCGGACGGGGCTCGCCCGGTGAGTGGGGGCGGCTGGGGGCGGCTGGGGGCGGCCGCGGCAGCTCACGGCGGCTCACGGCGGCTCACGGGCCTTTGGAACCCTTCAGGAGCCTTTTCCTGCGGCGCCTGCCGCCCGGGCCGGCGCCGGTTTCCCTGCCACAGGGCCCTTACGATCGGCAGGGATCTCCGGAGATCCCGCGGTCCGACCCCCTGGCGCAGGCAGGGTCACCCGGAGCWGGTGGCACAGGAGCGCTTCTAGGTGGGTTGGGAATGTCTCCAGAGGGGGAGGCTCCAGGAGCTCCCCTGTCTGCTGCCAGCGGCCGCGTGCTGCGGCTCTCTCAGCCCCAAAGCCCCGCAGACAGATTTACCTGCGCCGGCCGCGGTGCCCTGCCAGCTCAGGGTGCCATGAGCAGGCTGGGCACGATGTAAATTACTGTTTTTCATCCTGTCCTGTTCATTGGTCTCACAGCAGTCGCTGTGAGGCCTGTACAGAGACAGTGGTGTTGCTCAGGACTGCCTGACGGCCGTCGTGTAATTCCTGAGCACACTTATTTTACATAATCCCTTAGCAGTCATTTGCCCACTCAAAAGATTTCGTAATGAGTTCGGTATCTTTATATATTTTTTTTCTATGTAACCGTATTTTATTTGCAGAAAATATCAGCTGTTTGTGTGATAAATTTGTCCTGGTACAATGATGTGTTGCAGTTGCCTGTCATTAGTTTTTTTTCTTTAAATTCACTTTTGTTTGTAGCTATTGTGTCTGCATCTTTTCCCTCTTTATCTCTGATCCTATCCAGTGTGTCACTTTAGAACCCTTTTCTTTCAGAATTTGGATCCAGCTCCATCATAGACCTCTTCCAGGTTTGTTCCTGTCACTTGTCTGGCTTCTTTGTCCAAAGGACTGGTTAAGCATTGTACCTTTTTGTTCTTGATTGTTGGCTGCCTCTTTCAAATTCGAATACATGCTTAAAATCTGTCTTCTCAGTAGCCTTTTGACTGTTGACGTTGTTCTCTTTACTTTTGTTTGCCTATATTCTTCATGAATCACCCTCAGTGATTCATTTAAAGAGTACTTAGCTCTGTTGTTGCTTCAGCTTTGTTGATCCTTTCCCTGGAAGATCTCTCTCTCCTCAGTTTGCTGTTGAATTGGATGTCCCAGAGATACAATTCAAATTGTAAACCTCACACTATTCACAGTTCATAACCTGATGGTTCACTCTTGTTATCTTTTATCTGAGCTAAAAAACGTGTCTGCATCACCTCGTTACCTTTAATTCCTATAGCTTGAACACAAGTACAGTCAAAAGTAACTGGTTGATTTTTTTTTCTATTTTTATCCATTGCCCTGTACTTAAGGAAGTCTGCTCCACTGTGTTTGGCAGGTCTGTCAGTGTGTCTTGGACTAGGTCTCTTGCAAAACATCACAGAGATTTTCTCTTCCTATTAAGAGCCAGATTGCCTAAAGCCTTTGACTATTACCTCTCGATTTGTACCATTTCTGTCTCCAAAACTCATCACACATCCTGCCTGTTCTCATCGTTGCCCTCTGTGCAGATGGTGCTGTTTGAGGCTGCTCTTGGAAGTGTTTTCAGCACGTCTGTGTTTGTGTGTTAATGCCAGGGAACGCGGGGGTTTAGAAAGACACGATAAAGCAGCTCTCACATTAAATTCCTTCTTGAAGCCCACTTTTCCTTTTAGGCACAATTGGGTTTGAAAATGGTGAACAGCTGATGTGTGGATGACATTGTGTGTTAAATTAGTAACAGATGTCATCACTGTTGGGTTTTCTGTCATTTTGTTATAAACTCTGTGTTTTTGCAGCTTGTGTGCTTGAGGCTGGGGCTGCTTTGTCCTGTATTCATACACAGAAATCAGAACCTCATTCCGTGCCAATTTCTTTCAGCACAGCTTTCCTTTAGCAGTATTGCTTAAATCTTGGCCTGGTGCCGTTGCTTATCAATGAAAGTATGTATCTCTTTAAAATATGTATGAAAGCAAAAGCTGATTTAGAATTCATTTCAGGTGTGAAAAATTGTGAGAATTTCCTTGCTCACTGAGCTGTATTGTTACTGCTGGGTACAGCCATCGGTACAGACCTTGCTTGTTATTTCAAGAAGYCTGGTTGATGCTCTGATCTCTTCATCTCATCCCTGGTGCCAAGTGTGATGAAGCCCTGTGTCTGTCTGCTCTCTGTGTGCTAGACAGCCACAAGAGATGGGGCCAGTGGTAGTGACAGGGAGTTGGGTTCTGCTCTTTTCCTGCACTGATAGCCACAGTTCTGCTTTTGATGGGAGAARTTGCTCAATTCGCGGAGCTTTTTACGGGTAGAGCTGGGCAGATTTCACACACTCAGTCCTAATACAGAGGGGGAGTTGGGAGTCATCTGCCTCCTGCTTTTTAGGCTTCCAGTATCAAATAGCTGTTTTCTCATCGTGTTCCCTTTAGGAATTGCAAAGTTACAACKTGCAGGATAGTCACTAGATATCTGTTGTTTATGGTACTATAGATAGGAATATCAGCATCTTCCTGTGACTGCTTAATTCTTTTTCGTTTCTTTTTCCCCTTGCTCATTAAGAGGAGCTTCAATCCTGACCTACTATGTTAATGTTGAGACTGTGTCGCAAAGGATGTCTCTTAGCTGTGCTTTAATCAGTGTCAGTTTGATAACATTTCAGTGATGATCATTTACAAAGCTACTTTATGTGGCTGAATTGTGACTGATGTCTACACTAGTTTGCAAGAAACTCACTTGACAGGTATGGATTTCCATGGTATGTGGTGTTTGCATTATGAGCATGTGTCCTTTGAACTGTATTTCTTAATTAGGATGTAATGTCACCGTGCCTGCATTCCCAGTAAATCTGACTTGTAAGTTCCTTTTTGTTGTTGCTGCTTTTGTGCTTTGATGAGTAGAGGCAGTGAACAGCAGACTGTCATCCCTTACAAAAGTCTAAATATTTMATCTGAGTCTTGGAGTTTCTTTGTCACAACTAATGCCAGGTTTTGTCCCAGCTGGTTACTTGTCTGTGGGAGCTTCCCGATTATCCAGTGTATTTCACTGAGAGAGCAGGTTAGAGCAGAGGAGCTTCTGAAACCTGTCCTGCTTTTGGAAATGCTTCTGACCAAAGCTTGGAGCTGAGCAGATGCCTGAAGTATTACGTGTTGGGTATTTGAATGTTGTCTTCGGCAGTGACAGCTGGAGCCATCAGTTCTTTGTTCTACCTGATGAGCTGCTGGCCAGAAGATGACATACTGGCTCTCTGCCTCAAAACTTCGGGATATTTTAATCATCTCTTTTAGTAAAACTGCAGAACTTTGCAGCTTTAGAGTATTCTCAGCAAGTGTTATTGGCTGGGCATTGGTATTGGTTTTGATTAGCTTTACTTCTTTCCTGAAAGATTTCCAGAGAGCATTCTCCATCCCTGCTAACCTGCAGTACCTTGAAAAATGCAAGTCCTGCATCTCACAAAATTGTGTGTCCACTTCTGTCCAGCATCTGTTGTTGTCTGAATCGTGCTTAGTCTGCTGTGCAACTTTCGTGCATTGTATTTTGTCATGGCACAGAACTGAATGCGCTTGAAGTATTATTTAAAAKAATCTGTTCAACATCTATCACAAGTTGGTGTATGATGCATCCTTTCATGAGCTCTTCAAGTAGTGGTGTAAACACATCAATTACTGTATTTTGCAATGTCTGGGGTGGTTCTACCACATCGACTTTTCGCTTCTCAAGCCCACTGGGTGTCTGTCTTTACAATTCCCTTGGATTTCAGTAGCCTACAATTTTCATAAATTAGTAATGATTCTGGCTTCAAGTTGATGTTAGCAAATCTGAAGTGTTCTAGCTGTCTGTGTTGAGAGCTTTGAAAATTAAAGTCTGCTTCCTGATTTCCTGTTATTCCTYGTGATGATTCTCTGGAGTATTTGCTTTCTGCAGAAGGGTATGAAATCATTCTTTACACCTGGAGAATTGCTAATTAGCTAATTATTAGCTAATTAGAATGTCAACCACTTTGGCCAATATGCCAGTGTTGTGTGATCTACTGAGGGTATTTGGATTTGATTCTTTATTTCATGTGCTCCTAGTGCCTTTTTGCCTCCACAAACGTTGCAGATGAGGTTCCTTGATTTCATGGAAGGCATTGAATAGTATTTGGGGCCAGGTACTCTTGCAAGTTTTGGTTTTGTTTTTTTCTTGCACGCAAGGTCAGAATGTTCTTCAAAACATGCTTTGTTTATTGCCTGCAGTGTGAATACATGGGAAAAAAAATTAAATCACAGTTGAAACATTCTTTGCTACTGCAGAAAAAGTGGTTTTACAGAAGTGCTTAAAAATTAGTCAGGATGTCTGGTTAGTTACTTTACAGAATTTATACAGCATTTTCTAATTGGAAAAAACCCTGTTTTCAAGAGAGAAAAACATAAAAGAATTCCTTATTTATAGTCTTAAAGGTTTGTTAAAACTTAAAACTGATAGACACATTTGTTTATAATCTGAATAAAAGCACTATCAGCAGTGGTCAAGGAGAAAAAAATTGGCTGCCTTCCAGCAAATTGTTTATTAAAGAAGTGTTGATTGTTGAGATCCCTGGAGTGGAGGATGRAGGGAAGAGTCTTGTTCATAGTGTGACATGCTTGGAAGTAAACAAGAAGTTTCACAAGACATAGCTTTAGACATTTGGGATTGTTTGTCTTCTTTTCATAGCTGTGCTCTGGTTCTGAGTTGTGTGCCAGTCTGGCACTTCATCACTGACACTGCTGGGGTTCCTCATGTGCTGTCAGCTGGGAAAAGGGAATGCTGTTGTTCCTGAGGAGCAGTTCCATTTGTTTGTTTCTGTCCTTCTGTATCATCTGTTGTTCATAATGGCTTAAGCGTGGAGCTGCATAGCAAAGCACATTGAGGAGCTGATCCCACCGTAAACAGGCTTTTCTTGGAAGTGTGCGTGGACCCTCCTGTTGAATTTTCATTATAAGAAAGATGAGGGAGAAGACAAAGTGTGAGACAATTTAAGGRAGTGACTTTAAACTGGCCTTTCAGCTGCAGTTCTCATAAAACCAGCTGCTTTTGCACATCTTTAAAATTAAATTCAAATATTGGCCTCTGTGAAAAGAACTGGGTGCTGGATGCCAGCGTGTTTGTCCTAAGGCACCTGCTTTGGTCTGTACCTGAGGGGCTGAGGTGTCTATAAACCTCTGAGACGGTTTTAAAGGGAAGAGAGGGTTTGTGAACGGAACAAAAAGCTTGTAAAAAACGTGTGGTGTTCAGTGAGTCCTGAGTTGCTGTGGTGCTTCGCGAACACTGGAATGGAAGCAGGGCCCGGCGGTGGCTGGAGCTGGGTGTGAGGGCACAGTGGGAGCTGTGGTGGCCACGGGGCATTGCTGGGCTTGGCTCTTTGCTCTGCACGGGGTTGTTGCCACCAGTAGTAGGACTCGCTGTGTATCCTGCTGGAGTGACTCAATCTAATGAACACAATTTGTTTCAACTCAGGATACAAAGTGTCTTTATTTTGGTATTGCTGGGTACATTGTATTGCACCTAAGTTGGGAGTGACTGCTGTTGGAGTAACTCCTGACTGGATTTATAAACCAGCCTTCCTTCCCCTTGGCTTCCTAATAATATTTTTTCTGTTCTGACATAGGTTGTAGGTTTCTCCTTGTTTCTCCTGATAAATGTGTATAGACCCTATAACCTTCTCTGTGTAATATTGTCACACGTTGACTGTGCTTTGATAACCTGAATTTCCAGGTAATACACAATGAAACGCTTATCAGGGCTTTTTGCTTTTTTTTTTTTTTTTATGAGAAAGTTGAATATTTCCTGTAATTTTAAATAAAATGTTTTTTCCTTTTCCTGACTATATATGAATACCTGACCATAGGAGTCTTCCAATCAAAGTGTATTTAATTATAGAAACTGTAACAGGAAAAAGACCCAACCCTGTGGTGGAGACTGTATACTTTGTATAAAACCTGTTTTCTTGGTTAGAACCGAACAGGAAGGCAAAACTTGGATGTAACCAACATTTTTAAGAAGCTTATTCTCTACCATTCCCCTGTAATAAAAATGTTTGGGTCTAAATTTAGCTGGGACAATCTAAATCTGCCAGGAGAGCTATTCCATTTTCCATGACTAAAGGGACAGTTTATTTGAGAAGTAACTTTGTTTTAAAAAGTCTCAACTGCTTTGGGACTCACTTCCAAATAGGATAAGTTTCTTTGAATGTAATAGAATATATTAAGGGACGAAGTGAGGTAGAGATACAAAGTTTCTACAATATATAGCTTAAAATTGTAGAGAAACATAGTAGGCTTTCCTGTCCATTACTTAGCAGGTTTCTCTATTTGTAATTTGACTTTTTTTCCAGGTGCTGTGCARTCATCAGCTGCTCACTTGTGGCTCCTTTTTCGTGTTTGTACCCAGGTCACTCTGAATTATCCAACTCTATTGCCACAAGTGTCACTTAGAGGTGTGACCTGAGCACCAGCCCTATGAGGTTGGCTGTCTTTGCTGACAGTCATGAGGTGGTTTGATCAATGAGTCGATTTCAGGGGGACTTGAACATAATTGGATCCTACTTAAGGAAGGGTAGCTTATTATATCTATTTTTATTAAATTTTTGTGACTTTTCTGCAAAAGTCAGTGAAACTGCAAAGGTCAGTGAAACTGGACCACATGGAGTGTTTCTAAGGATTGCTGTTGATTCTGGAGGGAAGACTCAGACATAACTGTTAATTGTTTTCCTCTTGGTCAGCCATTCAAATTGTAAAACTGTTGGTCTCTTTTTTCTACAGTTGGGCTCTTTCTTTGAATTAACTTTATACATTTGAAAGAAAACTATGATGTTTGCCTTGTGTTTTATAACCAGTGACTTTTCTGTTTGGACACAGTGAAATTAATTGTTGCAAAATTGAAGTTGCCTGCCAGCATTTATAGAACTATATTTCTTATAATAAAATAATCTTTTTAGTGCAGGTATCAGCAAAATGTACGAAATATTGTTGTCATGCCAGTTGTGCTTCACTATATCCTATTTTCTGTAATCTGCATTTAAAAAATCAAAACCTAACAACACTAAATTCTGCATGCGTGACTGTTTTTCCTGTGTGGCTTTACTTAAAGGTAAACACTACTCTCTTGATGTAGGTTGTGAGTGCTGCATGTGTGCTTTTCAGAGCAGTAGTGTGAGGAAGCTGGCAGTGGAATGGCAGGACGGCCTCATCCTTATGACAGTAACTCCAGTGATCCAGAGAATTGGGATCGGAAATTGCATAATAGACCTCGTAAACTTTGTAAACATTCAAGGTAGGTGCTGTGTACCATCTATTGCATCTCAAAAACTCCACTGAAAGTCCATCCTAAAGGCTACTGTATCTGGTTGTGGCAAGTCCTGTCATAAACTTTGTAATTCTTCTTACAAGGAATGCTTCTTACTGATTTTAAAAGGTATTTCCTGACCTGATTTGTCAGCTTCCCTAATCTATGCTTACATTTGTTTTGCCATGGGTTGCATTTTAGTCTTTTTTGAAAAAAACCTAAATGCCTTGTGGCATATCAAGACATCAGTTGAGTGACTAAATATATAATTTTTGGGGGTGCTTGCTAAGAATTCCTTCCTTAAAATATGTGCAACTTGTCCATGGTGAGAACTAATAGTTGCTTGCATGCAAGTATCACTCTCTGTAGCACTTTATTTGTAAAGCTGTGTGTTGTATCTTGCTTTTGCCTGCATCCCTCACAGTAAGAATGTTTTTTAAAATGCTTCCTGATTTGACAAAATGATGAAATTAATTAGTATTTTTCCAGGATACAGTGTTCAAAAATGAACTAAGCAAAGCAGTTAGTCACCTTGCAAATGTATGTGAAGAAGCATATTGCTGGGAATATATTTAAGCATCCGAATAAGTGTGTATCTACCAAGTACTTTGCCCTTTTAGAAGTGCTAAATATAACTGAAACATCTCTGTTAASAAGCTAAAATTGTTAGTTATTCGAGCTTTCCTACTTGCAAGATGATAGGAAAAGAGCTAGGGAGAATATTCAATAACAGCAACTTACTTCACATTTTTGTTGTATAGATGCAGAGAAACTGGACTCAAGTGTTGTCCAAAGTATTCTGTAGGCAATTAATATTGTGGGTTATTTTCCTGTCATTAATTCTTGAATAATTGTGAGAAATCCAAGAGGGCAGGAAAAGAGAATGCACCAGTAATTAAAAGGCTCCCAGGGAGACCCACGTAATTAGAGGCCTGTGCTGTGAATAATGGAGTGGTTAACACAGAACCAGAGGGTGGCTGGTGCCACTGGTCAGTGTAGGTTTGTGGGATGTGGCTTTGTCCAGCTGATGTTTTTATTAAGGTGAGGGTGGCTGATCCTGCTCGTTTTTTAGGATCACAGTGTGGCACAGCCTCGGCAGGGACCGGTGTCGATATACGGGGCATTGTGTGGGAGTGGAGGGCTGGTCCGTGCCCTCGGATGATTCCCTGCTGAGCCCAGTCCCTGCGGTTCATCTCTGACCTCCTGGTGATCTGCAGTAAAACCTAAAACTGAGATTGGTACCGATGACCCATGATGGGGGGTTAAGTACTGAAAAGGACTCGTTAGCAGCTGTGATCGGAGTGATTTGACGTGTACAAGTACCCGGGTGCTCTCCGTGTGACTGAATTCGGGAGCCAAGGACATGGGCCGGGTTACTCACCTGACAGCTTAAGGGGCACTGCCGCAGTGGGGAGACCGGGGAACACAAGGCTCCAGTTACATCATGTGGTCCAAAGGGCTCTTGGATGGGCAGCGGAGTAGATGGAAGTCTGGTGTCAGCAGTCCAGAACCGCCTCCAATCAACATGTTCCCTGAAGATACAAAAGTTACTAAAGATCTTGTGAGACAGAACCCAAAGGTTAAACAGTGACATCTTGGTCGGTCAGAAATGGCTTTATGGCGAGGAGCTGTAGTCAGCAGGCCAGTTTGTAATAAAATGCAGTGTCTGGAAGCTGCAGCTGGGTAAATCCAGCCCAGAGGAACAGGACACATGTCTTACCATGTGTAATCTGGGGTGGATTATCTATTTTGGGGAAATGTTTCAATAAAAAGCTGTGCGGCTTTCTGCAAAGATTATTTGATGCAGATAGGAGTTAAGGAAGTCCATGGGCTGTGCCTTTCACAAAGGCTGCTGCTGATTATTTATTGTGATCTGAATTCAAGGGTCACACATCAGAAAGTATGAAATCTCTGCCTCCAAACTAATTGCAGCTGTTGGACATATTTCTGGCAAAACATTATTTGTTTCCAGTGCTGAACAGCATTTTAATGGTAACTTTTAGTGTGTATACTAGGGATAGAGTATTCAAGATAACATCTAATAACTTCAATTTTTTTTCCCCAAATAAAGTGAGTTTGGAAATCTTTGAGAATGAGAATCTAAGTAATAGTTTGACGTTGTAATAGAATAAGGGAAAAATTAAGGATAAATATTTTGTTACCTTATTCCTTGAGGTACTTTATTACTTCAGAGAATCCAATCCTTGGAAAATGGTGTACTTTATTCAAAAACCTGAACAAAATAATTGGATTTTTTGTGGCTGAATATAGATGTATTACTGTAGTTTCTGACTCAATTGACACTTTTTCTCCAGATAAGTGAAAGTCTGTGTGAGAAACACAGTGTGAGGGGAAAAATGCGTTTGGAAGCATAAGTTGTAATAATATAACTAGAACAGAACTGCTTTGGTAAAAGGTTTGAGTACTCCAGTCTTGTTTGTGTTACTCAAAATACACCTTGTTATCATAAGGAAAAAAATACTTCTGGTTTGGAAAATAAAGTGGTGAAATGAGAACTTTGTAATAAATAATCTCAACAAGGGAGTAATACAGGAGATAGATGCTTAGCTTGTCACTTCTTGGTGCTTTGGAGTGTTTAATCCTCCAGCCTTAACATTCCTAAAATAGCTTATATAATTTTCTAGACTCCTAGAAAACATAATCTAGGCCGTGAGCAGTCCTGTGTGTGAGGCTTGTGTGGCAGCAGGGAAAGCCATGGGGCTGTTCCAGGCCAAGGACGTGTGGCACAACTGTCCAAAGGGGAATGTATTGAATCCTTACACTGGTTGGCATTATATTCTGTTTTTTCTAGTTTGAGTGTCCAATTTATGAAACCTGCCAAGCTGTACTGTTGTTTTCTCTCCTCCTTCTTCTTGTCCTGAGATGGGCAATGTAATGGAAAACTCAGAAGGGAGAGATGCGGAAAATAAGGACTAAAAATATAACGCATATGATCCCTGGTAAAAATCTGCAGAGCCTGTCAGGATGCATTTATATGGTGTTAAAGATGACTGAATAATGATACAAATAGTCTTGTTTGTCTGAGCTATTACCGAAAATTCTTGAAGATGCTTTTTATTTAAGTACCTGAGTAAGATGGAAGAAAATGTTCAGGAACCATATGTTGAATAACAGTGGTGAAGGTTCAAGTAAATGGTCTCTGAATTCATATTTTCATTATTAGGTCTTTCTGCTCTGTATTTTCTATTCCATTTTTCATCAGTTATTAGCTTCCCACATGTAATTTCTCTACAGTGCTGTAGTTTATCTTATTGCTGGAAGACTTTAGTTCTAATTCTCTTCCACTAAGTGCTTTTTCTGGAGTTGTGGTGAAAAACCTTTGGCTTAAATTTGCCTCTTCCTTAAGATTTGTCCTGGATTTAATTTTCTAAATCTGCTTCTGTGTTAGTTTGTTCATTCTGTTTAGATATTATTAGATGCAAAGTCTTGTCTGAACTACTGCATTTATGAACAAAATGTGACCGTGCTTTGATTCTGTTGCCATGACTCTTGAATCTTTGAAAATCTTCAATTTCTTTTTAAATCTTTTCCATAGATGAGAAGTTATTGTGCAGATGCCAAATGCTGAGATTTTTTTCCCTAATATTATTTTTGCATGCTGGGAGGATGCATTCATGGATTGTGAATGGAAGTGCCACTTATCTCAGCACTTTGTGAAGTACATGAAGCATCCCCAGAAGAGTCCTTTTCTCATCTCTGGAATTATATCAGGATGTATAATCTGTTTTCCACTGTGGGACAGGTTTTATTTTGGTTCACATAAATTGGATTTCTGCAGTTGAACATTTTGCAGCATGGGGCAAGCCTGCACAATGTATGACATGAAAATAATGAGGCCTGCTTTTGCCATGGGCTCAGGTCACACTCGGCATTGCTGTGCATCAGCCGCTTTAAGTTCACTGCAAACATGCTCTTAATTGCAGCCTGGTACTGGCAGATCAAAATCTCATCTGGGCTTTATAGGCACCAGGATGTAAAGCCCTCAGAAGAAACTGAGATGGGCTGGGAAGAGCTGTTCTTGCAATCTAGAAAAATGGGCTGCACTCAGTGGTAACTTTCAAAACCACCAGTCTATTAATCTTTTGTAAGGTACCCAAGCTATAGTGAGTGATCTTAAATGCTTGTGGGGGGTGGGTTTTTTATTTCCTTTGTGACATCCTTCATTTCTGAAATGGCAGCTTATGCACACTGCTGAGAAGGGAAACTTAGCGACTTCCAGTGCAAAAGAGGCTATTAAATCCTGAACTTCAGCACCCAAATTGCCCCTTCCAAATATTATCAGATTTCATTTGTGGTGCACTTTGGCATCATGCAAAACTTGGTCAGACCCTGACGTTTAATAAGGACACAAAGCACTTTAGAGGTGATTATGCTCAGAACTATAATTTTTTGTGGACGACACTTCTCTTCGTTGTTTGTAGCTTTAAGCTCTGAGAATAGAAACTATAATGGCTCCATACAGTTTCAGTAAGTGTTTGGACCCAGTTCTTTTGAATTTGAACTTCTGAAGCTGGTTTTTAATAAATTGAGGTACTTTCCAGTTCCAAGGAGGATATTCTGCTTCTGAGTTTCTTGAAGTTTGATTTTTACCTAACATCCATTTTGAAAATGGAGCAGAAATAGGTACATAAATAAAGGCAACCAGCATTCTTTTATGAAGGTCTTGTGTTCGTGTAGCTTGGCAGAAGTCATAAGGTGTGAATGTGTTCCCTCTAAAGGTTAAGTCCTTGCTGCTTTAAAATCCCTTTGGCAAATGAACACTCCACTCGTGAGATTTTTTTTTTCCTGAAATGGAACTGAATTACTAAGAAGTACATTACTCACGGTTGAGAGAACCCACTGAAGACCAGAATTATGTGAATATTAAAGAATTTTGAGGGTGGAAAGTGTTGACAGAGTTTCTGCATTGATCTTGAAGGAAGATCCTGTAGCACTCCCCAAATTAAGCAGTGAGAATTCTTTCTGAGGGCTTCCTTACATGGATCCCCAAGTTAAATATGGCTTCTGGACTTTGTCTCTATAAGATTTTGATGGGTACATGTCCTGTCCTGAGGGGTGATTTTGTGGGAGTTGGGAGCTAATCTATCCATGGCATGTTCTTTCTAGCCGACATAGGAGTGAAGGAGAAGAAAACATCCTAATTCTGCTGTGGAGAAGAGACCCCGTATAAGGAACCAGTGCTGAAAGAACCTCTGTGCACTTGCACTTTTTCTTGCTGCTGGGGGACTGTTCTATCAGAGGCAAAAACTGCCTCAGAGAGGTTTTTCCAGCTTGCTTTCTATGTAGCTTATTATAGCCATGTCTTCCACGGCTTGTTTTGAAGGGAAGAAAAGGTTTACAAGGCTGATGGTTATTCTTCCCCTGGGGCATGGGGAAGGGTGCTCGTGTGAACCATCACRAGACCCTAAAACCAGGAGAAAATTCACTGGTTCGGGTAATTGAAATTGTATGAGCTGAAATCTTCTGTCCATGCAGAAAGAGCTGACTCTTCAGTCCAGAATGTCCATGTTCTCCTGCCTTTCTTGTCACCAGTCTCTTGTTTTGCTGACTTACTTCTTTATAACAGCAGTCGTTTGCTGAACAATCCTCCTTATTTCTCCAGCTTGCATCATGTTTTAATTTCCACTCTATAACATCTTGATTGTTATTTATTGTAAGACTTACTTTTAAACTATTCCTCTGGAGTATTGTGACTCCTTAAAACAGCCTGCAGACTTTCTAAAAAGAATCATTTAAATAAAGCTGTCTCATGGTGCTTACTTATCCTCCTGCCAAAAAATCTATAGAAAATTTTACCCTGACTCGTGTATTAATTTGCTTTGGTGCTTTTTGTGCTCGACTTGTCAAGTATTTGTGACCTATTGATGTGAAAATGCACATTAGGAGTTGATGAACTGATTTCTGATCAGTAAATGTAATGGTTATTATAATTGTATACTAGTATTTAAGTTGTCACAAAGAATAGTAGAATTTTCCTAGCTTAGACTTGCTGGAAAAGGGATGCTTGTAGTTAAAAAATGGAGGTTGTTGCTGTCTTGTTCTCCAAAGGCTCTTGCTGTACATTTAAAATATTAATGCAGGCAGACTTTAGAGGAGCAAATGACCCGTCCCCTGAAACTCGCCTGGCTCTGCCTGTGTGGGCTGATCACGAACACGCCGAGAGCCGTGACCAGGGGAAGTTGGCAGTCACCTTTCCCGCCGCGCTGCGCGTGCCGGAGCCCGCGGAGCCGGAGGAGCAGGAATAGCTGCGCGGACGGTCCCGGCGCGGCCCCGCGCAGCTCCCGCCGCCCGCGCCCGGCCCGCCCTGCCCGTCAGCCGCGGGGCCCAATGGCTGCGGAGCGATGGGCACGGCGGGGATGGAGGGATGCGGCTCGCGGGAGCCGCCGAGGTCACACGTCAGCGGTGCACCACGCATGGCTGAGTCAGGCACTGCGAGAAACTGAATCCAATTCATATCTACAGGGGCTTGCGTCTTTGAGCACTTAATGGACTGGAGAGCTGCGATCTCTTATCCTGGAGGGGAAGATGATGGAGGAAAAAGTAAGGCTCGCTGATGGTGCTGTGAACTACTGAAGAAACGATGGAAATACCAAATATGCTGAACTTAACAAGTAATGCCAAAGGATGCTGATCTGGCTTTCAAAGCTGCCTTATTGGAAGGAACAGAATTCCTTTGTGCTCTGATTCCGAAATTGTTTCCATGCTTTTGTGTTTCTTCCCTGATAGACACAAGAGGAAGGTGCGTATYTGTTAACAGGAATAATCTGTGGGCATTATTGAGGAGAAGAATGARGCAAAGGAAAAGTACTGTCCTTTGTGTGCCAGGTCAATTGAAATGTCTGCTGACAAAGAACAGACTTGAGGGGGAGGAAGAGGGGCATAAGCGCTGTCGTTGTGTAAGTCCTGGCAGGATGAGCAGAAGGGATTTCTTCTAAAGCCTTGTAGCGTGGCAGCTGTAACTCGGTGTATAGATAAAGCCCTATATCCCCATTCTACAAGTGCTGATTATGTGAATCATCTCAGGAAAGGACGGATCTAAGTTTATGTTTTAAGGAGAGTTATTATAAGTTGTAGAAGATAGACAAGGGGGAAAAAAGGGTAAAAAATCTTGGTTGATATTCCATTGCTGCGTCCTTTTCATTTATTTCAGTTTTCAGGGTGGGTTTGGGAGTAATAACTATATTGGTTAAGCACCATAATTCTGTGTAGACAAGAGCTGCTTTTATAAAACAAGTATGTTTATTGGCAGTATTCAGTAGGATGCACATGGAGTTTTTATGTTGGAATACATGCTAATTGTTTTGGCAGTAGAATTAATTCAGTCTAATGACTTCTTTTAATAATTAGTAATATATTCAAAGCAATCTGTTGTTATGTATAAAGACAAACTGAAGCTCTCTTTCYACAGATGACTCCAAAGCATCATTAAATTGAAGAGCATTTACATTTTTTAAAAACAGCTCTTCCCTTACTACAAAAATAGGAAGCATCACCAGTATGACAAGTGTGCCATTTTGATGGTACTTTTTTTTCCTCCTTCACATCATATTAAATAGATTTGCTTAAATAAAACCTTGAGCTTATTTGGTTTTCTTCATGAGGCAGCTGCTTTTAAAGAAAATGCCTCATTCCTTTGCAAAGGGAGAGCTTCCTGGATCCCTCTCTGAGGGGGAAAATAATTTCTATCCCTGACTTCAAGTTTTTGAATGGGTGTAGTGCACATGTTCCAATGTTCCTTTGGAGCCAGAGGAAAATATGTATTGAATCTGTGAATAKTGCCAAAATATATGAATATTCATGAGTTTGTTTGGTTGTTTTGGTTTGGGTTTGTTTGGTTGGGGGTTGTTTTGTTTCTTTTTTTCCCTATAGGCTTGATAAAGCAAGATGTTCTTCCCTTTATAAACTTTTGGGTACTGGGTGGTCTTACATATATGGGGCTTTTTCCACCTTTAGTGCCTGAAGGAATGAGGGTGTAAAATGTTGGTTTCTTTGTTCTTTTTCCTCTCTTACGCTTTTAAATTCAATGCAGTGTGTCACTAAGTATGCAGGAGAAAATTCTGCTTATGGGTTGGTGCTGTGCCCTATGGCTTACACAGCACAGTGTGCAGCTGCTGGTCATTGGCTGGGGAATTGATTGAAAGTGGACTTTGCAAACACTTCAGGGTGAGAGAGATCTGAAGCTACAATGACTTTCTTGGAGGCTTGAGGGCTGTGCAGGGCGCTCTTGGGTGCCGTGAGCAGAGATGGCAGATGAATACAATGTGGCAGCAGGTGCTGCGTGAGGCACATGGCTTCCCAGCACTTTTAACTCAGTGTTTCACTGCTGTCTGAGAGGTACTGCCGGCATGTGTCTGTGTGGTGCTTCTGTGCACCACAGGACTTTCTGTTTGCCTGTTCTTCAAATGGGGCAGCCCTGCATTGGTCAGTCCCGTGTCCGCTGGTGTAGGTAGGTAGGGAGCTGCAACAACACAGCTGTGGAACTCCCTGGTGAATGCCAATTTTTCTTGCCCACTTTGCTGGGGACAGGTTTGTAAGTCAGTCCCTCACACTGCAGGTGTGGGGTGAAGGGTTTTTGCACTTCTTCTGTTTGCAGCAACAACCTCCTCCCAGTGGCTTTGTTAGAAGAGTAAAAGAGGATATGATGAACAAGTCCTATCAAAAAAGTCAATTATTCTCTAGTTCTGGTGTCTTTTTCTTTGAACACTTGCAACTTCTTCTAAAGCCTCTTTCAGGAAAAGAGAAGTCACAGGTCTTCTTTCATAGGTCTTGGCCACAGATGTAGCTTGTTTTTCAGAGTAATGATAGAGAAGCTCAGTGGCACAATTTTCCTGGTCAGGTATTGCAGGGTAAAGTCAGTGCCTGTCTCTCCTGACATGCYAAGCCCCATCTCTGTTTTCTCTTTGTTCAGATTTAAACTCATGTTAATTTTCTAGTTCATTGTAGAACGAAGTTGTATTTCAGTGGAAGCATTGATTTGAGTGCTGGTGCTGTTGAACAAATGGAACTTCAGGTTTTGTCAGGTCTATATCCAACAGATCAAAGAAATATTTTTTATGTACTGTGGCTCAACAGTGAAGAGATTTAAGACTGACATTTTAGATGGCTGTTACAAAGATGAATGAAGATCCATGATTCAGYTGGTGCTGTCTCAAGCCAAACTGCTTGAATTCTCAGAAATCTTGCAATTTTGGCTTGCATCTTGTGACTAAGAGATGATGTGTCAGTCTCAGAGTTAGCATTAATCTGTACATTAAAGAAGGAAAGTAGAACATAGAAGCAAGCAAATGAATGCTGTGGCCAGCTGCAATTTGAACAGCCCTTTGAAATGATTTACTAATCTGTCTGTTTGAGAACCACTTGATTTACTGTTCAAGGATCAGGTCCTCCTCCAGCTGGCGGCCTCTGCCTCTCCAAGTGTGGTGTGCTGAGCTGAACTGATGGCTCAGGCCACGCTCTGGAGGGATGGATGTGGCTGGCAGCAGGAGCAGGATAGATAATCCCTGTGCACTGCCCCTCTCCTCCCAGGCTTGCTGGCTGCTGGCACCAAAGCAGAAGCAGCCCCAGTTCCCACCCTGGGAGGTACAGCCGTGCCTGACATGGTCCTTCCTTCAGGCACGGCTCAGGAGGAAGCGTGGTGCCAGCTGAGTCAGTGTCGCTTCCTGTAGCACCTGTTTTTATCAGCTCCTGTGAAGTGATTAATAACCAGGGTTTGCCCTGCTTCACTGGGAACTCTGAATCACGGCTTGGAGGGTAATGTGGCTTTAGATGCTTTTCTGGATTAAGAATCACATTTTAATTGTCTTCTCTGTTAAACGGGAATTCACGTTTGCTCTGCCAAAATGTGGGATAAGCCTGCATAGCATTACAGTGGTTCAGGATCATTTTCCAACGTGTTTCCCTGATTTAAAGCAAATAGAGCTCTTTAGCTACTGAGAAATAGTGAGTCATGCATTTTGATACTATAAAATGTGACACCTGCAAAACTCTGTTTTCTCACAGCATGGTTGGAAATGTTATCAGGTCTAGGATCAAAGCTGTGCTTGAACTGATCACATGAGGCTTTATTGGGATTTGCAGAGATGTTTTGTCACCAGACTGCTATGTAGGTGTTTGAGTACTCTACACATGCACMCCCCGTTTTGTGGGATCCTTGGTTATACCAGAGCATGCAAATATAAATGCGCAGAGGAGATACAGAGGTTCCTGAAAAAAAGAAATGACCTTTTCTTGGGAAGTTTAGTTATAGTAGTAATGAATATCATCATGTTTAAGCTGGGGTCAGACTTTGGTCTTGAGTTAGAGGCTGTAATCCACATTTCTGATAATTTATGGGCATATTTTGTATCTATTAAAATGGTTATATTACATAGATATATATATATACATATACATRTCTCAAAGGTGCAAAGGTTTTCATACATTGTTGATGTTTTTGAAGGGGAGTTTTGGAGATCTCACTCTTGCAAACTTTTGCACATTTCACTTTCATAATACAGAATTTACCTTTCTCTAATAGAGAAGTAAAACAAGTAAGGAGGCATGTTAGAAATGCTGCAATGTTATGTATCTTGATACCTTCAGAATGGCATTGGAAGTCCTCAGAAAATTTCCTTTTAATGAAAGTGCTTGGATCATTATTCTTGGACTGTAAATGTGAGCRTTTTCAGCCATAAGCAAGGCTTGCAGTTCCTTTCCCTGATTCAATAGACCTTTGGCTGACTCCTCATCCCAAAGATGCATGTCTTACTGCAGCATATTTTAAGCTTGGCAGGAAACAGGATTGCAGTAGATTCCCTCTGCACCAAACTTCTGCTTTGACGAGCTCCTTCCCTCATTCAGACGGGGTGGGGAGAAGCTCTTGTTCCTTAGAGAGAGGTACATTTCTGATTCTTTGCATTGTGCTAAGCACTCATCTATCACAGCCTTTTTGTTCTCAGTTAAGCTCCTCTTCTTATCAATCACTGAAACCTGACACTGCAACATCTCATGCTAATGTTCACTTTTTTGATTTCGATTGATTTTTTTTGGTCATTACTTTTAAGCAACCTAAAAAGAGGACACTCTGCTCAACCTGCTTGTACAGTTTATGCTTTCATATTTTTTGTGCTTTTCTTAGCTAGGCCCTCATTCGTACCTCTTTGTGTTCTTGAATCCTGCAGCATTCCTTGCAGTCATATTTGAGGTCTCTTGGTAAGAGTTATGGGACTTGCAGGCTGCAGGCAAGTGGGGCATTGAGGTTCCTCTGGGAAATTATGGCTTTGCTTTGTCTGTCAGACCTTGCAGCTGTGCAGATGTCTGTCTGGGTTATCCAGTACCTGAGGTTTTGGGAATTACTTCAGTTAAACCCGTAAATAAGGAGTGTTGTTATGCCCACACTTGAAAGGTAAATAGCAAAGGAACTGCTTTAGGAGTACTGGTGGGGTGCAAGGACACAGACATGTCTGTGCTGTCCAGACATAAAATTTTCTCTTTTGGTAAAATTCAACAGTAGCTGTTGCAAGTTGATATTTAATTTTTAGATGGTTTCTGAGAGTTTTGGATCTTGAAACTGACTAGTTTTGTTGGTTGATTTACTAATTGTAAACAATGTAAACAATATCTTAAATTGAGTAGTGGAACATAATCACAGTCTAAAAGAGATCTTAAACTATTATATTAAAATTTGCTGGTTTAGAACAAATGTCCTACTTGTTACTGACAGTCTGGTAGGTCGTGGCTTTAATAGTATAGTTCATGTTTGCTGCCTGGGTTGTTGTGGCTGACTTGTTCCTTCTAAGAATAAYTGAAAATTTAAAGAGAATGTGCAGAAACAAACTCTTGGCTGGTGTGTCTTGATGTACCCCCTAGTTTAAGGCTGACTGCCTTTGAAAAGGGCAAGTTGCAGGAAAAGTGTGAAGCCAGTACTAAGAGCCTTTAGTCTGAGAAGGATTTTCCAAAATAGATTTCATTGGAAAAAAATGACCCTTAACTTCTAATTTCATTGTTTGATTAGAATATTTGATTTAACAGTAAGAATCAAAGTAAAAAGCTCGGTTGTATTTGACTCACCTGTTCTAGAAGGGATTTGTGTGAATGCAGGTTCACAAGCAAGCTCAGCCGATCAGGCGGTGTCTCTGTAGATCACACAGCAGCAAACAGGTAATTCCTGCTGTCTACTTAATGTTCCAAGTAATTGTTCCTGTTTGTAAATATAAACATGAGTGTAACAAAGAAAATGGAGCTGGACAATCTTACTCTTGGAAATATGTACATGGAGTGTGAATGCCTGGAAAATTTAAATGTATAATGTTCCTGAAATTTTGAAATGCTGAGCACTCTGCTTATTTCTGTTTTCAGCACCTCATCTCGTGTTGCTAAAGGCATAGACTACACCAAAATGAGCCTCCATGGTGCGAGTGGTGGACACGAGAGATCCAGGGACAGACGCAGATCAAGTGACAGATCTCGGGACTCATCCCATGAAAGAGCAGAATCTCAGCTCACTCCATGCATCAGGAATGTTACTTCACCGACAAGACAGTATCATTCTGGTGTGTGCACATCTCTACCATTTCAGGATTAAAGTTCTGTAAATTTGATTGCTATTTTGTTAAGAGAATACAATTAAAAGCATTATTTGTTGACGACACAGCATACAGATCTCTTACATGGGCTGGGAATAGCCTTTTTTGATAGGTTGTAGTGTATATTCCTACATGATGTTCTTATTTAGTTTAAATCACAAAAACAATGTAATTTTTCCAAGATAATTGACTGAACACTTCCCCTTTACTTTGTAGGRTATTGGTATTTGGAAATAAAGGAAACAGGGATTATTTTTTAAGTGACAAAACATGGTTTGTTTCTTTGAGCTGCAGCACCAACTGTGATTCATAGTGTCTGTAGTGTGTGGAGTTGCTTTTTCAGTACTAGAATGCTAAATTTTCCTTGTAAAGACTTTTGGGAAAGGTGAGGTRGCTTTGATGTCTAGGTGATACACACTTCAGGATCTCATATATGGACAGTTGTTTTTGAAGGTTTCTTTAAGCAGAATAGATTTAACCAAATAATTTGTACTTAACTTGTCAAATTGATGTGTTKTATGCCTAGAAAGACACAAACTGCATAGAGCTCACGTAAAACTAATTGCATTTCCTGTTTTTTCTTCCTTCCACCTCATCCCCACTAAAGATCGAGAGAAGGATCACAGTTCATCTCGGCCCAGCAGCCCCCGTCCCCAGAAGACGTCCCCGAATGGTTCTGTGGTCAGCATGGGCACCAGCAGCAGAAACAGCAGCCAGTCCAGCTCAGATGGGAGCTGCAAGGCTGGGGGGGAAATGGTGTTTGTGTATGAAAACGGGAAAGAGGGAGCTCGGAAYGTCCGAACTTCCGAACGAGTAACGCTCATAGTGGACAACACCAGATTTGTTGTAGATCCTTCTATCTTCACTGCACAACCTAATACAATGTTGGGCAGGTTTGTATCTTTTTTGTGTTTTTTTTCTCTAGAGTCTAACTGTTATAGAGAGCCGTAAATACTTTGTGGATATTTAAACTGTTGAAACTGCTGTTGAACTCGTATTGCTGCAGCTGATCTGGCTAATGTTTAATATTACCAATTTGCGAATGTCTTTAAGTAAAAATCAGATGCAAGTTCTCTGGCTTTGGCACAGAGGCCAAGAGATGTCTGTTACCTAGATGTGACAGCTGATAAATAAATTAACATTTCATGATGTTCCCATTTCTTTCTGTCTTCTGGGCATTGCTTCTKTAGTCAGACTGCCTCGTTCTTCCTCTTGGTTTTAAAGCTAGGTGCTTCATAAAACAAAGTGGCACAGTGAGTGTAGATTGTCTCTTTCAAAATAGCATTGAAGGAATTTATTTTGCTTAGTGGGCCTACCCTGACAGCATTCAAGCTCAGCCCATTTGTCTGCTGAAATGTCAGATAATCAGTATAAGAGACCTGAGGTGCTCAGCAGAGAGACTGAACACTCAAAATGATCAACACTTGAATGCAAGTCCACAATATGTGTGTGATGTTTTCTGTGGAAACTATAATGAGCGGCATATTTAATATGTTTACTTGGTGGGGAAAGATTCTATACTTGACTTCCTCRAATTCTGGTTGGTTTTGCCTTGCCCAAATGCAGAGGGCACTGCTTAAAATCTTGTATCAAGAAAGAAATGAAGGTTTGTCTGTGTCGCTCTGGATTTGGCTTTTTCATTAAAGTATGGCTGTTTCTCAGCACATAAGGATATGATCATATTTAAAATATATATCTATAAATCTCTGCCACAGTACAGGTAATAAATGTGATTAAACAATTTCTGCTCTGTTAAAATCACTGCTGTGTGGGATAAATAGTACCTTGGTTCCCTATTTTGTGAAAAGTTGGGCAGAGTCACAGAGAAAGCAAAAAATGCTTCTCTGTGTAAACTGTCAAGGGAAATAAATAGAAGTAAGAATCAATAGAATTAAATAATTGATTTAAGGCACTTGTATATTATACAATACATGCATACATGTAAATATTCAGACAGACTGGAAGTGTATCAGCTGAAGCTATGCAGTGAAATAGTTTCCTTTTCCATGCCCAGCCGCAGAGTAAGTGGTGCTGCCTAATGCACTGGATTTTTTGTGCATGTGTGATGCTGAGTTATTCTCCCTTTGGGATTGGTTCAAGGAACAAGCTTATTTTATCTTCTGCTAATTGAGAAGTAGGTTAATAAAGGTACGGAAATACTGCTCTGAAATGCAGGTTATTTATAAACCCACTTTCCCTCAATGTCAGTTTGCAGGACACTAAGCTGGAACAGCTGGGGAGGTAAAAGTAGCTATAATAAGAATGTATTACTTGTCCTAAGCCCATATCTTGACTGCCTTTTTCTAAATATTGTTTCTTGTCCTGACGAATGGTCAGAAAACACCTGTCAGATCCTTAAGTGAAAAACATAAACCAAACTGAACAGAATACACTCTCTTTTCCCTGCAGTTTCTGTACAATTTTTTGCATTTTGTTTTTCTGATTTAAAAAAAACCAGCAACCRTAGTAAGGAATTCTAACCAAATTACTTTCATTCTTGAGCAGGATGTTTGGATCAGGCAGAGAACACAACTTTACACGTCCCAATGAAAAAGGAGAGTATGAAGTTGCTGAAGGAATTGGTTCCACTGTGTTTCGTGCTATTCTGGTGAGTTTTTAGGGGCAAGTACYGTTAGGACAAGCACTATTAAGAAGTATTAAGAAGTAAAACTTCTTGGTTTAACCTTCCTTGGATATCTAGACTTTGTGGATGGCATGGAGACTGCTCTTTTGTATTGTTTGGTAGAGGGGGGAAATGCTTGATATAAACCCCATTTTCTTGATATGAGCGTGGGACAGCCAGGGAGAGAGAAACAAACCAAAAAACACTGCCTGCCAGAAATCAGTTCACCTTTTCCTGTGCATCTGGTTCACCAAATTCAGGTATATTGAGCCCTTCTTGGGCTGAAATTAGGTGAAACAGAGTACTGGAAGTTACCTTACTGCAGTTAACAGGAGTAAAGCAAACTTCAGTCTGAGATGGAAATGGCCCCTTATTTAATATCCACACGAGGAAGTAGAGCTGCTGTACTGCTTTGTCAGAAGACTTGGAATGGGAAGAGCTCAGTGAAGTATAGGTAAAAGACAGCACCAAAATGATCAGTGTTGATAGTTGTCACTTAAATAACAGTTTTAACCAGAACTCATTACTCTGCAGCTCTGAAAACTGATAAATTTCAGGACAATAAGATTCATAAAGTTTAACATATGTTACTGTCTTACATTTTGGGGGTTTTCTTTGTAGAGAAAGCATCATAAATGAAGTGGTGAAATGTTTCTGTTGGTGAATGTTGAAGTGCATGGTGTTTTTTGTTTGTCACTGTAGGATTACTACAAGACTGGAGTGATACGCTGTCCTGATGGGATTTCTATTCCTGAATTGAGAGAGGCCTGTGACTATCTCTGTATCTCCTTTGAGTATAGCACTATTAAATGCAGAGATCTGAGTAAGTACAGAATTTACTAAAATAACTTGAATTACACAGATTGACTTAAGGAAGTGTGTGTGTGTTAATTCCAAATCATATCCTTTACTGAGGTAAAGAGGATGGCTGACACTCTGTGAACAAAATCCATCCCTTTTTGTCTCTTATGTAATAAAGCCCCAAAGTGAACGGATTTATGTTTTTTGAAAAATAATGTGTCTGATATTTCAGTATCTGATTCTCAGCCCTCTGGAATACTTTAACTCTATCATTGCATTTGCAGTACAGATACAGTAACATTAAATGGTACCTTCTTCTGCAGAGGACAGGGAGGATAATTTCTTCAGCTCCTTGCTTAGGAGGATGAGGCTGTCTCCCTAGTGAAAGTAGCACAGCTTTGCTGGTGGAGTGGGATGCTCCAGGGTTCCTAGCATGTCCTGCTCTCTTCAGCTCCTTCCGGCCCTGAGCACAGCCCAAGTCTTGGCCTTGCCTCCAGTTCCTGTGCTCTCCTGGTGTGTGTAGTGCAGGGCCAGCCTGTGGCATTCCTGCTGGGAATGCTGTGCAGGACACCTGTGCCTTCCCCAGCAGGGCTGCCTGCCCCGCCACATGCCCAGAGCTCTGTCCTTAGCAGAGGGATTTAGGGCTCCTGCTGTGAGGGCTTTGAGAAGCTTTGGGTTTAAGCTACTGCTTATGAAATGTGGAGTGTGTGCTCTACTCCCTCAGCAACTGGCTTAAACCATGCTGCTTTTAGGAAAACCGAGAGCAGTCTTGCACAGTTACCAAATGTTCAGCAGTAGTAAAACACTGAGGAGACTTCCTTCAAGTCACTCTTCTGTCTGCCCAACACTGTTAACATCTGCAGGACAGTCCTGTTAGTTTCAGCTTCTGGTAAATATTCAAATAAGTTCTGAGCTCATACAAACTAGTAGACTAAGTGTCTTTACACCTGCATCAGTAATACTACAAGAAAAACATCTCTACTGTGTCTTATTCCTGCCTTCACCGCTTTACCAAGCTTTCAAATGTGCCTTTGCTTAAAATTGTCTTCTAGGTGCTCTCATGCATGAATTGTCAAATGATGGTGCTCGCAAGCAATTTGAGTTTTACCTGGAAGAGATGATTCTCCCATTAATGGTAGCCAGTGCCCAGAGTGGGGAGAGGGAGTGCCACATCGTTGTGCTGACAGATGATGATGTTGTTGACTGGGATGAAGAGTATCCCCCACAAATGGGAGAGGAGTATTCACAAAGTAAGTTTATCTTCATTGTTCCCACCAAGCCACGCCATGGTGGAGGTTGCAGTGAATGTGCTGATTAATGTTGTTGTATAGAAGCACCATTAGCAAAGTCTTTACAACATCCTTAAGGCCTCACAAAATAAAAGCCTCTTAGTTTGGGTAGTTCTGCTTAATATTTTGCTTCCCAGAAGCATATGTTGCTTGTTATGTTCAAATCTAATTAAAAATAGAAGCTAATTTTGATTATTAAGGTATTGTCAGCCAGTGAGGGGGAAGGAAATACTTATTCAGAAAGAGCTTGAGGAGAGAAATGGGTAGGAGTCATGATTACTGTGGGAGAACAACTAGAGGGTTTTGGGGAGGAAAAAAAACAAGTGTTACTATTTTTGAAGTATTACAGTTGCGTGTATGATGAGTTTAAGCACCTGTGAATGGAATGTCCTTCCCTGCATCCGTGCTCTTCTTGTATCTGAAAATGTTCCTTCATGTGAAAATGTGTGAAAATGTGGAATTCAGGGGGTTTGTGAGGGCAGGTGGGAGCTTGAGATACTTTTTGTCCTACAGTAATACAAAATCTTCTTAAAAGTCTCTTCAAAATATTACAGTTTTATTTATTGTTTGTTTGGTTGGTTTTTTTTGAATTTAAGAAAACCAAAATACCACCACAAAAAATAATGTGTTTGGAGGATGCAAACCTGCAGCTGTTCCTAAACAAGGGAGGCTCGATGTGAATATAGGTCAGAGGTGGCTGTTCTAATGTAAGAACACAATTGGCTCAGGCTTSTAAGGCCTTAATGTCTCAAGGATGTCAGTTAAGAATACCCCCTAGTCTATTGTCCTCTTGCATTCCTAAATACAATTGAAAAAAAACCCCTAAATTTATAGAACAGACTAAACTGATGGGGGGAAAAAAGACATGTGCAACCAACTCATTTCACAGTGACTTCAGCTGTTTTACTCAAGAGTTCTTGAGTCTCTCCCCCCTTCTGAAATAGGAATACCAGAATGAAGCAAAACACTAGAAGTTTAATATTTGGATACAGGGATTTTTTTCTCATTAGAATRTATTTTTAGTTATTTACAGCACAAAGTTGTATAGATTCTTCAAATACATTGAAAATAGAGATGTGGCCAAGTCTGTTCTGAAGGAAAGGGGGCTCAAGAAGATCCGACTGGGCATCGAAGGTAAGGGAAGCATTGCTTGTACTCACTCTCTTGGGCTTCAAGGTCTGCTGCACTTCTCTGCTTTATGGTTGCCTCTGTAGCTGGAAAAATGGGGCGTTAGTGGTGTCTTTCCTACTCAGGCTGGATGACAGAATGGCCAGGGGGTGAATGGTACCCAATAAGCACCAGGCCCAGCAAGAAAACCCAGTTACAGCTCCTGAGTGGTGTCCAAGCTGTCTCTGGCTGCTGGGCTGTGTGCAGAAAACTTAAGTGGTTTCTACTGACTTAAGGACTTGCATCTTATGCCTTTTGCCCTTTAGTTTTCACACAAAATCTTCTTTGTATGTTGTGTGAAGTAACAACACATTTGTGTATTCTGTTCTTGGCCTGGTGTCCTTTTCAGGGTGTGAAATGAAAAATTTGGTGTTAAGTGGCAGGGAACTATTTTCTTTCAGGAAATAAAAAGCTAGCCAGAGGATCATTGAAGTGCAAAGAAATCCTGATCTGAAATACACATCGTGTAAGTTAGGAGGCTGGTCTGTAAAATGTCACCGAGTAGTCTAAGATTTTTATCCTGAATGTAAGAACTGGGTTTCTTTGCATTACATTTTTCTTCTGACTGTTGACCCAAATCTTTTAGGATCCAGCCTTTATAATTAGCAGGATTTCTCTCATTCACTCACCAGGTTGTCATAGTTACGTTTGTAATTTGCCAGGCAAAAGCAAATGCTTTTAAGTGGTTATGAGCTCTAAAATAAGTAATTTCAGCTGAACAAGGTGGGAGCCATTCAGCTAAACAAGAACCGGATTATTTCTGCTGGCATTTCTTGGTTTGGACAAGGAACAATTCTGGCACCAAACTGTAATGCTGGTGCCCTGGAGTAATGTGTAAAATGAACATTGTTGGGGCAGAGGGGAGAGATGACTTGAACGCAGCATGACCATCTGCACTGACAGTGCCGCTGGGTGCTGTGCTCTGTGTCCAGGCAGTGCTGATGGTGCTGTGCTTCCTGTGTCCCCCAGGTTACCCCACGTACAAGGAGAAGGTGAAGAAGCGGCCGGGCGGGAGGCCGGAGGTGATTTACAACTACGTCCAAAGGCCGTTCATCCGGATGTCGTGGGAGAAGGAGGAAGGGAAGAGCCGGCACGTTGACTTCCAGTGCGTGAAAAGCAAATCCATCACGAATTTAGCAGCAGCAGCAGCAGATATTCCCCAGGACCAGCTGGTGGTGATGCACCCCACGCCCCAGGTAGACGAGCTGGATATCCTGCCCATTCACCCTGCCCCCAGTAACAGCGAGCTGGATGCCGAGGGCCAGAACCCAGCGCTCTGATCCCGATCCCCGCTCAGACAAACGCATGCTCCTTACAGTGACTGTACTCAGCTCATACCACACTGCAATGCCARTTTTTCCATTGTGTCCCGGTGTTTAGGATATTGCAGTAGGGACCTTGGCACAGCCCCAAGGCATGCCTGGTTGCTTGGGGAAGAGTACAGATCACCCCCTGGGTTCAGTGACATTCGTGTCTGTGTTTACCAGTAGGTTTGTGACGTTGGTGACTTGTGAGCTGGCCTGTCCTCACTCCGGAGCCCTCCCGCGCCGGGGGCGGGGCCGCTGTCGTGACACGGGGTTAGAAAGCAGAGTGGGAATTGATAGTAGCACTTTACAAATGGTTGAGAAATGGAATTTGAAGCCATTTTTTATAAATGCATTGCACAATACTAACAAAGTGCTTCTATCAAAGGTATTAACTGTACATAGTTTTGCTCTGAATAGGTTGACCCTTTTAAAGTTATTGTATATGGTTGAGCACAAAACTACTTACTCTTGGGTTTTTGGATTGAGGATGTGATTCAATGACCCATGTAACATCTTGTTCAAGTTCTTCAGTGAATTTTTTCACTTGTTTGCAGCGTGAGCCATGTTCAAAAATTGTGAACAACAGATAGGGGCTTTATCTTAAATTTTGCCTTACCTTAAGCTGTTCACAACTATTTATTTAATACATTTTTCATAAGTGTCATGAAATAGGAAAATGCAAATGGTTCATTCTTCATTTATTAATGATTGTAAACAAGTTTTTCATGCAAATAAAGTTTCCATTATTTTAATGGGCTTGAATGAGCTGTGAATTATGAATTTTGCAAGTAGTTGCTTTTCTTTCCTCASGGAAGGATGGTTAATATTAAGTGAAAAACAAGTATTTCTCAAAGATAATGAGCCTGTTTCTACCTATGTGCGTGTTGTGCTTTTCTCAGTATAAACCTGGATCTAAGAGTAAGTAATAAGAGCTTCTCTGGAAATCTATTGTTGTGACAGTCATGTAAGTGTATGTAAGGCACTGGTTTTCCTCCCTTTTCCCCCAASGCTAAAGAAATGATTAATACCAAGTGCTTCTAGCATGCACCTTCAGCAGGGTTTTATCAAATTTATTTATCAAAGTAAATGCTCCATCTTAGAACAAGGGAAACATTTATTTTAAAAATATTTAACTGTCTAATACATTACACTTTAACAATATTTATAGTAAAGGATTCTTACAAGAAAGAATAAACAGCTTTATGGTACAATTAGTATAAGAAATATCCACATGGGGACTGTTTTGCAGTGTAAAAACACACCATACATCTGAAATGGTCATTTGCATATAAAAGCTACCACTGATGCCAGTGAGTTGCACAGTGATTTAAAAAAAATTTCAAACAACAGAATCCAAAATATACAAGTATTGCAAGCTATACACAGCTAACCAAATCAACACAGAACACTGTAGCAGGTTATTCCACTTTGTCTGAAGTTACACATGGTAGGATGAGTTGCATTCTGACACAGCTTTTATGAAATCCATACATAAAAGCTTCTCAGTCCCACAAGTTTCACAGACTGCAGAACTCCACCAGTAAATGCACTTTGATATTTGGATGTTGGAGTCAGGTGCATCATTTACAAGGGCCAGGGCAGATCACTGAAGTCCACGGGGCCGCCCAGCCCCGCGTCGGCCTCCAGCAGGCTCATGATCACCGCCATGGCCGCCTCGTCGTTGCTGGGGCTGCTCGAGCCCTGCTCGTTGTCCATCATGTCCATGCCTATGTGGGAGTTCTCCCCTGGAACGGGAACATAGCAGGAGGCAGCAGGTAAGTCTGGTTGTTTACTGCTAGGAACAACCTTGATACAATGCCTATGCGTGTTTGGCGGGTAGTGAGGATGGTAATGTGTGACTTCACTTACCCAGGATAGAGGAGTTGTCGGAATATGGGTAACCAGAATTATCCTGGATTTGCCCAGACAGCAGCCCAGCTGAAGAAATGTCTGGAGTACCACCATTCAAGATCTTGAAAGATAAAACAGAAGCTATAAAGCAGCATGAAATGGTGCATTAAGTCTTAACTGTCCTATAGTGGGATTTTTAATAGAGGGTAGATGGACTTCTCCAAAAAAAACCAATCATCATCTAAAGACTGTTTAATCAGACTAGTTGTGAACTAGGAGCTACTTCCTCTGTACCAGGCCCATGGAGCAAACTATCAGAGGGATAGCACATCACCACCAGAATGGAAAAGATTGAGCTAAACTACTGAAAAGGTAGTAGAAAAAGTAGAAAAATATTTACATCTTAGTAAATATTCCATCTGCAAGTGATAGTGACAACAGCCGAATACAAATGCTTTTGAGCTTACAACTACAGCACAGGTGAAGTATTGTCAACTGCGATCCTGAATTTCAGGAGTACAGTCCTCCCAGGTGGAGACAGACTGCATGAGCTGAGCCTTGCTCCTGCATCATTTTTTGGTGCAGAGCAGGCCTGCAGCACTGTGCACACCAGAGCTCACCAGAAATGGAATCACCTGTTCCAGGACTCTTCTCTAGCAAGGGAATAGCTGAACTGAAACCCCAGTTCTGAGCTGCTCTGAGGTGAGTGCACTGGCTGGTGAGCACTGGTGGGCTCCCTGCCGAGGGCACTGTAGCTCCTGTCATTTCTAAGTCTTCTAAACAAGGACAAAGACTGAGGGCGTGCTACAGCCATCCAACCCTCCTCGTGTTTTCCTTTATGCCATTCCAGCACTCTCTATGTACATGTTGAATACTGTAGGGCAGAAGAAGCAAGAATAACTATTACTAGAATTCCAACTCTGTTCCAACTTGGACTTTTATTTCAAGAACAGAGCTGGGAATAGACAGAAATATTTACTGTCAGCTGTATGTTCCAGTACAAGCAATTCTTATGTACAGTCATCAATTTCTAAGGAAAAAAAGGTTAAGGAAGTCTGAAGCAGTGCATAAGGATCTGGATAAGTGCTCTTCTTGCCTTAGATATAACTTCCATAACCATTTACAGATTACTGGAAGCAGCTAGGACAAGTGTTCAGGTGGCTCAGTGCTGGTAATGGCACCTGAGTGCTACTCAAGCAATCTTAGAGCAAGGCAGGGTGCAGGGTGTTGACTTAAAAATAAACTCTCAGTGCACAGGAAAGCACCTAATTGTCCTATTTTGTGCTACAGCAGCAGAGGAACACTGCTTTGATTCATTCAGTGCTCCAGTGACAGCACAGCACTTCCAGCGCTCACCAGCACGGGGTGGTAGAGAGTTTTGGGAGGGTGGAGGGAGATGAGAGCTGTTCCTTGCAGCTCTGCTAAAAAAATACAACCTAAAGAGCAGATGGATTTCAAAAGCTGCTGCTGTTTGGGAACTCCTGGTCTCTGCCCTTTAGGCAGTGCTGTATAGGGCTTTGACCACTGCAGTACTTAAGGAGTTGTTCCAATGAGCACAATCCCACATCCCACTGGTGCCCCGAGACTGTGGGTRAAGCCTGTTTGTTCTTACCTTCTTCCCTCCCGGGGAGGATGTGTCGGGTGGGGGGGTGCTGGTGATGTTCAGAGGACTTGAGCCGCAGCTAGAAGGTGATGATCCCCTTATCCTAAAATATGGATAAAATAGGGCACGGATTTACAAGCAACACAGAGACTCAGATGCCAGAGACTTGGAGTTTTAAATGCTGACTTTGGTATCAGGTGCCATAAGGTGCTGGAARCATGAACTTCATTTTTGTAATTTCCACCCTTTCTTGGTGTTCCTCAAACCAGTAGCAGCAGCCATGTTTTTATTTGCAGCYAGATCAACATTCCTGTGAAAATCCAGCTTGCTTGGTCTGCAGGCTTTACCTCCTCCTCTCCCTGTTTTTGTTCCTGTACAGTACAGAGTCAGAAGGAAAAGGTCCTGGCTGCTAAGGAAAGCCTCGGTTTTTTGTATTTTACTTCAGTTTACAGCAGCTAAGAATTCCAGCTGCCTYAGTCACAGTAAGCCAGACTCCTTAAGTGAGCTCCTGCTGCAGAACTACACTGGACACTGGATTTTTTCAACTGCTCAAAGCTGCATTGTTCCCTTCCATTTTCCATAGCTTGATCAAACATCTTTAATAATGAATAATSTATTGATTGTAGAAACAACAAATCTCTAGACCAAAGGGAGGAGGGGTAGTTACAGAGAAAACCAATGGAAATGGGAATCTTCTCTTTGGCAGACTTCCCCTGGGAAAGCTGAACAGAAGGCAGCTTTGGAAAATAGTAACAGCTGCTGAAAAAGGACTGGAACTAACCCAGGGTCTGAACTGAAATGCAAACATGGGTGGTAACKGCACTACTACACTTGGGCTAATTAAGTGTTTTACAGCTACTCAAAGGKATGGTTGAGCTTCAAAGCAGTGGCTCAGCCTTGTTTTTTTTCTTTTTTATTTTCTCCTCTTTGCCCTTCTTCCTATTCCTACAGACAGGAATGAAGCCTTAGGGGTAGGTCTGCTGTTTCCTTACAGATAGGTCTGCTGTAGGGAGTCTACTGCCTGCAGCAGGAACAAAACTATGGGAAACAGACTGAATGTGTTCCTGAATTGCAGCGCAGTCTGGTTAAATTGCTACCASTAAACATCTGCTGGGTGAGACCACTTTTCTAGGAAAGGGAGCACAGTTCCCAAGAGGAAATCTGTGAAGAACAGAGATTGTCAGCCAATAGAAATTAAGTGGTACCCACTGAAAGCAGCTGCTCACACCAGTGAGGGACACGAGACACAGCTGTGGATCCCCACAGTCTCTTACTGAAGGGGGCCACAAGACCCTGTGTTTGACCCAGCCCCACATCTTGCCTGCCATGGGAAGGCCCCAGCATTGTGTCCTTGCTCCAAGAGCTCCAGGGGAACTGCACAAGCTCGTCATGCACATCGAACAACTCCAAAAGCAGCTGAGTGAGTGGATCACATGAAAACAAACATTGCTGTTTTGGCACACTGTCAATAGCTTTGGCATTTGGAGGTTGTGCCACTCACAGCCTTAAGTCACTGGGAAAAGAACAGGAATGGATTTGTTTCTAGTTAACTGCTCTTTTTAACTCCTGTTTCTGGTAAACAGGTGATCATCACCACTACAAAAAAGCTCCAGTRTCAGTCTTTTGCAATAGAAAGCTGGAAGGCTGTAACTTCACGCTTTCACTGCCTCAGGTCTGCTGAACAGGTATCTGTAGCTGTCTGTGAAATACAATTCTATCATTCCTTATTCAGCTTGAAGACAGACTTTCTTCATTTCCTCTTAAAGAACAGTAATTCCTCTTAAAGAACAATAATTCCTCTTAAAGAACAGTAACAAACAATGATTGTCCTCTAACTTCACACCATTTTCTCTCACCTGTGAATCTCCATGATTTCTTCAGCAATCATCCTCCCAATTTTACCTGCCCCAGCTCTTGTTCCACCTGGAATTCCAGGCACAGTAGGATGGGTCCTTTTTGGGCCACCTGAAACGAGTAGATATCTTAAGGTCAGAGAAAAGCTTGCAAACCTTCTCCACAAAGCATTTGCATTCAGGCTTTGACCAGCTGCAGGACCTTCTGAACTGGATTTGTTTACGGTTCTACCAACCAGTGAGTGCCTTCAAATGTATGGAAATCTCTGGCTTGCACAGAGCTGTGCTGGGTCTCTCAGACATCCCTCTGTGCCAGCAGGGACAGAACAGATCCCAGCTCTTTCAGAATCTGGCTGTTTTGAGCATCTGGAGGTACCTCTTGTCCACAGCTGGTACAKCATGGCCTGCCAGACCTGCTCTACTCTGTGCCCAAACAGGCTCTTCTCCAAACAAGTTTGTTCTCTGCTTTGTGTGAAGAACTTGCCAGTGCATATTCCATGCAATATGGGATAAGCCCAAGGTGCCTGATGACTGCAAATAAACCCCCTGCAGGTAACTGCAAGAATCTAAAAATGGAGAGAAAAGTGAGGTCTGAACAGTTAGAAGCTGTTACTGTAATGCGATTTGACACTTGCATATCACTTGGGAGGTTGTCAGGAAGGAGCCTGATATACTCCAAGGTGGAGAAAAGATCACACTGAAAGGGCAGGAAAGGCCTGAGCATTGCTAGTCCAGAAGGGATAATTGCCAGCTTTTGGAAATACATATTTACCAACAGCAACCCTCAATAGGTATAAGCTCAGACCCAAAACTAAAACTTGTTTTCTTTGGGATATTAACAAATTCTCAGTGCGGAAGTGCAGCAAATTTGTGCAGGCAGGATGAGCTGCTCCCAAGGCATGGCTGCCACCGATTTCCTGGGAGCACAGGAATTACCTTCTCCGGCCTGGAGCACACTGTCCATGCTGTGTGGGGACGCCGCCAGCTGGGGAAAGGCCGCGTCTCCGCTCTCCAAGACGGTGGTGCTGTGGAGTTCAACAACGAGAGGAATCAGTGAGAGAAAACCCTACAGGTAGAAAACCCAACCAGTGATTGAAAGCCAAACCATGCAGCCATTTTCAGTACGGAATGCTGCTAGGAGTCAGTAGACTGCGAGKCAGTGTCACCCCAGCAAAGGCAGGGCTACATAAGCAACAGAAATGAACCACCCTGTTCCACCTCCAAGTGTGCAATGCAGGACCACAACAGCTGCTCTCATACGAGAATTCCTCTACAGCAGTTATTCTGCTGAGAAGTCACCTCAAGAAAAAGGAGAAGGGGGGGAAGTACCTACCAAAGCAAAGAAATGCATGTCCCATAAGTTCCTACAAAGACTGAATCCCAGGTTTTCCCAAAGAAAGAAAATATTGATATTTTCTGCAGGCCTTAACAACCAAATATTAAATTACTGCAATTGTTAAACTAACCCCCTCTCCCCAGGGTGTTATCTAGAGAAGACACCTATTGTCATACAGAACATGTGCACATATTTAGGTCAAATCTCTGAGAAAAGGGCAAAGCAATGGGCAYTTCCTGCTAAGAGAAAAGCACTTACGACACAACTGTGTTTGTTGAGACAATGTACTCTACTTCTTTGGTCCAAGGGTTCATGAAACTGAACCAGCGACTCCGCAACGTAATAAAAGAGCCATCTTTTATTTTAAACTTGTAGCAGTTAGTTGTGATTTTTTCTCTTGTCTGCAAAACTGAAGACAGGCAGAAAGCAAGAGATTTGTGTCAAACAGGCACCACAACTACATAAACAGAGCTCTCATCAGGGAAAACCCACTTAATTCCTCCCCACACCACTCAAGAAAAATGCTACTCCCACCTCATCCCCCTCACCCATCCTCAAATATTCCCTACAAATCCATGCAAGTCTAGGATAATCACARTGTTTGGCACATACAGCACAATGCTCTTGACAAAGCATTTGCGAACAGTAATACTCAAATCTTTTCAAGTCTGTTTGGTTATCTTAACACAGAACTGTTCCCAATATTTTTAACAAAATTTCTTTATTGAATTATTAATAATCATACCTTGCCTATGACATTCTGCAAGATGTGCTATATCATCTTGATGAAAATATTCATAACACGAAGTACCTAGAAGTTCCTGGGGTAAGTATGCCAGGATGGCTGTTGCCCTGGGGAAGGGAGGGAGAGGAAGAAAAGAAGAGATGGGAAAAAAAAAAAATCTTTTCAAGTTGAAGCATTAGTCAGAGATTACTGAAACTCACACCAAGGCTGGGTAAGGCTCAAGTAATGCGGAAAGGAATTTTCAGCTTAGAAGGTAAAAGAATTCCTTAGGAATACTATTTTTAATTCTCAGGTAATTAAAAAAGCACATAACACCAAGAGCCCTCAGGTATTATATTTGACCTACCACCACCAGAGGGATGTAAKACTTTCTAAATAGCTTTGAAGATACACTGTAATTTTGGGAATTTAAGCCTGAAAAAAGCTGCCTTGTAGCAGCCACAAGATAATACGAAGCTTTCTGCATAAAATGCCATGGAAAAATAGAYATCAAAGGCTTGAGGAAGTGCCACGTTCCTTTGTGTACCTGGTGCTGTTGCTGCACAGAGGCCAAATCGTTGCACAACACGTGTTCCAGGAGCACTTTCTCCTCTCAAGTCACAAGCCTTGGGAATGGGACAAACTTAAATCCCACCGAACTCTGCACCCACACCCACAAACCAGAAAGGTCAAATAGAACTTTGCTGAATAAGCACTCAGAGACCCACGGTGTGTCTCTGAAATCAAGCAGGAGCACGAAGCAAATAAACCAAACCTCTGTTTCATCAGAACCAGCCACAGAGACAACTCACTTCCTTCCTCATCAGAAAGCTTTAGATGGAATACACCTGGGATCCACAACACGGGAAAGGTCTGGATCCTGGATCTGACTCTCAGAGCTGCTGGCAAGGCYGGAGGACATCTGAAGAAATTTGGAAAAGATGAGCCTGTGCACCAACTTGCCAACCCAAGCGTGAAACTCAGTTCACGGGCACAGGCAAAGCAGCAGTGCAGGTGAGTGACAGTGAGCTGAAGCACAGCCTCACACAGGGTGAAAAGGTCATTCCCACAAGGAAGCAGCTCTGGGAGTCAGATCAAGAGGGCTGTTAACACCTTCCTCAGGATAACTCATCTAACCCTGAGCACCAACAGGAAAAATGACAGATGGGGAGGGCAACTGCTCAAGAACAGCAGAATAGAAAGTAACATGGCTGAGTGAATCCAGGGTGAGATCCCCACCAGAAAAACAGAAAGCAAACAAAACTACTGAACTACAGTGAACCTGGATTTTGTACATTTCTTAGAAGAAAATTACTGAGGGAGAAATGACAGTTCCTTGAAGAAACACAAGTTTGGTCATAAGAGTCACAATTCCAAACTATTCCAATGCAAATTAAATATGAAGGGCAATAAGGAACAAACCTAGGCAGATCAACACCTCTTCTGCAATCTCAAAAAAGCCCAAATTAAATATTATAAAATGTAGAAATTAGTACATATTAAAAACTATGAATAAGAACAGAAGGAAAAAAGCTGAAGCACAAAATCCATAGTATTAAAATATGGGGCATTTTTGCATGTTCCCAAACACACCAAGAGAATTCAGCACCAATCAGGTGCCTTATACCTCAAGTCCTCCTTGGCAGGGAAGGAAACAAGAATTCAAAGTGGCTTTTCTTATCCCTCATCCCAGGACACTCAAACTGCCAACAGCTCCAAAACTGCTTTGACAAATTATCTCTAAGAGAACCACAAAGCAGCAAAACAAAGTCTATCTTTAAAACGGAAGAGGTAGTTGACCTTATTGCAGTATTTTTCCAAGAACTTTAGGAACCAAGCCTTTTACAGCTGTGGTGGGACACCTGACATAGATGGGGAACAACCAATGTGGGCATCAGCAGGCAACTTGTGAACCCTTTTCATAGCAGGATAAATAGGTGTTTTGGAAAGGAGAAGATGCACCAAATTACAGATGTCAATAGACTTGGTGAATTCAATATCTGACCATGTTCTATCATGCAAGGAAGGAAATTATTGGTGTCCTAGAATTTCATCCTCTGTTTACTTTTTTCCTTCTCCAGCTTAAGGCAGCTCTGAATTCTGAAGCTGTACATGATGTCATCTGCATAGTCAATAAACTTCATTTTACTCTCAAATTCACCAACCAGATAAATTAAAAGTACTGAATAAATAAAAGGAGAGATGATTCTTTTTAAAACACTGTTCAGTGCAGCTGCCATTTCAACAGTGATTTTTTTAAGCAGTTCTCTGTCTGTGGTACCCCAGCTAATTGGTACCTAATCCACAGCAGTGCTTCTCCAGGGACCATGCAATCCATAAAGACAAAAAGGTCACAGGCAGTTTAAGAAGTGTTTCTTTCCTGAATTCCCTTGGACGAACAATAAAGGAATGGTGCAAGTCTATATGAACAAAAAAACCTGACTTCGAAATAAATTGTTTTCAACTTTTACAGGTGCCTAAATATTCTCCAGTAGAAGCATGGATCATTGGATGTCAACTTCAGACCTACAGAAGAGGCTTTCTTCTAAATAAATTCCCTTTCAAAGAGCCCTTTGAAGTAGCATACACATTCCAAGGACTGTAAACAACTGGAAAACAATTAAATAAAAGCATATGTGTTTAAATCCAATGGGTCAACGTTTTCTGAATCTCATTATTTTAGAAATACTTCAAAACTATCCATCAGGGGAATATGTCTGATCTTTTGAAAATAAAACTTGTTCATAAACAAGACAGAATGGCATTTTCTGAGCAACAGAAAGGCTACGAATGCTCCCACAGCTCCYAGAGCAGGCACCAGCTCCAAGCACTCAAGAACTGGTATCTTAAAAAGCTTTCTATCAAATTAAAACCAAAACCACCCAAACAACCCAACCTAAACCCACAAACTCAACCACCCCAAACCAGAGAGTAACATAAAAAAATAAAATATTCTCCTTACTGCACTTCCTCTCATGACTATTCTCTACTTCCTCTCAAAGGGCACTAAAGATCAACTGACTCCCCTGAAACCAATTCCAGCAGGCAGATTCTGTCAGAGTCTGGAGTCTGGGCTTTTCTATGTTAGAAGCAACTGAGCCAAAGCCACAGGCAACCCAAAACAGCCTCATCTGGCCAGCCTCAACCCCTCTTGTCAAGGAAGGGAACCAAGCAGCCCCTCTCCAACCAACCCAGCATAACCCCTCCACGAACATCCTTCAACCTCCTGTTTTTCCCTTGACAATGCCAGTTACTCTGAAGGAAGACCAGGTCATATGTGCCTGCTACTTAAGAAAATGCAAGCCATTTCTTTTGGATGGGAAAAGAATTAACCTTTTAGATAATAAATTGATGTTTGAAAGCTGATACCATAGTGGCACAAACAATTTCCAAGATACAAGCCTTATGAAAGCTTTCCTTCTTACAAAAGATCACATCCAGAAGCACTAATCCAGCAGAGTGTGTCCTAGTAAACAGTTATATAAGTGTACATGTTATCAAAGCCTAACCCAGCCTGTGCAATAACTCGAATGTGTAGTGTTTGCAAGAGGTTTCAAATAACATAGAGGCAGTAATTAGGGTCCAGTTCCAAAACATTTTCTTCTGAGGATTATATACATACACATAACCGCCTTAATGAATTGGCAGAAATGATCCTGGGATTATTCTGCCTAGTGAGCCATATTTTKAGAGGTTTTTTAGTTTAATCAGTAATACTCAATAAACGCATAGTAATAGCTTTGAGCTGCACCTCAAAACCCAAACCAACTTGCAGTCAAAACCTAAAAGCGACAGTAATTCATTTTCCCAATGCTACTTACACTGTTGTGAGTAAAGCTGCCAGCGAGGCAGCGGTGGACAGTGACTCATTGCGGAAGTTATTACAGGAATTCTCACCTCTGATCTACAAAAACGAATTTCCCATCTATGGCGTGTCGGGACACGTATTCCGTGGGTTTCACCCGGATCTCGCCGTTGGCCGGCTGCGGGACTACGTGGGGATGGAGCCGTCCGATGGCCACAAGGCAGCTTAAATTGCAACCCTCGTTATCTGGTTCGTTATCTTCATCCAGGCCCATCTTTGTTGGAGGCCAGCTTTTTAAATAGCCTGTGCTATGAATAGTGCAAAAGCTTTTGCGGTCTGCTGTAAAAAGAAAACAAAAAAACCCAAAAAACAAACCAACAAAACCCAAGAAAGCAGTTAGGTCATGGATACAGCTTTGGAGAACTTCAACTCAGTTCTGCTAACAATGCATCTCCTCTCTTATCCAGGAAGTTTGGGATACCGCTCACTAAAGAGGAGCTGAGGGAGCTGGTGTTGTTCAGCCTGGAGAAGAGGAGGATCAGGGGGACCTTATCGCTCTCTACAACTCCCTAAAATGAGGTTGTAGCTGGGTGGGAGTCAGCCTCTTCTCCCAGGCAACCAGTGACAGAACAAGAGGAAATGGCCTTAAGCTGTGCCAGGGGAGATTCAGGTTGGACATCAGGAAGAAATTCTTCACTGAAAAGGTGGTCAAGCATTGGAAGGGTCTGCCCATGGAAGTAGTGGAATCCCCCCCCCAGAGGTGTTCAAGAAATGACTTGACAGGACACTCAGTGCCATGGTCTGGCTGACAAGATGGTGTTTGGGCAAAGGCAGGACTCTTAGAACTTGGAGATTTTTCTCAACTTTAATGATTCTGTGATTCTAAGGGATTTTTCAGCACTCCTGCTTTAATGCAGCTAATCTGAGATAATCCAATAAATAATTTATCTTGGCAAAACCATTGTTTATACTGAAACACTACATAGCTCAGACTAAGGTTGCTTGTGGTAATTTTGAGCAGACATTGCATCACATTTTATTTTTTCAGCAAAGGAGGCAAATAATCCAAAGGAAGGTATGAAGAAATTAGTAGATTAATAAATAAAATGCCTTTTTCAATTTAACACGAAGCTCCTACAAAAACCAGGAACACTATGTTTGGCAGAACACACACTGTTTGGGGTGGACAGGGAACAGCTGTACACAGGGGTGATGAGGATTTGCAAGGGCCAGTAATAGTCAGTATCCAAAAGGAGAATTCCTATTCTTCACCACTGAGCAGGCCTGAAAACTTCAAGGGAGATTACTTTCATCGGGAAGTAAAGTAAAAGGCTTATGCCAAACTACACAAACTGGCTACCTCAGGAATGAGCACAAAGCAGGATGCAAAGCTGAAGCTGTGCCTGAACCTCGCAGGAAGCACTGGGGGCAGCTGCCACAGCTAGAGACAATACACCAAAATTGCCTTCTGTCCTCTTGTTTGTCTTTCCACTTTAACTAACACCAAATGTATTGCCCACAGTACTCAAAAGAAGAAACCTTCAAATTTGGGCTAAATATATATTCCAACATGTCTAGAATAACACCCTGCAGAGCGAAAAAATATTACCAACACTGCTAATGTTAYGACCAAATATTCCTGGTGTAGAAATGCCATGTTTCCAGTACTCAGAATGTACCAAACCTGCAGATGAACTCAGAATACACTCATTTTTTGAGCTGGACAGCCATCCAAACATCACTTGTCAAATATGGAGCAGAGAAACAGAAAAGGGAAACAGCTCTCCTTTGTTGGAAACATTGGTGAGGTGGTCAAGACTGAATGTGATCTGGTCAATGTCTGAAGAAGATGCAACAACCACCCCAGAACTGCAGGCACAAATTGCCTACAAAACTTTCAAGAGAGCAGAGTAGAGAATCTAGCTTTGTATGCTAATACAGGTGTGTAAGAGATATTGCGGGGGTGGAGTTTGAAGAAGTAACAGATCTAGACAAAATTCAGAATCTTAATAAGAAACATGGATAAATGTAAAAAGTTTAACCACTGCAAATCAGCAATCGTATAAAACAAAGCCTGACAGCCTTAGTAATAAATGCATAATGGTTACCTTTCTTCTTTGAGCAGGTTGAAGGGAAATCCTTGTCTTCTACTTTCACGGAGGGTCTGTTGCACTTCATCCTGCAGAAGAAGGAGCGCCGTGCCCCGGAGCAGAGCCGCGAGGGCCCGGGCGTGATGTCCGTCTTCACCGGGAGTCCGGCTGCGCAAACACAGGGAGCCAGGAGGAGTCTTTGTCAGGTGCAGAGTAACCACACACCTGGCTACGCCATAAACCCAACCCCACAATGCTCCAGCCTCACTGGGACTCGCACAAAAGTCCTATTTTTGAGGTTTCTATGTACGTGACTGTGCAGGACTCAGCTGACCGTACCAACATTGCAATTTCTGATTGCCTTTTCTGCTGTGAAAACACTGATGCAAGCTCGAGAACACAGGGTTCTGAATGCAAAGATTAGCAAAAGATTGGACAAACCCACACAAGTCCTGTAACAAACACTGTAATTTCTCTGAACTGATTAAAAATAGAGAAATTACTTCTCCAGAACCAGAGCAGAGCTCCATACACAGTCATTCAGGAGGCTTCTGATCCTTCAGCCTGGTACTTTTCTACCACAACACCCACCCAGAAAACACATGTACAAATACAGCAGAAGAGCCCCAATGACATTCCAGGGATGGAAGGAGGAAAAAAGGTAGCAGGGACCTACAGAGGGACTGCAAATCCCCAAGACCTCCAGTTACGTCCAAGAAGTCTCTCTTGCCTTGCAGAAATAAGTGCACATGGACATGCCCTAACAATAAGTCCTGACCTTTATCATATTCTCGCAGGAGATTCTTTTCTGTGGGAAGTAATTGGAGAAACAACCAAAACACGTCACTCTGGGAGCCAACAGCACGGTGCTGGTACCAACAGGGCTCCAGGAAGACATGGAAAGCTTCCATGGCATGCATCAGGAGCACAGGTATCAGCAAGGCCAGTGCAGCAAGAGCTGCTGGAGGATTTAAATCACACAGCAACTTTTCCACAGCCTGCTATCCACTCCAACCATTTCTGCCTGGAGATAATCAAACAGCTGTCAATATGTACAAAAACTTCTCAGGCCCTGTAGGCTTTTAACATAAGGAGGAAGACAACAATTCCAGTATTTTAGTGSAAAGTGTGCCTCTCTCAAATTTAGACTGGAGTGAGGTGATCTCTAGCAGGTCAGACCGCCCTGCAGCACATGCCCTCTACACTGCTGCGCCGTGGTGAGAGTACAAGCTGTGCTGAGTTACTCATGCCAACACAAAAATAAATACCTACATACATACTCATACTCTTCACCAGGATGAGTTCTTGAAATTCTACCAATCCGTCTATCATAGCAGATGGGAAGACTGTAATTCATAGTATTTATTTTTGCTCTAACTTTGTCAGAGGCATACAAAAAAAAAGGGAGGCAGCACTGGATATTCGTGCTTGACAACCGATAAAACCAGGAGCCAGAAAAAACTTCAGCTGATTCTGCTGAAGCCTCCAGGCTCCCTGCCCTCGAATGATCTCCCTCAAGTTCAGTTTCTGAAGTTGAGCTGGTGGCTTCTGTTAGATGAGATCCAGGAGATCTCTGCTCCTGACAAGCAGAGCCTTAATGACCTGGAAATCTGCAGTTGTAAGATACCACCTTCTACTTAAGCAATGCAGACTCCTGTTATGAGAGGGAATTAAACACCCACTCACCTCAAAAGCAGCAGAGATACAGAACTACTTTAAAATACCATAGGGGAACAGAGCTAAGAGACATAAGCAGGAAGTGATTCCAAGGTTAAAAACCTTCTAAGAGAAAGGCTGGGTCATTGATGGGAGAGGCAGTAAGCAATAAATAAASAGATATATAAAATGAATCCTGTATCTTGGCTGACAGCTAAGGACGACCAAAATAATACTGAGCGTGTTCTGACCATTTGGAATGATGGATCAGAATAAATGCTTCATGTGTTTTAATGGAAGAAGTTAATGCTTTGATGCCTGGAAAAGAGATGGTACTTCACAGGTGAAGCCAGTTCCAGTAAAGCACCTGTACCACAGTGCATGCCAAACCCAACAGCTTCTACATCCAGGTGTCTGTTTCATACTTAACTATTTTTATCTTTGTCTGTTTCTTCCTGTCTTTAAGCTAAAACTTCTTTGGCGTGGGACAATCCAGAAAGAATCCCCCCCATTCCCACTTCTGAAAGGAGGCGAAGCCCCAGAAGCAGTGACTCTGGCTATGTGACACTTTTCCCAAAGGTGGCAACACTCACTTTTTGCATCTATGAGTCTTTCCCGTGGCGCAGTGTCAGAAGAAGAGAGCTGCTCCTTCACTTTGGCAATGTCTTTAGGATGGAGATAATCAAATAAACTTTGACCAATCAAATCATTCTGTAGAGATTGAACATTCAGTCAAAAAGTAAAATAATGGCTCAGTATGATTTCTTAATTTTACCAACCAGTATGAACAATCCTTTTGCATATAGCTCTAACCAAGGAATATCAAACATCCAGATCCAGCCCCATTGCAGGGGGGTTGGAGTGGACGACCTTTAAAGGGCCCCTTCCAAATCAAAGTATTTTATGACTCTATGATTCGATGGAAGGTATGTTTTCTCTGTATATTGAAGTTAAGACTACATTACACAGTAATTTCTGTCATCATTTTTAGTATGAGTTTTGCAGAACTGACATACTCAATTCCCCCCCACCAAATATTCTGGTTTCTCCTCAGTCTCACTCTTATACTACACATTTGAATGAAAAAATCATAATTGCAAATGCTCTCTTTCAGTATTTACATATGAATAGGTATTTAGTACATACCTAACTAAAGGCTGGCTGAGGCAAAATTTTGAAGTTAATACAGGTTTTAAATTTGTTAGGAAGTACAGATGACAGAAAGAATGAAGATTATTTACATAATATATGGTCTGAGTTCAGCCTTACGTTGAGCATATATTAAAAACCTGGCTTTGGAATAATTGCTTTCCAGTTTCCATCAGTGAGCATGCAAGCAAAACCAGAACAGACAGAAAGAAAACTAAGGTGAAAAATCCATGTGAAGCTACTGGAAGAAGCCCAGACCGATTTTTCAACATTTGCTTACACTCYCAATTAGATAATGCTTTTGCAGGCCTGAGGGTAAATCCCTGAGTAGAATGCATCAATCAGTGGATTAAATTTAGTTCCTTTTAACCTCCTTGCTTTGAATGGAAACCAGAAACAATCTTCTCTAATGACACGGCAGAGAAAAGCTCTCTCTTCACAACACCTCTCAGCTTTCAAGGCACACTGTTCACCTACCTACCTACCCCCCAGATAAATGCATAACCACAAAAAAGCTCTCAAATCTTTTAAGACCCAACATTACTTAAAATGGAAAAGAATACCTGACTGTAGTTGAGGATCTTGAAGACAGATTCTGAAACAAACAGTATCTTTCCTCTGTCACAGCCCACAACAAAAAGAAATCCATCTGCTGCCTAATTAGGGGGAAAAAAAAGTAAAATCCTAAGTTATACAYCCTCATTGCATCGTTATAACCTTTAACAACATTTTGTGTACAGTAGAATTTCTACACTAGAAGAGCTGTCTTAACATTCAGAGATAACTGAGTCAACAGGCAAAATGTGAAATTACAATGAAGTTGGGTTTTTTGTGCATCTGCAAACATTTTTGGCATCATTCTGGGCATTGTGCCCAGAATGCAAAATAACTTTTATGAGAAGAAAGAACCCATGTCTTGTCCAATAATATTATGATTATGTTTAATAATGCCTTCAAATTAAAATGTTATTTTAACTGTATTTTAAAAAGCTCCTATTTTAGAAACCAAACATAACCTGGATATTTATTTCTGTGCCTGTAGGCAACTAATTCCTGTTTCCCAAGTCCTCWCTTTCAGTCACACACAAGCATGCAGGAATAGACCCCATTAATGTATCTTTAGAGTCACAATGTTGCAGAAATTAAATTCTGCATATGCTGCATCTGGACACTGCAGTGCTTCATCAATTACACAAGTCACTGGAGAACTTAAGTACTGACAAATGAGAGATGCTCTCCACACTCTAAACAAAGTATAACAAGAAGCCAAACATACTAAGTCATGTTACATCAGTGACCTCAAAAAAAAGGTGTTTGTTGTATCACTATACACCTAAAATCATGGCAAAGTAGCCCATGGCAGAAAGTCTGTGAGAAAACACTTTATGTAATTTTGGTTCATTCCATGAATTAACTGGAGATTCTGATGGTTCCCATCAAATATCAGTTTCCTCAGATCTCCCTCTTCATCTTTCTGCTTAAATTAAGAAATGCTAGTCATCGTTAAACCCACTGGCTTTATGAAGCAGTCTGCAGATTTTGTAATTATCCTCCATAACCAAAACATTTTTAAGCTGAGATACAAGGCAGAAAAGTAGTGATGTTGTGCTTTGGGAGAGTTAAAATTACAGATATTAATACCTCTTAATTAAAAGTCAAAACATACCCTGAGAATAAGGTGTTTTAATTCATCATCTGATAGAAAAGCAGGCTTATAGTTTGCTTCTGTGTATGGGTTCGTAGCACCTAAAACAAACAAACAAACAAACAAACAATTCCCGTATCACCAACTCAATACATACTTAAATGAGCAATTTTCCTTTGGCTGCTTCTTAGACTGTTGTTGATTGCAGGTATTTTTAAAATGAAAGTTACTTTTTTGGTTTTGTTTTACTATCAACGTCAGCTCTGTTGGTATTAACTTAAAGAAGGATGAAGTTTTTTTGCTAAAACACAAGTAAGTGTATTATGCAGAAATGCAAATTAAATGCCTCCGAGATATGAAAGTATTCCTTGACATATTTTTTAACCCAAATGCTGTCCTTGATTTATGGTCTAGTCTCAGAATTAGAAATTATAAAAAGAAGAGATTAAAGAATAAAAACATTCAAACTATTTCTTCTCCTTATAACTCAGTAAAACATGACAASCTCATGTAAACAAATCATCGCTTAGGAGCTTACAAATCAGTTCTCTCATTCCAAGCCAAAGATAAAAACCAGCACTGCAATAACATCATCTCACAATGCCAAAACCCCAAAATTGGCAACAAACGAGACAGCTATTTATTAAAGAGTAATTCTTCTCATTCCATGCCCTTCATAAAGGCAAGAGAGTCAAATTAGTAACCACTAAAGTGTTATGAAGTATTAGCCTCATCAAATGACAGTGGCAGGAAAGTCAAGCCTTTCAAAACCATGAGGTTAAATATGACTGGAAGACACCACCTCTCCTAGAAATGAGAACAATCACCAGGATCTTTTTTTAAATTAGCTGTATCCCTTTCTTTTCTCAGCAGAGTACTTCTTGAAGGCTTAAGCTTTTATCATCACTACCAATTGTACCCAAGCACTGATTCACTCTTATATGAAGCTTTAGGAACACACAGAAATTTTTGACAACCTCAACTCTTCCAAACCTTTGTGTTTCCCTTCAAGTGCTTGCAACAGAAACCGGTTAAAAAGACCAAAATTGAGTTTTCAAAGTACTGTCCATCCTTTCACACAGAGCTGAAGGTATAAACACAAAACCTTAGAAGTCCAGTAGGAATATTATATCCCACAATGTATTAGCAACTTACTCCTTTCTGGCAAAGGGCAAGAAAGGGAGAGAAAAAGTGTGGCTTTGAGGAAACCCCATTTTGGATCCTCCTCCACTCCCAGCCAACTCACCACGTAACGTTTTCATGTGCTGGACAGCCATCCTCAGCACTGTGAGCTTATCCAGCTTGCGGGACATGGCGTTGCACGTCGGGACCAACGAGGCMAGTTCATCTATGAAACTGTTCATTTTGTCCCTCCGCCTCTTCTCAATCTGACTGTGAGCCTCCCTGAACGACGAGGGAGGGGGAAGGAGAACAGAAAAGCAGGAGAACATGAAGCACGTTAAACAATGCCCAAAAGCAACCTCCTCGTGAGAGTTAAGTTACGCTCTTATCCTTGTGAAAAGGACATCAGATGTTGTTCAGACTTTTAATGTTAATTATTTAGGTAGATAACAGTTATAAGCAACAGGCAAGATTGCAGCACAAGGTTCTAGTTTACCAGAAAACACACACAGTATATAGATTTATATCTTTCCATATCGAGATTCACTGTTAACACTTTTACAACCCGCTATTGAGTCTGGAAGAAGAAAGATGAAGAATGTTACATTACCAGAAACATACTGGTTTCAATCCCAACATCAATGAAGTGAGTAAAACCAAGTTACCCACCAAATTAGTATTTTCACAAAACTATATGCAAACCTAAGGAAAAATGTTAACAGTGCAAAGATAGCGAAAAACAAGGGAAGGTCAAAGCTAGAAAAATATATTTTCAGGAGAAGCAGCACACGAAAATAATTCATATATGGAAAAAAGGAAGATATAAATTCTTTTTAATATACTTGTTTAGAGCATCACCTTGCATTTTTTATCCTGCCTTGTTGGTCTGCGTACTCCAATCTGTTGAGAAATGACATCACAAAGTTACAGCATTGAAATCACTCAACCCAATTCTTTTAATGCATTTTACATACCTACTGATCCTCATTAAAATCAGTTTTTTAGAATTTGAATGTTTATTTAACCTTTCTACAGAAAAGATCAATAAAATTAGATCAAAAGATATAATATCATGCCTCAAAGTTTGGGSGTTTTTTTAGCTTGTCTGTTTCATTTTGTTCAAACAATCTTATGCCTTTATCCCAGCAAAGAAATAATTTGGGACACCTGACCACAGTGACACTGAGAACAGGCAACCACAGACAGGATCCTGTGTCAGAACTGTGGAACTGAGATTTCAGTGACTGTATCAACAGTACCTTCCATGTTGGTCATCTTTATCTGTATCCATACCTTCCCTGCAGAAACAGAACAAAGCAACACATCACGAATCCAGCAGGATTAGCACAACTGCTATCAAACTACCATAGAATCAGAATAAAGTATTCCTGCCACCTCTAAATCATAAGTACAAAAATAAGAGTATAAAAACAACAAACTGGAAGGACTAAAGAAGCCGTGTGGTTTTTGTAACATTAAAACATTTTCTTAAATTAGTTGTGTCTCCTTTAGAACTCACTAAATGGCACCATTTGATGTGTTTGACAGTAAAACATGCTGCAGTTCACAGATATCATCTGCTACCAAAATGTTTTTCAGTTAGACTAGAGGGGGGAAAAAAATCCCAACTAACTTTGTGCAGATGCCTGTATGGTGTATACCTCAGTTTGCCTTATGGTAGATGATTTTAGGGTAGAAGATGGTAATAATCTAGATCAACACACCACTGGAGATGGCCAAATGCATGGAGAGAAGGAAAGACCGTACGAATTTAACCAGGCACATTTGAAATTAGTACAACTTTCAGTGTAGATACATGGTCTGCTTTTGTTTCAACACAAAAAAAAAAAAAAGGGAAGGAGGCATGAAGAATAGAAATAATCCCCCTTATTACATTTTAATATTGTAGCCATATCTACAAAACTAAGCAGGGGAGCAGAGCATGAGTTTTCACAGCTGTACTTGCTAAAAAAAGTTGAATGACTATGACTACGTGTCTTTTGTTAGACAAAATAATTAGGAAAAGAATGTTTTGATTTATATAAATCTGTACAACCATGCTTAAATGGACACTCCTAGGCCTGGCTCATTCTGATTTAATTTCTACCAGCAATTTTAAGTCTATGGAAGCAAAAGGCAAGGAAGAAACACTGAGCATCTTTTTCAAGTGAAACCAATTACTAAAATATTTATACTTACTCAAAAGGAAAGCCATCGAGTCTGAAAAGAAAGAAAAATAAAGTACACCATATATAGGAAATAAGAATCATGTCTTACATTTTCTGCTGAAATTCTCAAGCTAATTCATATGCTAATTGAAGTGAAAAGCACAATGAAAACAGGACAGTAGCAGTGAGCATATTCTAAAGAAACAAGCTTGTTCAAATTAATCTACTTTCTGAAAGAATAATTCTGCTTTTTAAGAAAAGAGAGCATAGTTCATTACACTTAATGTGAAAAACTAATAAAATAACTAACCTAAATTATGTTATGCAAATCATTGAGATATTGTTTCATCTTCAGAAAGGAAAGATCTGTGCTTTATGCGTGTTGTCCTTGTGGTTAGATAAATGGGATTTCAGAGGACTCTAAGGCCAGAAATAAAACATAAAAATAAAAATAAAGTATCCCAAGTTTCTCAGTTTTTGATTCTTGCCCAGCAGGACAGATGCACATTTTGCTTCAGTCAGTACTAAAGTCCCAAATTGAACTTTATACAGACTTTATCATATCATAAGGAAATTAAACAGAATTTCTACATGCAAACTAACTGCTGGCATCACTTCAAGACTGTAAAGCGACCTGAAATATCACTGAGCTTTAACATAAGAGGCCATGTTTTATAAAAGCCTTATGAAAAACTCTTCTCATCTCAGCCACTAACATACTGGTTATTCCTGTTCAGCACTGGACACAAGACTTCTTAAAAATAAACATGGGACTCTTTCATGTATTATTCACTGCATTCTTAGATCAATTATCTTTGTCATTAGTTTTAAAATAATAAAAATACTAAATGTTTTCTTCATCACYCAATCTGCACATCTGATGCCTGCCTTAACACTAGCTAAAAGCACTCCTGATGCTTACAATTAAACAGCACTCCTGACACCACCTTTAGCTCTGGGATGCCTGTTGTTAAAAAACCCAGAAAGCAAAATCTAAAACAAGTACAAATTAAGTTACTAATGCATCAGGGAAGTTTGTTTTCTTATTGTATAATATTTCAATTGCAAACATTACTCTCAAGAAAAGAAATTAACTGGTTATAGTCCTAGGTATGAAGTCTTGGATTACAGCAGTTGCCCATAGTGGAGAACAGCCAGCCTGCGCTGAAGTGACAGCAATAGGTTGGGCAGGAATTTTCCTGAAGTGTTGCAGGAGAAAAGAACTAAAAAGAGCTGGTGTGGAGAGCTGAAAGTGCAGCTGATGACTCCTCCTGCTCATACTCAAGAGGTGAACAAAGAACCAGGCTAACACAGGTGCGTTCTGCCTCCCTTACTCCCTGGCTTCACTGGTAAGTGAAGCATAAAACTGGACACTCAGATAATCTATGTAAAAATAAATCATTAACAGGCAGCAGAAGTTGAACAGTAGCATTTCTGAGCATTTACCCATACATACATATATAAGGAGGGATCAAGGTAGTCTACCTTAAGTTCTACTTCAAAAGAGGAACATTTACTAGTCACCATTTACTTTGCAACACAACATGAACTGTGGTATGACTACAGCTGTTGTAAACTTAGATTACTAAGGATTCAAGGAAACAGTGTTTTCACATATTTTTTAAAAATGCACACATAACCTAAAGGGCAGAATTATAACTTACAAGAATAAGCTGTCTTTTGGAAAAGAGGACTTGAGTAATGCTTCCTACCCAGAGGAATAAAGATGGAGAAATCCTATCTAGAGAAGAGGAAGTTGGTAAGATTGAGGCTGTTCACTGAATTTGGTAGTAGTCAATTCAACTAGAGGGAGATGTGCTTTTCAGGGAGACTTAAAGGCAGTTCAGAGAAGGTACATATGCAGTATGTTTCTGGTCTTGAAAAAGTATTGAAAGTTTTGTGCATAAGTTCTCCTAAAAAGAAGTCCTATGCACAGGGAATCTAATTCTTAATTGCCATGCTYAGCATGGATTGAAATTTCTGCCCCTCCCTGTAAAAACAACTGCCAGCAATCCAAAGRCCCCCAGCAGTAATGCTGTCCTAAGTTACATAAAAATGGACTCTGTGGCTGGATGMATAATGGATGTGGCCATTCACAAGTTCCCCTGCAGCCACACTTGGTCAAGTTATACTGCACAGRAGGCTTGCACAGGGACTTGCAGTAAGCAAGTTGCTCTTGGTGTACCCAGTGTGGGAGACATTACACGTTTGGAAGTTCAGCAAAACTCCACTATGACCTTCACTATTGTAAAGCAGAGTTGGTGGATTTCTTGCCACAGTTGAGAACCAATACAAGATTAAATCAGTTGRTTAAAAGAAAGGCAGCTCTAGTACCTCAAAACAGAGACTGTTCAGATTCACATTCAAATGAGAGACCAAAATAGTTTCATCAGGCAAAGGTTGGCAGCACACTGATAGGAAGTGACTAAGTAGGCAAAAAATAGGTGAAGAAAAGGAACTATTCCTAGTTTTGCTTCCACTTTTCAATAAATTTATTATCTTCCCCCTCTGTTAGTCAGACATTCTATTTCCCATGTAAATGGTCAATATAATCAACCTTCACACCGTACATTTCATCAGTACTAATTCCGCTTCCCCACCAGCCTTTTCTCCTCAGCCTTACCCCATGTGATAGCCCTCCATTCTAGCTGCACTAAGATAACAGCTTGATTTTTATTATTAAATAATGAACTTTCCTCTTAGTGCATAGTAGCTTTCTTCTTTATTAAAACCTTTAAAGCAGGTTGTAAAGAAAAGGTTATGTAAAAATTGCTATAAATATTTCTACAGACTTCCCCACTGTATTGTTGTGTTACCACATCTTTTTAGAAGGGCTAAATCAAGAGAAATCCAACTTACTGATAATCGGTTGAGCTTCCCTTTCTTTTCCTATTACAATCCATTCCTGAAGTGCTAAGGGAACTGGAGATCAAGTCAGCAGGATCTGGTGACATAAAGTCACTAATTGTAGAAGATATGTCCATCCTTTGGTCTGCCATTGGACTGTCTAACATCAGGGAAAGAAAACAACAAACCCACCAACCAAAAAACCACTGCATTAATATAAGCAGAGACTTACACATTTTTAACCAAAAAGTTCTCCCTAACTTGCACTCTTAAAAAGCTGCAAAAATCACAGTTTCTATGATTTCCCTCTTGCCATAAAACGGTTAACAGGCAAGTTCTCCTTTTCCAGCTACTGCTGTACTGAGTATTGCACACAAACCATGACCATTCACGAAACACATTACTGAACAGAATTGTTTGTAAAGAATTGTCAGCGTGATCTTGAACTAAAACAGGTTTACTCTTATGTTACCTGGCCAGCCAATTGCTTCTACCTAACTGAAATATTGCTGACTGGGAACACAGGTTCTAGTATGTCTCTCCATTTGAAGATTATATTACAACAATTCACAAACTTTAAAAGTTCTAATTCCACTGAATCTCATGGAAATCAGAAGATTTCCATAGAAATAAACACCTCCACCTTAGCAGACCTCACAAATATGAAACTAATAACCCAATGATGGTCTAAGAAGACTAGTTAAAGGTACAAATGAATCTGGTTTTTTCATCTAAAACATACACTTTTTAATCCTTTAGACTGCAAATAATTACATTGTTGGAAGAAACTCTGTGAAAAGTTCATTGCTAAATAGCATTGACTGTGAAACAGAAGAGTTTTTACCTGGAGGCCTGTCTTGGAAGCCTAAATCCACTTGGGCAAAGATGATGATGCTCAGCCCAAAGCAGCTGATAACCTTACAACTCTTCCATGCCTCATATTCTGTTGGTCAAATTCTTCCAAAAACCTGAATGGGAGGAAAACCAGCAAGCTTAAAAAACACCCTCAAAACAATTGTTTTAGACACACCTTACAAAAGCAATAGATGTTTGCCACTCAGGGATCAAATATTCATTTCCTTATAAAGTGTAGAAGCTTTAGCCATCCATCAAAAGGGTTAGATGTTGGGATGTGCATCTCCAATGGACCAAGCTTTGGACAGAAGGAAGCTCTCTGGCATCACCTCCTTTTTGGGCCTTGCATTCTCTGGTCTTTGCACAAACCCCCTCTGCTCATAATCAATGATCACATGATCACAATCACGAACACATTTGCTGTCAGATRCTGCCAGAACAAGTTAAACTCCTGTCAGTACAAAAGACAGACTTATCCTTCTCTTCTGACTGCCTTACTCTTAAGGTGGCCATAGCAGACAGTTTGGCTTACTGTACTATTTTCCAGTGTCCATCTTCAAAGGACAAGGGTTAAACATTGTTGTATTCTGCAGGCTTCAACTTTCATGTAAAATCCACACCCCATACTACAACTCAAGTCCTCAAATGAGTCTCCCAACTATAATATAAACTTAGTGSCCTGTGCAGGTGGATGTCCTCCCCTTCCACATTGCTGTCAAGTTTTTCAGCAGAACTTACTATGGAAGACTTAGAAACTGTTCCACATTTTTCTCTTGCAAAAAACTTCCAAAGTCTATTGGATAAACAATTTTCTGGTTGATGCACCCATGAGCATCCTGACTGCCTTTCCAACCTGTGACGGCAGCAGAACTTCCCAAGTACACAGAACAAGCAGCTCCCATGACACCCTCAGAAGTTCACAAACCAAACAACCAGTATTCTGTCAACACGCCCACATTATAACCAATTCTAACAAATCACGAATGTAGACACGTTATGAGTTAGTAGCCAACAGAAAACTCAAAATCCAGAGTTTCTTTTTCACACTGTCCAATCACTGTGAATTCCATCCTGGAACCTGATATGAACCCCAAGCACTGCACAATGTACACACTAGAAACAAGCAGTTTCTGAAACGTCTGACTYAATACCCACAATTAGCTTTCACAAGTTTCTGAACACCTCTATATGTGAGAGTACTTGAACTCACATTTTATTGCTTTATATAATTTCATGGACCACCTATGACAACCTCAGACAGAAGGCTGGGATGAGCTGGAATTAACAAAGAAAAAAGAAGGTGGAGGAAAAAGGATTTGTAAATTTACCACAGTCCTTTCCCCTTTAAGAAAGCCTGCAATAGTCAACATTTTAGCTTCAGAATCAGAACACCGCACAACTCACAGTGCAGTAATGCAAAAAACAAATTGTTGTTCACCTCAAACAAAAATTTCAAATCAGTTTTATAGAAAAAAAATTTTGAAATCAAGTATCCATTCAACTGTGCTGCKATTTTATATATTTTGTACCTGTCTATATTTGAGAGTTTCAAAGCAGCTATTTTAAGTGTCTTGACCATTTAAGCAGAAAATAATACCTAAAAAGCAGAGTTCTCAATTTCTTTTCCACCAGCGCTTTCTCTACCATGTCCCAAATGCTCATCCCAATTCTAACAACCACAGTCCTACATTTTAGCATTACAGGAGTTAAGAATCATGCATGTCTCTTGAAATGAGTTTTAAAGTTAAGAAAACGTCAAACCAATGATCAGAGGAAAAATCAGCATGCCCCACTAAATAATGAACAGTTCAGAGAAAATGTTTTTTTCCACAAGTCTTTCTTAAAATTCTGAGAAATTGAATATTTTACTGTCTTTTCAGCCTCCAGCTGCTAAGTGTTCAATGCCTAAAAAAAAATTATCTCTGAGAAGGAACACAAAAGTTATTCATATACAYACAAGCAAAGTTCAAATCTTCCATTTACGATGCCAAACCTGTTGCCAAAGTACTCTAAGGACCTACTTGAAAAAATGCCATGGAGTCTACTTCCTGATTAAATTCTCCTGTAGAGGAGAATCAAATGATATTTTGTCACTGTATGTCATGACAGTTTCTCTCTAGAGCCTGTTTGGGACCACTTCCTTCAGGATTCCCCATCCTTGCATTCCATCTTTCTCCAGCTCCCTGTAACAAGGCTAATGAGACAGCAAAAAGAAATCTTACTGTTTGTCCCTTAAAAAAAAAAAAGTGACATGACACGTGACCAGCTTAATCATGCAGCAAAGCTGATCACGAGTACACAAACACCTCCGAGCAAATCAAGGTCAGAGCTAAAGTAGGTCAACTACACGAGCCAAGCACCAACTCGGGAGTCAGGACCTCTTTGCACAAGCCCTATCAGTTCTGGTTACCCCCAGGCAAGAGTCAGCTACGTCCAATGCACACCCAGATTTATTCTGAAAGAAATGCAATTCATAACTTTATGAATCAGAAGTGTCTGTATCTCAAAAGCACGATTTCGCAATGACAGAGGAAAACCGTGGTGTGGTTTCCTGAAGAAGCAATTGAAAAGATACTCATTGTCCCTCTGTGTAATGACTGAACCAAAAACAGCTCCAAAAAGGAAATCATCCACTTCCCTTCGCAGCAGTATTCCATTGCTGGAGTTAAGTGTCACAGTACAAACTGGTACAAAACAGAAACAGAGGTTATTCATCTTCCCTAGCAGCACTTTGCTGCTGCCGGAGGCTCCCGGTGCACACACACTCAGTAACGGGGAGATTTCGGCTCAGCAGCACAAGGAGGATTCCAAGTGTCCCTGGGATGATTTTAAGATGCAGGCCAGCATCCATGGGCATGGCTGCTGCAAGGAACAAACAGTTCATACATCAGAATCTTTACGATGGAATACTTCATAGGAATCACAGGAAGATCTCTGAACTAAAGTAATGATATGTTCCTTTTCCTTCAGCACTTACAGAGCAGCTGTCAGAATATTTCAGATCTTCCCAATATATTGATACCGTTTGGTTTTAATGGCACATTTGTGTCCCTTGAACTCCCTAACACTATTTGCAAGAACACTCTGCATTCCCAGAAGACAAAAACCCTGTGGTTTCCTCCCACATGCAGATGCATCTCACCACACTGGTGCAAAGAAGTGATTTTCTCCTGGTTTGCTGGTTGAGGTCATCCTTTTACCACTGACTCCTCAGCATGTCCACCAGCCCCTGGCAGCCTGTGATCCACACATGAGCTTTGGAATTCCTTCTGACATCAGTGGCTTATGTTTTGAACCCRACCACACACATAGAGGAGTGAAGCTCCAGCCTCCTGCAGCTCCCCCAGCCCCTCACAGGGCACAGGGATTCCCWGCTCTGTGGAAGGCAAAGGCACAGCCTTCAGCTGCCCAAGCGACTCCCTCTTCCAACAGCTGCTCCCYGTCTTTCCTAAGGAAAAAGTAGCAGGCTGGACGGAAATAGCTCATGAATTTAAACCAGCCACAAAGCTACAAGATAAACAACTCTGACATAGGGGAAAAAAAGTCTCCAATAAACAGAAGAAAAACTCCACATGCAGTTTCTCAACAGACCAATAAACTGTTCAGGTACACTCCTCTACCAAAAACATCTGTTCATGAGTAGAGTCTCTGGGAAAAGACAGAACAGGTCAGATCATGGCATCACCTCAGTTTTCCACACTGTCATAGTGGTGATGGAGCCACAGAACAACATGCTGCATTCTATTTCGTTCATAGAACACAGACTTCCAGATCAAAAGGGGTCTCAGTTCCTCTCTCTCCTTGTTTATTAGGGAAAGTACCAAAACCTTTACTTCCAGCTGCTTAACAAAGGACTTCTCTGTTGCCTCAAAACCATGAATAAGTGGTAACTAAAATAACTTTCTCTTGCACTGGGGAGCTCAGAATTAGACCCAGAACAGAGAAGTGGGAAGGATCACTTCCCTCAGCYTGCCAACAGAACTCCTAACACAATCCATGAGGCTTTTGCTTTTCCTTGTTGCAAGGGCACCATTGCTGGCTCATGAACCATCAATATCTTTTCTGCCCAGCTGTTTTCCAGCTGCTTAGTTCCTATTCTGTACTGGGACAYGGAGTCTTCCTCTCCAGGTGCAGGACTTGACATTTCCTTTTGCTAACTTCCTAAGGTTCTTGGTGACCCTTTTCTCCGGCCTGTAGAGATTCCTCTGCTTGTAGCACACCCGTGAGGTGTCTCAGACACTCCTCCCAGGTTTGGATTTGTCTGCAGCTCAAAGTATGAAGCTTCRGACAGTATGGAAAGTAAGGAAAATGAGCTGGTTCTTGGAAGAGAACCCAACAGAATTAAACAACCTCCAAAAATCCTGGCTCATGCTCTTCTCTCAGTGAAGCAGATAAACGTGTTTCARGGGTGGTGCAGTCCCACAGGAAGGCATTATGGATTGAAGTAYGGACCACCTTCACAGCAGAAAAAGAAAACTGCATCAAAACCAAAACCAACCTATGTCACTTCCAGGAATCAAACCTGTTTAGAGYACCTGTCTGTGCTGTGGAGGAAGTATTTCCCTCCTTAGCAGGGGACTGGAATAAACCTGTCGTGATACAGCTCAAGGTCCAGCACACAATTCTACACAACAGCCACTGGAGACACCATCAGAACCAGCATCCTGATTATCCAGCTGACCTTCAGCCACAGGAGATTCCATGTCCTCTCACATCTCAAGACCATCTGCCTCTCTACCYATCCAGTGAAAGCCAGCTGCAAGAGTGTTTCAACAAAGCTTGCTAGTTTGCAACCATTACTGAAAGCTTGATCTGGTATAAGCTTCTCGTCAGCCAAGATTAGACTCTYTGAGCTCTTATTCTTTGAAGTGAGCTTATGTTGGCCTGTTTGCATATTTCAGTTTGGGCAGCCATCAAAAGGAAACATCACAAGGGAACTAATCAAGGCCTTGTGAAAAGGTGGTGATGCACACTCTTGGAAATCAGTACTAACACGTTGCTGTTAGCAAAGGAATTTGGCCTGCTTCAATGATCAATCTGCCAGCACATGTACCCTCAGGTTTCAAGAAACTGCTTCCACAGGGAAAACAGAAAGCGACCTGCCTCTCTTGGAAGACTAGGTCTGAAGGGATTTATGAAATCTCTCCACATGGAACAAACTGTAACCCCTCTACAGGCTATTGGAAGCAACAAGAAGTGATCCTCACATCACCAGATACTGGGTGTAACTCTCAGTGCTGCAGTAACTCCTAAGCTCAGCCACAGCACACAGGATGAGACTGACCAGCACTTCAGGTGTCTCCACCTAGAGCAGGAATCACTGAATTCTGCCTCAGAGCTCTGCAAACATTTTATTGGGTGCCTTACGACACACTGAGATCACCACAGATATCCTAGGAACACATGTTCGTATTTCATCTCAAATGTCAAGATGGATACATTAAGGAGGGTTTTACAAAAAAGTGTAGCTGYCACACAACACCTGTAAGATAACAGCCGATCTTCTACAAAGAGTAAGAAAAATTACACTAAGAATTACAGCCAGATGTAACCATCAATGAAAGATCCACTCTCAATCAGCACACTCCTTCATGTCTTTGGATGTCTTACTTCAACAGGTCCTGCTGATCAAAACCATCCAGACTGATTTGACTGGAAATGGATACAACCAAAATGGAATAAAAATCAGTTATTCTGAGAACAGCTGCTTGTAGAAAAAGGACTGAGGTCAATATCAGAAGTGTTTTAACTACCTAAACAAATCCAACAAACCCAAGCCAACATACTTTGAGACAATGCTTCAGAAATATTGTTCAGCACAGCACTCCAGAATTTCTGTAGAATAAGTTATAGAACAAAATAATTGTGTTTTACATTAAAAATAGGGTCCATTGATGTTAAATGCTGGGAAAGTATGTTCACAAAATCTATGTTAGGATGTGATATTTAATTTAATATTCATTTATTTCAATTGTTCAGAAGACTTTGTGTATGTGTGAGAAGAAACAAGGTATTATAATTTCAAGACTGGGGAGGATGAGAAGACTTAAAATCAATAGACAACAGAAACTTTAAGTCCTTTGGGCTAGTTATTTCGTTCTACTCATTTGACATCAAAATCAATTGTTCTTTCAGTAATAGCAGACCCACAGTTAGAGTTAAAAAAAAAGACAACCCAAACAAAAAACCAAACACAACAAATGAAATCTACTCCCTCAACTCCTGCAATATAAACTTAGCTGAAGTCCAGAGTTTCCAAGCCAGGTCCAGCCCTGGCTGGAAAGAAGTGTGAAGAACTGCTTCACAACCACTGAATGCAGTCCTTGCTCAACAACCCTAAGCCATCCAAGGGATTTGGAGGGAGTGAGTGGCAGAGCAGGGGGTGTGAAAGACCCTAAATTATCCAACATTAACGGGCTTCAAGTAAAAACCTAATCAAAGTTACTGTTGATTCCTTTAGTAGCTTATGCACTTCCAGCATGCTTTGATCAGAAACACACACCCAAACCCACAAAACAAAAACAACGTTCTCAATTGAGGAGGCAGTGGTTCTGTGAAGTCTCCCAAGGTGTACACATKACTTCTGATCTGTCAGCAAAATAAGATGCACTGTAGAGTCAACTTCAAAGCCAAAACTTTTAGAAGATTAGCAATTTCTCTGTAATACGACTGTACACAGCCTGGACTGACATTTCTGGAGCAGGAGAAGCACACMATATAACAAGTAGGTAAGCTACTTAACTCACTCCCCATGTTATACAAACAGTGGGAATTTACAATCAGTGCACCTGTAACTCACAGCTGGGAATGCCTCCTTTTTGCACTTGCAGTCCAAAAGATGCAGCTTTGTTTCAAGGTTTCACCTGACTYCTAAATATTAGCAGCAGTTTACAGCAGCCAGATGTTTTAGACACAAGTTTTAAATGTATTTTAACTCTTCAATTAGCCAAACTGAACAAGTAAGTTTTATACAGTTAAATACACATCTAATCCAGAGCTGATGAATTGACATCCCAAAGCCTAACTGTTCACTTTAAGTATTATTATGAGTGTAATAGGATCTGGGYGAGTTTAATTTCCTTACTGCAGCTCAGTACCCCTCACTGTGAATCTCCTGTATGGTCTCAATGCAGCAAATATTCTTCCTGTAGTTCATAATCTCAAAAGTTGTCTTTCAGTGGCAGGAAGGCAAAATCCTCTCGGAAGTTCTAAGAAACRTGTCTCTTAATGAAACAGCAGCCTAGCAAAACACTTCCTCTTTGACTTCCAAAGCAGAAGCTGKGTCAGCTCTCACTCTAACACTCATCCAGTCTGATCAGTGACTTGGCACACCATGGAACCCCTGCCAGGGCTTCTTCCTCAACCTTATAACTACTGCTTGTACTTTAATACCTCTTGCAATAGGATCTCAACTTAAACATTTCAAGTGAGCACAAGCTTGAACTCAATTCACTCTTCTCACTGGCACAGCACTATTTTGGTACTCYGTTAGTTAGTCCAGCTTCCAGTCACCAACTCCTTCTGGGCTTTTGTCAGGTTTTCATTTTCTTCTCCCCTCCTCTTATCAGAGCATTGTAGGCATCCAAACCAAACAATACATTCAAGTCATGGCATGACTAATATTACCCAAATAATATTTTCTCACTTGACTTTTAAAGTTTAYGCATTATGGCAAGTAGCCATTTTTCAGTTGAATAAATTGAACCACTACACACTTCTTTTAGCCTCTGAAGTGCATTTATTAAGGTGAAAATCCTAGTTTCCTGTATTTTCTTTTGAGCAGAGTCACCTGGTCCAAATACTCTTAGATAAACTGCAGAGAGCTGATTCTGTTTTCCAGTCATACTATTACTACAACAAACTCAAACACATTTGGCACATGTGAGACCTTTCATTCAGAGATCTATTGCCAAACTACAACTAAATACTTTATATCTTCAGGGAACAAAGCACTGAAACGAGAGGGCAAAAATACCACAAGAACAGGTGGTTCTATTTATAGCTGATACTTTTACTTCCAGTTTTTGCACACTCTCTCTGGTCCTGCTGAATTTCATCTCTGGCTGGAAGAAGCCGTCCCTGCTCAGCACTCTGACAAAGCAAAGCCAACAGGCTGTCACTTTCCCTTGCATCCTAAAGTAAGCCCTGGGAAAAGGAAGATACTCTCACCCTCCCTGGAACCAGGCTGGGGTATTCCTTACTCCGGCTGCCTCTCTACAATTTCCTCTAGCACATATACCCTCAACAGGGTCAGTTTTCCCCACTAGTTTCTTAAAAGCTCTTTTTGACTTCACACAAAATCAGMTGTCAAACACATATATGCATCACATCCATATTTCTTCCTTCAGACTATCTCAGTGCCATATTAGAGGCTCAACTTAATTTTTGCTCTCCCCCTATACCAGGATGGGAAGGCATCACAGCTTTTTGTTAAGTGTGCGAGTAGGAGTCTGCTAAAAAAAAAAAAAATTCCAGAGAACACACAATGATGACGTAGCTACTGTATATGCTAACAAAGTTTATGTGCAGAAACAGAAATTTACAACTTAAAATTATTTACAAATTTCCAGCTTTAAGAAAACCTCTCCCCACACACACACACACCTGGAAATAGCTGCAGCTACCTTGCTGTGCACCTGGAGTCCCTCTGTTGGGGGAGCAACAATAAACACCAACATAAATAAGCTCAGCAGGTGTCTTTCCTGAAGGCACAGTATTTGCCAGCTAAATCCAAATCAAACTAGTGAAACCCATTCTGCACTGCAACAAATTAGCACTTGCACATTTTATGGAAAACATGTAAAGAAACAAACATAAAGAAAGACACACATGCCACTTTCAGTCTTGTTCAATGCTTCAGGGGCAGCAATCTTCTCCACTGCTGAAATCCAGGTTTTTAAAGGCAGCATTACAGAGCTATGACAGCTCACAGAGGGGCATTATCCCACACCCTGCCCTTCGGAGAGAGCCACACAAAGCAGTTGGAAGCACAGCAAGAGTGAACACTGAGAAGTAGGGCAAGCTCCCAAGGCCCCCCGGGCCAGCACTAATATTGATACAGCACATTAGGAGCAGGATTGCTGTAGCTGACAGCTCCCTGTCTAGCCAAGAGCAGTGCTTGGCACTGCCATGGAACAAGACAAGGGATGGCAGCTTCCTCCAGTTCTGAGTGACAGTGAAGCCACAATGACAACCCAAACAAGTCCTTTAGCAGGACATTAAAAGTAAAGTTAGATATCTCACTGTACCATATACTGAATGATTAAGTGAATAYTCTTGGCTTCTACTACAGCACTAGCTACTGTTTATGTTTCCTTCCCTCTTCCTTGTATAACCTGGAGTTTCTGTGCAATGTGACACATCTTCAAGGTGAGCCCCAAACACCCTACAACGTGCACTTCACTAAGGCCAGCATCCGGGACATTTTTTGGGTTTGAGGCTTTGTAATTACAGCATTCAAAGTAAGACTTGGTGGAGCAAATGAAGTGATAGTTCAGGGAGAAACCATGCAGAATATGGCTTGGAGAAAGCTGCATTTGTCTAGCTCAGGATAAGCATGATACTGTTGAAAACCTCACAGCAAAGTTTCACAGAACAGCTGACACAACATCTGAGTGCCAAAGGGATGGCTTTACTTCCTTTTTTATTCACTTGTCACTGTTCCCTCAGATTTCCCTCCCAGTACTCCAGCAGAGACTTTTTACTAAGTCCCCAGAGCCTGCCTGTACAGTGTGTTGAATTCATCAGGCTGAATAATAACCTGACAGAAAGCACAGTCTGCTGGGGGGTTAGAAATCTCAGCTGTCTTGCTGAAAGGTCAGATGATACCCAAAAGCAGCTCAAAGCAAGGGGAGGAGATGTGTCGGGAAAGGGGAAAGGGAAGAAATGTCCCATTCAACAACAGTAAGTGGTAAAAATATCTCTGTTACAGCCTTTCTGCACTTTCAAGATATTTACAGCACTCCCACAGGATTTGTTTGCAACATGCAAATCCCTCCATGGTTTGAGCAAGACAAGGTGTGCTGAAACCTTTCTACTGATCCACATCTGCACTGTGACATTTTCTCTGCTCAGGAGTTTGCTCTTTTGTGAATGACAAGTTATGAATATATAGACACAGCAGAGTATTGTTTCTATCCACTCTGCAGTCACTGCTCCAGTGGGAGTATGAGATTTATTTGCTTGAGAAAGGCCTACAGCAATAGGAGAGCCCTTCACAGAAATGGCTGATACAACATATTCCTTTTCTGTGTGTCTATACATTAATGCTGRTGTTGAGAACCACCAAATTTCCAAACCTGTGACTGAAATAACAGCTGGATGCAAGCCTCAGACTTGCACCTTCCAGACAGGCTTTTCAATCTATGATTTCTAATTTAAATCAACAGTCAAGTTTGAATGCATACTTTAACCTTACAACTGAAACTGAAAAAGTTTTAAAATTGCTGCTGTATTTAGAACAAAGACTCATGTTCCCAAATCATGACAACTCTTAATAAAGGCAGAGGAATGATCCGGGAACACCAGCAGTTCACTTAATAGGGTCCTTATGCTATGCAGACATCTCAACTATGACAACCAAAYAAAAATAAAAAATAATGGAAACGCAAGTGGGGAAGAACAGTGTGTAACASACACACACACACACAAAAAAAAAGAGATGAAAAATCCTGCCAAGACCAAACATGAGCAACTGAGAAAGAAAACTTGTTCAGAAAAAAACCCAGCACAACAAACCACAGCCACACAACCCAAAAAAGGACTCTTCATAAAGCTGAAGGTTGCATGTTTGATTTTTTTTTAATGATTTCTTGTGCTCAGCTCAAAGATCCACCCATGCAAAAACCTCCTTCCCCTCCTAATGAAGAAGGGATGCAATACAGAGCAAAGGGACATCTGACTAACAGTTGCAACCAGAARTTTTTCCAAGCCATTGTTTTATTCCAAAAGAGAACATTCCACAACCTACGCAGTCTGATCCCAGTGGACCTAGGAAGGATCACTAGACAGTTCACATTCCTCCTCAAAAAAGCTTAAGTTGGTTTAGATGATTCTATTTCCGCAAGTAGCAGGCTTGTGCCAAATATTAATAATGCAGTCCCTTAGTTACCACTTACAAGTGCTCATAATTATTTACAGCTCCTGAACAGTACAGAGGATGGCTTGGATATCRTCCAACAAATCCACAGCAATTAAATTTATTAGAAAATGGAAAACTTTCTAGTTTCATTCAGTGGAACAAGACAGGAACAATGAAATAAGCTGATACTCTTCAGCTTAGAAAACTGGCAGGACCAAGGTCTACAAAACCATCAAATGCCACAGGGGCATCAAACACAGCTTAGCTGAAAGGCTCAAAACAACAGAGCTCTTCACACAGGAGGTGGAAGGCTGTGGWAACTCTGCCAGGTAACAGGAAGCCTAGAAGCTCATGTGGTTTCCACGGAGAGGTAGGACCAGTTCACAGAAAGGAATCCTGCTGAGGGCTAGCAYCACATCTGGCCCGTGAAGTCCCCGAGCTGAAATTAACTGTGGGCCCTAATCCTACTCTTCATCAGGAGCAACTCACAACCCTGCTGGAGACAGGACTCTGCAGGAACTGGGTCTTCATTACGGCACACGATGGTCTCTTGGCTTTTTTAGCCAAGGAATATTATCTTAATTTTTACTTACAAGAATGATACACATGGAATAATCATAGGGAAATCTACGCCATCCCTCATAAACCCTTCCAGGTCAACTCTGTCTTAAGTTAACTCCCCTGCAATTACCACCCTACCACCACTCAGCAGCAGGTGGAAATTTTAAACTGAACCAGACCACATTATTTAGCAAATAATTCGGTTTAGCAAAGCAAATGTAAAAGCTAAGCTTATCAGAAAAAAATAGCCTAATACAGGAAGCCAGGTTTATATGCTCAGTGTCTGCTTTCCTAAGTGGAATTTCAAATCCAGCTTGAACAGTTGAACTCCTCTGCAGCACCCAGAAACAACAGCACTGAGCARGGAACCACTTAAAAGTGAGCAAGCACAAACCACCCAACACAAACACTCAGAATGGCAGTCCCCAGCCTCACCTTGCCAAGCACTTCAGTTCACACACACACTTCTCCACTCAGCTCAAGTCTTTCCTACAGTATCAGATCTTTCCTATCATCAAGTAGAGCTCACGATTCTCTTTTTAAAAGAGGCCAAAGGAGCCACTAAAGCAGGCAAACCGTTACTGATCATGGAACCATTAAGGTTAGAGAAAAGACCTCCAAGATCATCAAGTCCAACCTTTGACCTTTGATTACACCTGGGGAAAAACCCAACCAGACAAACATGCTTAGAACTGAAAAGAATCATGTATTTCAGAGGATCATACACTAAACAGTAGATATAAATAGTTCTGGCTTTTTCAGAGTCCTGTTTTTCTGCAATGTTCACTTCAGTCTCCTGCACTATTTTACCCTGACTTTATTAAAGAAATACATACCCTTTTTGTATGTGTTTTCTTCAGTCACTCATCTGGTGCTCAACTGAAACATTTTTTAAAGATATCTGCTAAAATCTCTTCAGTCTTCAAAGGGTTTGTCTCCTCTTCCATGCACATTGAATTTATTTGTAGTCTCTACAGGTACAAGCTTAAACTTATATTCAACAAATTCTGACGTAACTGACTTAACTGACAAATGTASAGGTACTTTCATTATCTTCATGTTAAATCACAACATCTTTGCTTTCCTAAATATGATTATCAGCTCTTAGGTTGCTCTCCCCCTTTTCCCTTTTGCCTCTGTCAAGTATCAGTGCTTGAAATTTTCTTCTTATACAAATCATTGGTATTAAAAATAGATATTATTTCCAAATAAAGAAGTATTATATTTTGCTCCCTTTAATTATTAAGATTAAGACCAGAAGGGAAGTTTGCTTTACTTTTTAGTTYTGCTGAACAAAACTCTTGGGTATTACATTTTATCTATGCTTTACAGAATAACAACATGAGAACCCCCTGTAGTATTTTTAACCTTTTAACTTGTTTTGCTGCAAGAGTCTCTGAAGTCCCCTCCTCTCTGCTCCAAGTCTCTCTGGCCCTTCCTCTCCTTCTCAGCCTGGTAAAAGCTGTGTGTCCTTCCACTTCCTTCTACTCAAACACAGAGTATCATACAGATAAGCAGGCAAGTTTTATCTTAACACTGATACCAGATTCATCCATATCTGTTCCCTTGTACAATCATGTGTTCTGCTCTCCTCTGCTGCAACAGGAGGCAACCTCATCTACTATTTTATAGGACACACTGATATGCTGTAATTCAGGCCAAAGTTTACTTTACAGAGATATCCTGGAAGAACCGATGTGTTGTAAGAATCCATTACCCGCCTCCCACCTTTGCTGTTCCAAAGCTTAGCTCCTCTTGTTCCGAACTTCCAACTTTTCTAGCCTGAATTTCACTAAGTCACCTTCTGCTATTAACCCTCATTTCATTTTCTCCTACCAGATAACGTTATCAGGTCACTGACTRAAGGATTAATCCAGTGAATTGCTTTCTCCTCCTTTAACCAAGTTTAGTTGTGTTCCTTTCATCTGACACCATAAGTTTAYGTTTGCAAAACAGTTCATTCCTTGAACTCTTTTCAGCTTTCTATTCACACTTTATCGAGTCCAGGAAAGTATTWAAGTTATGACATAATTAACATCATACATAGATCAACCTACCTTTGAGTCCAGCTTGATATCCTTGTTTACCAAGCCACAGATTCTTTTGTGCACCTCTCTTAAGGCTGCCCTGGGAACTGCCAGTCAATAAAGCCCTTCCACCCTCAGTCACTTCCTCTTGTGTGATATCCAGAAACAGGACTATTGGCTGCTAGTTAGAAAGGGCACATGTGTTTCTCAAGCAAGCCAAGTGGAAATTGCCAGAACCAATTCTACTGACTAATCCTCGCTTAGATCACACACAGTAACTGCATGAATCAGTTCCATAGTTTATTTAATACGGGGCTACATGGATTTTTACAGTGCAGCACAGTCTCCTCTTGGGGAGATTCATGTAACAGAATTCACACTTTCTTATTAGTTGAGATGCTGCAAATCAAACCTTTTAGCCCTTCATAACTGCAGGAGTTTTTAACCTCCTGGCTTCAGCATTCAGCTGGGTACTCCCATACAGCACTGGTGCTTAACTAACCCCACAGTGAACTGTTCAGAGATCCAAAACAGATTAAAACGAATCCTGTAAAGAAGTAATTTTTAAAAAAGCTACACGTCTGGGTAGATCACAGTAAGGTGATTCAGGAAGTCAAACAGGTACCAGCGCTGTACAATGGAGGGGAGAGATGAGCTCACTGGCAAGTGTCCGTATAACTGACCCCACACACATCTGAACATGAGAACACAGGTAAACTCCTACAGGGAGATTACAGCAAGAATAAGTCTCCAAAGTCTCCAGTGTAACAGAAGTATTCAAGAAACAGTCTGAAATTATTTTGTTTGTGAGCTGCTGCTTTGAATAAATTTACTCCTTTTATAGAAAGCTGTTTCATCAACACCCAAGTTAAATCCATCTCCAATACACAGGAGCACAGTCTAGAAAGAACCTGGATGAAGGTTATTCATCATCCAGGTAAGTTAGGTTTAAGAAGCATTGCTCTGTTGGAACGGCACATAAACCCATCAAATCTAATCGCACTAGGATGACTGATGTTTACAGCCTGAATAGTAGGAACGTGAAAACTATGAAGATAAGCAGAACACAACACAAGGAGCCACCAGGAACTAAGTGACCAGCCCTTTGAAGGGTGGAAAACAAGGAAAACTCACATGTGGAAACGATTGTGATGAGTACACGCCTGGAAGGATGGCTGGAAAATACAGAACTACACCAAAAGGAATGATTGAAGAGAAACTCACACGCTGCTGCCAAACAAAGACTCGGCCAAATTCCGTCATAGGGAGGAGTTAAAGGGGATGTGCTGGGTTGTATTTGGAGGTGAAAAATTGTAATCCTTCACTCCAACATGCAATTAGGTCTGCTAAAAGGGCAATCAAAATTAACTGTATTTATCCCTAATGTTTCATCTTGATGCAGAAACCTGCTAGAGCATCAAGATTCTTCCAGGTGTTGGAAGAGCAGGAAAGTTTCCTTTTCTGCTTCCTGAAAGTCTTTGAAATCCACTTGCCAGCCACTCCCACAGGCAAACCCGAGAACTTGCACCAATATTATTCTGTGACCTGGTTGCCAACGCAGCATCGCTCCAAAACATCGTCATTGCCACAAAACACACACGCACAAAAAAGCAAACAAAGCTCTCACAGAGCTGAGACAAAAGGACAGAAAGCCACACACAAGCAATTTTAAAGGTGAATTCTTGTGTGTGTGTGTCTGTAAATAAAGTCAGAGGCCAATTAAGAAACCAGTTACCAGGTTTTCSGAAGTTACCAAACAAAATTCAGCAGAAAAATAGAAAAATAGGTTTCAATGACAACTAGTAGAAACCAGTACTTTTCCAGGTTTGTCAAGGGACTCCATCATTCCAGTATGTTTAGAGTTAGAGGAAACTAGCCAGCCACAGAAATATCCTAAAACTAGAGGATGAGTCGGATGAGTGACCAAATATTTGTTTTAAAAAATAAGAAGAATGCATCTAAAATCCACGCCAAAGCAAGTAGATTACACAAGTGTTACAGCACACCATGAATGAATCCATGGAGGCTTAACCACTTGCCTGAGCAAATCCTCTTCTAAAAGGCACATTAATTTTGTCTAAAAAGCACCCAGAACTCTCCAACACTAACTAAAGTATTTAAAGGAACCTAAAAGAAAATCTTATAATGTTGATTAATGATCATTGATACACTACAACACTACCTGGGTCTCTAAGGAGATACCAATGGGGAACTTCTGGCTCACTTTTTTGTTATAAGGAAGATTTTTTTTTGGCCCTGCTTCTTTCCAAGATGTGCAACTACTCGGTCCTTACTAGTGTTCATATGCTCTAGGAAGAAAAATACATCAATTCATTTTAAGTAGAAGGCAGGGATTCTCTCCTGTTACCCGATGAGTTAAACATTGTCTTACTTCCCATTTATATTCCAAATAAAGTTCAAAATTTGTAGTAAATCTTTTTAAGAAGTGTACATTACAGTCATACTTAAAGTTTTTCATGCCACTGAACACAAGGGCAATTCTCTTGAACAGCTATTTGATAAGAACATCAAGAACAAACTATGGTGCCAGTATTTCTCAAAAGGGAAGCCTGGGTAGATTTTAGAGAGTTTTGCTTCCAGAAAACAGAATATTTAGACAAATTGACAGCAGGATGAGATCTATGCCAAGTTCAAGAATCATTCTTATACAGCAATCGAAGTTTTGGGTTTTTTTAAACAGACAGGTCCCCTCCTCAAAGGAGAGCAGAGGTGTGTGCAATTGGTGAAGTTCAAACCATATATTGTCTTGGAAAAGAAGATCTTCCACTCAGTCTCTTTCCTATATCCCATTTCCTCCAGACTTCCTGGCAAGTTTTAACTGGAGACATTGCTGGGTCTCTGCCAATTTGAGATAAATTATCAGTTTGACAACTTGCATGCAGAAGTGTTCAGCTCTGGCAAAGTCAGGTGATGGTGGTCAATGAGCTCCTGAGAGATTTGCATATCTGAAACACTTCTATATTTGTTCAGCTGGAAACCCAGAGCCACATGGGCCAGTAAGGGGAAAGGGAAAAGAGTCAGAGGTCTGGCTGAGTTACTCTTCCTTGTTATAAAAGAGAATTTTTTAAAATGGCACAATAAATACTGGAAAGCTCCACTGTATAGCTCCAGAGATTAAATAAGTTGCTTATTTTTCTGGCTTCCGGGWTGCAGTATCAAAGCCAGATTTTTTCATCAAATTTTTATGTAGATTTATGAAAGAAATGACCCAACACAGCTTAATCCAAAAAYATTCTGTCACAAAGCCTCTTCTTCCACATCAAGGTTGCAGTGTAACACATTTAGAACAGCACTCTTCACACATACTGCCTCTCCCACCTCTCCTTCAAGACTACTGAGTTCCCGAGCTGTGCTGTTTCCTAACCTACAAAAGCAGAAATGTTTATGAAGCCACAAGTCGCAGGGTATCAGTAATCTCAAATCAATCTTCCAGGGAAAACACTCAGCCTTGAGACAGAGCAGATTCCCCAGGCCTGGATCTTTGCCCTAACACAAATGCCACTATGGAGCAGAAGATACATGTATGGAAATTCTCTGCCAGGAAAGAGTTGGAGCATTGATGGAGGCTACATTGTCCGTAACAACCCAGTCCAAATGATCATCACAACTGCTATCCAAATCCATCCAGCTCTCAACGGATGTTGCAAAGGATTCAACCAAATTGCTGGGCAGCAAACCCAGGTAATTCTTTTTGGCCATGGGATTTTGTCCTGTCAAAGTACTTGAGCATAGCCCTGATGATCCTGCCCTGAACAGTGGCATTTCCCACACAGTCCTTGAAAATCTGTAAAAATCCACCAGTCAGACCAGAACTCTTGGCAGGAACACACAGAGGAAGGACACAGTCAGAAAACCTGCACAATCATCAGCTATATGCAATTGTCAAAATCTACTCCAGGATGGTCAGTTAATACTCTCCACCAAGAATGGGAATGTAGAAACAGTTTCTACAACAGCTGACTGCAGTAACCTTCTCCTCTGTTGGTTTTTTCCTCCTCATCATCTTATTCTTGATAATGACAAAAGCATTAGAGTGAGACAAAGAGCCACTCTAGCTAAGAAAATAAAGCAGGCATTTGCTATGGAAGAGTCTCATGGTCAAATCAGAGAAATTAGGACAGGAATTACCTCATTCAACAAATAATGCCAAGTACAGTAATTGAGATCTCTTTATTGCCAGCTGGGATATCTTAAACAGACTGAACTAGATTTTAAAATGCTATAATAGGGAAATACCCATCTTTCTTCAGACTGTTTCCTGGCCAGACAAGCTGACCAAGTTGCACATGTCTCAGATGGGGAAAAATTATTTATATAAAAGCCCTAGAATTTCTAATAGCAGTGGAACAGAAAATCCCAACACAAACCCAAAGTAAACTCCTTGCTCTTATATCTGTCTTCTTATTTAAAATAGGAATATCCAATTGCTGGCCTTGTATTTCTAAAATACAAATGACTCCTAGTACTTCTAGAATTTGGAGCCAAACTGCATAGCAARCATCTGACAACATTTTGAACAGATTATTCTCTAACTACAGCACACTTACAGCAATTCTAATGTTTTTATGTGACAAGTCCCTCTAAGAAGTCATTGAACCTGACCTGACAGGTTTCTAAAATAAACTACAACATTCAGAGGCCGATTTGGTCATTGCAGTGAAAAAAAATGTTAAAATAAGAAAAACAGGAGAAGCTCTATAAAAATAAGAAGAAAAGAACACTATTTGTAATAGAAACTTCTAAGCCACAGTAAACTGGGTATAGATTAAAACCACAGTATAATGTTACTCTAGGACAGCAAATTTTCCTAATGTTCTGGGGCTTTATCAGATTGTTAAGGGAAAAAAATTAATCCAGATATCAGAGACCTCTAAGATCACAGACTTAGTAAATTTCTGGATTTATGCATTTGGGTCATATCCTGAATAGAACACAAAAATATTCTTAAGTATGTTGAGGCCACAGTGTTAATACTGACTCTTTTCCATTAACTTACTGAATTAATTTCATCAATAACAAAGCAATTTGCAAATGCAAAGAGTACATTAAATGCCTTGGCAACAAAGCACATTGGGAAAGGGAACAGAGGAATAAATAAACAATGCCTTTTTCCTTGTCAACAATTCTAGAACTTCCACCTGGAAAACCCAACATGGTCAAGACAAGGTCAAAAAACATATTCTAACGTAAACCTCAAAAACCAACATCTGATTTTTTTTTTGCAGTGTATTCTGGACCACAGATTCTATCCCTGAGAAAYGACCAGGCCTTTCAAGTCTATGGGCAAAATAAATACTATTTTACAAGGCTATACAAAAACTAATAAGCCAGTAGCCAAACTGCAGCACAAAGCCCCAAACTCAAGATTTAAAATATAATTATCAGAGGTCCTTGAGTGAAAGACAAAAAYACCAGTATAACTCAAACCAAAGGCAACTTGCTGCCACTCTCAACACAACTACAATGCACACACACAACAAAGGATAAAAGTTTTGACATTTTAATACATCATTTTGCTTCAAATTGGAACAGAAGTCCTAAATTTCGTAACACTCCAAGAAAAATCCACAGATAACAAAGAAATCCATTCATAACAAGTTAAGGAAAAAAACCCAACCAAACCAGTTCAAAGAAACTATAAAACTATCAGCTTTAGAGACAGAAAAAACATTCTTACAAAACACAGAGAAAAGTTGAAATAAAAGTTTATTAGTTTTATTTTCTCCTGTTTTTTTCTAGGAAGTAGCTTTTCCTTCTCACTTCTCCTGATAAATATTCTGCAGTTCAGCATTATTTAGCAATTTCTACCAGAGTCTTTCTGATTTTGTCCTTTTTGGTTAGGCAAACTATAAAAGGCAAAGGCACTTTAAGGAAGTTTCCATGATAAAAAGAACTCAAGATCAAGAATAATACTAATTTCTGAATTCTCTGGTAGTCTTATTTCATCCACCCTTCAAAACCTAAATCAATCCCCAATGGATAAGACAAACTTTAGAGTTTTCTGAGTTGTCCTGTATCAAGAATACATCCAAACTTTAAAATACACGGATTCCATTCACTTATTTTTAGCTGACACAGAAAGGAATCAAGGCAAAGGGCTGCAATKGAATAAGCACCTATGAACTACTATAAAATGCCTTCCTATGAACGTGATTTCAGAGACGGTGCCAAAAGATGCTACTTAGGAATCACCAAACACATCCTTCCCAGTGTTACAGCAACTGCCCATGAGAATATGGATTTCCATCCCAGCCACACAGGGAAGAATTTAGAATGTGTTTGCTGCTCTTACCAGGTGCCACTAAACTGCCTTGTACCTGCAGAAAACACAGCCTACCAACATCTGCAAGGAAAACACTRCCAAGACAACCACAAAAACGACAACCATCTGCCCCAACTGCCTGGACTCACATGAATGGGCCTCTTTAAAGTTAGTAGGGAGCATCAGCACCTTGGGCCCCAAGAAATGTGGCTCGTTAGTTCTCCATTCTAAAATCCTGCCAAGGATATCTCTTGCTCTCTAAGTAGCCTACTGGCACCATTCCTACATCAGACCAACCTACTAAACTCCAGCACGGCTTCAGCACAGGGTCACAAGCTGTTCTGACATCAGCAGCTGACCCAGAAGTGCATCTGACACAGGAGACATTGAATAACAGCTTCTCAAATGGCAGCAGGCTGAAAAGGTTACAAATTCTGCATGTGCTGGCTAAGAAATATCTTTTTGCAGCTTCAAAGGAGAAAGCATGACCTGAACAGAGAGAAGAAAGATGAACCCTTGCAGGCAAGGAAGGAGCTGGGACCTCAAACAATCCTGCACTTTACACATGAAGTACCTATTGTCAGTCAGTTCTTGAACTGAATTAAACTATAAACCAGGAACTTCAGCAACAGCTAAAATAAAATTGATATAATACCAAACACAAAAGAAACAATGATCTTCTTTGGGGCAAAGACTGAAATGTCAGACTACTTTTTTAGTTAATGAATATTCCAGACTAACAAAGCCTGAAGATGCTGTTTTGATCTGCGTTCTTCTGCAGAATGGATTAAAAAAGAAATTACATTTCTCAACATCTGGTGAAAGATCAGGTTTCCAAGGAGATGAAGTCTGGGCCTTGGATAAGTAGCCTTACTGCATTTTTCCAACAAATTGAGGTAAAAAAGGCAGGTGCAATATGCAGTTCATGCCAGCAAGTTACTCACCTCAATATCCACCCCATTCAACGTGAAGCTCAATTAAATATACATCACAGGTTACTTGACAATGCTCAAAGCGATTCAATACAGATAAAGCCAACTTGATAATTACAACTGAGATCTCTTCCTCACACTACAGTAATCCTCAAAACTTAAATAGGCTTTCTAAATAACTCAATAAACCAACTCTAAGACAGAAAAGCATTCTGATTTTATAAGTGCATCATTTTGTGCTCTGTTGCAATGTCTTGAGTTTCAACCATGCAACACCTAAGTATACAAAAGTCATCAGTTTGGATTTGATCTGACTAAACCTGAACACGTTTTCTCCTGCAATGCAAGACTACCACATACAGATAGATATATACACACACCCCACAGGCAGAGCATACCTCTGCTTTCCTTTCATCCATTATCAATCTACTACCTAAAATCTATTTACAGCACCTCTTAGAGAGACTGAAAGCTCTTTCAGTGAGTTTGAAAATGCCATAAACCACCTCATTTGCATCCTCAAGCACCTCCAAAACACAGACCATCATTTCTATGGGTTGATCAAGCAGAACTTTCAACAACTAATTTCAAAAATTGGTAACTGAGTTCCAGTCAGCAGCATCCAGTCAGCTACTGCATTTATCAAAATCAATTATTTCAGGCTGAAGTTCTCAAAACATGATGACAGCTAAAAATTAAAGTTTCAAAACATGTTTAATGTATCAAAGTAAATAGAGAAAGCTTAAATATTCTCTGTGTTCTGTAAACTTACTAAGAACCAAAAAGCTACACAAGATTAAAAATATGTGTTTATTTTGGGCTTCTCTTTGCAGTCATTTGCATACGAGATGCCTTTACACATCTTTTAGTGAAGACAACTAACTTCAGAGAACTCCCTAACCCTTGGGGATAGAGCTGCTTTTTACTCATTTTCTGCCCTTTTTTAAAAACAGAACTATGGACACAACTGATGATAAAGGTTAAAAATGAAATGTATTCCTTCAGGTTTTCCTGTACCTCCTGCCAAAGTGTAACAACACAGGCAATTGCCTGCATGCTGAAAACAGCTTAAAATATTGAATTTGAGCATAAAAACAGCACTTCTGTACTCCCGTGAACTAATTAACCTGCATGTCTTCTGCTATTTCCTGTGTGCTTGATATCAATTCCCTTGGAAAAACTGCCTTCCRCACCTGCAGCTCTCACAGGTCTCAGCTTTGCCATCAGCCTTGCAGAGCATCAAAGAACTGTGTGCAACTTTAAGCTCCACCAAATAAATCCGAAGAATTCTCACTGTTCTTATTCCTGGTTTCCCAAAAGAATCCTTGAGAGCAGGTATTTGAAGGAAAACCCAAAATCTCCTATAAACTCCCCCTACAAACATCACCTTCCTAATACATCTCTAGAAGGGTTCCCAAACACAGCAGGTCTCTTGGGAGCACGTGGTGACAGTGATGTGGCAGCAGGCCCTGATTCCAGCTCCAGCTTTGGGGAATCCCAGCTCCAGCCACSTTTGCTTCCTGACACCCAAACCAAACAGCTTTCCTCAGGTTCTCTGTGGTACCTCCCTCTTGTCTAGGTGCTCACCCAAGGAATTTCTCTTCCAGAGCTCGACCTACACAGTCCCACACRCCACAGCTGGCACCCAAAGAAGCAATGGAGATGCACATGTGGAAGAGAATATGGGAAAAAAACAGCATAAAACCTCAATAAAATATTGTGGTTATAGATTATTTTACACACCCAGTTTCTACAAGCAGGCATAAAAAACCATGAATGGTCACGAGAAGCACAAACCCACAGAAGTCAGAAGTAGTAAAGCCTTTCCCCTTGCTAAGCAGCTGTGGTTTAGAGTAACCAGAGAGGTCTGTAGTTCCTGGTGCTTCAAAGAGCTATTTACATTTGCATATTCCTAGAGGATACAAAACATACATTCTGAAGAGGGCAGAGTTTAACCTCAGCCTTCTGCAAGACCATTTACAGAGACAGTTAGCCAGAATTAACACTTAATTGGAACAAACATCCTTTCTTTTCTCCCTTACAAACTTAGCTGCAGCCTGCCTATTATCAGTCACTCACGTTTAAAAAGTCCTTTGGATAAAAGAAAAGATAAACAAGCAGGACAGGTACTTTTAATACTAGCATATTAAAAAAAGAAACGTAACATCACTTCGGATGTTGACGTTGCAGCATTTAAAAAAATTCTATTTAAAGGCTGGATTTCGAAAAGAGATTTGATTCAAAATTATTCAAGCAGACGATCACGCTCTGCAGCTGACCCTTTCTACCTCACTAAGGAAATACTTTAGAATTCTTGTAGGCATATTTGCTTCCAAGGCAAGAAAACACACCCACTTGTTCCTTCGCCGTTATTTTTCAAGTACTAAAATCTTCCCAAAACTGTTATAATCGAGGCACTGGAGTAACAGAAACCTCAGCAATTAAATATGCAAAGCGATTCCCTTGCCTCCCCAAGCGCAAAATCCTGATCTTGGGAAGCCACCTTCATTCTTCCCGGTGTGTTACGTTCCCTGCTGAAGGAAAGCCTTCCTTCTCCTTGCGACAGGAAAGGCGCACACAGGTGTCCGACTCGGCAGCGCCAAGGCTGCTCGGGACCTGGGGGATCCCCCTGGAAAAGCCCCGGCAGGTGCCTGGGATGCTCCGTGCGGACGCGAGGAGCCCCGGCCGCGGGGCTGGCACCTGTCCGCAGGTGGGACCGGGCACCGTGCGACACAAGCGGGGAATTCCCAAACACCGCCGGCGCTCGGGGCTTCACACGGGGCCTCCTCGATGCTGCCGTGAGCGGCAGGGACCTCGGGACCCGCTCGGACGGGGCCGCTCCGGTGGCSGGGAAGGAGCACCGTCCCTGCCACTGAGACCCACCCGAGCCCCCTGTCCCTGGGGGCCACTTGCTCCGGCGAGGGGGCCCGGCCCGGCACGCCCCCCCCCGGGACCGCCCCCGCCCACAGCGGGACCCCGGCCCGGCTCTGCCCGCGGGGTCCGGGCCCGGGCCCGCCCCCGAGCCCCGTACCCCCCCGGTGCTGCCACACCGCCGGGCCAGCCCGCTCGGGGCCGCTCCCTAAGGGAGCCCCCGCCGCGGTCCCGGCTCCCGGAGCCGCAGCCCGGCCCCGCCGCCGGGGGGTCCCACCGCCGCCATCTCCCGGTGCGGCCCCCCCGCGCCGCCCCCCGGCCCCTCCCGGGGCTCCCGCGGCCCCCGGGGACGGCGGCTCCGCCGGGGCCGCGCTGCCCCCCGCGCGCCCCCCGCGGCCCCCCCCGCCCCTCGGCGCCCCGCGCCCCCCGCCCGCCGCCCCTCGCGCTCACCGCGGCTCCGCGCGCCCCTCGCCGCGCCGCGCCCGGCCGAAGGGAGGGCGGGCGAGGGTCGCGGCCCCCCGGCAGCGCCGCACGCCCGGCGCAGGCAGCCCCCGTCCCTGACCTACTTTCCGCCTGGCTTGCCACCCGACGGCGCACCACTAACCTACTTTCCAGCCAATGGCACCCTCCTCCAGCCCCGCACCGGACGCGCCCGCCCGCCAACGGGAGAAAGGCTCCGCGGCGGCCTCGCCCAATGGGCGGCCGGCGAGCGGGCAACGCCCGCCCTCCTGAGCGGCGGCAAATCCCCGGGCGGCCCCGCGGCGGCGGCCAACCGCGAGCGCGGCTGCGGACCTTGGTCCCGCCCCCCGGCCGGGGGCGGGGCTGAGGGGCGGCGGGGGGGCTTGAGGGGCTGCCGGGTCCCGGATGTGGCGATGGCGGCGGGGTCGGTGGAGGCTTGGGCAGGGTTGCCCGGGGCGGCGGGGAGGGCTGTGCCCTGCCCGCCCGCCTTCCCTCGGCGCTGCCGCGCGCGGCTCCCGCCCGCTCCCCGCCCCGCTGCTGGGGCTCGCCCGTGCTCTGCGTCACCGTCGTGTGACGTCAGCCGCGGTAGTGACGTCACGCGCCGAGGTGTGAAGGTCATGGCGGCGCTGGCCCAGCCTGGCCGCTGTGCCCGGGCCTCGCTTCCTTCCCTCCCTCGGCGGTGCGRCCCCAGCCCGGCCCTGGAGACCGCCGTGGTGCCTCGGGGAGCTGGGGCTGGGGTTTCTCGCTCGGGAGGTCCAGCAGCCCAGCCTGCCTCTGCTACCGTGTGTGACAACCCACMCACCTTTAAGGTCAACTTCTCTGGGCCTCAGCACAAGGGCCCTTTGCCCCTGACCCGCCCTGCCAGGGCGTCACCGTCGTGTCCTGCAGTCCCCGGCCGCCTCGGCTGCATCCATTCACATTCCCAGTGCTTACGAGTCCCGTGGCAGGCCCACGTCACCCCACTAGGTGCATGCGTGGGACACAGCACCCTGTCAGAGAGCTGGTGGTGTGTCACACACCCCATCTCTSAGCCCTCGCGTGACAGCCTCGAGGTGCCCTCCAGCCTGGCTGGGAAGCAGGCGTGTGATGCTGGCATAGTGTCACTGGCACCAATGCTCCGTCRCCTCCCAGCGCGGTCACACAGTGCCAGAGCTGCTCACAGCATCGGGTTTGTTCAGCATGTGCAAAAGGCCAGCGGTGGAATGTGGGAAGGCCATCTACTGCACCATGGTGGAGTCTAAATTTAGACAATCCACACTAGATCGTAAAGGGGATGTGTTGCAAGAACATAATCACAGCAGAGTTGCTTTCAAATGCAAACGTTTGCTAAACGTGATTGCATGATTGCTGCATCACATTATCATTGCCACATCCTAATTGTTAACATTTCCTGTCCTGTGATGCCACATCCCAGAGGTTTGGTTTACGTTTCCTAGGGTAACATCACCAGGGAAGTGTGTATTGCAGCAGGCTTGTGTCGCGGCGTGGTTGTGGTTATCCCAATCCACTGTCTTAGGACGTGGGCTCAGCCTGGGACAGCATTAATAGCTCGTTCCCACCTAATTGAATAGGGACTAAACACGGGCAACAAGTGGCCCCTGCTGGATACAAGCTCTCTGTTCACATCAGGATATTCCTCCGAGGGAGAAACCCTCTAGCAGAATAACTTACATGAAATTAACAGGGTGGAAATGTATACCATGAAGAAAAATGAGAAAATGCATCATTTTTCCCAGCAAGTGCTGGAAAATGGTGCTGCTTTGATTTGTTTTAGCGCACAGAAGTTATGGAGGTGGAGAAGTCTCCTTGACTACTTCTTTCAACTAAGTCTTTGTAGTTTTGATCATTGTTTCTACCCATCTGTAGAAATAATCTTCCTTATGGACTCGATCCCATACTGTCTGTTTTAATGAGCCCGGTGCCTGTTGTGGGGAATGATGCCAAGAGTAATGATCTTTAGCTATTTCTGTAGGAGAGCAGCTTAGCAGGCCATATGTCATATTTCCCAGTAAACGATTGTTTTGAATTGTTTTTATACTGCAGTTTCTATTCATGAGATATTAAAGAAAATAACAGCATCTGGGGTAATCAAAGTCTGAATTTCAGCATATGATGATATATATCTGTCCTATTCTGTGACTTTCCTTAAAATAGATTGTCAGTTCAGTGTGGGGAATTTCTATCTGTAGGTCAGTGAGGCATCTTATAGGTGACTATTTTACCTTAACATTTTAAGAGTGAAGAGCTAAGGAATGACAGTTTGAAGTTTAACAARACCTGACTTCAGCTACTGATGCCAAAAAAAGTTTGCACCACCCTTCTACCGCACATATCTAGAGCCAAAAGGCAAACAGGAGGCGTGAGGCTTGACCAAAGGTAGAATGTTTGCTGCTTGCAGGGTACCTGAGGGAGCCCTTGAAACAGAGCACCCCACGAATCGTGGAAGCTGCTGGACAGATCAGCTCAGTTGCATGCCCAGCTCASGGCACTGTGCACAGGAGTGTCTGATACAGCAGCAAAAGCATTTCCTCATCCAGACATCTCTGACATGATTAATTTTCAAAATTTATGCTGTTTTTTTTCCTAAGGATGTAGTAAATTAGATCTTAGGCAGAGTTTTAACTGCCTCCTTAGCTATGTTAATATGTTAATGGTTACACCATGTTTAAACATTAAAATTCAGAGTAATTTTTGGCTTAAAATTATGATTTAAAAACAGGAAGAGGGTGTGCTATGTGGCGATTGTACTGAAAATTGTGTTTTATTAATAGAATATTGGTACAAGTAGCCTATGTTCCAACTGATTTTCTTTGCTGTATTCACACTCAGATGCTACAGGAACCCCTTTCCTGGTCTTAGGGATTTCACTTTGTGTCAGGAAGAGTGGCAGATGTGATCTCCAGTAAATGCAGCCTACCTAAGGTATGATAAGGCCTTGTCGGTGGTTTCACTTTAGAATSTGCAAGTTTTTAAATCTAGATAACTACTTCCATGCAGAAAATGGAATCTAGTTTCTCAACTGATAACCCAAAAACTCATAGGGTTTTTTTGTTTGGGTTTTTTCTGGGCAGGGGTTGCCTTCAAGCAGTCTTGATATATCTCTGGAACACTCATAGATGTTCAGAGCARTTAGTCCTTTGATGTTTTAGTTGTGTTTTCTCTGAAACATGATTCATGACCCCAGTTAGAGATAGGACACAAATCTCTGAGTCTTTGGAGTGTGAGTTTTTGTGAAATGGTTTGCAGATAGAATTTTATGTGGGTTTTATTTTTTTACTGTCTTCCAAAATATGTCCGAGATGTGATCTCTATTTTAGCACCTAACTGGATCCAACTGCTTTAGAGCACTTTAAACAGCTGCTGTTTGTTTATAGGTTTTCAGCCATGCAATATTAATTAACTTGTCTTACCCTTTTATCCAGTCTCTCCCTCCATTTGTCTTTAGACATACAAGCTGTGATCTGACCTATGGCAGGAGAAGTCAAAGCTCCCAGAAAATTATCAAGGCTTAATAACTTGAATACCGGGATTTCTTGTTTTGTCGATACATTAAAAACTCCAGAGATTACTGAGCCGTGTTTCTCACCCTGTTACACAGAGTTGGTGCCTTGCTTTAACCCAGTTATGRGGGCAGAAGGAACTGCAAACTATGGCTTGCATTGTTTGCAAACTGATGCAAAAAATCTCACAGTGGGGACCTGTTTACTGCAGTCTGTCACAGCTCATGTGTGGCTGGCTCAGACCTCTCCAAACCAAAGTTTTATCATAATAAGCTATTGCAGACTCATGCTTTTCACAGTTCATTACGTTCTTGAGTTATTACAACACCTGAGCCAGGGGAATATTAGGGTTTTCTGCTTTTGTTTGTATAAACAGTTATTACTTGAAAGGGTGCACCTCCTGCCACAATGTTTCCAAATTTGAGCATTAAAACCCATAAATATAAAGCAATAAATGTAGGCTTTTTCATGTGCCTGCTTCCTTCTGAGCTTTTTAAAACCCATTCTTCTTCCTCCCAGTCTTTGTCATAATTTCAAGGGCTAAAAGTTTGTTTCAGGCAAAAAAAAAAGAAGATTCTTATACAATCCATTGATTTCAGCCCTGTGGTCTCTGAGAACACCAATTAATATTCAGAGACTCAATAGGAACTCMCAGGAACTGGCAATCCACTGTCTGGCAGCATAACAGGAACAGGAAGAAGACTCTGATGAGGAAAATCAGGCTAAAGCCAGGGAATTAAGAAATTCTGAGTACTTCTTTGCAATATATTTTCAATCTTTACAGAAGGTTCAGGACAAAGAATTTCTCTCTTTATCTGGATTCGACCTTAATGAAAGTTAAAGCACTTCAGGGTTTTCACTTCATGAAAAATATATGGAATTTGTTCTTTAGAGACTGGAAGTCTGAACTTGAAGGAGACATGGTAAATATGTTAAGAARATTTTAGTGGGTAAAATAGTTGAAGTTGAAAATTCTTGAAGGCTACAGCCTTTTCAAATAACAGCATTTCTTACCTTTTTTTCTCTAGGATTTTATTAAAATGTTTACTAGAGTTTTATTTATCATTTTTGTTGATAAGAAATCAGTATCCATTCTTGGAGTGATTTTGAGTCAACACCATATTTCTTACTTACTTTGTTTTACACATCATGTATAAACTGAGCGTTTGCTGGTGTGAGATTCTTGCCTCCCTTCACAAAAAATAATAAAAAATTCTAGAGGCCATTTTGTTAGTGGAGAATTAAACCAAAGATACACTTGAAATTGCTGGCTGCATTACTTCAAGATTTGTTGAGGACACTAAGATTCAGGATAGTGTTTACTCCCTTTTCTTTGTAGAGGTTTTACAATTTTCTATGTTCTATTGGCAACTGCACCTTTGCATGGCACTAAGTGGTTTCTTACAGGGAATACTATAGATTTTAAAATGCCTTTTTTTTTCTCTTATCCGTCTTTCATCCTAAAGAGTGGTGGCAGCTGCATTTGAACAATGTTATGAGAAATAATCTTTCTCACAGAACACTGAAAAAAAGATCTGTTAGGCGTTAGCTGCCGCATTTCAGGAGAGTAACAACACCACTCCACTCTTGTAGGGTAAAACTTAGTTTATTATTAGAATAAAGCTTCATTAGAGAATAGCAAAATCTATCCAATCTAATTGGATAGATAGCTAAATTTCACACAAAAGCCAGAGCAGGGCAGTACTTATACAGCTTTGACTTGAAATGAAGGTAAGAATCAGTGTTAAAAAAAAAACACCAAAACTTTTACTTTTGGTACTGAAATGAACAGAGAATGAATCTCAACCAGCCTCAATTTGCTTGTTTTAAGGAGTAAATAAGAAGCATAAATAGTTGAAGAGAAAAGTATAGCTGGAATTGTAAACGTCATTTAAATAGTATTTTTTTTAACTAATTAGCAGCCACAGACTGTATTAATTAAATAAGTATAATATCCTCCCTTTTGCAGATTGGAAAAACAGGCCTGGAGATTAATGAGTTGGTCAGGATTACACCCACATATTAAGTCAGAACCAAAGCCGCAATTAGAACTGGAACAACTCATGGCAGCCTTCTAAAGAGTTTGGGAAGTCACTCAGCACCTCTAGTGAGTTTTTCATATCAGTTACACAAAACRTTTTACTTGTTTTCCAAATATGAGGAAATCATGATGCTTAGGACATATTTTGAAAGGAAGCTTTGCAATGTATAAAAATTGGGGGCTTGATTCTCTCTTCTGTTAGTGCTGATAACTAATAAAAGCTTAACAATCTTTAGATTAGGAGGATGGATTTCCAGAGTGTCAGCCTGTAATATGACAGTGGGACAGTGATTTTATTTTTTAGCATTTCATCTTCTAAATATACTAGACTTTATTCTGGAGCTTTTACTTAATTCTTACACGGTCAAAATTCAGCATTGGTTTCATACTTATTCCATTAGGCCTCTGGAGTGGGGCCTGCAAACTCACAGGGTTAAACACGTGGCAGAGGTTGTACTTCCCCTCAACATTACAAGTTTCTGTCCAGTGTTTTAAGGTTAAYCTGCTTTCAAAGCTGTGAGTGGCTGCAGACAGCAAAAAGGGAAAGAGCAATGCATATTGCAAGTTTTATGCTAAGCTACGACTTTTCCACTGTCTATTAATGAARTAGTCTATTAATATTGCTTTGGTACATACTAATGTTAGACAAACAACAGTTTTGTTGCTAGAGAAAAAGCTGCTATTTAAAAACCAGAGCAAAACCAGACTATTTCTGAGGCTTATGAGTATATCAACCAGTAGGTGTGCCTGAGTGTTGTAAATGGGAAAGGTGGGAGGACTCTGTCTTGTTATTAGTACATGTAGAAAGACAGGAAGTACTTCGGGAAGGTTTCCCTCTTGTTCTGAGTTCCAGGAAAGTTATTCAGCCAAACACATGAATCACAAAGCAGACTAGAAGGGAGTTTCTGTGTGGCATGAAAATAACAATCTTAGAGCCTGAGAAGTGAAACAATTTGATGCTTTTGTTCTGCTGCAGATTTTTCATGGAAAATAGCAACYCCACAAATATCTGACAATGAGATGTCTTAGTGCATGAAATGTGAAGTTTATATAAGAGAGAGTGTCTTACTCATCAGCTGCTCTATTTTAAGCCCTGCTGAGCATGAGGACTTTCRTTTTGTGATCTATTTGGACAGCAGCTGGTACATTAGAGTTTTACGTTAGCTGACATCTTTACGATCTAAAGGATACTTAACATAATCCTGTAAAACCTATTCTCATATTTGTGCTCAGTCACTCAGATTCCATCTCAGTGTCTTGTCTTTCCCCATGTACATGCTTTGTCAATTTGATGTTAAAAAATGGTCAATGTATCAACGACATGAAAGTGGTGTTTTCTGGTGATGTGATCAAAATATATATWTACAGCAGATGTCATAAAATGGATGTGCCATTTCAGTGACTGCGAAAGGCAATGAGAAGGAATTCACAGTAACATATGTTGGGGATAAATTCCAGCAACTAGCACAAATAACAGAAAAGATGGTGTGTATTTATTAATTATATACAAAGGCAAGCTACATGCGCGATTTCAATTCACTTGGAAATATTTACATTGTGTAAGGATGAAATGGATGCCAAGTTGCAACCTAATCCCAAAATTTAGCAATTATCAAGTAGTTTGCCTCCTCTTGCAATAAAATTCTAGGACTTCATCTATCTGTTCATGCAAAAAGAAAAGTCTTTTCCATCTTTGTGGATTTTAAATCCCAGTCAGCTCTAAACAAATGACAAAATACTCCTGAGAGAAGCTAAAGTTACCTGTTCCTGGAGATGCTTGGGAAAAAGATCGATGAGGAGAAAGGACAAAATATGGGCACTGCTGAGGGATGGCAGGCATTGGACCCTTGAACACAGTAGGAAGTGAAGCTCCCTGTCCACCCAGCTTGCAATGTTTTTCCCTGTCTCCCACACCTTTTAGACCCTCCCTAGGCCCCACCAGCCCTTGAGCCCTGATATAGTCACCTGACGAATGCTCAGGAGCTGTGCACTGGGGTATGTGAAGACTGGAATCTGAAGCTGGGAGGTATCAAGATGTGCCACTGATGAATTCAGGTGCTGTAAGTGTAATTTTACTCTTTTCTAAGCACCAAAACTTACCTAGGAAAAGAGGAAAGCTACTTTTCTTTGCACRTTTTATTTTCCACGTGAGTGACCTGGCATCTATTGTGTTTTGTGTGTTTAGCTGGCCTTGGCTGTTGAAATCTTAAACAYGAATATCATACTAAATGTATTCTCACCCACACTGCTGCTACAATCTCTTGAGTTTTAATGGAATGGAAAACAAGGGAACTCCACTTGTTCCCCATTAGTGGTAACCAGGAGGTTCTGCACCATGTGACTCAGTCGTTCAGCTCCACTTTCATGCTRGACTTGCATTGACAACTCATTTCTCCTGTAGTTGCCCAGATGGTTTGAACTTGAAGCAAAGCTACAAAGCTGCCATCTGATACAGGTGCCACCCTCTCCACACCCACTCCATGACTTCATGAATCTGGTTATTAATTATGTGCATGTCACTGGGAGTGGCATAAATGTGAACTATTCTTGTATATTGCACTGTTTTGATATCAGTGTGATGTATGTATTTCCGTATGTGACCACAAACATGAAGATTAGGGCTTTTATAGAATGATTTCTACTCACGTAAATTGTTATTCTAGTCTTTGTAAGCAATTATTCTTTCTTTTTACTTCTGAATAAAAATTCCAATAGTTCTCAGCATGATGAGCAAAAAGATATTGTTCCACACTGCGGGCTCAAAATCAAAGTGACCTGTTACAGGGTTTATCTTGGACGTAACACAGACCTATCCACTCACTTATGAATGTGTGTTTGGAGACAGGGAAAGAAGGGCATAGAAGGACTGGTTTGGTTTATAGTYATACTCTTCTTAAGTCAGTCCTGTTGATGTTTCTTCAAAGTGTGATACAGCAGCTTGACCGTGGAGTCAGAGGGAGTGGAGGGAGCATGACTAAAACATTCATTGTTTCCAGATAAATAAGGGGCCGTGAGGCTGCCCCATGAGCCCAGGGCAGTGCAGGTGGTACAGTCTAAGCGCATGGTTACAGCTTGCTCTGAGTGCTACAGRTTTCTCTAGGATATGTTAATCGACACATTCTAATGACCAAAACCATGCAATTTTTGAATAAAAAAATGYCAGTGGTCAGTTGCACTTCTTTTCCAGTATAGCTTCAAAGATTTTCACATATTTTAGAAAGATTTTAAGACACTCTGTGTATTCACTTATTGGGTTTATTTCCCTATCCATTTCTTTGCTTCCTTGGATGTGCTTCCAGGAAGTCATCTGTATAAAAGGTTTGTGTCATCTCCAGGTGTCCTATGGATCAACGTGTGAACCAGAGATTGAGAAGCAATGTGTGAGATTACGGGGGAATCTTAACAACTTAATGACAGCCAAACTTGCAACACCCAACAAGATAAAACCCTATTCAGTGCTTCCTCACATATTCCTCCTGCAGTTTCCTTGGTCAGGGAGCCCAACCAAGCTGCTCCTGGCTGTCACCTTGGTGTGATACTTACAACTCTTTCCCTTCTATGGAAAGAAAATCTGTGCTAAAAGTCTTTCCTGCCTTCTTAGGAGAGTAATCATCCTTTTAGGTACGTGGTTTTCTACTGTTGTTTTACACTTGATCTTTTAATTATTTCMAACTCCAAGGTGGAAGTGGTAGTTTGGGGTAGCCAATTATTTTGAATTTCCTTAGGTTTGCTTCCGTGATCCTTATGCCATGTCATACTTAATTATGTTGGTGGCATAAAACAGCATACAGTTTTTCCTACATAATTCCTTTAATTTTGTCTTGGAAAATGCTGACCCTGTCAAAGATAAGAGCTATATCATCCCTGGTATAATCATATTCMAATATAATATAACCACTAAAAGTTCCGTTTCATCAGGTTTCTTTTACTCCAGATTTAATTTTATTTAAATATATTTATTAGARCATACACTTTGCTGAAATCCCGAATTGACTGTCTGCTTTTTAGAAGCCTGATCTACGTTTCATTAAGTCAACTGAAAGCTTTCCCTAAGTGATCTTTGGACCAGACCTTTGGTGAGAGAAGGAAGTGTTTGCGTTGTGTTGGGAACTGGATGCAAAGCTTTGTTCAGGCCAAAGACAGTGTCTGTAAGTGTGCAGACCTGTGAGTAATGAAATGCAGTCCACAAAAAAGCTGAAAGATTGCCAGTGTGCTTAGTGTGTCCATGCACAACTGGGCTCTTTTTGCATTTTAGTAGTGCTTGGCTATTTATTTAGGAAATGTTTACTGCCCGTGCAAAAGGTATAGTTCAGTGTCATGCCTAGGACGTAGAACAGATCCAGACTTGTGAAGTTGCTTCAGACCAAATCCTTTGTTATGAAAGTGATTTATTTACTTAAAAATTTCTGAAACTTTTTGTTTATATGTAATTCAATGAGGATAATATTACTTTACTTCAGGTATTGCTCCAAAGCATTCTTTTTAATAATTTTAAAGTCTCTCAAGATTCTCCACTGAAATACAAGATAAAAATGAAAATCATTGCTCTTGTTGCTGGTGTTCTATTTTGGGGTAAACCTAATTCTTTTTTCACATTGTCTTTTTGTTTGTTATTTTAGGTACTAGCTTCAGGTTGAGAGAGTAAAAGGCTAAAATGCCACAAATGATAATATAAGTTAATGAATAATTATATTAATTGACCAATATGAAGATTTTGCCACTAATAAAAAAACCCCAGGCTTCTATTACTTGGCCTCTATTCAAACATTTCTACCTATTGCATTTGGTATTTCTCATGAGTATTGAATTAGTGAATTCCCAAATATGACTAAAAAAAAATCACAGACTAACTGGAGTTATGAAGGGTAGCCAGGATTCTCTTGGAACACTAGAAATGCATTCTGCTGTAAGCTACATCTCATGTAAACCTATGGAATCCATTTGGATTTTTTAATAATCTGTGGGTTTGTGTAATGAATGAACCCTAACTCAGAATATCTGCAAAGGTGTGCACGGTAGCTCTGAAATTGAAAGTACAAAGAAGATGACAAAGAAATTGCAAGAAAATATTGTCCAGATGGTGTCTTCATTTTTCATGGCATTAACCTGATCCTAAGTTTAAAATTTTATGAAGACCTGAAAAACAATTGTGGTAAATGGGGAAAATTGATGGTAGTGTGATGAAACAGCAAATCATACCTGTGAGAGRCAGTAAATGTGTATTTCATTCAGCTAAGATAGACCCACAAGGTGTCATTTTTGACCTACAATTAGTCCTGCAAGACAGTTCTGATTCTGTAGTTATCACTGGGCTAAAGAAAAGAAGGTGGTCACAGAGTGAGGTCTGATCAGTTTGTCTGATGATACTAATGCTACACGAGTGAGAGAGCATCTGTTTGATTGTGCTGGTATATGTTGGCTTTTTGAGTCATCCTGCACCTGTGTAATGTATGTAGTGTGCACATATGTTGTAGGGTTTTTTCTGTTATATTCATTATTTTATTTTCCAAGTAGATGTAATTTACTGAGACATGTTATTGAGAAGATTTTTCTTCTGTTCTTGGTTATGTCTTGCTTATTACAGCAGGGAGTGCATATGTTTTCCTTTTTTTCCAAAGGTGTCTCTTTTTAAGGATGGCTGTTTAAGGACTGTAGTTGTGGTTGGTTAAACAATTGTGGTTGGGGCTGTCACAGAGAAGGCAGTTAAATGTACATATGCCTTATTATTTATTATAAGGCAGATAGGTCACTAAATCAGCAGATAAGTGCTTGCTTGTCTTAGGTATTTCTGTGTCTGTTCAATTTGGGGCTGCCAGCAGAGGATGAGAAAACATTCCCGATGGTGCTTGGTGCAGACTCACTCAGATGTCACTGGCCATTGGTTGCATAATCTCCATAACTACAATCCTAGTCCATGAAAACCCTTCTTCAAAGGGGCCTTTTTTAGTCTTTTCGTGTATATCTCTAGTCTCCCTCTACGCATAATAACCATTTTTACCTCTTTTTTGTCTCTGCTTTTAAACCAGTTCAGATGCACTCAGTGCTTTAAAAACAAACCTTTAAAGGCATTTCCCTTTATTTTCAGTGAGAAGCCATAGTAAATGCCATATGCTTTTAAGCAATTAAAAGGCTTTGTGAGTTTGTTTTTTATGTTGTTAATGCAGTTGCTGCAGATTCAATGTGCTTTCATGTGTGGGAAATTCATCATATGTCTATTTTCTGTCTCCCAGCACCTCTGTTAGTTTGATGTTGGGCTCTGACTAGCTCTTTATATTTCCATGGTTACAAGTACTCACAAGGGTTCTGTTAACCCCCAAAGGCAGAGTGATTATGTATCTTTTTTTTTTTGTAAGAAGCATAAATTTAACAAATTAGACTATAGATATGAAAAGATTGTTTAAAGCATTTCAATAAAAAGTTCTGATTTTCATTCAGTCAGGGAGTCTTGGAGTCTTTTGCTGACATTATGACTATGTCACAGTTTTTGTAAAGATGAGCTTTTATCCGAAATCCTGAAAGATCTTTTTTCTTTCCCTTTTAATTTTGATTGGGATTTACGATAGATTTTGAAGGCAGTGGATTTAGAGGGAACAATTTAGATTCAGAGCTTTCCTGTGATTAAATAATCAGCAATGAGCACTAATTATTACTATGTGTACTATTGCTTATTGTTAGAGATAGAACAAATGGAGGTAAGAAGCCAAAGAACACAGATGTAGACACATTCACATCAGAATTTTAGATCTCAAATTGCTGCATTTCTTTTCAACAAAAGACTGACAGAAAGTCCTTTCTGACTTTCAGATGTCATCTCTTGTCAAAGCCTAGATTCTTCCCAATAAATTAAGTGCAGAGAGTTGCACCTTCTGTGAGTGGATAGATGTTAGAGACCCTTAATAGGAGAAGGCAGCTGGAAGGAGCAGTGGTTTTTCTGAGAGGCTTTCTCAGATTGAAGCAGTAGCAGGTTTTTTCTTTAGAGTAGACTTATGTAGCTGTGATTTGTTACAGTATCCTACGATGAAGAGCTCTGAATCAAAGAGAGCTTTCTGGATCTTCCCTGGACAGAACAGGTAGTGAGTGCTGAGGGCAGAGAAGTGAGAGGAAGTGATAAAAGAAAGCTGGAGAAAAGTGTCTAATAGAGAGAGGATGTCTTGTCTACTGAAAAGGTTTTGTACAGTGTCTGGAATCGCAGAAAGGGACCGTGCTCAAAGGGTGAAAGAGTGCTGCCAGGGAAAGAGGATGAGACTCTGGTACCACCTATATTACATTATTGCTTCAATGCTTACAGCAAAAGCGCCAGAATCTTCCTAATTGGAGAAAATGCCTCCTTTTCCTTTCTTTTTGGCWATTTTCTTTTTAGCTGGAGATACTACAATTGCGGAGTGGCCGAGCCAGTAGAGGCATAAGCTGGTAGGTAACAGGTAACACTGTAAAATAATGAGTGGTTTAAATAGTATAGCCATAGGGGAAAGAAGTATATTGATGGGGAAAATGGACCAAAAAGCACCTATCATGTGCTGTTTGTTCACCTGAAAGACAGACAATAATCATGACACAACAGTCTTTATCCTGAAAGTGAATTATGAATGTTAATGACTGTTCAGAATCCCAGTGGAGTGCATGGGCACACTGGTTATATTCACATGTAACATATGAGAGATGCTAAATGTTTTATTATACAGTATATCTAAATGCTTCCAAGCAGAAACAGAGTCCTAGTCCACATATGAACAATTACTGAGAAATGGCACAAAAAACGTCAGGGGTGGTAGTTGAGCTGGCTGCTCCCCATTGGTCCCTAACTGTTGTAGTTAGTGTCRGTGTCAGTGTCAGATTGTCAGACAACGTGTGCGTGTCTGGGATGTTTTAAATGGCAATGACCGTTTCATACACGTGTGAAACAATAATTATGCACAGCAAATGCCAACAGCATGCTTCCAATCTGACTGTAAGGCCGGGTGTGAGCCCAGGGAGCAGGATTTGTGGATCTGAACCTGCCTGACTAGGTTGTGGCAGGATGCCACAAGTGCCACCAAGCATCTGGAAAGGGAACATAACAGCACAAAGAACAGGGTTTGCTGATGATGCTTTTTAACAGCCCCTTGTAGATCCACCTGTGACTTTACCAGCTCCTTCTGCTGAACAGGTACCAGGAAATGGCATCTCTTGGATCTCAGGATTTTCTCTCTGCCAGGTTTAAAGTTCTTAGAACTGTGGATGTATGAGCTTGCTCGCTCCCAAGAAATGTTTTTCAACACGTTTTAAAGTTGGTGAAAGAAGCACTGCTCCTTTCGTGACAGAGTTTTCTCCTAGTAGTGCATTTACAAAGAGATGAGAATGTTCTCTCACTTTTTCTGTGACTATATTTTTGTTGAAACAGAGCAGTTTGGTTCAAATTCTTTGTGAGTGTATCTGTAAGAGCAGCAGTACAGGCTACTCTCAATGTTCCAGTCAGTAATTGCCAAGGTAACAGAGTTAGAAAAGGAAAATATTTGGTAGATGCATAATTAGTATGGAATAATTCTGGAATCCTGTGAATCAGCATGATAAATTCAAATTATAACAGAGTATGGTCAAACCAATACTTCTGTCTCCAGAGTAAGAAAATTATCCCTTTAGAATTTCAAATGAAATTCATTATRAACTTTATATCAGGAAATCAGAATATCCTAATATTTGGTTAAAATAGTAGGTTAAAATCCTAATAGTATCCTAATACTAGGTTAAAATAGTATTTTATAACATATTGTTGCATGAGTATTTCTAAAACAATTGGTATTGTTCAGTCCTGCATGTGACTGCWGTAGAACTTGTGAGTAGCTTGTGAACCTATATGTATAAATATGCATTTCCCTCTCAGAGCAGTAGTTCTGCTGTTTGCCTGGAAAAGATCCTTGACCTATGTATATGAAAAAAAGCATTTTCTAAAAACATTTTCCTTCATAGACTATGCTGGCATAGTCCTGGAAAGGATAAGACAAAGACTGTTTTATATAAAAACAAAGATAGTTGTCATCCTATTAGAGATGGGAGATTAGAGGTGATCATTTTCTGGTTCTTCAGACTTGGAATTTCTGATTTTACTAACACTTCGGGGTAAGTCCCTCTATGAAGAGCTGTTGTGTTGTTTATAAGCCTTTTACTAGAGTACCTGCATTACGAATTGGAAGAATTTTTTCCTTTGGTGCYCACAAGAACATTTGTTTTTTCTAACTTGTCTTCATTTGTCTAGCTRTTATTGTTTGGAAAGGAAACGTCTGGGGGGTTAGATGTTTATTTTATAATAAAATCTTGCTAAGGTTCTAAATTCAGCTGCAACCCTCTGATCACTGTGAGAGGCCAAGGCACAAAGATGATCCCTTTGCAGGGTTGCTTTCAGGGGAGCAGGAGCAGAAAATAAAGAAATTTTTTCTTATAKAAAAAATTTAAAAGTAAGAGCATTCTTGTTACTCTGCAATATTTTTACAAGTTTCCGTTATCATCGTTCAGTCTGCACAAATGCCCTAAAAACACTTAAAGCAGTGCTTATCTGTTTCACCTTATTTGCTAAAGCAGATTTCCAGGASCCATTGTGCAAAGCAATCTGCAAATCTTCCTTCTCCAAGCACTCTAGTTYTGGTGGTAAAGGTGGAAAGGTTATCACAGAAGCCATGAAGGGAGGGTTTTATCAAATATTGTTAAGGTTTCTGACTCATGAGGAGCATTTTTATATGTTTRCACTTTTGGGTGACAAGCCTAGAGTTTGTGAGATGTGTACAAGAAGTATGCTAAAGGAAAGGACATGGGAAGGCAGTATCATAGTGCCGGGATTAAAAGAAAATATCAAATGAAATGGAACTTCAGATTTTTACCTCACCTAATCGGGAGATACCACTCAGATATCTGAGTGTGTGGTTGTCTCAAAACTCGCATTTTGTAAGTACTTACTGAGGTTACACAGAGAAACTTAGATCAGATTAAGAGAAAAAAATACTTAGCAAATATAAAATAAAACATTGTTTAAGATCTTTCTACAAATAAAGCAACAGCAAAAACAGAATTGCAGTTTATTTTATTGCGTAAATATATGATTTCATTTCTCTTGTGTTTGGAAAGACCCTTTTCWATCCGTAAACACTTAACAAGCTATAGGTCAGAATCCAGAGAAGTGATTGTAAGACACTTCAGTGCATGTAACCTCCAGCAAATTAGTCTGTGGTCAGTTTGGCTGTTTTGTTGTTGCTGCACAAAATTTATTTGTTCTGGGTGTTTGCAGTGCTTCCTGCATATGTTGGATGGACCAGGAGAGGGCAGAACTACACAGGTGTAGTCACTTGCATGGGATCTGCGCTGTGTGGTTAAGCGAAAAGAAGTGGAAAACTGATCTGTGAAAAGCTTTGGTGGTAATTATCGTTTAATATTAACCTAAAATCAATTACTCAGATATTCAGAAACTTTGTGTTTTCGAAATAAGTGTTTAATTGCTGCTGTGCTATCAAGGAACACTTCTGAAGGAAAAGCTTCCTGGATTGTAACGGCACTGTGAGGGGAGCTCAGGCATTTAACTGGATTATTCAGTGTCCACTTGAAACAGAGTTATCATTCTCACTATTGAAGGTTACAGTGAATCCAGATTATTTTGCTTAATTTTTTTTCTTTTTTTTTTCTTTTAACTGTAGTTTGGTTTCTCATTTATTTTGTTTATTTTTTTCCTTCTTCAGGTTTAGAATAAAAGGTGCCTGTTTTTAATATAGATTGTAAAATATTAGCCACATTAGCTGTAAACCAGATTAAAATCAGTGTTTATATTGAAAATTTTAATGGAATGGAATGCAGTTATTTTTATTTTCTGTGGAGAACCTGATTTAAAGGCCACTCACTCAGAGAGATTTAAATCAATCAATGTACTTAGGGTAAACTGGGCTGTTGATACAGTGGGATTTTTTCAGAATAAAAGCCAAGCTTCTTCCCAAATGGTTTGCAGCTTGAGTAAAGAGAAAGGATGACAGTCCCAGAGCAGGTCTTGGGGAAGAGGAGAATGAGTGGGTAGAGGACAACTGAGATGACAGTGACCTTCACCGTTTGTTTTGATACAGTTTTTGCTTTATTATTGTAGGGCTTTCTAGCAATAGGGTCTATTGTTGGGGTTTTTTCCCCTGGGAATTAGATAGAAACATATAATCCAAGAATGCTAATATTTATGATCCAATAAAATTATTCATGCTAACGGTAAGTAACTGTAATAAACTTTATTTTACAATAAATCTGCAAATATTGAGTTTGAGCCTTTTGGTGACTCTTTAAAAAGTGGTAGGAGTGTGCTTAAGCACGTTCTTGAGATCTATAATGTAAAGTTGGCTCAATACATCATCAAAATGAAATGGCTAAAATGTGTAATCATCTTCATATTCTGGAGGTAAGTAGGGAGAAGAATTTGGGGGATATTTAAATCACAGTAAAAGCAAAACAACATTTTGGGGGTAAAAATTACCAATATTATTCTACGTTGCAGAAGTGCTATTCTAGGAACTCCGGTCAATATTGACCTCCGTGTAAACTAAGAGAGGATTGTTTTTTGTTTGAAAATGTGGATCAGGAAAGTAATCTTCGATGAGATGCACTTTGCAGATCATATGGGGTCTGTCTCAACCCAACAGCTGTCTCACCATCGAGCTGGAAGACAGTTTGATCTACCAGAGCCTCTGTCCCCAAAGTGTGGTCAGTTCAGATCCTGTCATCTGGGCTTATTGGACCAGTATTAGGTCATCTCTATGAGAAATTCTGACTGTCTTGCTGTTTTACTGGATACCATCTAATAATTTGGAATTATATGAGTGCTGTAATTCCTATGTATAAAATTATTGCTAACATTGTGACATATCCTTCTAATAGCGGTTGACTTTTTATGAGTTGTGTGACCTCTGTTGTTGAAATTCATGGGATAAACTCATACAGTTGTGTAGTATTTTTATACCAACCCCATTACAGATCATCTGTGGCTATGAAACACARGCCCAGCACCTGACTGATGTGAAACGTTCATATCCTTAATATATTGCAGGCACAAGATGCCCATTGTCCTGTAGGACCATGCCTCGGATCCAAATGGTCATTGTAACAGTGTTATTATGTGAGAGAATAAATCTTGAAAACCTGAATTGAGTGTAAACTGATGCAATTTGTGTTTCTGCATTTGCAAGCCAAACTTTTCGAAAGGACATCCTCCCTTGCTTCTCAGCATGAGAACTTGGCAACCCAAGCCTGACTATTCCTATGCCCACATTCATTTTCACTTAACTCACTTTAACAAAAGCATCAAGCAAAAGTTTAAAAGTGCTTCTAATATTAACTCTGTTCTTTGGCAGCTTCGTCGGACAAAACTTCCAACTTCCTGTTTAACATTTTCAACAGGGAATTGTATTCTGAAGGCCAAAATAGCCCTGTACTAAAATCTGCATGTAGGGATCCAGATAAATATAGCATCTTGAGCTAATTTTTAGCTGTTTGAAATGCAAGTAAACACAGGCTTTACTTGTCAGTATGAACTTGCTGGATGATTCAGATGAACAGATGAAGCCAAGACTGTAATCCCCTGAAAACATTATTTTGAGAATTGAATCTGATAAATTTTTTAGAGCCTTATCTTCTACATAGTGCTTCACTTTTCTTAGTGAAAAAGATGGTAAGATATGAGTTTCTCTTGGCTTTTTAATGTGTCTCCTTCAGTCCGACTATGATGTTAGTAGCATACAAGTAAAGATATCCCTATGTAAATCTTTTTTTTTTGCTTCATGGCTTTTAATTCAAAATGCTCTTCTAATATAAGCGGTTAATGAATGAATAATGTTTGAAGCCATGAAGAATTATGGTTGATTTATTCAATTTACTTTCACCTGTAATCTGGTATGTTTTATATTACCTGTTTGGAATTTTACAATCTTATGAACTGCCTCAAGCATTTCTTCTCATGTTCTCCTTCTCTGTCAGGTAAATTGCCATGTAAACTAATGAAGTTTAGAGAAGTTAGCTTGCTGAGACCCTGTTTCTTTCACAATTCTCAAGATTAGTACTACAATGAATTATAAAATTCATTGGTCTCTCCACGAGGGTAAAAACTTCATTGATGGTCACTATCAATTCCACAGCCAATTTTCAGTCACTTCTTCAAAATAACCTGGGAATGATTCTTGACTGAGTTGCAATTGCAGAATCTATTCTCAAATACAGTGATCACATTGTAYGGTGCTTCAAACCTAATACAAGTTATACTTAGAGTGGATTTTTCTTTCTGGATTTCCATCAGTGACTTCTCAAGAGCTGATTCAAATAAGTGGACAATAGACAGTAGCTGGGCTAGTCCTTTGTCACATGAAAATGTCGATTATTTTCTTCTTTGGGAAGACGAGAGTTTTTCTGTGATAGGACTCTTTATTCTTGTATCTTGAAAACAAATAAATGTCCTACTGCTAGAGATCAAGATGTTTGCATTTCCTGGATTTTGAACTTCCAACATGTTTAAGAAAGATCAGAATTCTACCTACGTATTTCTGCTACTTCTAAAAACAATAGTTTGTTCTCCTGGAGTTCTAGGAAAGATTTGTGTTATTCTGTAGGTAAACAAAGAATCTGTATCTGCTGTATCTAGAAAAGTTTCCTCTAAGATCTTCTCTTTTTTGGCTTACTAGGTTTTACTGGAGTTGGATTTCTGAAGCTGTGGTTTCTATGTAACTTAGTACTTTGCTTCTTCAAGTGTTATGTTTTTGACATGAAGTGGGAACTTATTTTTATCTTAATTTTGTGGACAGTTCTTAGCCTTGCATTTTAAAAGGCAAGATGCCTTGTTCAGCTCCCAACTCATTAAGAGTTGCAAGGATAARAATTTTCTAAGACTTTAAATGAGCTGGAAAACCCTTGGGTGCTTCACCTTCTGTCATTTGTCCATGACTAGCTGTAATTCTGCCTACTGAGGTATCATCTCACACAATTTCCACTCAGCCACACCATCTCTCCAGTAGAGATCAGGTGTTCTTCTTCCCAMGCTGGCATTCAGACAGTATTCATGGCCTCCATTTTTGAGGGGTGAGTTGCTTAGAGGTTTGCTGGTTTAGGACAGCTCTGGTTTTGTGTACGTTAAGGTAAAAACATAAAGCTTTTGTATGGTGATGATGCTGTGATGTTTGTTATGAAACAAAAGGAAATGATCGTGCCCAATAGGCCGTGCTTTACCAGCTACCAAAAAAAAATTATCCAAGAGGTTTTTGGAGGTCCCAGGTTAATTTGCATGGAGGAGGTGAAGCCCATGGTGGAGAATTCTGTCGGTCTGCAGTGCTATTGGAAGGTTCATTCTGTTTCCTTCTTCATTTAGTCTTTGCTTCCGCTTTGTCCAGTCTTGCTGACTCTCCCTCTCTCACTGTTGGTGTGTTCACACTCCTCAGCTTTGCAGTATTTGTCCATTTTGGAGCAGATCCATCAGTTTCCGCTGTGCTGGAGCTTATGGATAGGATGATATGTCAACCCCAAACGGACCAATTCTGTTAATTTGCACTTTCTGTTGTTTTTTGGAAAACAAGGTGAAACTTAGGTTGGTCAATTCTACTTTGACATCCTTTCTTCTGCTKCTGCACCATTCAGCATGCTGAGGACACTGCATGAAGCCAGTTAACACRATAGATAATGACAAAATGAACCTGGCATGAGATGAGAGCTTATAGGGAGAATGCTGCCTTATATGTGATATTCCTGTTTTAGGGAAAAGGATTGGCAGCTTGGCTAACTCCATTGTTTATTCACTGAAGATGTAACTTATAACTACGCAATCTGGGTAATGTGCTCAATTTAGGACTGTATGTACATACTTGTAAATGAGATGTTGATTTCAATTCTGAAAAGCCATGAACTGTTGTTCTTTTTGCAAGCAGCAGACAGATGTTAAGTCTTTTCGGTTTTAATCTAGTTGTTTCTGTGATTAATATGTATGCTTGCTGTTTACTAGAAGTAGGTCTTATTTTGGCCTCTGTCTTCCTGAATACTGAGGAGTTACTTTTGTTCTCAAACACTGAGTAGCAATGCTGAAATTTGTCAGTAATTGGTACTGAAGCATTGTATATTAATTTTTCCAGTGCTGACTAATTGTACACTGTTTTTAATGGGAAAAAATCGTAGCACTTAGAAACTTGTCCAGCTTCACTGTCTTGATGGTAGAGTCTGTTTTCAGAAGGATAAGCTGAAATAAAATGTGATCTTTATATTTTACACAGAGACAGCGGGTTAGAATTCAAATTCCCATCTAAGCTGTATCGAATAGTGTTGTGGAATTGTGTGAAATTGTATAGAAAGTTTCTATCCTTCAAATCCAACTTATTTCATTAAGGGGGACATTTTTGCTCCTAAGTTACCCAATACTCACCTACCAGCATTTGAAGAATTAATAGTTTCACATGACTGCCTTCAGGTTGTTCTCCTCTGTATTTTAGGATAACTTCCTCAAGGCAATTCTACAGCTTTGAAAGTACAGACATTCAAACTAAGAATGAAATGATAGAATCAAATTGCGTTGTCATCTCATTGGGGTTTGCCAAACCTTATAAATAGTTATGCAATATTTTTTAGTTATTTAGATGATTCCCTATGAATCATGCAGTTCATATTTACTGTTATGTTTAAGCATATTTTTGAAGTATACGAATAAAATAAAAACTGAAACTCAGTTATATAGCATGTAAACTATATAATTTTTAAACCATTTATCCTAGAAATAGTAAATATCTTTTCTGAGTTTGATGTTTTTTATAAAGGTAAATAATTCCATTAATTTTTTATGACCAAATTTTTATCTGGGTACTCTAGCATTTTTATACCAAGTATCATCTACTTTAAAAAAAGCCAAATGTAATCATTGCTTTAAGTATGGATTCTATATTATATGGATGTTAGATTCTAAGATCTTTCCTTGTCTCTGGTTTTACTTATCCAAATATGATTTCAAAATTAATGAACTTGCATTTGCATTTTGATGATTTTTATTTTTAAAGTTGATGAATTAAGTATTATTTACATTTTAATTTTTATATTTGATTTTGGAATATTATATCTGTGATAATCAGAATAATGTGAGCTTTTTTAACTCTTTGGGAATGTTCAATTCTTTCTAGTCTAGTGATTGGAGGGAAATACCAAACTGCTTTTAATACTTTGTGAATGCAAGCATTTAATATGAAACTTTGTTGTGCTGAAGGCTCTATGTTTGCATTTTTTTAATATTTGATTTTATCTTGAGAAATGTGGGCAGCAGCTTCTTCACTGGGTTTGTGAAATCAGGAGTTTCATAGTCAGCCTTTACATCTGGCTTTACTGCCAGATGTAGTCATTTTAAAAGCAGCAAATTTTCTAGGTATAAAATTTAGTAGTATCATTACTATGAAATATACGGTTTATTGTCACGAAAGGAGAATTAGTCAGATCTTGAATATTGGCACACATATTCCTGGTTAGTAATATTTACTGAAGAATACTTATTTGAAATTATTTCAAAACATTTCACTAGAGGGTATTATTCCAGATTTTTTGTTTACAGAAAGTTAAAAATATGAATCATAATAAAATTATTTAGGTTTTGGCACAATAATTATCTATGTCTTATGCTTGAAATCTGTTCATATCTTATGTTCCTTGGTATACTATTTTAAGTATTTCCAATTTTTTTCCCCCTTCATTTGAATGTATTTATCAGCTACTAATATAATTACTATCAGTGAGTATAACTGGCATCACATGTAGATGTCACAAGCTGTATGTAGTGACAGGACAAGGGGGAATGGCTTCCAACTGAAAGAGAGTAGGTTTACATGAGATATTAGGAAGAAATTCTTTACCGTGAGAGTGGTGAGGCACTGGCACAGGTTGGCCAGAGAAGCTGGGGCTGCCCCATCCCTGGAAGTGTTCAAGGCCGGGTTGGATGGGGCTTTGAGCAACCTGGTCTAGCAGGAGGTATCCCTGCCCATGGCAGGAGGGATGGAACTGGATGATCTGTATGATCCCTTCCAACCCAAACCATTCTGTGATTCTGTGATTCTATGTCCCGTTTAGCAAGCAGAATACCTGTGCAGTACCCTCAGTTTCACAGTTTACAGGTGTGATTATTAAGTACTCAATTCTAAAGACTCTGCTCCTAGGCTGGAGTTTCTGGTGTGGTCTTATTTCATGAGAACTGGTGGGGTTTTAGGTGACTTCTCTGGCRAGTTTGTCTCAGTAGGTGAACAGTCCCAGCAATGACAGCAGCACAGATCTGCCCTGACACCAGCATGGGGACCGTGACAGCATCCACAGTGGCAAAACTCCAAAACTCCCCTCTGCCCTGCCCAAAACTTGTCACGAATGTCCCTGAAGTTCCTGCGCTGTGTTTTGCCACATTCTCAGGTTATATGGGCACAAGCCTGGAATGAAAAAGAACCTGCTTGACGTGTGTTTCAGACCCAGACATACTCGTTGCAATCAAGGGGCCCCTTTTCCTTTTCCTGTTTCTGTAAGCTAAGGAAAGTCACCAAGGCTTTCCAGGTACCGGACATGGCTCAGTGCCACACATCATTATGCAAATTTCGGGCTTAGAGCAACCTTGATAAATGGTGCGTTATGTACATATAAATAGTTAAATAGTTAACATTTCTACTTCCTCTTTTTGTTTTTTTTTTTTGTAGAACTCTCTCGTGAGCATCTCAGCAATGGCACATATCCAGTGGGTTCCTGGTATCTTCAAGCAACGTTTTCTCTTCAATTAACTATATCCTTAATTTAATGGCTTCTGACAATGAAGTATTTTGGACCCCCTTTCCCGATGGGTAGAAATCCATGCTGATTTTGAAAGTGTTAGGCTATCGGCTGTGCCAAGAAATTCTCTGGCAAACAACTAATTATGTCCACAGACAAAGTCTGACAAAGAAATTGCTTCAAGCCACAAGTCAGAGGCTTAACCATTGTTTGTGTGAAGTTACTTTACAGCTGGTGATTGGGGTTGGTTGGGAGGGAATGTGGCTGGGAATCAGTGTCCTTTGTTCGGGACACAGGCCCCCGCTTTAGGCAGCTTATGGAGCCATCCGTAAAATGGCCTCTTTGCTTTCACTTAACAGGATGCCGTTCACCTTTCTGCTCTGCTGAGCACCATTTCATGACTTCACAGCCCGGGAATTAAACCCAATGCACAAAGCAGCTTTACCAGTAATTGTCTGCAGATTAAATTAAATGCCTGTTCTCATACAGTGTATCTGAATTGTATCAGGCCCGCTTCTCAATTTACACACTTGTTCCTGTCACTAAGAGGCAGCTACTGGAAAATGTTGCAGTCCTTGGTAGCCTGTCCCTCAGTGATTCGATGGAAGTACTGGGGATTTTGCGTGTTCAACATGATGTCAATTCTATTGTGTTTCATAATGAAAAAAAAATAGCTTAGTCTGCTAGTAAAACACCAAAGTGTCTTAGTGATGGCGGCTACTGCCAGTAGCTCAATTTTATGCTGTGGCTTCTAAATTCCCACTGTCATAGTGTTTGGCATGTTGAAATATTTATTTTATTTTTGTTCAAAATTTTGAGGAAGGAACGAAATGCAGATTTTTTTTTTTCTAATTAGATAAATTTGTGTAAAATAATCTTGGGTAGTTTAAGTTATGCCTTTTTGCTTTCACTTTTGTGCATTACATTTTCAAATATGGAGTACATAAAACTATTAATTCCAGGAAGAAAACGTTTAAACATAACAAAATTAAAGAGCCAGTCAGCTTCTGCTGGAGTGGATTTATGTATTTCTTTCTTCTATTTTTATTTTCTCTTGATTGTTTACTCTACAACAGAATTGTGCAACTGCTCCATGAATTCTTGACTCAGAATGTGCTGCAGCCTGCTTTTTGCTTGAAAAATTTATCTCACCACTGCTTGTCCAGCTGGTGTAGCTGATGAATAACAGTTTGGGGTTCATCATCCCTTTTAAAATTTCACAACCTCTAATTTCTCATTAACAATATCCTTCATGGTTGCCAAACTTATCCCAAACCAATCTTTCAAAGACCAGCACATTATCACATGAGTCAATATAATCCTTGCACAGTTTCTGTATTGATGTTATATCTGAAAGTCATCTCAAGACTTGAGTTTAGGGTCATCATCACTAAAGATGCAAAGAAAACATGGATGTACCTTCACATTTCTTAATGCAGGGGAATCTGGTGAAAAGTTGATGCTAATTTGTTCATCCTCAGTCAGATTTTACAAATGACCCTGAACCCCTGTTTGGGGGTTTTTTAGTGAAAAATGTCAAAGATCTCTCCTTTCAGAGGAATAGTGTAGCCTTTAATGACCAGACAGCTTTTGGAGAGAGTGTTTTTTAACATTAAAGTTTTCATTCCTCCAAGTTTTAACATGTTCTTATGAAACAGTTAATCGATGGGACAACACTGAGTCGTTTTAAGAGTGGGTCAAGAATTAAAGCACTTTTTTGAACTGCATACAGCTTTCTAGTCAGAAAAGAAGACAGAATAGATTTTTGAAAAGTAAGTGCAAGCAAATTGATTTCTATTAATATTTTAATTTTTTTAAAATAAAAGTATTAACCTTTTTTTGGTTGCATAGAATATGAAATTATTTGCTGAAGGAAAAAAAAACCCTTACAATTTTTTTTTCTTAAAACTGCTGGAAAAGATTTAATGCACATCATACCAGGAATGGTAGGGAGGAAGATTGCAATATAGCACTGGAAGTCTCCATCAGCATAGTGGTGAATGTCAGCAACACAGGAAGGACTTACAGAAAGAAAAGGAGTATATGAAGAGTATATTTCTACCAGGACTGTGACATCAAAGGACTTTCTTAGGAAACACTTGAGGAGATATGTCTTGGGCCTGCAGCACCTCCTTCCAGCACCTCATTTGTATTCTCAGCCTGGCTTTGCCACAGGTGTCTGGTTAGGAACATATAACTTCCTGTCCACTGAGAACTCAATTTAAAATATTGTTCACTTAAATGCTGTGATATCAGGGCAGTATATACATGGTCACACATGTTACTACACTGGACTTTGCCTTTTAAATTTTCTTTTTCTTTCTGCTACTGCTAACACACTAGATTTTCTTCTTCCTACTGAATCTCAGTCTGATTCAGCTGTTGTTTTCCATTCACACGACCAGAACTCTCACTCAGGCTCTTATCATTTCATGTCTTGACAACTCCAGTCATCTTCCTTCTAGTCTCAACAAATACTAGCTTGCAACATGTGTATCTTTTAAAATATTTTTCGTCTTGTTATTTTGATGTTCCATTGTTCCCTCTCTTGTAGTGTGGGATTATTTTCTTTAACTTTTTAGACCACACCTTGCCATCTCTTATTTGCTCTCACTGCTGACGATATGGCCTCTGCAGTGCCAGCCTTTATTGCCCTTTTAAGTGTCTCCAGCAAGTAGGTTTACATTTCCCCCTATGGTATTTAATGTGTGGTATTAACTAAAAATCCTGAGTGCTGTTTCATTGTCCTTTCATTCCTTCTTAATTGGGACCTCTAAATTCTACTGCAGTTTGACTATGTAATACTAGTGCTAAACTGACATAATACTTTACAAAGCATGTGAGAATTCTTGGCTGCTACCAAACAGCACTAAATTCAACCAATACTAAAGTCAACATGGCTCTTTTTAAATACACTGTAGTCATATGCCTTTAGAAAAACTTATCCATTACAATATTATGTAGTAAAACTTATCAGGAGAGTGCTGCAACTGAATGTCTCACCCATATCAGTCCATCTAATGTAATTTTCTCTGTTTCCAAGTGCTGATTTCCATTGCATTGAAGGACACTTAAAATTAGGCTTTGCAGTATTGAATGGAGCAATACTGAATCTCTTTTGATGATTCTGGCATAAATCTCACCTGAGAATGAGAATTAGGGTTATATTTTCAAGTATCTAGAAGTGTCTAGTGACTAAGATAGTCAACTAATAGTATTTCCAAAGAAGTGTAAGCAGCTTATATAGTTTTTATATGATTTGCAGATTTCACTAATTTCTAGGTCCCTCTACCCAGTTTCTGTTTGCCTGTGGAATCCCACAGTTTTTTAAGAGACAAAATATTTGGGTGATGAGCAAGTGGAAGGGAAACTTATCTAATTATCTGCTTATGTATCACAGGGGCTTTGAGCTACTTCATTACATGTTCATTAGTTCATGTTACAGTTGATACCAAGTTAATCCTATTAGAATTTAGTATTTTACACAGCTTTGGAAGTGATAATATGGGAGGCTTCTGGAAGGACATGGTTTGTAGCCCTAGATTGCTATGAAAGATTTCTTATTATCTTCAGTGCAAGACGGGAGAAGGAAGCCATTGGCTCCTTGGGATCATGAAGGAGACTACCTTATTACAGAAAACAGCAGTAATTTTGTTAGAAGCACATGTACTGCCACAAAATAACAATGTATTGAAATACAGTAAGTAAATTTCCTAAATGAGGTGATGGCAACTTCCCAGATTCTGTTTAGTTTTCACCCTGCTTGAGCAGGGAGATTCGACCAGATGGCCCACAGTGGTTCCTTCCAACCTTACCCATCCTGTGATTCTGTGATTCCTAAGTACTTATTTCTTTTTCTAACCAAAGACAGCACAATCCAAGAAACTATTTCCCAGATGCAATAAACCTTAACTTTCCCTTCTGATTTAATTTTGAAGAGTACATTGTATTGAACTGCTCTTAAGCAATATAGTTGAGATTTCTGTTTATTCTGGACAAAATAATCAAAGAAACTGATTTTAGGACATAATCACTACTATGGCAGAGCAAATTTTGATGCATTTAATTTGCAGGTGTATAACAGTACTATATGTTAGTGATTTCTGATAACTTGTAACTGTGTGAAGACACAAAAGTAGTTTGAAATTTAAATGTGCACATAAGTATTAGATGAAGAGTTAGTATGAAAACTAGAAATTAAGGAAAACATGGCAATAAAAATGGTGGGATAAAGGCTGCTTAGAAATATTACATACACATTAATGTGTAATCATAAACAAATGCAATCTGTTAATTGTCTGCAAAATTTTTATTGTATTCTGAGATGACACAAAACTGCTTTAGAAAGTGTTTAGATATAAATTCAGCATATTTATAGAAACATTCCTGAAAGAATATTTGGGATTGAAAACAAAACGTGCAGACAATGTGATAACTGTAAGAAGGATGTCTTGTGAAATGGACCTTTATTAAGCTTGATTGCCACAAAATAAAGATCCAATTAAGGCATTGAAAAGATAAAGAAAGACCATCTGTGAGGGAATTTGCCACAGATCTAATGATAAGCTAGTTTTTCAGATAAAGTGGGTACTGTACTTTGCAGGGGATGAAGTAAAGAAGTTAGAAATCATTTTAGACGGCATTTTTGCTAGGAACAGCTAAATATAAGTTATAAGCACATTCCTTCTTTCTAGACAGTGACAGGGCATTCCCCCTTGTTTCTGAAAATGCTTGAGGCAATGTCGTGGGAAATGTATTTGTTAATCTGAGGCATCTTACCTGATTTCCAAAAGCCAGAAGTGACCATAAGCACTAAACCACATTTTGTTCCAGAAATTATATTAGTGTGCACGGCATAAAGTTCCATGTGATGGAGCAGAGGTAGCTCTTGCATTGCTTAACTGGAGACTGTTTTCCACTGAAAACCTTCTTGGTTAATTTCGTACTAAGAGGAAAATAAAGTTTATTTCAATAATTTTTTTACAGGTAAGTTTTCAGATTCTTGTAAACAAGTCCTTAACCAGGAAAACCAGGCTGTATACATATAACTTCATGGAGAACTAATTAGGAAGCAAGGTTGAGTGATGATTGGAGTGCTTCACATCGAGGTCAAGGTTAGTATCACAGGATATGTCATGGCCCACTCTGTTACTGTGGCTACACAAGGGTAGCTGCTGAGAAAAACAAAGACCTTTGTTTAGAACTCAGCCTGGGTTAGGTGAAGGTATTGTAGTGCTTTCTCAGCTGCTGAGCTTTGCCTGTGCAGATTGATAGGTCATGTAAATAAATGTTCGATTTGTAGATGAAAAACTTCCAAAATTGCCCCATTAGTAAAGGTATGAGATTTTCTCATTACAGAAATCTTTGATCCTGTGTATTTTGCATGAGCAGCTGTGTTCAGCATGATCAGGACCAGTAACTCTTCTGAATGTTATTTAGATCTTGTCTGTCTGAAGCTGATCAGGAAAATTAAAGGTATTAGGACTATGTGTGTCATTGAAGAATTTCAAATCCCACCTCTTACTTACCTTATCTCCCCTTCTCTTCAGTGAGCTTTACTAAAGAACTTTAACTGCTTTAGCTTAAATTAACATGTATTTCTGTAGCAAAGAGCTTGCTGTGTGGTTCTATATTCTGTAATTAAGATAAAAGGACTTAAAAAGCCGAAGTAGAAGGACCCTGGTGTGGGATAAAGCATGATAAAATATATTCTACAAGAAAGTGAAGTATGATAACAAACATTGAGATATTTCGTCTCTGTATATAAAATCAGCACCTTTCTGATCACATCATTCTACTTTTTCATTATGTTAGGCCTACATGTAGCCCATTTTTTTAACTTCTGTAGTAATATTATTTCAAAGGTGGCTCTGAATATGTCCCAGCCTTTGTAATTGGCTTCTTTATTTTATCTAATAAAGGTATAGTTAAATATGTTTTCTATGCTAGTCAAAACTATAGGTATAGGTCCATGGAAGGACTCATAACTAATCTGGTATTTGCTCATCAAGTGAAAAAATTTAGTGTTGCTCTAAAGTAAGCTGCTTAAATACTTTGTTTCATCCATCTGCTCTTTTTTTTTTCTTTTCTCTTCAAAATGCAGACACATCCAGATCGCACCTACTTTTGATCCTGTCAGCTACTGAACCACATTTAACAGAGAGAGGTATGTTCATGAATAATGCTTGGACCTTGATTTCTTTGGACAAAATGTATCTCTTTATTTTAGTATGTTTTGTTTTGCTTTCCTCTCACCTTGATACCATGGGAATATCTTTAGGACAACCTATTGCTGAGTGTCTCTGCTCAAGCTGGTGAAATCCAGAGGCAGTGCAGGACTCATTCATTCAGATAAAGCTTGTAGAACCAGTCTCTGAAGCTTTCTCCCCCCTGAGATGTTTTGCTTGAAGCTGTTTTTAGGTATAAAGCCTCAGTTCTGACCTTTGTGAGGAAATAATGAATGGGAGACAGTTAAAGGCCAAATGCCAACCATATTTGTTACCTTTTGCAATACTCCTTAAGTAAATTAAGTTTGCAAGAGCCCTAAAACAGCACTTAATCCAGAGGTGGCTGTATACAGAAATTGCACCGTCTTTCATGGCAATTTTGGTTTGTGGTTGGCCAATCTATGAGCCACAGTAGTCAAACTGAGTCCAAAAAGTTGTTGTGGATTGGGTTAATGTCACTAAGGTCAGAGGCTGGGCCTGAAGTGTCTGTATGCATGGATATCTTTTACATTTTTCTGTGTGAAAGTCTGTCCTAATATAGCCATGCAGACCTCAATACCTACTGTGTAATACACAYATTATTTGTTCTGTTCTTAACATGCCTGATTGATTTTTATCAACCTATTGGCCTCTAGCTACCAAGGCACTTACAGCACTCCATATTATAAAAACAGTAGATACCTTATTGGCATTTAATTAGTGTCAGGATTGAATGTCTGTAAAATCAAAACTGCAAGAAAAATGTGTTTTGTGCTGTGCACACAGTTTTGATAGCCAAATAAATCCTGGTTTTTTTAGGAACTATTGCCTTAGACACAACAAATGAGATCTATTTTCCAGTTTGGACATAAGTCCTTAGTCATTGAAGAGAAAATGGAAGGGGTTTGCTGATAAATGATCCTATCAAAAGACAACTCAAAATATAGGAATTACATTTCTGCAGTAATAGAAGCTGGTATAAGATCTGTTCTGTCTTATTATAGAAGCCACTCAGACCTTCTGTGCTGGTCTCCAAGATGCCTAGCTCAAAATTTGCTGTCAGTAAGCCTACTGGCATTTTACAAGCAAAGATGATCCCTACCAATTTCAGATAATGCGCTTAAATCTATAGTCCCAAAGAAAGACTTGTTTTTTAATAGTAGTAATCCTTTAATTGACTGGGTGTGGAAACACCACAGGGCCTCTTCTGGGTTCCCTGGTGAGAGGCTTTCTGTGTATAATCTGCTTTTTTAAAAAAGCCCTGTTATAAAGCTCAGTAAGTTTTTAATCTACTCTTTGAATATTTGTAAAGCTACTGTGTTCAATACATGCAATGATACAAATGCACTTTATGCGGTGGATATTAAGGGTAAGTCTTGGGTGGAATAAGAGTTAAACAGAAGCCAGCAGAAAATGTTGTCCTTTGGGAAAAACAGTTCTTTAGAACTGTATATAAAGAACATATAATGGTTTTGGAAAATGGAATAGAAGATAAGAAAATAGACATCCTCATTTTTAGTAACATTTGTCACCTAAGAAGAAGTTTAGAGAAAGCGTAAAGCTCCAATGTTTTTGTGTCTTTTACCCTGTGATAGCTTGTCCTTTCATTGGGCTCCAAAGTAGTTCCAAGTGTCCTGCAAACCAGTGTGACATATTTATAATACTCAAATATTTACTAATAATACTGTTTGCTATCCTGCCTTTCTGAGCACCTGAGAGTTAAAGCAGACCAGGAATAACCAACAACTTTTTTTGACAGCGGGTTGAATAAAAAAAATTATAAAGTTATCCTGGCTATCAGGAGCTGGAAACATTATATTAACTTAGGAAATCTTACGCAATATCTGCCAAAAGTGTGATCGTATTACAGCACACAAAATGCACTGAATTGTACCCTATTTAGAATAAAGAACATTAATACCTTCCTTGGAACTTTTTTTGCAATGTAAGGTATTTAGAGGTAGTGAAAGTGTTCTTTCTTCAAACTCCTGAGGTTTTAAAGCTCATTTTACTTGGCAATTGTTTATTTCAACTGGAACTTCTGTAGCAAGTTCTGTAGTAGGAGTGGCTGGAGTTAATTTTAAGACTGAAAAGAAGTATTTAAACACAGAAAAGATTCTTGGTAAAGTAGGACAAACATTTAGGAAAAACTACCATCCAAATTTTAATTTTAGTTACTCTCTGTAAGTAAATTTCTGCATTTGTAACTAATTACTGCATTGTAGAGAACTTAAGTAAAAATATTGGTATTGCTTTCTTTCTGTTGATCTTTTGAAATTATATTTTAAATAAATAAAATATCGTAATTTCTCTCAATGTAAATCAAGAGTGTACATATATTCAAAAGCATCAATTTTTTGATGCTCTTTACCTCTTCACTCTTTACTGATATTCACTCACCTAGGTATGTTTTYCTTGGCCTCACAATTCTGCCTATCAATTTCTTCTTTTATTATTAGTTTTTTTTTCATTTGTCCCACTATGAAGATTTTTCATTAAATCCCTAATATATCTTTTAACAACTGAAATCTTTAACAGAAAGAAAAATTTTAAACTCATCTGCCTTTTTTGGGTGATATTTGATGATCTTTTTGTCAAATATTATATATAATTTTGCTTTAGCAGTTTTTCTGGGATTAGAGATTAATTCACCGTTTAATATTCCCTATCTGTCCAAGTTTCTTCTTCCAGGGTGAGTTATTTGAAGATAAATGAGAATATAATCCTCAGTTTTACATGCTGTACCTTTGCCAGTAGGCAAGGTTTTTTTCTGTAATAGTAAACATGTAAGACATGCACCCATTTTAGAAGTTATTGATTCTATAGGAGTATACTGAGTTTACAAGTCTGATTTGGGTAAAAGTTACAACCATGCCAAAGAACTAGCAGGAAAATCCTTAGATGAATGTTATGTGCATCTTAATTTCATTTCAAACAACATTATTTCTTGGCTGTCACTGAAGTGATATTTAGTGTTAGCAAAGGGACAAAATCCTTCTGTTGGGGGCGCACATGGTACAAACTCTTTTTTTCCTACCACTCTCACATTTCATTACAAAAACAGGAACTTCATAAGCTGAAAAAACTTGGGGAGGGAGGAGAGATGAGTGGCAGGAGAGAAAAGCTCTGCAGAGTAGAGTGCAGGACTAAAGGGCTACAAGTGGAGTAGTTTGATATTTGGGACCCAGGGTAAATGAGATCCAGGTTAGTGATTGTATTTTAATTGGGTTTTTTTTGAGCATCTTTCACCGAAGCAAAACAAATCATAGTGGATCTTACATTTTCTTCTCTTCTGTTTCTGTCCCCCACACTGCAGTTTGTCTCACAAAACCTGAACTAGATATACTCCTCTGTAGCTATTTCTTGCCATCCCAAGCATTCAGATGCCTGCGTTTGAGCTCAGCTGTGGTGTGGCACAGCCATATAACTTTTAGTTGAACTGCTGTGGAACACTGAGGTTGTGAGATAGAGCTGTGAGAAGCCTCACCTGCAGCCTCCAGCCTTACACCTCTGCCCACTCACTCAGGAGCTGCATTTAAACCAGGACCTTGGCTTCCTGGCTTGGTCTGGCACCTGCCTCACTGCTACAACCTTGTCTGGCGAGCTGGAGCCTTGCCCAACTCTGTCACCATCCCTGGCCCTGCTTTGCTGTCCTTGTTTGCGCAGTGGGGGACCGTGTGTTGTGTCGGCAAGGTCACGGCCCTGCCTGTCACCCTCCACACCTGGCCGGCCTTCCTGCACGGAGCAAGGACAGCTGGAAATGTGAGATCTTCAGGCAGGATTTGTTTTGAAGCTGAGAAAACACTGCTTATATCTTTAAACCCCCTGGTTTATCAGGCAGCATGCTGGTGTGCCTATTGTTTAATGCGCTGCTCAGGCAGGGGAATAAGTCTCAACATATTCTACTTCTTTCTAATCATGGAGGAACAGACATCCTCATCTACATTTTTGTAAACAAAATGACAAGTGTACAAATAATTAGATGGCCTGAATCTTTTTGTATTTGAGGTAGAATCCCATGTAGACATAGAAAAGGAAAGCATAATGTGAGAAGTATGTTTTACCAGAAGTTATGAGGTAAAAATTCAGTTTGATGTAGCGAGTAGCCATTCCCCTTCTGTGCAATGCTACAAGAAGTCCAAGTGAACAGGAATACTACTTTGGATGTTTTTCATTCCTATTGACTAATTTGGGGGAAATCCCTTATAAGTCAGCATTTTAATTAAATTCTTAAGGTAAATCTTTCTAATATAAGCATAGTTGATTTAATATAGATGTATATCTTGTGCATGTATTTTCAGATTAATCATAAATTTATTTTCTGAAAGTTGGAATTCTACATGCTGAAACGTGAACTTTTTGCATGCCAGAAAAGTGAATTTTTGAGCTATGCTGCTGTTTGTAGCCGTAGAGAAGCAAAGAAACTATGTAGACACATGCCTGTTTATGAATGTACATATTGCTTTGAGGAAACACCTCAATTTGTATTAATTTGAAATTGTTTGTGAAACATGCCTGCAATTGGTGCTGTTGTTCTACCCTTAGGTACTTAGTTCTTCTGGTCATCTTCTATGATTCAGTACTGCAACCTGCAATAATTAGCCATGTTTTGTCTGTCTCTATGTCCATCTGTCTTCCTATCATCAGGCATATATTCTTGCTCCTCACCCATTGCCAGCCAATCTCCCTTATTTCTTCCGCATCTAAATAATTTTTGGTCAATATGCCATATCCAACTGCCCCATTTCTTTCCTTCTTTCATTGATCACATTGACTTATTCCTCATCTTAAATTATTCAGTTGAAAGGTGAGAAATATGAAACCAATATGAAACACCGGGTTTGGGCGGTTCATGGAACATCAATATGACCTGGGTTATGTTTCATTTCGGTCAACAATAAGTCATCTGCTGGTGTGTATAGGAGTAGTTGTGTTTTATTCTAAAAGCACTTTTCGGCTGTGGGACTCTGTGTTAGACACAGGAAAGCAAGTGAGATCTGATTTGCAGTTGTACATCTTGAAAAGGACACATCTGCTCCGGTGTTTAATAACTTCTAACTGTCATATAGCTGATGGTCTGTAAATGTTTTCCAAGACATGAATCAATTACCTTCTCAAGGAGATATGAACAGATTACACGACAGGTGTTGCTATGCATTCTTCACATTCTGGAAAAGCATKTGTAATCAGTAAAACTGCTGTGTGTACCTCTCAATCTTAAAGCAAAATTTATAATTCTGGTCATAAGTTTCCATTCTGTTTGAAATACTCCAGAAGAGACAGAAAATAAAGTCATTCCATGGACACCTGCAAAAAGCCCCTCAATTTGTGCTGTCATGTATAATTATTGTTATGTTGGCCATGCAACAGAAGCAGCAGGCAGCTGATATGTTGTGGCTTACTTCTGTGCATAAACTTTTTTCAGTATTTCTGTGACTCATGGTCTTGTTTTAGGACAAGTTCCCAGTGAACCGTTCCTTTTCCTTTTGAATATGTGTGGTAGGCTAGATTCTATTTTAGAAAAGTGACTTTTTTAAAGGCCCTCTGTCAGGGCAGGATGTTGATTTCAATTTACAATTTTCACATAAAAGTTCTTTATCTACCAGCTCTGCAAACTTGTTCTGGTTACTTGGAGTCAAGGTTGGGCAACCTTCAGTACTAAAGATACATCACACAGGATGTAGGTACCAGTCACAAAAATTGCTTCACACTGCTTGCAGACCTGGGACACTAATTAACAGTTCTGTTAATGATACATGAGACAAAGCAGCCAGGTAAATAGATGAGACTAAATGCAGAGAGAGCAGAAGTTTATGGTAGGAATGCACTACTTCCATAGAAACACTTCTCTGACTGCATTTCCATTTTAGTCTTATTAGTTTAATTAGGAATGACAATTTTTCCATTTTAAAATGTGCCTGACAGAAAATGAGCAGGGGTAGGAAGAACCTTACAAAAGGAGAGGGCAGGATAAAGGCAGAGCAGGGTACAGGTATTCCCTAGCAGATGGATTTTTGTACACACAGCATGAGTCAAAGCCATCACGGGCCTTAAGTCTCCTGAATCCCTTCGCTCCTGTTAATTCCACTTCTTAAGTGTGTGGGAAGCAGCAAGCACGAAGACATTTTGCTGTTGAAGAAGAGGAAAAATCTGCTGGGCTTTACTCAGAGCCACATGAAAAGAAGGAGAGCTTGCTTCTTCGTGATGTTACTTGTCACTGTCTAAGCATGTTATCCTCTGTGTGTGCTAAACCATTTGTTTTCCATGCGTCATGGCTCTGGAGCATGGGAAATAACATAAAAACTGGTATTACAGTCTTAATGTATGAGGAGAGTTTCTGACTATTAGCTGAATTGGCACAGATTTCTTTTTCTAGCAGAGGGCATCACTCCATGRACTAAAAGCAATTAGGAAAAAATAGGATCACAGTTTATTTTTCTCACAGGTTTGTAATAGGTGCTGAAGCTTATCTGCTGGCCTTTCATCAGATCAGTGTGTTTTGGCAGAAGSTTTTGTGTCTTACAAAGGCTGTGCCATATGGGATCCCAGCTATGCTGACTTTGGAAAATGCCCCAAAGTCTTACACAGCAACAGAGTATTGAAACATTGCATTTTATACCTGCCATTGTGCTCAGAAATCAAGGATGTTTCCCCAAACATTTATGGGCTGTTGGAGAAGTATAATACCCATTTGAAGCAACACCGAAGATGTTTCCAATAGACCTACTGTTTACATCGCAGCTGGCTGGGGAAAGATCCCTGTACATCTGCCATCTGCCAAAGGGGATAATGTGTTTTGTAACCGGCATTTCTTATTAATATTGTAGGCAGCAAACCTTGCAGATAGGGCAGGAAACAGAAATAGGACTCGTGGTCTGATCCCAACTGCTGGTGTTTTGTGCAGCCCTTGGAAATTGGCTTAGGCTGTCTGGCCTACTGACTTCTTACAGTGTGTAATCAGAATAATTCTGTACTGTTTTGTCATCTTCTGGTGGAAAAAAAAAAAAGCTCTATGTCTTTATGTAAAACAYGCTGTGATGAAAAGCTGCCTATGAACCAAACTAATTAATGCCCATGTAGAAAAATTCAACGGCATCATTGAGACTTTAAACTAAAGTAAGCCTCACTTATTAGAGAAAGGGGATCTTAGTGATACTCCTGCTTTTGTTCCTATCACAGTCAACAGCAAAGTTGACTGTGATCCTCAGCCTGCTTTTATGGTCAGCCAGTATTGATGAGCTCTATAAGTTATAAGAGAGTGAAACAAAGGTCACTGCCTTCTGTGTGGGCTCTCCAATAACCATTTTTAACAGTCCCTTCCTTCAAACAGCAATGCTTTCCCACGGAAACTTGCAGAGAGCAGAGAACTGCTTTACACTAGCAGATATTTAGACTGCAGTTCAAGGCTTTGAGATTCTTCATCTGGCACTGATGATATCTCTTTGTAGCTTGAGCTCCACAACTCAGACAAAATGTGCCAAAGTGAGGCAAACGCTTCTTGCTGTGGTGTTGTGGTGCACCTACTGCTGTGTGGTTGTCTTGGGTGATAATGTATTTGGCAGAGAGAAAATACCTCTGTGGGGATAGCAGAGAGAGGGGCTTTTTGGTGTGAACTCATGTCCCCCTTCTTTTTGTGGCTTCTTGTCTGTTGGTGAATTTTAAAGAAGCCCTTGAGGATTTGRCACGGAATAAAAGCACTGTGTGAGCTTCCCTAGCTGAGACTATCCCTTCACCTTCCTGCACACCCAAACCTGGGCTGTGCTGCTTGTTTTTCTCTCAGCTRGACCAGAGAAGGAACTTGCATAAGGAACAGGGAGCTGGAAATTGTCGRTATTCCAAGAGTCACTTTTCCCTGACATTCTGATTTAGGATATCTCTGTAAAACTCTCTCCACCCAYGACAGGTAACTAAAATTTTATAATTGTTGCCACAAGCAGCTTAAGTGGTTATTCAGCATTGTAATAGCTCATGCAGACTGATCTCCAGAAGCCATCAGTTTGCTCTGATGGACTTAGACATTCTTGTGATGAGTAGGATGCAAGCTGGATTTAGCTACTAGCTTCATTCTAAGCATTGCTGAAACTTTCTTGTCAAACTGATGGGATTGTGCCTCTTTTCTATGTATTATGTTTAATAAGTACATAATTAGTACAAGGGGGTACTGTTATTTGGAATTCAGGAGTTGATTTCTATTATTTACCTATTTGAAAAAACTTTGCATCTATTTTTGCCCTGGTTTAAGTTCTGATATAGCAAAGGATATTTCCCTCCAATATAAAATCCTGCCAGTACCTAAGACCTGCCTTATTTGCTTTTCTACAGCCAATAATTTTACTGTCACTAATTATGCTCCTCTTTTATCAGAAAACCTATTGTAAGAGATCTTCACTAACCATTTAACAACCTCAGCAGATTTATAGTAACTGTAGCTTTGGCAGTGCTACCAATACATTTTCATGGTTCTATCATACACTAAATCTTTGATAGCTGCCTTTGATAATTATGGCATAGACTATTACATGGTAGAGAGGGACAAGAACACGTGGAGCAAGGAGGATGAGCAGGAAGTGGAATTCCTACCTAGAACAGGCACCTCACACTGTACAAGCTTGAACACTGCTATTACCAAAGGCTCTTTATCTTTAGTGCGGGCAATCCGGTAAGGAGACAACTCAGTAGTTCCATTTCAGTGTTCTTCCCAGTCCTGGACCCTTATGACTCCTCAGCCGAGGTCAGGGAGAGCCCCTGTCTTGCTCTCACAGAGGGCCAAGAGTTACAGCTGATACACAATGGACAGCAGGAGGGCAGCCAGAGGAAACTTCTTCAGCCTGGGTGGGAATTTGATGTCTGTTTGTGCAGTGGCCACACAGTGTTAACAGTGCTAGAAATACAGGTTTTATTGGACCTTACAGAGACAGCATCACAGCAAGACTCTTTATGTAAGGGCAGTTTGACTGTGCTCTTGCCCTCTCCTGTAGTTATTAGGTCGAGAAGGCAGCTAGAAATAACTAAAAGCAGTAGGATTTTACTTTTTCTGGGTATGAGTTACTGAGCAGATACTTTTGGTATCTTCAGTCGATATATTCAGTTCTTCATGTCTGTTTAATGTTCTCAGTGCTGTCTGCCCTTGAGAAGACCTGAAGGTATTTGAGATCTCTGGGCGTGCTGAGGTGTTTCAGAGCTAGTCCTTAGTAACTGTGTTGGTGTATTTCCCTTTGCTCCACTGAAAGGAGCACCCCAGGCTGGGGTAGCTCAGGTACAAGCACAGACTTGTTGCTGTGTTAAGTGTTAATGGATAGATTGGCCTGTCTGTAATAGATACTCTTTGGAATAATTGCTTGCACTGTATTAGAATAAGGAATGGGCCAGAAAAGTAAACAGTCTCTGAGAAACCAGTAGCTGATCAGTAGTGGAGCTGTATTTGTTCACGTACRTTTCAGAATAACTTCTGGGCTCTAAAGAGTTCAAAACAAACTGTTTTGAAAAAGACTGTCGTGCAGGAAATAGTAGTGCTAAAAAGTTTCCATGGGGTAATGAGTCCTGACTGTTTCAGAGAATTCCCCAGTGTTTGCTCATGTGTCATTGGAGTATAAACTTCTGAAGACTTTACCTGCTCAGATTGTTATACCCTTTCAACCTCTTCAGCTTGCCATATGTGTGATAACTTGGCATTTTTGATGTTTCTCTCTGCAGTGGCAGCTAGAACCTGGGGCCTCTTTGTGTTGGTGCCACAGCTTTGCTCCACAACCTGTAACCTCACTGCCAGGCTTTGTACAGTCCTGCCTTCTGACCTTCCCTTGTACCCCATCCGTGTAAAGCTCTCTACTTGATTTTTTTGCATCCTTTGGATTCAAAGACCTACTTAAAACTGGGAAGGCCTGACTTGCTGGTTTACTTGATCTTATTCTAATAGGGTTGCAGGGGTTATGCTGGTGGAAAGCTGCAGGGATGTGCCTGTGAATCAGGCACAGGCTGTGGGATCTATAATTGGCATCCACTTTTGTGGAGGGGGAAAGGTTGAGACTCCGAGGGCTGTCTGGGTTTGTCTTCATCTGATTGAAACAATGAATGTATTTTGGTTTGTTATTACTCCTCAAGCAGTATTATGTCCCCAAACTTATTTCAAGCACAGAAAGATTCTCCAGTAGGAACAAGCTCTGGAAATTTTTTCCAGTAATGTTTAGTACAAGACTTTACCAATGGTGAAATTTATCAATTACCAATACTCTACTAACACTCTTGCAACATGGCAATTATCACTTCTAATATCACATAAACAATGAGTTATATTCACAAAGGTTTGTCATTTCTCCCACTTCCCTGTTGAGTAGGGGAGAAGCAAAGAAAATTCCATTACTATTGAGGAGGAGGAGGAATAAAGWGGAATTCCTGCTTTTGCAGCAGCAGCTGCTGATAGCAAGGAGTCAAAAAAGTTAGTGGCTCTGGGGATGGCATGGTTGCTGCTGCCCAGGGGAGCAAACCTTTGTGTATTTTATGGGTACACACAAATACCACTTTATGCAGTCCTCCCATGTCACTTGAAACTGGAGAAGTCTACACAGTACCTCAAATCCCTGACATTTAAAAAAACCAAAAGAAGGTGCTAATCCCATTTTCCTTGAAGCTCCATCCACAACGGTGTTATGTTTTGTTACGTGTGGCTTTGTTAGTGTTTTTTTAAGGGGCAGTAAAGCTATAAAATTTTTCTCCTACTTCGCATTTTTCGTGCGATAGGATTTAACATGAAATTCTGGTTTGTTTCACCCTTTGAGAGCCCGTCCGAGTGATTTACACAAACTTTTACAGAGGCACCACCATCTCTGATGCTTTGTTAGGAAGCCAAATCCCTCCAGGTGGCTTAGACAGATGCTCACACCTCGACTACGCCCTAGTTTGTATACTGCTCTAATAGTTACTAATTACCTATTCAATGTCATTACCACGTTTCTGGTTTTGGCACAGAACTACAGAGCAAGTTGCAACAGCCACACAGAAAGATCACTGCGTATTCTGCCAACATCAGAAAATAAGAATTGTTAGGGTGCTTGCAAGGTATGCTGAGGAGTCAGTCAGTGTGTGTACTTAGCTCTTAGAATGTGTGTTTGTTTTGGGCTTTCTGCATTCTTTGTGATTTGTTTCTTCACTGGAATTGAAGAACCTGAACGATTACTTCTTTCTAGCGGCTAGAGAGCAGATGTACTTCGGGAAAACYACATTTTTTTTATAGCTTGAGATCACTCAGCGAACAAAATGAAATCTCCTTGATCTCCTTGGACATTCTGCAGAAATCTGTGAATTTTCAGAAGGCATATGTTAAATACTATTCCAAGTCAAAGTTACTATGAAAAAAAACCCAAACAACCAAAAAAAAACCGCAAAACACAAACAACTTAGCCGCTTATATTGTTAGAAAGTATTTACTGTGGAAGGAAATAATGCCTAGCAGATATAAAGGACAATAAGATTTTATTACTTTTCATTAATCCCCCTGATCCCGCTGTGTATGTGAGACCCATCTTGTATCAGGGTTTTAAACTCTGTCAACTCCCTTATTCATGACCCTTTCTGAAAAGTGGTTTGTAGTGAATGTCCTGTAGAGGGAGATGGTTTCAACAGGGCTAAATATCTGGGCCAGAGCTCCATGTTAAGGCAGATGCTTCCAGTTTTGAGGCTAACACAGCTCTGTGGGTATGTGCCAGAGCTGCACTGCGCAGGGTAACCACACATGAAATACCTTTCCTTGCAGATTGGGTAGAACTTCGGGTCTGATTAATTGTACGTCTGCAGCAGGAAGTTTTCCTGGCATAAGATGATTAGTGGTGTAATTTGTCTTGGGAGCATTGCTATGCTGATAACAGACTGGTTTATTTTTATAAAAAGCAACAGTGGGAGCACTTAAGAGGGTTTGGCTGGCTTTGTTAAACAGAAAAAAATTTATAGTAAGAAGTCAACCAGTCCCCCTCTAGTAAGATCTTATCTAGAGTGGAATACTTAATTTTTACATTTAAATTGCTGTTTAGTTTTCAGAGTTCACTTCCACATGAAAGATGCAATTAATAATTACCAAAGCTATTGTCTGGACTCTCTTTGAGGCAAAAATCCWTGTGTTTGAATTTATCTACTCATAGACAACTTGCATTTTGAAATGTGTGTTTTTTGTCTATACAATCTAGTGACTCTAATTCCTTTGTCCTTCTTGGTTTACAAATAATCCCAGGAAGAATGAGAGTACTGCTCAGTGTGAATAAGAGTAAAGGAATGAAGCCCATCATCCATGAAAGAAAGCACAAATTCTAGATCACAGGACTTAAACCCAGCCCTTTACTGCTGTCAGTAGGGAGCAATGTGCCTGAGTCAGAATAGCCCAATCCTATGTCTTAATCATCATATTACAGAGATTTATTTGACTTATTGTGTCCTCAGTGGTGCTTTCTGGAAATGTAACTCTTTTGCACAGAAAAAAAGAAATCAAAGCTTTCTTATGGGTTTTTTCATGCAGAATTGTGGGGAAAGTTTGTTTCCTTGTAAGTTCATCGGGGAAATTGTGTGAGGTCAGGTAACAGCAACATTTAGCCTTAGGCTTTTAGTCCTTTTAAATAAGAAAGGAAGAAATTTTGTATTTGTGGGTGAGAAAGGGCAGCAGCCAAATAGGATCCTGGGGTAACTTTGCAGCAGGTGTCCTTGGGGTCAGCACTGCCAGGAACACTGGGTATACTGTTCTCTGTTGTGCTTATTTTTGGACGGTGTCTTCTGACTTATGGACTAACATTTACTATAGGGCTAAATCAGAATGGAAAGTCAAAGTATTCTGAAATGGGAATACATGAAATTCTGCTTGCAGGCTAAATAACAAAGTGTACTGACTTTGTTTTAAAAACATAAAGAATTCTATTTAGCCTCTCTTAGAATAAAGTTGTCTGCTTAAAATTTCATTTTAAAGTGTTACATTTTTATAATTATTGTCCATGTCTTGGCTAAGTTAAGGGCATGCAGATGTACTTAGAATGCTCCATGGCTTTAATGGAAGTAGGAATTGAAAGTACTTGGAGCCAGTACATTTGTTGTTACCTAGTCAAGGAAGCTGGCAAATGATGTTACAAATTTTGGAAGAATTGTGGTTTTGCAGACAATGAGAGCAGTAGTTAGAGCAATACAATGTCAAGATAGTACTGCTGAGAACATAATTATGACCGGGCTTCTGGTGCTTAACTGATAAGTAATATTAAAACCTCAAATAAATTATAATTGTAGGATGATAAACAGCCCTGAAGTCTGACATTTGCGAGATCAAAAAGACCATGGGAGATCTTGCATATTTCTTGTTTAAAGCAACAATTGCATGACACAGTAGCTGTAGGCACTGTACCATCCAGGCAAACAAATCTTTCAAAGATACTCTCTGGTTTGGAAGTAACAGTTTGCAATACAAGCTCTGGAAATCCAACAGAGAAGAACACTTGCTTAGAATGCTTACATTTGGAAATTATAAATTTCTATAATAATATTTTTTATTTTTTAAAAAATGTGCTCTATTATTATTTTTTTAAAGTTACATTTACATCACCAGAAAGCCTTGTAAGTGCCTTACAATTATCCTATGTGCTGGCTGGGATTTTTTTAATAGACAAAATCAGCTGACTTTGCTTTGCAATTATATTGCAGCGAAGTGGGTTTGGCTTAAAATATTCCTTTCTAGTACATTTATTCATATAATGTTATTTGCAATTTTTCTTGTACAAGATTTTCTTTTTACTTTGGTACTTGGAAGTTGGAAGTGTTCTGAGAATTAGAATTAGATTTTCACTGAAAAATCATATACCTGCTGAGTACTTTTGTGTTACTTTGATTATTGTAGAAAAGAGTGAAAAATGGGAAAATGGTGACAAGAGCACTTGTATGTTTTCACCCTAACCAGCTTGAGAACTGCATGTTCTCTTGTTGTTGGCACCTGGTACAAAAGGTTTGCTTGAGAGCAGAGGGATGCCCAGAATGCCTGCAGAAAATTCAGATTAGAGCAAGGTGATCCGATTTTATGAACAGTTATTGCTTTGGAGTGAAAAAGTTGTTTGTAGCTACTGCCTTCTCTATGATTAGAATGGAACAGGCAAGTTCACTTCCTTGGAATTTTGTCATTTTATTTGTAGCTGTTCTTAGTTTGCTTTGCAAATGTTTGCATTGCTGTGTGCTCTTAAAATTAAATTACAATGCTGTAATATCGAACAGTGATAAGTTTCATAGTTATGCACACATTGGCAAGGAGCCGCGATACTGCAGGAGGTGAGACGGATGTCCAGTAGGTAGGCAGATGAAATGTACATGACTACAATAGAAGAAAAGGCTATTAAAACGTAATTTCTGAGACTTGGTAATTTTAAGGGAGTGATTTTGCAATTGCATCCTGGTGGAAGTGCTCATTCTTCACAGAAGTACCTTGTAATACTCTGAAGACAGTTGGGCATCCTGCTGTCTCTTTTCAGTTGATGTTTAACTGGGATAATTTTTGAAAGAGAGAAAATGTAAGATTAGGTACCTAAAAATGTAAAATAACTGCTTGAGACCTACAGACAGAAACTGACAAAAGTAATTTTTTTTAAAACAAACAAATCTCAATCCTTGTCTTGTTGTAACATGAAGGTGGTGAAACCTCAGAATAGATGGAAAGTTAATACCTTTGTGTGTGCAGCTTTTCTTCCTGAAAATCTTTCATAAAGCAAGAGTTTTCATGCAGCAGTAGAAAAGTGAAATGTACTTGGTCTTTTGTAATATTACAAAAGATCTTTGCTGTGGTTTCTTCTACCATTGTTTGTATCTCCTCACTGCTTCTGGGGAATGGGAGTGATGATGTGAAACTGAGTCCAGCTCCAGATCTGGGCTTAAAATTCTTATGTACTTTTGGCTTTTGTCATTAAGAGTAGCAGTGATCAAGCTACAATGCAGTTGCTCTGTAGCTGTCTATGCCAGCTCTCCAAATTGCTGACACCTCTGCTGTCATATAAATGGTATTTTCAAAAATATCTGAACAAAGTACAGATATTAATTGAACAAGTTGTCTTTTGTCTAACATCACTGAGACTTCCATTACCCAGAAGGAGCCTCAGTGTGATGTGAAGAGAACACATTTAACTTAATTTTAGGGATTTAATGCTGGGGTTTTTTTAAATTAAGTAATTTATAGTGATTGCAGGGTGGGAGAAGAAGGCATAATCTCCGTTAAAACACTGAGGAATAATGAGAGAAAACTTAACAGGCAAAGCCTTTCCAGCACCAGGAGAGGTCTGGAGCCAGGAGAGGACATGTTCCTGCAGCCCGAGGCTATAGGCCAGTCACACATTTTTAGCTTTCCATAAACTGGGCAGAGGAGGCCTCTTGAGATATTAAGCTTAAGTATTCCCAAATAATCATAAAACCACTTCAGAAATGGAAGTTTTGAGTTTTTCTATGATATAATAACATAATTCAAAGGAAGACAGGTAACTTTAGGGATCCTGACTTCATTCAGTGTTTTGACCAATTTCAATACGATTATTTCTTATATTTGACACTTCTATGTGTTACTAAGGCCTTTTTCCATCTAAAACTTCTGGTTGGCATACACATAAATCTCATTTTACAGTTGATTTGATGCAGTGTGCCCCCCATCATGTATGCAAACATCTGCTTGTCCCTTTAGCAATATCTATATGAAAAGTACAACCAGGATGAAGGCAGCAGTGAAAACTGATTTAGTAGGGAAAGGATTAATTCATGACAGGAATGCCTTTTTAATATTAAGGGGTAAATAAAGGAAATTGTTGGGGTCTTAACAGCTGGCCAAGTGTGTTCAGAAAGACTTCCAAGCTCCTACAGCAATTAATCCAGATCAAGAGAGGATTAACTTTGAAGTTTAAAATATACTCCAGGCCTGAGGAGGAGCCATTGCAAAGTGCTCATGAATGGGGTAGAGAGCTGATTTGTAAGAGTGGGAGTTAAGTTATAGATATGAAATCCGGATTTTGAATTTGCAGGCTGGACTTTTACATCTTAATCTTCTGTAGTAGATCAGTAGCCTGAGTGAATATGGAGTGAAAAATATCTTAGATCATCTTAGACTACTATAGACTGTAAGAGATGGAAATTACTTGACTTGCTATGTTTATTGCCAGAGCCAGAAATTTTAGTTTTTCAACCTTTGGTAATCGAGATTTCTTAAACTGACCAACAGGAAACTTGAAAAACTTGAAATTCTTTTGGCATTCTTTTGCAATTTCCTACGATTTTAGTTTGGAAAATAGGTTAGTATTTCTTTGAATGGAGCTCTTGGGAGTGGGAAAATATCTATAATGAGCAGAATACGTTGTTCACTATAGAGTATATCTTGGAAATTAACCTGCAGATGTATTGGTAAAATTGTTACGAATTTCTGAAGACTAATTTTTTTTTTCTGAAAATAAAACTCAATAAGGTGTTTTATTACAACCATAAAGGTTAATTGAGATAAAAATGTGTATTATAATGTCAACCACAGTAAATGGCCAGCCATATGGAAAAGATTATAGTTTTTTTATTTGACTTGTCTGAGCTAAAAAAATTATAGTGAGATTTTCRCACTTGAATAGGAAACTTCCTCCAGTCCTCCTGTTGTGGCTTTGCATTTTGACGGGAATATCCTGTTCTCAATTTTTCCCAATGTTTCTAAGAGGCTCTTTGACTTTTCTCTGCTGATTTCTTTGTTTTAAAACAATGAAATGCCTACTGCCATCTTCATTCTTTTCACTGTCTTCCTTCCTTCCCTCAAAAGCCCAAAGTGAAGCTCTTAAGGCAGAGGGAACTGAAACCCCTGACAGCTTCCCCCTGCAGACCAAAAGTAGCTCAATCTTTGTGTTTGCACACAAACTTCAGGTGTCCTTTTTGACCTGGACATATCCTTTTGTAAAACTCTCATGCACCTTGATGGAATTGTGCCTGCTGTTGTCTGTAATGCCAAGAGCCTCTAATGACAACAGAAAACTGAGGAAAGGTATTTGGGAGAAAACACTTGAGCTCGTGTGTCCGTACTGTCTTTTGTTAAGCCTTGCTATGTGATCTCAGATTAGGGGTCAGGACAGTGTGTTTCTACCACAAATCCTTCTCCAGCTGTATGAGAGGTAGAGAACAGAGCTGAAACTGTTCGAAACAGTTTCACCAAGCAGCCGTGGATGTATCATTACAATAGACACTGATAACTTTGATGCATTGGAACGGGAAGAAGGCATTTAGTTTCAGATGAAGTGGAAGGGCGTGGGAGATGGGAATGGAGATGGAGGTGTGATCATCAGAGCCTCTTCCAATGAAGACTTCTGTGTCATCAAACAAATAGAGCAGCAGGAGTACCAACAAAACAGGACTCTTGCTTTGAATGTCAGGCTGGAGAGGAGGGTGAGGAGGAGGAAGTTCATCTTGCACAAAAGGACAGAGGTGGTCCAGAAAAATCCTCCTGGATAGAGCTGATAGCTAAGAGCTTAGGCTGAACAAGATCCTGAGGGAACAAAGGATCTTACTGTAAAGTACAAGCTAATATTGCTTTTTCTTGTTTCATTTTCCTTTTTGTACATTGTCGTTTGGAGTTTAACATTTTGCTGTGCTAAATTCGGATTTACATTTCCTTGTTTGAGCATCTCTCATAAAGCACGATCTTGGGTGAAGTTAATAGGATTTTTGCTACTGTTGCCTGAGTCTAGACTTATCATTAGATCTATGCCATAACGTGCTTTAGAATCTCCTAAGGCAAGGTCTTCTGAGCAGGATTTTMAGTGGTGTCCTGCTCGGCCTGGAGAGCAGGGATGGGGGCTTTGCCCAGGAGGAGGCTGTAAGTCAGTGCCTATTTGAGCTAGACAGGCACTGTTCTCCCCTTTGGGATAATGTTGAGGGCTTTCAGAAATGAAACTGCGTTGGAATCTTGCCCAGACCAGAGAGCTGATGGTGCAGTCTGGAGTTTAAGGGCTGATATTGCTGAGAAACCTGTCATAGGAGAAATCTCCTGTGTGTGAATGCACTGCTGTAAGAAAACGAGTAAACTGTTCATGCTTCTGGCAACATCCAAACTCACACAGTTGTTATTGTTTCTTATTTCAAATACATTTTCTTTTCTAATCTGCAAGATAAGATAAATAGAAGATTTTATGCAACTATAGCATTTTTTAATGTCAACTCTGTGCTGAGTCATTTATCTTTATTACCCACTAAAGCCTGAAAATTTGCACTTATTTTTCATACTATTTATTTTGGAAAATATACTAAAGTGCTCTTCTCTCACTAGTCTAAATAAAGAAGAACAACTTGGCATTTGTAATAATCCAACTGACTGACTTAGGGTGGAATAGCAATTCATTCAGCACAAGCCTAAACCAGGGGATTTCAGAAAAGTCAGCATCCCCATGTACTGCGGGAAACTACACCAGTTCAGGAATGCAAATATTTTAACAGAAAATTCTGCCAAACTTGGCCTGTATTGTGTATTAGCCCCTGGCTGGCTTAATTTATCTGGCACATGCTCAACTCTGACACTAGCTGATTATACTACTCCAAAGAAAAAAAAGAGGGAGGAAGTATGTAATCTGTGCACCACTGCTTTGTATACGTACCCCTTCTGTGTCAAAGAACAACATGCTGACAGATGGTACTTAGTCACCTGTTATGTCTGTTGTTTATATGCTTTGATCTAAAATTTATTTTGCTCTTCTTGGCAGCTGAGCTGTTTCTTAATCCATTGATAAAACCTGCTTAATAAGCACTTGCAAAGACACTGACATCACCAGAAACAGGCTGTGTTGGTGAAATCATGACGTGATGCCTGTAAACCCAAGAGAAGCCTTGTATTCAAGGCTTCAAGCAAAATGCTTTTTGGAGAAGCAAGTAACAAGCAGTTTTATTCTTGCTTTGCGTAGTTTAAGTCTGAGGCTTCCTTGTATTTATTTCAAGTGTGTCAAAAAGGAAAGGACAGTTCAAATAGCTTCTTTCCTATGAAGAATTTGTATCTTACCATGCTAGCAGCTTCCTTTTCTATGTATTAAGACTATCTGAAACCTTGTTTCGTCTTCCTTAATTATGTGTATAAATAGAATTTTCTTGTCATGGAACAGTTTTAAGAAGAGAGCCATTGCCTTGTTTCGGGGTGACTCTCTGTGACTAAAGAGAGGTGACCACTTGCCATGAGAAGTGTGGGGAGCTAAAACATGGTGTCTGTCATTTGGGCTTTTTCTGGGGATTATGTTTGGTTTTCTTGGGGTTTTCTGCAAAAGATACAGCTTTCTGGGTTTTTAGTTTGAGGGTCCTGTCACTCATTAAATTTGTGACTAATAAGAACCAGTTAGATTAATCTCAAAATATAAACCTTGGCAAGAGGGAGTTATAAATTTCTGGTATCTTGAGGACTTTATTGCATTAGCATTTTAGCAAGATGGAGTATTTCCTGCTAAGCTGCATGACCATCTCTGGCCAACTCGCACTGTCACCAAGGTTTCCTAAGAGTGCAGTTTCACTTGCCATCAGTTGGCTGGCAGGTCCCTTCATTCAATTATCAGGGCATATTTTGTCAGCATGTAAGCACTGTCTTCTGCCAGCTTTGGGAGCTTTCCAGTCTTGGAGACCTGCAAGAGTGCAGTGTAGGAAAACTGGCTTTTGTTTAGCATTCTCTTTGTCTGGACAGCTTGCCTGATGTCCTGTGCAGGAGTCTAGGTAATTAATTTAAACTAGTTGGGTACAACTAAGTGACATGGTACCGTAAGACATTGTCTCCTCTTTAGTGATCCATCCTCAAACAAAATATTGACGTTTCCACATGAAAGCTGTTAGATTCCCCTACAGGGAAATTGTGTTTATTTTAATGCAGGAAATACAAATTAATGGAGATTATAATTGTGGACAGAATTCTGGAGTGTTTAATTCTGAATCTGGCTGTATTAGGACATAGAGTGTTGCTGCTCAGATTCTCACTGAGTTCAGAACAGCTCTTCTGTCTTTTAAGCTAAACTGACAAGGAAGTTAGAATTTCTGTTTTTTTTATTGACCCTGTGACTGCTCACTTGAAAATAGGAGCAAAGTATTTTTATAAATGTTGCCATATATGATTATGTAAGGGAAGTATTTATAAGCATCTTTGTTCCTGTAATCTTTTTTATTTTGATAGAGCTAAATCTGCTAAAATTCCTGAGCAGATATTAAAAGTTAATTCAAATTTTACAATTAAAAAAAATTTTTAAATGTTAGACTTCTTTTTTTTCTTTCTTTTTTTTTTTTTTGTTAGGCACAAGAAAGGCTTATTTAAAAATATAGGCTCCAGGACTGCTGATTAAACTGTAAATTACAGAAAAGCATGTTAAGGCATGACATTGTTGCACAGTTAACGATCATTCTTTTTTGGCTTGTTGCCTCTAGAGGCATACTGAAAGGGGGAGGAGAGGGGGGTGAAGCAAGCAATTTAGAGCTTGTACTAAATAAATACTGATAGGTTTGAAAAAGAAAAACAAACACAAAAAAAAAAAACAAGCACAAAAGACAACAAACACAACCTTCCAGAAACTCCCCAAGCCCTGGAAATCCAGGGCAAAAATGCTCCCAAATCACAAAATGCTGTTCTCCATCAGATAGTTGTGCCTGCCAGACTTGGGGACATGTGAAGTGCCAGACATGCCATGTGTCACGCAGCCATTTGGGTGATGGCACTGCCAGGAGAGTCTGCACAGCTCAGAGAGGGTACAGCAAGGGGTGGATGAATGTTGGCATGGAATAATGCTTACCTAGAACTTGCTTTTTCTGGGAGGGGAAAATGGAATTTGCGTGTGTGTATTAAGGGAAAAGGTAATATATATTTTATCTCAGGCAGTTCTCCATTGAAGAACAAGAATTAACTTTGTGGGGTCTTTCTTGCTTTCCTCTTGGGAAGGCTTTGGGTTTCCACATGGGATGATGTGATGAACATGAGAGAAAAAAACCCACAATCTAAACATACAATTCATGTATTTTTTTAAATTAGTTGTAATAAATGTCCATCCTCTCAGTAATGAATACTGTAAATGTCCATTCCTTTGAAGTTTAAAGAATCTGATCTTTAACTTCTGACTGATGAATGTACACATTTAAGTGGTGTGAGAAAGTGAATGAATTGGGGAAGCACTTAATAGTTTCAGTATTCTTCTTTCTCTCCTTCCTTTACTTCTGATAGTATCCCATGAAACAGTAGGCTAGATGGAGAGAGATTTTCTTTCCTCCCTGTCTACCACTTCTTCTGCCAACATCCCAGCTCTTCTTTCTGACTCCTTTCTGTTAGGAACCCTTTCCTGCTCTCTCTCGCTCAGATGCCTTCCCCACCCACATACGTACTTGGATCTTCAGTCAAGTCTGTCCTTGCTCTCGTGCACATGAAGAGTTCAGTTGCTGCTTGCACCTCTTCTTTCCCACAGATCTCCAGAAGCTCCATGAGAGTCCTTTCCCTCACTCCTTCACATCTCTCCCTTCATTGTGTAACATTACCTGTGCCTGTTCTGCTTCCTACTGCTGGTACAGCGACACCGAATTTTGCCACCCCTAGTTTAGGTTGAAAAATTAAGTTTTGTCTATGTTGACACAAGTTAGTTCCAGGTATAGCAGAAAGCAGCTCTGCATTGATATTCATGCAACTCAATGTCCGTGAAGTTAATATCCTTATTTAAAATCTGCAGTGGAGAGAGATCCCAGCGAGCCAATCCTCAGACCACAGGCAAGGAATTACACATTTTCAGGGCTTTGGATGAGGCCAACTATGTTGTAGTTTTATATGAAGAATCTTAATGAGAAGATGCAGTGGTAAATAAAGCAATTTGTGCTGTAATTCCATATTATTTAGGGGTTTTTTTCTTGATGATGTTCCCACACATATGGAATTTAAAGTGTTTTAACTTTAACATTTTCCAAGTAATAAGTTATCGTGATTGATGCTCTAGCATCTAAAAAAGATGGAAAAAAATTGAGATCATAGTTTAAACTAGATTCTTAGCGAAATGTTGTTGTGAGCATTTTTACATTTTGACACTGAAGTTGTCATCTTGGATTGCACCGCTGGCAGTCCTCACAGATGATCGAGCCAATTCACTTTCCCAGAGTGTCTTAAAAATAGAATATCTTGTCTACTACCATCTTCTGATTAGAAACTATTGTTTTACAGCTATAAAGAAAAGGGAAATACTTAAATTCAGATTGAAAACACATGCTCAGCTGGAGAGAAAGGGATAAATTCAACATCTGTGTATCTACCATATATTTAGGGCTATGGCCATGGAAACTTAAAGGAGTATTTCTGGTTTGGGTTTTGTCGGTGGTGGTTGTTTTTGTTTTATTCCTTTTAGATAAGCAGATCTTAATAAAAACTTATGAGGTTTTTTTCTCTCTTTACAACAATAATGATGAATGTGACAGAGTAACAGGCAAACTGGCTGCAATGCACATGCTGACGAGGGAGGCCTAGGCCAGGAGTCAAACATTCCACATCAGTCTGCAAGATTAAAATGTTTGTAGTTTAGCGTTTTACATGGTTTTGATTGGAGTCTATCCAGATATTTGCATGCAAAGAATTATTGCTCAATGACAAACTGTGTTGATACAATCTAGGATGTCGGGAAATTTCCACTCTAGTATGGTCCTSTGCCAAGTATGATACCTCTCGGGAATTATAAAATAAATGGTGCRTTTTGGCCTCGAAAGATCAGTGGACAGCAAATGCAATTTTCTATAATTTGGAAAAATCACAGTTTCTGTTTCCCTAATCGGAGGCAGTTATCATTGTTACAAGTTTGTGCTAGGATCGTAATGCAAAAAGCTGAAACCCTGAACCATCTTGCAGGGTTTGTAAAATCCTCCTCCCCTTAGGAAGAAGGGTCTGTACAAATAGCATTACTTGGGCTATGTGTGCTCCAAAGGGTGATTCTGCAAATGTGGTGCTAAGTAGCGCCTTCTTCCCAAGCAGTCCAGATACCAGTGGGAAATTTTCTTTGTGTGCTCTGGTAGCTMATAATTCCATTTTAAATCTGATCTTCTCCCCTTTATCCTGTATATACCCTAGCTGAAACCAGGACAACTTTCTACTGTATAAATACTATTTTGAGCTTTGTTAGTGGACACTTGTTTCTCAGTCTCACTCACCTCCCAGAGCTCTCCTTCTCATGACAAAGCCACTGAACCTTTGGGTGACAGTAACCCACTCCTACAGTAAGTGCAACTTATCTAGTAGGACAGAGAGATTATTCCATAAAGTTTCTTTTAAACCTTTGGGAAGCTACAATACTGTGAGGAACAATCTGATGCTGAAGAGCATCTGTAGGAATGTTCTGCTTCAGGAAGCCTGAGCTTACTGGGTTGATGTGTATTTGACAGAAATGTTTGAAGGAATGCAGATCTGACTGTTCTGGATTTTAGCACCAGCTACTGAAAATAAGTCATGCCAGATCAGTAAGGGAGTTCTAGCATGAAGTACCTAAGAGCTCCTCAATGAGCTAGACTTAAAGCTAATAGTATTAGGTGTCCTGCAGTTTTGGTCTCTACCTACCTTCCCAGCAGAATCTGCATAGAGGAAACTAAGCCTGAAGGAGAGGTGTGAAAATTAAGCATGTTTGTTGTACATAACAGTAGCATTCCTCTGCCTTTTTGATAAAGGAAACATTTCAATGACATAAAATGTTAGTTTTCAAGCTGATAGGCTAAAAGAGAACGAGTCTCACAGTTTTCAAATCAAGTTTTGACTCTGAAAATTCATTTTTCTTAACTGGATAGGTTATATCTGGAATTTCAGTACTAATTTCAACGGGAATCTTTCATATTATTTAATTTGCTTGTACTCTTTGTAAATGCTTTTTTATTTGGCATTAAACCAATTGTAGGAACAAGGATTAGTTTGTGTGATTTGTGACGAGATTACACTTAGCATTTATTGCATTTCGTGTTTCTGTTGGAATATGCCTGACACCATGAAGTAAGTTGAAAAGGCTTAACTTTTAAAATGACAGCTGAAGTCTTAACACTGAAATCTCTTTGATGATTAGATGAAATGTTTTCTGTTGAGAAAGARCGATATGGGAAAAGAAAAAGGTGCTAGTGGGATTTAGGTCTCTGTCAACGTTTTAATTGCACAGCTCAYGGGTTTTAGTCACTCTGTTTAATCTTGCTTTGTGCACAGCTTCTCTTTGCTTCCGTTACATTCTTGTGTAGCTGCTGCTGCTGATCGCTGGGCAAATCACTTTAATGTAGTAAACAATAATGTTAGTACTACTTAAAAAGAGCTGGGGTTTATTTTGGTCTTGGTTTGGTGTTTTGGGGGGTTTTATTTGTTTTTAGGCACAGTGAAGGGAAAAGTTTTCAAAGTAACTTCTTAGTAGTTGGCAGGCAGAGGTTTATAAATGTTTTGTCAAGTCCTATGTAAACTCTGTGGACTCTGTTGCTTTGTGATGAGTTTTATTTYGTGGGCCTATTTGAATGGTGATAGCTCTTATGTGGTTTGTCCCATGGTTGCATTTCTTAAAATACTGGCCTTGTGAGGAAAAGAAAAGTGTCTTTGGTTTCAAGGCTTAGYTCTGTCTGTATGGAGCCAGCAATAGCACTTTTGACCTGTTCAACACCTTCTTCAAAACAACCCCCCAGCCTACAAGTAGACTGTCTACCTGTTGTGAAGCTCTTTGGCTGTTGTAAGACTCCTAGAAACAGCTAATAAATCTCTCAAGCTCTCAGGACACTGTTTTTAAGCAGGGGTWATATATATAAGCATAAATATGTACAATCCTGTGTCCTTTGTCTTGCAATCCTGAAAGGCTGAAAATGCCCACGTTTAAACTCAGTAAATACATTGCTAGTAGAAGTGAAAATACAGATTTACTAGCTCTCTAACAGTTCAATGTTGCTTATTTACATACTGAACTCCACGAACAATTTCATCTGTTTATAAACAGGATGTAAAGATGATGCTGCAGAAATCTCTGAGTGATGGAAACTGATCAAGACTTGGAAGAAGATGAGAATAATGGTGTTTTACTTTCTTTAGCAGCCGAGAGTCAGTCAATCTTGTTATTGTGATGATCTGAGCACATACGACTTTTATTTTCACAGACTAGCTGGGCTTGCTTGTAGCACAGTGCATTTTGTAGTTCGCACTGTCCTTTGAACTGTGAATTTCTTTCTTCATTTGCATTGCTTTTTTTCTCTCTTGTGTCTTAATTTTTAATGTCTTCCCCCCAAACCTCTCTGCCTCATTCTTTCTCCCCCAATTCTTCTTTGCACTTGTCATTCCTCTGTTTCTACTGAGGTGATTCTGCTGTGTSCTTGCTCAAAGGTTTGTGTGGAACGAGTTCCTGACCTTTCCACTTCCTTCGAGGCAGCGGTCACTTCCCAGCTGGCATAAACTGTGTAAATAATGTAGCTGGGAGCTCTAGGAACTGAGAGGGAGCAGAAAAACTCAGCAAGCCTGTGCTTCAGCCCAGGGCTATGTAGCAAGAGTGTGGGAACAGGGTTTTTTTTGTCTTTCCCTCTGCTTCAGGAGTTCTGCTGTTGGGGTGAGCAGCCTGGCACCTTGTTCTCCAGAGCATGCAGGCAGTRAAGAAATACAACATCCGACCTCCTTGGTCTATAGATGGCACCACAAAGTGCTGGCACCAGTAGGGATATCTCCACGTGATATTGTTTCATAGACTTTGCTGCAGGATATTTCAATAAGAGGGATAATAACTGGTTTGGGCTGACTGTTTTAATACCTATTTTTGTTATGGCCTGAATGACCAGCTACAATTTTCTGTAATTGCCAGTAGTTTTCCTTGGACTTTTGCAAGCTTTTTTCGATTAGCCTGCTTTCTGAAGACTTTTCAGGAAACAAATGTCTTTCTATGCAAGGGGAACAAGAAGTTAGATCTATGAGGACCTGAAAAACAAAAAAAATCTCCACATTCCTACAATAAAACAGCTATAACCCAATATTTTGTGTAGTGCAAAACACTGCTGCTACCATTTTTGCTAAACATCATGGAAGGATGCTGACAGGGGTACACAAACCAAATTTGGTTATTTTTTCAGTAGTACATCTCACAGGATTTTTCTTGGAAATTGTACTCATCCTCCTCTTCCAGATTGTCTCTTTTTTTTGTCTTTAGACAAATATCTTTGCTGCTTCAGCACACCGTTGCTTCTTTAGTGGGCTCTCCTAATATGACCTAGCATTTCTTGCTGCAGAATTCGGTAACACTATCAAAACTTTCCTCAGTTACTCACTCTTATGAAAAAGTGTTGCTCTATTTTTCTTCCTACTGTGTGTTTTTTTCAGTGATTCATTTCTCTTTGGAAGTATTACTGGGCTTGATCTCATCCTTAATTTGCTCTGCCTTTCTCATAAGCTCACAGCCTGTTGGTTTCAGAAAGGTGCCAGTGTTCCTTTTTCATTTGAATTGGTTGCTGTTTACAAGCCAAATGCTGACAGATGTGGTTATGAGAGCCTCGCTGTTGTCTTTTTGCAAGGAATGTTGATTTTTATGGTGGTGCTTGTGGATATCTCAATACCAGGCCTGTTTGTGTGCACAGTGATTACACAAGTGATGCAGGAYAAGACCTTCCTGGGGTTCCAAGACCTTTGGAGAAAGGCTTCCAGCTCCTTTCAGGCCTTGACGAAGTTGCTTACTGGTAAAACTTCCACAAGTGGAAACTTGTTGGAAGGAAAGCAGATCCAGGTGGCTATTGTGTAAATGTGGGGAGACCATGTCTGAAAGGTTGTTAAAGGAAGAGAAAATTAGAAGAGGGTAAGTAGATGTTTTAGCTTGTCCTCAGTTCCAGGCTGTTTGTACATAGAGAGAGTTGTCTGTGAGAAATTGAATACAGAGATAATTTCGCGCTTGTGACTGAACAAATTTAATTAAAGTTGTTTATTCCTCTTTCTCCCACAAACACTTAGTATCTTTTTGTGTCTGTTAAATGGTCATTACAGTAGAAAAGAAAGCATTTGATTTATTCCCGTTCATTCTTTTACCAGAATTAATAAAAATTCTGTGTTTCAGATATGCTCCACACCACTGGGGCCATGTGAGTGATCACTGATGGGGAAATGGCTTCCTCTTGTAACTGTCTGCTGGCTAGAGCAGCTTTTCTGTTTACTTTGATCAGAGATGTTTTGAAGAAACTTTTCTGATTACTGCATTTTTTTTAGGATTTGTTGGAGAGATGATAATACTGTTTGTAGATTTTTTTTTTTTTTTTTAAGAACTACTCAGCTTCATCCCTCAGTGAAATTCTTTTCCACCTGAGTGATTGTAGTTTCATTTGTGCAAAATACAAGTTTTTACTTTCACCTACTCAAGGAAGTGTCACCTCACACACAAATACCCACATCAGTCTTAAGGCAAAATACCACTTTACTTTCCAGAATCTTAGAGTTAGAAGATGATACTCCTTCAGCCCCAGTCAGAAAGACGAAATTATTTCAGAATTTTCCTTACATCTGTGTTGTTGACAATTACTTTCCTTCCTGCAATATGGAGACTTTGGATATGAGAACTCTTCATTCCTAAAAGAAATTTTGGTGAATTTTGTATTTATTTGATTTTGAGGGAACAGAAATACATAAGTAAATAAAAAAGGTACAAGAAATAATTTTTTATGATACATTCCTGAATATATTCAAAAGTATTCACAAGTTGACTTTACTTAACTTCAGCTTCAAATAGTGAACTAATAGTGAATGTCTGAATGTTTACCTTGTTCATTTTTTAAGACTTACACATTCTGATAGCAGAGTTCAGTCTGTCGTTTAGTAGCAAAGTAGCTTTACATTTTCTACRTGTCTTTCCTCTTGGATTGTGGAGTAGACTTTTTGTGGCGTTGTCTTCAGACAGCTGTGGACTGCCAGGTTACCATTCCCTGGTTTGAGTTTACCAATATAATTAAAAGAAATTACCCTTATCATTTAGATAAATACAACTAAGACACATAACCCTGCTTAGATTTCCCCTGGTTTGGGTTGAGCTGTGTAACGTGTAGCTGCAACTGTGCTGAGCAGTAGCTCTAACATTCCCTGAGAATTCCAGTTGCAGGTCAATAACCCTGTCTCTGTACAGTATATAGGAATTTCAGTGCGTGCCACTTCATTAGTCCTGAAATCAATATGGGCTCTTGCACTTTTCAGCAATATACTGTATAAGAAACCATGCAAAGCAATCTCCTGGGGGGGTTGTGTTTTGTTATCACTCAAACTATGCGTAACATGAACCACAGGAAAAATCCCAGCTTTTCAAAGAACATATTCACTGGAATTCTCCGTGGGTTTCAGCATTGCCTTGAAGGCCAGGGCAAAAATTATCTTAAAAGTACAGGGGGAAAGAGGGAGGTACACAGAAGAATGATTGTATCCTGTCCCTTGAGACAAATGTCAACAGCTTCACGCTACATGAGTCAGGTATTTATGTCACAATGCTTACATTAGTGAAAAATAGGTGTTTTCTTTCAGGATGGTGTATACAAGGTATAGAAAGATTAAATCACTGGCTACAGTTGCTATTAAAAAATAAATACAAGTGCAACAAAATGAAGCACTACTTGCATTATCTTATTGTTCATATCCCATGGACAAAAGTACTTCTGTCTGTTGTTGTTAAAGGTTAAACTCACTGATCTTGGAGGTCTTTTCCAATCTAAATGTTTCTAAAGTTTTATGTTAAAATGAATCCTGTGGTTCGATTTATAGGAACAAAGTGAATTTAAACAAAAAACATCTGCTGTTTATCAAATGCTTCCAAAACTTGTGTCTTGTGGAGGTACAGAGTTAACAGGAAGTAGAAAAGAGTGCTCTTTCATCTGATAATCCTATTTGAGCCTTGTACTAGCAAACTTGGACACTCTCATTTGAGCAGAGGTGCAGAAGACACTTTTTATAGTTCTGAAAGGGTGTTTTGCTGTGGTAGTAACTACTGCAACATATAATTTTTATTTTTTTTATGAGAGTGATTTTGAATCCTTTTTGTTTGTTGTATTTCCAGCTGTATTCATGCTCTGCCCTTTGGATGGTTATTCCCCAACAGACAAACACATGGCTTGTATGTCTGAAGCCACTGTGAACTTTTTGGCAGCAAAGCTGTTTTCTTGCATCAGATGAATGAGTTATATTCAATCAAGTTATACCCAGACAAATGTCTTGCTGTTAAAGATAGGTGGTGTGACTGTAAATTCATTTGTTTCTGGCTAACTGGTGACTTCCCATTGSACATAAGGTGTGGAATCACGGGACAGTGTCCCTGCAGCCCTGTTGTTGTGCACTGGAACAAGTAGGTTTTGTGTGTCTTCACAGCAATAATTTCAACAAAATTGTGTTTGTTCTCAATGTGGGTCTGGTGTTCCAAAAGGGGCTTCCTAAAGAGGGATTTAAAGAAAATGGAGGGGAATGCTGATGTAAGTCTGCAGGTGATTCCCTATCCAAAGTCACTGTCCTACTGCTGCAACTTGTCTCCATTTATTACTCTTCTGAGAAAAACCTTTTCCAGAGTTAATGTATCAGATCAAATCTGAAATGGGCAATAAATTTTTTTTCGGTCAGTAAAAAGTCACTTGATATTTCAAAACTTATTCTGGGGATTTGGGGAATAAAAAAATTCATTTGAATGTACAGATTTGCTTTTGTGAAATATTGGAAGGCAATATGTGGGAGCTGGTACTGTCCTCTTTGGAAGACCCCTGTGATTTTTCTCATGCTAGGACTTTGGCTTGTTTCCAGAAATGTTTTTCTGTTTCTCATATATGGAAATATTTTAATCTACTCTTTTATATATCTTTTAAATTATGTTGGTTCACCATCATCTTTTTCCCTGAGGGTCACATATTTTAGTTCTTCTCAGTTAGTAAATTATATCTGTATAGACATTCAGATCATGCTTTCTAGTGTTTGTCAGTGTATGGGAAAAGATGGGGTCCATAAGTCGATAACTGAGAAAATTTACCACATCTTAGATTTTGGAAAGTGGAGAATGACTGACTTCATTTCCCTTGTGAAACTTGTCAGTTCTGTGGTGTAAATGTTTTCCCYAAGTTGAGAAGGATTTCCCTACTTTGAGTTCCCTACTTTGAGAAGGATTAATTAAGGACTTGAAAGATGATTCAATTGGGACTTCAGTGACAGAAGCACCTTCCATCAGCATAAACAAACTGCTAATAAGACAATCAATGTGACAGTCAAATGCAATTAATTGCAAAAGCRTTTGATCATAATGTATAACCTTAAGTCAATAATTTCTATGCAGATTCATGAATAGCTTAGAAAACTACAGAAGAAATTTCTGATATTTAGGTTATTTCAGCTGTGAAAGTGAGATGAATGTGTGCTCTTTAGGAAAGAAATTTTTTTGATGATAGTTCAAACTCAATTGTTTGAAAGGAATCAAGAATGTGTTGCTCATACTCTTCTTCTGTGTACTTTTTTGGGTGTAGATTTTCTTACGATTTCCTCTATTTAGCATTTTTAAGATTTTTCACAAATTGACCACTGTAATGCAATCTGAAATATTATATTCTATATTGAAATTATTGGAATAATATAAAATAGCATATATATGTTTTCCAAGTTCCTTGCAATGAAGTTCCTCCTTTCATTATGCTCAGCAAATATCTGAAGGGTTTTTCCCTGCAGTCTTGAACACAGAAATTATAAAATCATGAATCCTCATAGCCATTTACTGTTAAAAAACTTCAATACAGACATGTTATGAAAAAAACTCCTTTCCTATTAGGTGATAATAGGGGAAAAAATCCTAATGAGTTAAAAATAAGCTGAAGTGTATTTAAATATAGGTTAATTTTTAGGAAAAGAGGTACATTTTGGACAGGTTGGAAAATTAAAGGCAGTGTGCGTGCGTGGTGCATCTTTTGGGTTTTGTTCGGCTTTTTTTCCTCTCATTCATCACAGACTCTGGATCTGAGCATTAGTTATGTTTATCCTTTAATCCTGCTGTCTGGGTTTGTTTATGTAAGATTTATTATATAGCCAGGGTGGGTAGTTAAAATTAAAAACCAAACCTGACCCTCAGTCAGTGCAAGAATACCTACAGATTACTTTACGTAGAGAAGTTAAATTTATTCTCAATTCATTATGTAAGAGTTGGGCTCCACATTTCCTGAGCCACCAACAGACAAAAATCGCTGCCAGTTGCATCTGTCTTTTTGCACTTCGTTCTCTGCAGCATGAACAGCAGAACAAGGAGAAAGAGCAGCTGGGTACTTTTTCTATAAGTATTTCCCTAAGATAGAAACTCACTTAATGACCGTGTTTCATTGTTCAGTTAATTAAACACTATTATAATTGAATGTGCTTGCTACTGGCTGTGTCCAAATCTCACCCAGTAGGAGTTTTTTTGGTCCCTGGTAAACTTTACAGAAAGTAATTGACAGATGCCAGGAGCACAGGGCTTGGGTGAACGAACAGGAAAATCACAGCATTGTGAGTGCTCCCGCATTTTTTGGACAGAAACCCGRTCTCAAGAGGTATAAATACATCCAATTCCTAATGTAATTTATTTTAAAATACTTGTTGATGTTACAGCTTGTTCTACTAGGGCACTGTAGTTGGAGGCTTCCTGGTGCTTTCAATTGGTTTTTTTCCTTTATTTGATGAATGTGCTGAAGCAGACTGGAAATAACTAGATTCCCTAGTTGTCTGGACAGTGACTGAATTAATAGTTGTGGAAATCACAGATGTTKTCACTCTCTGCATGTTGTATTCTGTACTCATAGGGCAAGCACAGAAAAACTGTAGTGGACTTGTCCTGATGTGCTGCTGGGAATTGCGGATTAAATTCATCCTGGTTTAAAAGACCTACATGAGGTTTATTAATCTTTAAAATCCCACTTAAATCCTGTTTTAATGTCTTAAGTAGGATTTAAATGATGTCTAGTACAGGCTMTTTGAAGAGAGGGGGGAAGCAGTGACCCTGCAGGTTACTAGAAACATAATATTTTGCAATTTCATCAAGTCATATATAACAGGATTTCAGGGCCATTGATGGACTGACCTTTTGTGAAATCCAAACTGCATATTTTATGAGAAAATATATAATTTCTGCTTCAGCAAAAAACCCAAAGGAATTCCAATGATTAAATGACTAAGCTTAGGCTCTTAAACAATGGATATTGCCAGCTCCAAATATTTGACTAGTCCCCATGGCTCCCTGTACATTTATTCCATTTTAAAGTGTTTCAGTTTCATTTAAAATAACGTTTTGGGAGGTTTCTTGTTCTTTGGTTGTTTTTTTTTGCTGCTTGTGAAACACCCATGTGAGCAAAYGAGAAAGTGCATTGATTTCAGCAGTTTCTCCTACAGTGTTTTTTAAAGTTGTATGAAGTAACTTTTGTAAAAAATAAACTGAGGAATTTTCCTTCCCCCCAGCTCACTTGCTTTCATGCCTCTATGAYTGCATATTCACAGAGTTTGTGAAAAGTCTAGGTGGAAATGTCAGTTTTCAATTATAGCACCTCTAACTGGGATACAAAGAGATTAAACATTCCGGTGAACGCTGTAAATCTGAGAGCCARCATGGGGTTATACGGTTGTTCTAGGCTGTGGCATTGATTGTATAGAAGAGATGTAACAAAAGCTTATGCTGAAAATACATTTTCACTCAAGTCCTGTCTCTCTGCTCCGAGTGCAGCGGTTGTGTGGGGTGGTGTGGGTGTGTGGTCCTGTGGTCGGGACAGGAGAGTACAGGCATGACGGGAACTCTGACYCTGCACCAGCTCTGCCATTAACTCTCTGGGCAAACCACAAAACCTCTGCTGCTCATTCTGCTCATTCAGAGAAAATGCTGATTCCAGAGTGGGCCAAGAGCCTTACTTAGCAGACGTTATATATACTTGAGATTCTTGGAGAAGAGATGCTATGGAAATTCAAAAATACACATAATTATTCACCTAGACTGCAAAGTTTTGCTGATATCCCAGCACAGCTATGCAGTGAAACACACTGTATTCTCTTGCTGTATCAACAGTACATGGGTTTGGCTTTCAAAAGCCAGAGTAGTGTTTGATTTGCAGTTTAAAGAAATTAAATAATAAGTCATCCATCTGTACAGTGTATTATTAGTATTGCAAACCATACTTAGGGTAATATTGAGTATTTTTTGTCAGCTCGCAGTTGGTTCATTACAAATTAAGTCTAACTAATTGCTGTCACATGCTTTAMGGTGTGGAATGAGTGCAGGTTTTACTTAATTTGCCCCCACAGGCAAAATATTTTTACTTAATTATGTGTAATTTTCTATTTTTTTGCTCATCATCTTTCACTAACAAACAAATCGGGACATATATTCGTTAGAAGGAGCATGAACTGACAGAAGCACAACAAACCAGTGGCTGGGGAAGTGTGGAAAATGGTTTTTTTGAGGCTTTTTGTGCAGAGAGGTTTGAATTGGAAGACTGTCTTTCTGCACCTGAAACCATTCCTGAAGTAATGAATCAAGCTTGAGGCTGAAATGAGGGTGGGTTTAATACAATGCAAGAGGCCTACTAGGAAAACTAGGATTTGGGGGTCTCCAAAATAAAAAAATTATGGTAGAGAGGGTGGGATTTTTTTTCCCCATGAATTATTCTGCTGAAATGCAAAAATATACATTTAACCAAACGGTCACTAAGGTGTTTCTTTGGTCAAAGCATAAAATAAGAGGAAGTTGTTCCCTTAGCAGAGAGTGGATTTAATTTATTTGGTCTTTGTTAAATACAAATGTGTGTGAAGGGGAAAGGGTTGCTTATAGAGATTATTAAAACGGGATGGTAAAACATATATTCCACRACTGCCTCTGTTTGCTAGTTAAAGAGAAGCGTGTTGCTGGTTGTCTTACAAAAYTGGGCTCTAAATCATTAAAGTTTTACATTCCCAGGAAGTCCATCTTCTAGATATGGGCTGTCATTTGTAATGTCTCCGTTTGTACCATGTGCAACAATCGAAAGCAATTTGGATTTAGAAGGATTGCACTGCATTGCCTCTGTGATAACAGGAACCTACAGCTTCAACTAGTGGTCAAGCCACTGTAGGAGGCACAGAACATTACTGGGAGTAAACACAGGRTAAAGTGTCCCACCTTTGCCTTGAGGAGCTTAAAACTGGAAGATGGTCTAACAGACMACGGGCAAGAGAGCAAAGTGCTGCAGGCAGTGTGTTGATGCAAAATGCAGATTCTTTTGGGAGAATAAAATAGTTTTATTTTCTGTTTTGCTTTATCTTTTCAAGGGCAGTCATTCTGTTGATACTCAGGAGTTCCAGACCAGAACAAGAAGAGGAAGATGAGAGTGGGGATGTCAAGAAACACCAATTTTGAGAGGGGTAAGCATTTCATGAGCTCTGATGGCAGTGAGGTCCTGACCTAGAGGGCAGGGTCTTTTGCATTGCGTAGTTAGACCAATATCAGTTCCTGACAAGATGTGACAGCAGCATTAGAGTAAGGAGGAGATCTGTGATTATCCAACAGATATGTCCAAAACTGATAATTTGAAACCAGCTTGACTTTCTCTGGGAAAATGTAGGGGTGGCATAGATAGCAGAGCTCTGTTCCAATACCAGGGAAGGTTTTTCATACCATCTTGCATGCTTATCAGGCAGCCTCTCATTTCTTACATGAACTTGCTGAGAAGATTCTGAAATGTATATCTTGGTTGGCTGGCAACACATGTACAAAAAATTGCTGTCAGTGATCCTCTGTAAAATGAGAAAGTTGTTTTAATGGCATTTCTGCAGGATTTGCCTTTTGTGTCGAGTCCAATTCCATGATTTCCTTGGTGATGGGGATGGTAACATAGAACGGGTGCATATTGAATTGGCGGGTGATACTATGCTACAAGCAATTGGAAAAACAGGAGCAGCTTTGAAAACGATGTAGTAAAATAACACTGAGAAAAAKAAATGAAAATTAATAAGAAAAAGTGTCAGATTAGGCACTTAGAAAGGAACAGCTAGATGGTTATTCTGAAGAAAACATGCATTAAGAATTGCTAGGGCTTCTGGTGGACTGTGATGCGGGTAGTGGTTAACATGGTTTTTTGTAAAAATTATAAGTAGGGATGTTTAAGCAGATGTATCATTTGTAGCTGATGTAAAGTGATCCTCCGCTCCATGAAGTGCTCTTGTGGTTTCCTCTGAGCTACTGTTTCCTGATATTAGCCTTAAGTAGCTAAGACAGGAGCAGGTTAAACATTAGGAATGGTTTTTGTTAATACTAAGAGTACTGTGGTGCTGGAATGCTTGCCATGTTGTAGAATTTCCACTGGAGATCTCCAGGAACCTGTTAGATTTTCACTAGTCACATGTGAGTTGACGGCACCTGAAAAGAAAGGGTGAGGGAAACCCAACTGAAATCTTAAACCTCCTTCAACCCTGATTTCTGTGCTATTGTTCATATACAGGTATCAAAACCCTGCTGTGGAGTTCTCTTATTATCCATGGTGTGTGCTTAGCCACTGATTTGTGATTTTAGCAGGACGTAAAGTGAGACTCCTGCCTGCGTTGTCAGAAGACACTGATATTTTGACACTTCCATYCAGTAACATTGCCTGAGAAACCTTTTGAGGAATGAAATAACTACACACCTTGGACAACATATGCATTTACTGACTCTGCTGGATGTATTTAGTACGTGGCTCAGTGCATTGTGGTACACAAAGTTCTTTTATGGGTTCTGTGACACCCAAGAACTTGCTAAGGGGCTCCTCCATGGCTCCAGTCCACCGACAATCACAGCTTTGTTGGGGTATGATATTTGTTTGGGAGAAGTTGGAAGTAAACCAAAATCAAGTCTAAAGTTGGGATTTTCTTAATACAGTGAAATACATTCCAGATAACTATGATTTACTGCATTTGAAGAGGGCATAGTTTTGGAAAGGGAAAGGAAGTTTTCCTACATTTTTGCAATTTCAAGTGTAATTTTTCAGGTATTTGAACAGAGCAGCACTGAAGTTGTGTCAGGGGAGGTTTAGGTCGGATATAAGGAAAAGTTTCTTCATGCAGAGGGTGGCTGGCCACTGGAACAGGCTCCCCAGGACAGTGGTCACAGCACCAGCCTGACAGAGTTCCAGAAGTGYTTGGACAAYRCTCTCAGGCACATGRTGTGAYTCTTGGGGTGTCCTGTGCAGGGCCAAGAGTGGGACTCAATGATCCTTGTGGATCTCTTYCAACTCACGCATTCTATGATTCTATGATTGAAGATCTCTTCCAGCATTGATGATTCTGTGAMATACCATCAAATAAATAGTATCTTAAAACTGTAATTTCATGCCTCGTGGATAATCCTGGGAAAGATATGACAGTTCAAAGAGCTAATTAAACAGTGGGAAGACTTTGAGGCATTTTCACGTGATATCTCTAAGATCAACCAAGAAACTCAAGCAAAGATCCTTGTAAAGAAAGAATACAAGGAAGSCAAAAATGTGAAAAACTGGTTGGATTGTAGCTGACCTGCCAGAGCTGTCTCTAGAGCTCTGTCTTGTGCCAGGGAAGGGTAATTGCTAAGAAACTGTGTTTAACCAGAAGCCAAAAACTCCTCTCTAGCTGTGTGTCAGATTTTTAGGTGGAGTTGCAYGAACTGGTTTGTCATTGTGTCSCTACTGCRTTCTCCCAACCTTCYCTATAATCTAGGCCATGAATTATAGATTATTTTATAGCCATTGTTTCAAAGAACTGCTTATCCCCTAATAATTACCTGCAGACATGCTGATACATATTGAGTTCTAAAAAAACCAGCACGTAGATACGACCTGCAGAAAGCAGACCTTTTGACTGCTTTCATTCAGGTTACATGAGGTAATATTTTGCTGCATTGTGTCAATTGTTAGGAAGCTTAGGATGACACCATTTCCTAGGGTTTAAATGATTAATTAGAAGCTTGGGTCGAGATGTAAAATTAAATACTTGTACCAGTACAATCAGCTTTACTTTTTGCGCACTGAAACTGTAATGAACTGCTCTGTGAGGCCAGACATTTCCTCTAGTAAAAGTGGAAATTCAACTGGTATGCAGCTCCTTGGCAGGAGATAAAACGAAACCTAATTGCTTAAGTTATATTTGCAAAATAATTCTAAACCACAGGACTGTTTCCCTTTTCATTTTTGCTGCAAAATTTAAAGGTCTTTTGAGTGGGTTTTTTGTTCCTCTTATCCCTTTACCTTAATAATATTTGATACACGTTTAAAATGTCAAATTTCATCATCTTTATCACCACTGAAACTTCGGCAGAACTGAATAAAGGAGCATACTGTGAAAAAATGTGCCTTTTGACCCAAGGTACTGATAACTGTGATTCCTGGTTTTTATTGGAAATAAATTACATTTGCAGATAGGCTAAATATTCCTTCCCAGTTCAGAATTCAGACTTTCCTTTTGTTGCCCAAAAATTAGTAGGTAAAAGCACCTTCAAACTGATTTCCCACTCCTTTAGCCCTGGATCTAGCGTGAGGCTGGCAGCACGCTGGATCAGTGTTCTGGCAGTGCTCACTTGTCACAGCCTGTAGTGGTTCCTGGGCATGTGTAGGTGGTGATGGCAGGAGGAACTACCACAGCTCTTCCCTCCTCCTGCTGATCTGTGGTTTGTGGTCTTATCGTAGAAAAGGACACTTGGGTGGGATCAGAAGTCTAGGCCTGGGAGTGTTCTTGCTCGTGACTGAGTTTAGTGTGTTCTCCCACTAGATTACAGGACACCGTGGAGCTGTGGGGGGTTGTGGGATCCTGGGGTGGCCAGAGGTGGCCTCAATTTCCAGTATGGAAAGCCAAAGGAAAGCAAATCAGGGAAAATTCATGAAGAAACTTCTCATAGTTTATCGAGGTTTATGACCTCTGTGGTTAATTTCTAGTCAGAAAAACCCAATGGGAGCTGACAGACACGGGATTTGAGGTTTTTGTTTCTTTTTATTTTTCATTTGTCCAGCAAAAACTTCTAGATCAAGCAATGTAACTTTCAAAGCAAGTATTTTACTGATTTTTTTTTTAAACTTTTTTTTTAATACACACAATATGGTGGTTCTTGTCACGGGTTTTAGAGGTGGCCTATCCAAGCAAAACTTTGGGCAAGTGAATAAGCACAGTTTTATGAATATGCACATGGAGAGCAGCAGTGAGGAGCTGGATTAAACGAGACAGTTTTGTGAATAAGCAAGTCTGAAGCCACAGAAGTTATAGCTGCACTGGTGAAATAATAGTTTACCCCCCTGAGGACATTGCCTTACACTGAGAGAGGATTGTGTGCTGCTAATGACTGCTGGAAGAGGAACATCCTTTACGAGAGGTGGGGCTTGGCACAGCTCTGGASCAAAATCTGTGATGCTGGGACCTCTGTTACACCATTTTTTCCGTGTTTCTGGTGGGATTTCTCTTACTGTGCTCAGAGCCCTGGCATTGATGGTGTAATTTGGATGTTGTGTGCATCTCTATGCTTGTGATGTTTGGAGCATTGGAATGTGGTTCTTCCCTAAAAAAGTGGGCACGGGTGGTGGTGGGGAATATTCCCAATACTTTTCTATAACATAAACAGAGCTCCCTTTCCCTGCCTAGTACTTCAAGTGAAACACAACACTAGATGAGGGTGGGCAGGTATTCTTGTGCTGAGGAAGGACAGCATGACAAAAAGAAAAGCCATCACCATTTAGTCTCTTCCCAGCAGTAAATGAACCTAGCCAAAGCCATTTTTTATTAGTAGTATTTTTCAATGCTAAAACCTAACTTGAGATTCCAGGCAAGTCTAATTCAAATGTAACATTAAACCACACTAGAATATCTGTTCCAGTTTAAATAACCAGAGGTAGCACACCAAAAAGTCTACACTGCAGAAATGGTGATCTTTTTTTAAACAAGTATTAGTTAATTTAGATGAATAGTTTTTACYAGACTGCCCCAGAGAAATTATCCCTAACAATTAAAGTAACTATATTTCATGCTAGCGAAGACATTTTCAAATATCAAAAAGTTACTTAACTATCAGTTGTGCTTCATTTAGTAGTTCTTGATGAATTCATCAGCTAATTTAAGCTTCATTAACTGATTCTTGCAATAACATTCAGAAATATTATAATTATTTCTCTTTTAAATACAGGGAAACTGAGGTAGACAATTCAGGTGGTTTGCTGATGGCCATGTACAGCATTCACTCTATAAACAAAATTGAAGGTTAGGTTCCCACGGCTTCTCTTCTGGTATTAAAACCACTAGCCCTGATTTGATACCTATTTAAAAAAAAAAAAACAAACAAAGCAAAACACCACCACCAAGACACAGCACAACAAACAGACAAAAACCAAACACACTTCAAAAAAAAATCCCAACCAAACCARCCAGCCTTCCGTCTTGTTTTACAAAATCATCAATTTCACTGTACTGGCTATTCAAACAGAGTCTGAAAATTGTTCCAATTAAATATATTTTAGAAAAGGCTTTGAGACCTGATAGAAATTAAAACAATAAATTTTTGTTTGCAGACCAAGTTTTATTACTTCATGGTTTTTCCATTTACTGACTCTATAACTTTAAGTGTGCTTTACAACTGTTTGTAAGGCTGGAAATGTAACATCTTTTCTGTCAGAAACATTTCTGTAAAGTACGCATTTTAACCTTTCACAAGTTATCACAGTAATGCATCCAATTTATTTCAAGATTTTCAAAATCCCTGTGGCCAGATAAAAGCACCCACCACAGAACTCACCTCCACTTGAGCTGAATGACCTGCAGAACCGGTAGTATAAAAGAGCTGAGAAATAGCATCCTAAATTTGATTTCCCCTACCACCCCTTTCAGATTTCCAACTTGCTGTAAAAAAACGACAGGACTGAACTTGTGCAGACAGGCTGATGACTTTGAGTGTGGCAGAGAAGCACAGGCAAAAAGATGAATAGAGTTCCTCTGGTTCTTGCGTAAGTGCATCAGACCCACTGGTATGTGCTTCCCCCAGTCCCTGAGCAAACTGGGGCAGAGGAGCAAAGCTGGAATGCTCTTACTGCTCAGCCAGCAGTGTCAGGATTGCCTTCTGTGCCTGACTCTCTCTGTTTTCCACACGAGGAAATCCACTCCTCACTAAGGCTGTATTTAAAAGCGAAATTTAACCCATTAATGAAGGCGGATTCTGTCCTTATTTAGTGACTAATATTGTTGTTTTCTGGAGCCTGGGGAGGCAGCAGCATTTCAAAGCCAAGTCATTTGACCCCAGACTTTTATTAAAGTGTCTAGGAATCTCTCATCTAGTTAATCATGTTCTAGAATCTAGTTATCATATCTTAAAGGATACCAGAACTGCAAGATTGGTGGGTTTCATTGTTGCTGCTGAGTTGGAGTATGTGAAGCTGCTGTGAGTACAGACGACAGGTACTCAGCACATGTAACAAATTATTATACATACAATTATTATTTTATAGCAGAGATATTGAATACTGTTTAGAAGATAATACCCAATGATTGTATTGAGGCACAGAACAAGAGGATGAACATGTTGGTTGGTGCTTACTTTGCTTTTTGACTAAAYAAAGACTGGTGGTGTTCTTCTTCAGCTACTACATGACTACGATAGTCATGGATTTGTTTTGAAGAGCAGAAAACCAGTAGTTGCTTATTTACTTTGAGCAAACTTTCTTAAGCTCTCAATCTATTGTGTATCTTATGATGTAAGGCAAAGCACCAATTCTGCCCTTCAACGGTATTTTGGTAGGTTAGACACTGAGTCCCTTCCTTTCCTGGGATATCTCCAATTCCCTTTGGACAGGGTAACAGCTTCCTCTCTACCGTGTCACAAGTTTCCTTTACAAAGCATCCACCTCTGAGCATTCTTGCCCATCTGTATTCCACTGCTTTCTGTAAAAGGATGTGTTCCAAGTGACTCTGAACTGGTGATTTGTGGAACAGCCCTTGCAGGGACAGCAGGTACAGCTCCCTCTGCCTCCTTGGGCGGSGGTAGTGGAGCTCCACCCTTCCCTTTCTTCTCCTGACCAGTGCTGCCRGTTGAATATTCCCGTGTTGCCTGAAGCTGAAGTTGTTCTTGCTCCAACTGTTTACATGTAAATAATTTATATGCTTGTTATWAATGGAGTTGGAATGGGGGGAGGGGACAGGCAAGGCAGACACAAAACTTGTTTTCTTCTAGGTGGGAAGGAATTTTACTGTTCTTGGAGCCCTAGGGTGTTTTATTCGATACTTTACAGTGTTGACATCTCCAGATTTCGACATCTCTTCTTATCAGGATGTTTTGCCTCAACACTGATGAAGGTAAAATATCTGGAAAAGTCTATCACTTTGTAAAAAGCTAGCTGAAAGAAAATTAAATATTTACAGGCTTTGTAGGCAGATTGGTGAAACACACCTGCCATGGTCCTAATAGAGGTGCTTCTCACTCTATCGTATCTTTGTCAGTGCTCGTTTCCAGTGAAGGGAAGGACAACCTGAAGTACTACAGAGAAACACATAAATTACTAATATCCTTTTGTGTGAAGTTATTCCAGATGTAATGCTTTAATATTAATATGGTCCCTTTAAACCTTCTAAAAAGGCACTTAACAGACCTCAGGTCCTCTGACTTGTATAGCTAAGAATGAAAATTGAGAATATTAAAGATCTGAAGTGTTTCCTCATATCTGATCACAAGCCTGTTGACATTAGTGACATTAAAATTATTACTAGTGACATTATAATTATGACTGCAGCCAAGATGGATGTGACATTCGTCTTTGAAAGGAGCTAAATGTTTGCAGATACAAGTGGCAAGGTTTACATTTCCTTAAGTGGTCTGGAATAATGCTTTATGTGCTAGGAGCCATAATGTGCACTTACAGGTTTCAGACTTCAGCAACAGAGCTGTCTGGACCAAGCCAGGAATATTGAAATCTATAAGGGATATGTTCTGAAAATAAAAACCAGCAAACTGCACTTGTTCAGCCCATCTGCTGCTTTTGTTGTCTGATATTCTAAAGCAGCCTGAAAAATTGCAGGTTACTAATTGTCCGTGGTTTTGTTTGCTGTGTTTCCACAGCATCTGACACTTGATCTTCAAAGGCTGTTGGATGTCAAGCACTCTGGTGTTAGGTGAATTCATGCTGCTTTCATCTTCTCTATTTCCACTGTATGCAGGGATCCCTCTTGCATGACARTGTGGTTGAAATGCTTCAACTGGAAGCTGTGGAAGATGTTTCATAAGCTTCAAGAAGAGGGTGCTTTGCCTCCAAGAAACAAAATGGTATGGTTTGCTGCCCTTTCCTTGTTATCAGAAACTCCTGAAAGTTAAAATGATGTTTCCTCCACATCCTTTTCTCGAGTCAGTGRTGTACCCACTCAATGATGTTGAGTTATATTGCTGTGAGTAAAGAAGCTGCTATAGCACTGTGGAGAAACTTGGCAGGGGTCCTAGTTTCTTTCCATTCCCTTTCTATTTTAGAAGGAATTAAGCAGCTGGTGTTTTCTATCTGACTGAAACTGTGCTTTTACACATGCTTTTATGGTGCAATTTTGACTTTATGAAAAAGGCATAAATTATTGTTGTCGTGATTCTGGTTTCTGCTGTTAAAGTCAGGCTTACAGGACCAAACTGCATCAAAACAACTTTTCTTTTAAAGAGCTGCTTGAAAGTCCAGACTATGAAGTGGTATRTGGTATTGTTGAAGTGTCTCAGAAACACCTGGAGATGTTGCAAGAGCTGGTTTCAGATCCCTTAAATCTGACAAGTTGAATTTGCTCTGTAGAAGGCCTGGAAGAAGAGCTGTCAATCCTTCAAGTCTGGCTGGATTGACTTGGAAAGCTGTGAAGATCAGTATTACAAGGGAAATAAGCAAAAATATATTGAGGTTGAACTCTGGGGATGAATTGTTTCAACAGTTGTAGTTACAAATGCAGGTTCCTTCTAACTTCATTACTCTTGAAGATTGTAGGTCTCAGCAGCTGGAGGTTAAGAGCAAAGCCTGTATTTTTCTCCTGAATGGCTGAGGGCATTTTTTTTATGCCTTATGTATTACAGACGAGCTGTATTTCTTAATAATTTRAGAATAAGGTTGGAGGATGCCACCTGCACAGGACTGTAACTTATCCAGCCATCATTATGGATAGGAATTCTTTCAGGGCCTTAATTACTAYGGAGTAGTTAGGATGAGGTACTAAACGATGTTTGCTCCATCAAGAAAGAAGTAAACTGMAGGGGGATTATCAGGTGCTGACTGCTGTGGTCTTTAAGCCTGTAAAAGCAGAAGCGTGGCACTGAGAAGCCCTGACTGCGAGAGGAGGAGGCCTTTGCAGCTGCCTCACGGCGGGGCGCTGCTCCGTGCCTCTCTTCAAGCGCCTTAGGTGGCCGCTTACAAAATAATGTCACCGGGCTCCTGGCCCTGCGAGCGGCCGGGCTTTGTCCCCTCGTTACGCGGCTTTTAGGGCAACAAAAGGCGAAGGAACGCGTGGCAGCTCCTCAGCGCTCCTCTAATGACCCGGGCTAGCTCCCCCGCTTCTCCGCGCCAGGCGARCAAAGGCGGCCCCTCCTGTCGCTGTGCCCGGGCTCTGTGAAGGACACCCGGCCACCCTCGGAGAGGGACCTGCGAGTCCCGSCAGGATGGAGAGGTAAAACCGGGAATGTCAAGTCTGGAAAAACTGATTGCTCTCGTCTATAGCGCCCGACACGCTCGAGTGCACGCACCTACCTGTTGTAAGCTAGGCTTTGGCATCACTGAAGCTGTTCTAATTACATTTGAACATCAAAAATACTACTAAATGAAGAAATAGAATATTAAATAAAACTATTAATAAGATACTACTATGAATCAAAATTATTTTTCATCTTTGGTGGTGTGTGTGTCTTTATTGTTTCCCCCCTTAGTGTTGATAGTATTTTTCACGAGTTTTTAACGAAGGCAGGAAAGTTTTGGTGCCTGTGAAATATCTCGCAAAAGYTGGCACTTTGTGTCCTTGGTCTAGTAGATGGCAGGAGGAAAAGGAAAACACTTGTCTCATTGTCTAAACTGAATGAATTACAAAAATAAGGAGCGAGTATGGGAAATGGAGGAGCCTTTTTCAGCTTTTTAATTTTGATAAAACCACGTTAATGATATTAGAAAATACTGAAATTGTTATTATACAGCTAAGGTTCTGGTTTGAYTTTTTCACAAAATAATATGTTCAGAGTGAGAAGATTTGGACCACGGTTTTCATCTCCTTGTTTGCTTCAGTGTCTTGGAAAACAATTGTCATTAATTTTAGGAAAAAGTTACCAACTTCAGTTTGTTCTTTCTCACATAATGTAGTGATTGTTCTGTGGAAAATATATCTGTGGCCAGATGCTGTGTTCCCAGCTCAGGATTTTGGAGGCAGTCTTGCCTGCATAAGGACTGTAGAATTTTGATTGGTGTTTAAAGCATGGCTATATATAAAAAAATTGTCCTGCTTTCATGCAAAGCTTATGATTGATTTGTTGTCTCTGCTCCAAGTAGTTCATCTGYTTAAATATCTTTCCAGAAATTGAGGTCTTTTATATTTAATATATTATTCATTATACTTCTCCAAGAGCAAATATTTCATTTATATAACTCTTTCATGCAAAAAGAGTTATATAAATGAAATATTTGCTCTTGGAATTAGTGTTAGATGGGTAGTGATTTTTCTGATTAAGTGTTTTGAATTAATTCCAGCAAAAATAATAAAATCATAATAAAATAATTCTGGGGGTGTTTTTAAACTAAGAATGGAAAACCAGACCCTGGCCTTAGCTCTAAAGAGGAATAAATGCATAATCATAACTGTATTTAATGYATATATTTTACATGAACACAAATTATGGAGTGTCTATGAAAACTCTGTTTCTTTATACCAAAAGTCCTCTCTGTCCACAGCCTTCCCATTCCTCATCTCTTTAAATCAAGTCAAGTGCTCAAATCRTTATGCTGTGAGTTTTGTCTGATTAGAGACCTGATGTGTGACATCTGTTATCACTTCGGATTTTTTTAAAATTACAGCGGATGAAATACAGTATGACCTGAAAAACTTTGTAAATTAGACAGTCTTTCTCTGTTTCAGTCAGATGAGTTAAATTAATATATAAATTAATATCTTTTTCACATTACAAAAGATGAGTCAATTTTAAAATAGTTCACTTGCTCTTTTAAACTTTGGCTCTTACTGTAGCTTCTAATCTGGTGGTTTGAATAGGTTCAGTATCCCACCGTAGAGCTTGGCTTGGGATTGTTGTTTATTGCCTGACATTATGAGTGCAGTGTAGCATCAAGAAGAAYCAGCAGAAACTGGCATAGTTATGGCAGCCCAGCAAACAAATGTGCCTGCACTTCTTGTTTCTCCTTTACAGAAAGGTGCAGAGCCTGTTGGCTGGGAGGAGTGCCAGATAGAGACTCTGTGTATCTTAAAAGCAATCTCCTCGAGTAGGTTGCTAGTTCATCACCACCATGGTATTCATGTTCTGTTAGAATGATAAAAGCTTAACCCATCCCCACTCCTACGTGCTGCCTTCAGAGTGTTTTGTTTTGCAGATCTTTAGAAGTTATTGTAAGTAGATGCATCTGGGGGAGGGCTCACCAAAGGAAACCCATCTTTGGCATTTTCAGTTTCTCAGCTGGTTCTCAGGCAGTCCCCGTCCGTGCAGGAGGCAAATGGGATCTGTTCCTTCTGGAGCACCTGCAGTCAGGGTGGCCTGGGATGCTGGGCAAAGGACTCGCAAGAGTAACCCCAGGCACCTCTCTGTGCCACTGCTTCCAGTAATAAAAAGGAGAGGAAGAATCTGACACTGGCAGAATCTGCTGTGATGTTCTGAGAGAAACTGAGAAGAATTATTGGTCATTATTTTCACGAGCTTTGGGCAGGAATGCATTTGATATTCATCTGTGAGCAGCACTCAAGATATACTGAGGAGTATGGCACTGCTCTGAAGTAACTATTATCCTCTAGGTACATGAGCACACAGAGGAATAACCTGAAAGTTAGCCTCCTTTCTTCCAGCAGGCTGCGTGCTTGGTGTTAACTTTTTCCCCCATGAATTGGGAAGCAGATGATGCTGTACTTGCTCTCTCCACAAGCAAGTGCAGGCAGTGCTGGAAAAACACCTTCACAGGTTAGCAGTGTCAGACAGAGGCACGTTGCAAGTAGAGACACTGGAAAAAAATACAGATCTATTTTTTCCATCATAAAATTCTGCTCATTTCCCTAGCTCTTCCTCAGTGACAGGACTGCAGGCCCTTGCCTCCTGCAGAGCCATAGGTAGGACACTGTGTAGTTGCTGTTTGCAGTGCTACCAAGAAAACACTCTAAAATGTGAAAGGCTTAAAAGACCGGCATGAAATTTTATCAGCTTATCATCATTCTGTCATCTAAAATGACTGGATTTAACACTAGTCTCTTCCATAGACTACACTAGGAAAAGATGAATCCCATAACACCTATTGCTTTATCTTAGTATTAGTTCATGTTTTTTGTCTGATTTTGAAGCATTTGTGGCAGAGATTTTTTTTTTTCWATCTCCTCCAATCACTGCTAAGGGATCACTTCCTAAGTGATGAAGGCTACTGCCAGCAGTCCTTTGCTACAGTGGGCAGAATTTCTGTGCCAGTTCATTGCTGATCTGCATACAAAGATGTGCAACAACTTCATTTCAGTGCTTGATTCCCTAAATTACACAATATGAAACTACCCCGGCCCAGTCACCTGCAGAAGTGAAGAGAAAGTACTGTTCTGCTAGAGAACCCTTGATTGCAGTTTCAAGTATGTTTTTAGACTAATCTTTGCTTGTGGATGATCAATTGTGGCATGTAGTGACCTTCCTGATGTAGCCAACAAGTACTTCATACTGCTGTTTATTAAATCCTCACTGGTCTAAAACAAACGTGACATTCATTCTCTTTGGTTAGTTGTGTTCTCCTGACAGTGGACGCCTTTCACTCCTCTCTGTCTGGCCATCCCTTCTATACAGCTCCTAAAAAATGGGGCACCAACTGCAGGAAATTATTTATAGACTCAGTCACCAACAACTCTATCAATTTTAGCAAATATTACACTTAAAATGCCATTCAATGTGCTAATGAACTCTTAACCTGTTAGTGAAGTTGCTGCAAACACCATTCTTATCTTGAATTTCTCTTACATACATTAAAGAATGTTCTTTAATGTGTAAAAATGATGTACAAATTATACAGTTAATGTTGTGTCACTAATTCAAAATTTCCTGTTTCACGCTGAGCCTTTGTTGCATCTTTGTATTCATGTGTGCCATTTAATGCTCTATTGAGCAATATTAAAATGCCAGAACCATTCAATAATAGAAATCGTTCAGCAGAGGCATCCAGAGCCTATTCATGTCTCACTGAAACAAAGCGTTTCCTGGATTGTTTGTTACCAGTTGTTTGTGGGGCTTTCAACTTCTAGATTACCCCTATTGCTGTTTGTATTTGAGTGATACCTAAGAGAACACCAAATTTAGAAAACRTGGATGAAAAATTTCAGAAAAATAGTAGAAAATACTGTTTTCATTATCACATTTTCAGTTCTTGGGGTGTTTGCATGTGTTTCTTGGTGTTCTGGTTTATTGCCTTTCTCCATGTTCCTCCTGGTTCACAGGGTTTATCTCATACAGAACCAGCATGATCAAAATATCAAAATCAGCCACTATTTCTAATTTTGTCACTATTTCTCACGAGCCGATCAATTAAAAATTAAAAATTTACCAGTCTTCTTYACAATTGTTGAAATCCAAAGAATATTAATACCTATAGAAAATATTAATCCTTTCAGTGTTTAAACAAAATGTTTGGGACCAGTCTGTGAAAATATCTCACAACAATTAAAATGAATCACAACCTAATTAATTGATTTCCTACTTCATTTCACACAGTCATGACCCTCATAACATCTCTGACGGTGACATCTCCATCGTTATTTCCATTTAACCTCAGCCAAGAATTTGTCACAATGGAATAGCTAAAGCAGACTTTACGTGAGCCTTGCCACCATCGGGTCCACCAGTGTCACGTTCCTTTACTCGGTGTAAAGTGGATCTTTTGTAATAATTGGGGCAGCAGAAGAACAATATACATACTGTGGTCTGACAAAGACTCCTTTCATCAGATTGTAATATTGTACATTTCACTCTGCTGAAAGGGTTAAAAGTAGCTGTTTTCAATCCCAAAAATAAATAAGAAGTTTCTTATTCAAAAATTATTACAGAGCCTTTTTAGTGGGGAAAAAAAAAACCAAAAAAACACACTTCAAAAAACCCTAAACACTTTGTCAAGCTGGGGGTGGGGTTTGTTTTGTTTTTCAAACAGAATATTTTTATCAGAATTAACAATATTAGCAGAATTAGTGTTTCAGAATTTGCATTTGTGCTGTGCATATGACAGGCCTTTTGTTTCTTTTGCGCGTAACTTGGCATTCTCACTTATTCATTCCTTTTGTTTTTCCCAGTTTCTTTCACTACAGTTACAGCCATTTGTCATCTGTTTATTTCCAGAATCTGCAGAAATTGTAGGCCAAAATATTATCACTTTTTTGCCTAACATCAGTGTACGAGCATTTATTCCAATACATCCATATTTTTTTTACACTCAAGGTGAAAAGGAGGTTTTTGCTGGATGCTGTAGCATCAAAGTGCTGCAGTTGAAGGGTATATGGGGTTGAATGTTCTGTGCAGCACTGAATGAATTCATCTTGGAAGGCTTTAGAAGTCTTATCCTGAAATTTGGCCTTACTCTTAGAGAGTGTTTTCCTGGATTCTAACCAGCATTTTTTTTCTTTTTCTTTTTTTGGGGGTTGACAATTAACACACCTTAGGAGTGGCACTTTTTTCTCTGAGACTGTAGCATGTGTCTGATATTTTTCCTTAAATTATGAAACTTCCTTGATCCAGGGTGCTTTAATTGGGAGAACATTGATTTCACATACCTGCTGGTGCTGCAGATGAAAACACATACAAGAAAGGGATTTTTTTTATCTGGTTTGGAAAGAATTTAGTGGGAAGGCATCCAATTCCAGGGCGTGAAGGGGTTCGTTCAGTACAAAGAAGAAATGACAGTTGTTGTGTTTTTTAATAACCATACAAAGAGTGAGTAATGAGAGAAAACCTATGGATCCAGTAAGGAATCTGGGACACTGTCTGCAGGTCTTAAATTATCTCAGCAGCCACCCATCTCTGTTCTTCATTCTGTTTTTCCTGTTGACAATGCCCTGCTCATTCAAGAAACTATATTACATTGCGTTGCTTCAACTTCTTGTATCCTCTATTTCTTTTTGTCTTTTCCTTGCAAGCATCTTAAATAGATGAGAAATATGACTATAACCAGGAGATACTGCTTGAAAATTACGTGATACAAATGGACTTAAAACACTGCACAGCAGTGTGTTTGTGTCAGGCACTTCTGAAGCATTGCAAACAAGCATTTTTTGTGACAGTGATGTAAATGCAAATAAATACATCCTCCAGGTTCAGAGGAGAGCTTCTATGTAGAATGCTTTAGTTTTGCCTAGGACTGGTTTGAAAGATTTGCTCTTTATTTTGGAAACCCTCATGTAAAATTTGCTCTTTTCTGGAAAAGTAGGTGAATTAAATCCAGGTGTGTAATATCTAAAATGCTTTGTAATTAATACTCAGTGATATAATCAATCAAAGCAGTTTGAAAGCAAGATAAAATCAGGCACACTATGACAAAACATTGATCTCTAGATAAGAGTTATTTCAAGCTCTCAGTTTCGTAAGGTTTTAAACCAGAGATGGGGGAGGGAATAAATTGTCAGTGCTTTGGATCTCTTCTAGAAGTAATTTTTTCTGCTTTTGAATTCTACCTACTGGAAGCTGATCTTCATTACACTGCTGCTTTATTATACAGATTGTTCTAGGATTTGAATATCAGCTCAGTGTCCTGTGCAAGACATTCCTGTCTCTGTACCTGCTTCATTGTAGTCGTTGAAAGGACGGTTGTCTGTTTAAAATCCTTTCCCTTGCTCCTCTATTCAGAATCATCTTGTCCTCATGCCATGTCAGATGGTAAGATTTCAGTTCCTGGCCATTACCAAATGAAAGGTATTCAGACAAGTTGTGGACAGTTACCAAGCAGAGGAACAATGAAATATCTGTTCCCTGGGTGGGAGCAAAGGGATTCATCCTCCTTCCTTTGTCAACTGGTGGAACGCACTAAGCTCTTGCAATTCAAATTTTCTGTTTTCTCCTTTGTTACTAATCTTTTAAGTACAGCAAGAAAGAAGCTTGCTAGAGAGTTCATCTACTGGCTGTGTCATTCTGACTGAGTAATAAATCTTTTGAGCCTGTTAACATATTTGTTTAYGGGCATTAAAAAAAGAGTACTACACAGGAATAAAACCTCCCTTTCAATCTCCAATATACAAATCCTTGAGAGCAAAAACACTGAAGTTACTGCAAGAAATTGGGTTATATTGAGATTGAGATTTATCTTATTCAAAATGTAATTTTTTTATTGTTGTTGTAGCTTTTTATATTTGCATGGGCCTGAAYCTGTACTCAGTAACAACAGTTTTGCTATTGACTTCAGTGGGAACAGATTAKTACTGGTAACTATTAGAGCAGTTAAGTAGATTTGATGGTCTTACTCAACTAAGAGAAGTTCAGCGAGTGAAATATATTTCTGAAGTTTTCAAAAGATTAAAAAAWTAGGAAGTAATATCTCATAATACCTGTCTTTTATTATGGCTGCTAAGCAGAGCTAAAGGATAAACACTGAGTCCATTAGTGGTGTTTAATCCTTAACCAGACTTTTTCAAAACAAATTGGAGAAAAGAAATGCAATATATCCAAAGGAAAGCTTTTCTAATTGTAAGCAGAACACTCTTGTTCTAAACATTTTGTGGGTTTCCTCATTGCAGTCATATCGCCTTAATAGATTATGGCTGATGTAAACTGAACTTATACTAATTAGCTGTCTTAATTTTGCATTCARCAAAGCATATTGGCACAGAGAATAATCAGCCTGTGCAATTCGATGCCCTCAGAGGTGCTCCCAGCAACCTCTCAGTAACCTGAGCGATGCTTTTCTTTTCCCCCTACAGGACCTATATATAAGACTTAATGCAATTAACTCTGTGGGCTCGGATCCCTCTAAGGATGGCAGCTCCAAGGCTTCTTTAGCATGTGGGCAAATGTCTTCTGGCACCTCTGCTCAGAGCCAGAGTGTGGTTCAGAGGTGCTACATGAGGCACTCTGGGCACTCGTGTCTTTCAATTCATCAGTCTTACAAATACTGTCAGTTTTCATGCTCTGACAGTTTAGTCTCTAAGATATTTTTTCTTCAGAAAACCTCTTGGGTTTAGTGAAGTGCCATTTCCTTTTAACAGAGGGGAACTGAGGCACAAAGTAAGGGCCCATGAGGTGAGTTGCAGAATCCAGAGGGCATGGAGTAGAGTGTGTGAGGGGACCTGGAGCTCGGGGAAAGAGCCCACCCCACCGATCAGTCCCTGTGCACAGCCCTTAGGAAGAGCCATTAGGAAGTGCTGCGTGAGGGGTGTGTGTAAAACCACACCTCAGGGCGTGTGAGTGGGAGAGCAGGAGTAGTCCCAGCTTTGAAGTCTCATCCAGAAAGCAGGTTACCCAGGTTTAGGTCCCTCCTTTGCCTAAGGGGATCCAAACCCACTGCTCCCACCTCCTTTTGGAGCTCCTTAATCTGTGTGCTATAGGCTGCTCTTGGGTGGCAGTCACCTCCACCCTTCCTGCTGAAGCTGTGCCCACACACRGTCCTGCAGGAAGCATCCCGACCTTTCCCTTCTCCCAGACCTTCAGCGAGTACCAGAAGCTGCCCTGTGTTTCTATTCCTTGTTGCAGGCTGACCATATCCYGGTGTGCTGGAGGGGGTGGTTGGAGCTGGCCTGACCAAGCAGGGTCAGGAGTTGTACCCACAGCAGCTAGGCACAGACACACTGGGGAAAAACAACATTTACTGTCAGCACACTATTGGAGAGGTCCTTCAAGCATCTTTCTTGCATTGAAAAGAATGTGAAACAAACAGAACTTSCCCCCTCCCCAAGCTCTCAGAAGACTGAGCGTTTCTTGGGAAGCATCTATGCAAACAAAGCCTTTTGACTTTTGGCACAATTTATACATATATGGATGTGGCTTTGATTACTGTGTGTGTCTTGTTTTTCAAGTGGAACCCTACAATCTAAGGCTATTAATCCCAGTATGGGAAAGAAAATGCATGTAGAGCTTTGTTCAGATCACGAAGTGAAYATAGATTTGAATACTGAATGCTTTGGATATGACACTGGGTGAAAACTTATGCCAATAAAATTAGCTATGTCAAAAAAACCTATGACATTGAAGTCATGTTACAGCTGTTCTGGCAGATGTTCTACACCTTTTCATCTGAAGACCTAAGAGTCTGGCATCATCTGGCAGATGTTCTACAGGCTTTTCATCTGAAGACCTAAGAGTGCTTGCTATACAAACAGTGATTAATTTGAACTCTCCTATGTCCTGAGAAATTTCAAATTGCAGCTTTTTAAGAAATAAAATCAGTAAAGTATATTTTTCTCTAGCAAATAATTCAAACATCTAACCCTAATGATACCCTAATAGCAAAGTTCTATTTTTGTTCATATTGAAAGAATTAAATAGACAAAAGAAATACATAGCTAGGGAAAGGCATTTTTTTTTCCTTCACAACCATCCTCTTAAAATCAGAAGTTAGCAGTTAATTGTGGAACATTCTGTCTGATTTGTATTGRCAAGAGCCACGTCTTTTTCATACAAGTTGCATCTAATCCATTGCTGGGCCTACGAACAGTTATCCAGCCTTTTCCCCCAGGTGGGAGCACAGAGTAACACAATAAACTGCTTAATAAAAGGAGTTATTGTGCCTTCTTSAGCTTTTCTTGCTGTTGCTTCTCTCAGCTCCTACAAACTCCTGTATAATCCTCAGTGGTGTTTTGCATAGTCCTGTRAGCACAGCCTGTTTGCATGGCTAGAGCTCATCTGTGCATAGCAGGGATGCAAATGTTCAAAATGAAAATATGTTTTGATCATAAGATCAAAGTGTGTCTGGTGTAGAGCAACTAAAGCAGCTGGTATGCAAACTTACTGTCACAAAGATCTCACCTACTGGCCAAGGACTGATTCCCTGCCTATGCTCAGGGAGGGGAAAGGCAGGGCTTGTTTTTGTAGAAAACTGTTGGGAAGGGAGAGGCTGCTTCTTATATTTTTCCTTGGAGCTGGGTTTATTGATACTTTCTAGTGTGAAAAAGAAATCTAAAGATTTCTTGACATGAATAGATAAAAATATATTAGCCTAGACTACTGTGAAAAGGTTGTACCCGATACAACAGGCTTGCATGTCCACCTGCTTTCTTTTCAACTTGCTGCTTTTCATGGGTTGCAAAATAGCACACCCCAAAWGTACCAATTCAAGCTGTGTTAGGGGAAGGAAGGCAGTCCCAGAGTCCAGGATATATCCAGCCACTAGCCACTTTTGTTTAAGCTGCATAAATATTTAAGGTACTGTGTTGAAATCAAACCAAGTTAAAATTATAGATTGGTTTTATGGACCGTAAATTCTACCTTGGATGTATCCTAGAGATTGACTGGGAGTAGTGCCAGTGAGAGCACTTTGCTGCTGAGTTCCTTTTTTAGGTGAATCTTCAATGCTGGTTTAAGAGGTGCCACTTTTCTATCATGTTATAATTAGCAGTCATTGTTCATCGTGTGAAAGAAAGGTTCATAATTTTTCAGTGCAGGAGGAAAAAATAAAACATTTTGGCTAATACCATAAGCTGAATCATTAGAACATTCAATAATACTCCTAAGCCTTGCTTTTCCTAAGGTGGTGTATTAGAAAAATGCTCACCAAGACACAATATATCATCCTTGTAGTTTCCTGTKGTTTCTTTCTCAACCCTTTTAGGAATGGAGTCGTGAGACTGAGCTGCAGACAGCACTGCTCCAGGTCTGGAGCTCAATTAAGTGCCTGGTAAATTGCTCAGTTATGTGGTTCTGTTCCTGGTTTAACAGCAACAAAGTGGAGCTAAAAAGCAYCTAAATGAATAATTAACATGCTCCCATAAATGTGGAATCTCCTAGGGGGAGAGTCTCTATTCAGAAGCAGAAATATTGCTATGGCTTTTGCACTGCGCTCTTCCAAGTCCTTGAATTCCTGAAGAAGCCCAGTGGTTTGGTTGAAGGAGTTCCCCCTTCTACTGCTCACCTTCCCCCASGTTGCCTGCCTCCTTGTCCCTGCTCCCAGGCCCCTGAGGTCACTGGCACCCAGTGCAGCTTGAGCAAGAGACATGCTGAGGGAGCCGGAGCTGGAAAAGCCCTGGAAAAGCAGGGGCCAAAGGCAGAAAGAGAATACACATAGCAGGGAGAGACCACGCAAAGGAATGTACCCTTGAGGAGGAGATGCAGCCATGTGAAGACAGCAGATGTTATGCCTGCTGGCAGGGTACTGGATGAGCAGATTCCATTGTTAAGTAGAGATTATATCTCGTAGGAAATTATCACAACTCCTAAAACAAGTCAAAGTTGCCTGCAACACAGCGGATGTTTTATATAAAAGATTAATATAGTTTGTTTGCCTAATAAGGGCCCTTGCCAAGATGCTGCAGCTCCTTTCTGTCTTGCCTTGGCTTTCCTACTGAAGCAAGATGAGGAGGGGGGCAGCTGTCACTGTAACACACTCATGATGAAATGGTTGGCCCRTTCGGCTGCTCCGTGCTGGGAAGGAGGAGGAAAAGTCCTTGGGCACATTGTGTTGGATGCTAGTTAGCAGGAGTTCTCCTATGTCAGAAAAGGCAGGACTTTTTTCCAGGCACTGGAACAATTAGCTGATGGAGCTCCTAATAAGGAAGGAATATTTTGAAACACTCTAAAACTGCTGCTGCAAACTACTCTGTAATGCTCCTTTTCCACATTTCTTTCCTTGAATACTGTCATGCAGTTGCATAGGAAGAGAGTAGCAAGTGCTACAGTTACCTGTTGGGTACTTTTTGCTTTGCTTCTATTAAGACCCATTTTTYCCCTCATGGCTTTTCTTCAGGGCAATACATCTTCTGCAGGCTTCCCAGATTTTCTACACTCATGGGCATGTCTGCAGTGCAGTTTCACCTTGAGTTAATTGTTTGCTGTTTAGAAAGGCCAGGCTGGATGCTGCCTGAAAGTTTGGGTTCGGACTATAAATGTTGGCTGCTYATGATGAAGAGGATATTTGAATTTTTGGTATATGCAAAACTGATTAGTTTTTTTGTGTATGAATTAGTGGTGATATGGTCTTGCCTCTTAACTGACATAAAGTTTTGGCAGTATTTTTTCTTCTGTGAAATTTTTTTCTGAACTAAGAGGGATTTTTTGATGTTTCTAGCATTAAGTTTTGGCTAGAAGTACACCCAACAGTAATGACTGAGATTCTTCTCTTCCTTTTGCCAAATGATAGAGAAAAAAAAAGGGGGAGATTGATATCAATGCCTTAAATCTCAGTGTAAGTTGATTTCTTCCCTCTAGAATAATTTATCAGTATAAGATTAATGTCATGGCTTACTATAAACATCTGTTTTTACACAGTTTAACCCCATAAGTATCTSAAAACTTATCAATGTAGCACATATTAGGGATCTGCATGTGCATCCCTACATCCCAATTTTATGCAGCATGGTAAAGTCAGGACRAAAAATGATGACAGAGATAAAAATGGCACACACTACATGGTATGAGTCTCCAGGGTCGGATTGTTGTTTGAGTCCACTCTTTGCATGGATGCATCTTTCCTCACAGCCTGGGTTAGCCTGTGGAATCAGTATTCTTGGGCCCAGTAGCAGTGGATCTGTGAGGCAGTGTCAGGAGAGGATGAACTCTGATGGTAGCCCTGCTTTCATGCCAGTGATGTGGTGCTGTCGTGGGGATCTCTTCCTGATTTCACTCATCCAAGGAGGATGGATCTGCCTATGCTGCAGAAGCAATTCAATTATCAGCACCAACATTCAGTGATGCTAATTGCAGTAGGTTAAAAGCACAGCAAGCCTGAATGCAAGACTGCAGGGCTGAGGTTTTTTCCTTGATCAAACACAGCGATAGGTTTCCAAAGCTAGGGAACCACCAATCGAGGGTTCATGTGCAGTGCTGCTTCTTCCAACTACCTCTGGTTATGTCTCATGTTCTTAGCATCCTGGTGGAGCACTAGAGATAAGCCTATGCCCTGAGCAGTGGAAGCTCTTGACTTGGGTTTCGTTCTGTGAAAGTAAATTGGACGTGGGAGCACTTCCCAGAAAGAGGTCAGGAGGTGTGACAATTGTTGAGTTTTTTTCCTTTCTGCCAATTTGACATCAGCTGAGCAGAAGCTGGATCATGTAGTTGGATTTGTGGAAATTTAGGCTTTCACAATAAGTCTTTATGATTGCCTTGCTCGGTTACTCAGTGGAGCAGCTCAGATGTGGCACTGAGATGCAGATGCTCAGCAAGGAGAATACTGCAGTGTTATGAATGTGAGCCTTTAAAATACAGTTCAATGGCTGAGTTGATTTACTTCCTACCCATATGTTATTATGACCTAGAAAAGTTGGGCCTAAGGAAACAGCCTGAATACTTCCATGTCTAACCTCAGTCTGTGTTTTAATAAGAACTGGCTACAATTCTTCAGAATTGCAAGAAAGTCACCAGGGGTAACTCTAGGCAGGTTTCAATGTATGAAATTGCATAAGTTTTATCCAGGTCTAAACCAATAATTAGTTCATAGCTTTAAGTATCAAAGGCATAACGTTTGAATTATGTAGCAGGGCTACAATTTTCAAGAAGAGTTTAAGTGATTTTTTTGGACTGTGTTCATGTGTGATTTTTAAAAGCAACAGCCTTTTGGAGGACAGGTCTCTCTGGAAGTCACAGCCACTTAAACCTGTACCTGTGCTGAAAGCGGGACTTGGGTTCCCAAGTTGGGACATTGCTTTCAGTGCCTTATCCACACCCTTTCTCCCCTCAGCAATTGCTGCAAAGGAAGCCCCTGCGGGCACATTCTGGGGTGGAGGTGATGTTTGATTGGAAGTCGGTGACTGTCAGTCCTGCCAGACTGGTTGGCTTGTGCTGATCGTGTTGCAGAAACAGGGCCAAGCTTAGGCACGATACCCCGAGTGACGGTGTTTGCTCAGCACCACGAGAGACGCTTGAATGCACTCGCTCAGGGACTACTGTTCTATTATTTTTTGAAATGAGTAATTGCTTCAGAGTGGGGGGTACAGAGGATAATGCTATTTGCTGAAAAGAAAATTAGGCATGGGTGTGCCCGAGTGACAAGCGAGCAACAGACTTCTCAAACAGCACCGGGGAATGTCTCCTTGTAGGCTTGTATTTGTTTATGGATAGACTGCACTCAGATGTCAGTGTATGACACTCATGAATGTCATGGAAATTTTGAGGTTTGTACCTTGGACTCGAATTTGACCCTTATTGCTCCTAGCGAAACATGCAGTGGATTGTTCAGCTGCATTTCATGCCATTAGGGATTTTTTAAAATATAAAACAACTCCCCCAAAAAACTCACACATGCAAAAAATACATTTTTGGCCAATGTTACTGTTTTCAAAGTTCTTTAGGTTTGAATGCTGACTGTAGCTGGATCTTTTAGCTTTTGCACTTGCACATGTTTAGACTCTATTTGCCAGTGAAGATAATAATAGATTATTTAATTAAGAGTCATTTAAACTGAAGACTGATTACACACTGCTTACAAACATTCCACTCTGAAATTAACTTAATTTTGCTCCTTAGTAATTTGAATTTTTACTTGTCCTTCATTGACATGCTTTTTATCTACTGATGTCTAAATGATATTCATACTTTAATTACGACATCAGGAAGAAAAATCAAATTAACCTAAGTTATCTGGTATTTAACTGAGTAGCTTATGAACATGAGTTCTGAATTTTTGCAAACATTACACTTGAATGAAATTGAAAGAATTTGTAGAGAATTGTGAGGTACTTTTGAAGCCTCTTTCTGCAATATGAAGTGCATGTTAACATGCAAAAAGATTCTTTTCTTCTAAAGAAGTCTTTGAATACCTCTCAAATTTAAAGTAAAAGATAGAAATAAGATCCTTTTTTAATGCATCTCATCTTATGATTGAGCAGCATTGTAGTTGTTTTGCTCAATAATTGACTACATCATGATTAATATGAATAGTTGTATTAATGATCATGTTCAGTTCATCAACATTCAAATACATTTATTGTATTTGAGGTGAATAGTTAATAAAGACTTTGCAAGACTCCAATCTGTTTCAGGCAGTGTCTCTGACTGCCATAGGAGAAGACACAAAGCAGCAGGAAAAGGGCACATGCGTGTCATATACTGAATATTTATAAAGCCATGTGAAATGTTGAAAACAAGTTCCAATTGCACCGTTTTCTCATTACTTCTATTATTTGTGCTTTTCCATCTAGTCAGTAATTATTCAGGGCSTCCTCTCATTAAAGCTCATAATTCAATATCTAAAATACTTTCAGACTTAGACACTAGGATTGGTACTTTCCATTCTTCTGTCTGATATTATTTTGTTCATTAGCAACTTGAATAAAATGTAAATTTCTCAGGTTAATTATAYGCTGTGTATCACAGCTACCTTCCCACATACAAGCTTTTGGTGAGGGACCAAACTGTTTGGAACTTGTAGAGCACTAATCACAGTGAGTTTCTAGACAGCAGAACCAGCCCTAAAGTTCACTTGTACTCCATAACAGCCAGAGCTTTCATCTAGGCAGATCAAAAAATTCATGATAAAATGTCTCTGGAGCTGTGCCTTTTGAGCCCTAATGAAAGATGCATTCTTTATTAGCATTAAATATTTGTATAATAAAGCCTTTTGTGGCAATACAGATCTCCATAGCACTGCCCTTCAGTAATCTAAACCACTCTGTTTATATCGGTTTTTTGAAGTAAAGATGAGAGCCTCAGGACTGAGCTCAGTTCAAAATGCTCTTCTGACAATAGACTGCCTGAAGGAAATAATCTTAAGTGCCAGAGCCACTGCTACTGATTCTGGGAGTGCCCCTCACCTGAAATTGCCACAGATGGAAAAGAAGAAGCTTTCATGTCGGCAGCCATGTCCCAGGCAGACAGCAATGGTTGGAGAGCTCACCTGAGAGGAAGCCAGGCAGGTTTTGGAGCAATACCTGCCCACCGGCTGCAACACCTTTTTCAGAGCCAGTCTTCACAAAGTGTTTTGCTTTTGCTGAGTAGGAAAATTAAAATACACCTAAAAATATTAGGAAAAAAAGTTGTTGGAAAATTTTACTCATGGTCAGATCTTTACAGTATGTGTGGTTCTCTTTATTGCAGAAAGAAGTGCAGATATCCAGGAAATGGAGAATGAAACCTGTTTATAGATATAGCAGTGATTTATGCCACTAGCATGGAAATGAATCAAAAACCTTCCTGAAACCATGAATTCTCAGGCTATGCAATTATGGACTGGAGACTACTAAGAAACGTGGATATGGAATGCAGCAGTCTAGTGCAATACTTTCCTTTTTGTTTGACCTCCTGTTTTTCTTCAACAGGTTGAAGAAGTCTCCGCACATTATAGGGGTACAGCTCCTGTGGCAGTAAGGGGTGGAGATAAATTTATACCTCCTCCATTGCCTGTACCACACCACAGGCTGCAAGTGCGGGTCTAGCAGGGAGGAACATGGATTGGGAATTGGGAGAGTTGGCTTCTATTCCTACCTTTGTTACTAAGCTGCTGCACACACAAGTCAAGTCACTGCAGCTCCTGTGCCTGTCATCCCGATTGATGTCTGGCTTGTCTGCCTTAACTGTGATCTCATCAGAGCAAGGGCTGCCTTGTCCTGTGTCTATTAAAAAAATACAGTGTATAGCTTTCTATCTTGTGTGGCCCAATTGCTATACCAATGCTAATTAAAATATGACTTCGCTCTAGCTGAAAATGTACAAATCGCTGAGTTAACCGGGTACATCTTCAGGGTTTCTAACTGCCTCCTTTTACAAGCGAACTCTGATATCCTGGGCAAACCAGTGGAGCTTGTGCCCTTTTGCATAAGCTGGTTCTCTTACCCAGCTATGAACTAGGAAGACATCCATTCTTCCCATTCTTCAGTTTTATAAGTAAAACAAACGGCAGAATACTGGTGCTGCAAAGGAAGGTGCTGCCTTGTGCTGAAAGTGTGTGGCAGATGATATCTGAACAGGCAGTTGTGTCTCACCCTTGTTAATTGCAAAGATAAGCCCAATTGCTAATGASGGGAGGAGAAGAAAAAGGCTTGGAAATTCTGTGGGGAAAAGTTTTGGAGGGAGGGGAAATGAAAGAGAAGTTAATAATGAAATATATGTTCTAGAAAAGTAAACTATTCCTTTAGGCACACTGAAGCTATAGGAGCTGATAATTATGGAGGTGGTTATGAAGGTAAAATACAGAAAGGAGTATAAATAGAGGTCCAATTAATAGTGTCAAAAATGGTAATTGTATTCATTAACTAGATTGAGTGATCTAGATGTGAATCACTTTGGTGACACATGATGAGAGACTCTAAACAACTGAAATTCAAATCTTGCTCAGCTGGCCTGTTTTACACAAACTAGTTTACAAAACATGCTTGCAAAGCATGTGCAATGGCCTTGCTGGTCTGGCTTGTGTAAACTGGAGTAATAGGCTTGGATTTGCTTTTTCTTTGAGCTTGCCTACTAAATTAAGTTGGAATACCCCATTTACTTTGCGCCGCTGTTTTTTGGAAGATCACATAGGGGATCGGAGCAACATGACAACATCCCAGATTTTAAAAAGAGCAGCTCTAGGAAAGGAGTGTATTGCAGAGAAATTGATTATGTACATCATACATACCATTTAGGGAAACACTCATTCCTTCATATTTCCCAGGTATAAGTTGAAAGAAAAGGTAAACAAAGAAGACAGTCCAGAACGACATTTCATCTTCAAATTCTCAGCACACTTGCCTGTTGCAAATTCTGCAGCCACTGGCCTTTACAACTGGGTTAACAAAACCTCGGCAGAACACAAGATCTTCACTTCGCCCCTGTTCACCTGGCTGCTGTGTTGATATTCTGTGAAGACGCTGCAGTGAGTTCTGTCCCTCCCAGGCAGCTCTTTGTTAGATGGTAATAGAGGAACAGCTTGATAACCACAAGGTGTGGTGGCTATCACAGACTCTTTGTTACTGTGTAGGAGCTCATTCCTGCTCCCTGCTACTTTCCTATTGTCCAGTCTTCTTGTGGGCTTTTTGTCCTTTCTTGTTTGTTCCCTTCAGCTACCTCCTCTCCAGTTTGTGTTTTTTGGGCTCAGTTCACTTCTCTTCTGACAGTTTCATTCTCCATGGACTCTTGTCATGTCCATCCCCTCTCCATTTAGGCAGTGCAGAGGCAGGAAAGATTTCATTCCCCGCCAGAATAGAAAGCAGCAAGGTCCATGCTCATTACCACCCTGGCTGGTTTATAAATCCCTTTAAGCCAGAATGTCACTTTCTTTTCTAACTCTACACCTGACATGTAGGGAGCAGGAGATACTGTTATTAAAAATGCACACCCTGAAATCAGGAAGTATGTCAAAATTAACTCAAAATATTCAGATGATTGGGTTATTTTATTTCACATTGGAACCACCTGCTGAAGATCATTAGTCCCCCCTGTCAGGGCTAAGAATAAGTAATTTACAATATAGTGACTTCAAACCTGTCTTTTCCTGTATGAGCTGAGGAAAGGCATTTCTAGTCAGCTCATTCCTGTGTATGGGCACAGCTGTATGTGCCATTCTGTGTGTTACAGATACAGGACACCTGGAGCTCTCTGTGCTGTATCTTCCTTTGAAGGATGACAAAATTTGAGTGCCTGACTCTCTATTACCTGGTCGGGGTAACGCTTTTTGCAACCAAGGACAGAAAGTAGGGGACACAGAAAATGTGCAGGAACAGAATTATAAAAAAGATGACAACCTGGCTTTAAACTTTTAACCTACTGATGGTTCATGAGTCATTGGTCACTCCAAAACCAGAACCTGTTATAAAATTATGGAAAGATCTTTCAGTGAGAAAGTGAAGAGCATCTGTGAAAAAAAGGGAAACAAAAATGCCAGACACCTGCAGCCAAAAGCAAATACTTTGCTTCTATGCTTGTGGTAGGAAGAACAAGCACCAATGTTTTCAAAAGGTGATCCACGTCTCTCTTAATTTGCAAAGTCACTTTTCATCCATACTTAAAATGTGTCTATCAAGTGGAGATTCAGTGAAAAGCAGAAAAAAGCCGTATGAGGCTACACTGATAATTAAATGCATAAACTAATAGCCTGATTACATGTAAAAAACTACACTGTAAAAGAGTAAAACAAGGGGATTACATTAAATTGAGGCAAGGATTAAATATTTTTCCTAAAGGCTTTTAACACATTTTCTAAAGACCTGCTCATGAGCACAATTTGGCTGATGAAAAGAATTTCTTTTGGATATAATAGACTAAATAATCACATAATTAAGCCATGCGAAGTGCAGTGCTAGTAAGCTGATGATAGTATGTTTCAGATATGTAAGAGCTCTTTCCGTGAGTCACAGATACTTTTTGTTCGGCTTTTTGGTTGTTTTGTTTCTTTTTCCCCAGTAAACTCTATAAAATCCCAAGACTGACTTAGCAGCGTGGTGTTCTGAGCTCACTCTGCAGTGGTTTCCTTGAGATAGCAAATGGGAAAGACTATTTGTAACCATTCAGAAAAGGGGGGCACACCCACTCCAGTGTTTGGGAATTGAGGCACAGAAGACTGAAATTGTTTAGCGTTTTCATTTCAGCAGTACCTTGGAGGCCTCGAGTAGATCAGACCTCCTTCTGGCAGATGGTGCACAAATACACAATAAATACCTTCATCGAAAGCTTATGCACCAAGGGGAATAAGACACCACTCCTTACTCAAGTTAGTCTTCGATAGAAACTGTATCTTCCCACCCCAATGCTCCACAGCAGTGTCACCCCAGAATATCATCTGAGGAGATGTGCTCCCTTCCTGTGCGAGAAGTGCTTGCCTCCAAGTAGGAGAAGGGGAAAATTCAGAAGGTAGCTTGGAAACATGTTAAAAGAAAAGAAAAGGTGGGGAGAGGGGGCGAGGGAGTTRAGCAACAGCAGCATCAAACTGCTGCTGAGAGTATGTCCTTAATCCATATGGCATTTTATTACATTAAGGACTACAAAAATACTACTGAGTTTGCCAGGTACTACACAAACGCAGAGGTTTTGCCAAAACACAGAAAGACTCTTTCTTCAGGTTTCTTACCAAGTAGGATTCCAGTTCTGAACCCGTGGAGTCCCAGCAGTTTGAACAAAGCTATTCATGACATTCAGAGCAGGTGCTGATGAATAGGGGAGGAGCAGGTTGGCAGGAAGGAGGAAAAAAGTGATTGGGAGTGGAAACTGTTTTTTCATGGAACATCAATGAGTTTCTGGAACATTTTCGAAACTGAGGGGAGGGGATTGTAATAAAATTTTCCAAATAAAGCTGGGGGTGTAAACAAGCTGGTATGTAGGTAGTGTGTAAAGCCTGCGGAATCTGTATTTTGAGAATACACTCTAATGCCCTGGCAGAGTTAGTACTGTAGCACTCTAAAAAACCAGTGGCCAGCTTGATAGTGTTATTCAGCATGTGAAAGCRTGTGACAATCCACCCTGCATGGAGGGTTCTGCTCCAATGCATTTACACAAGTAATGTAGTAAATTATGCAAGCAGTATTTTTCAAAATACYATTTGATAATTCTGCTTGAAGATAGTTGGCTAATTTGCATACAGAGCCAAAATTTGCTTTGAGTTAATTTTTCCTTTTCTGTTAAGCTTCCAAGTTCATGTAGCGATGAGAGTTTGTAGAAAAGGAGTAACATCCATGTAGGTTCCCTGCACTTTGCGATGTTCATTTCTTTAAACTTTGTGTGCCAGCTCAGGAGCAATAATATCAAGTGACTTCAAAGGACAACTGCTCCCAACAATCCGCAATGGCTTGTATTTCAACTCGTTAACCAGCACAGCTCACCAGACCTGTTATTTTATTTCAAGGCCTCTGCTGCTCTTTTCATGTATTGAGCTACATTCCCAGCTCAGTGCAAATGAAAGGAGGGGGAGAAAAGCCCAAAGTAGTGTAGAACTTGGGAGGGAGGTCGATTTCTGCACATGTGTCTCCAGACATAGGAACACAGACTATTTTTAAAGTAAACCTGGAACATTTGTTTCATGCAAGCAGTCAATAATAAAGCTTAATGACATGTTTTCCTTTTCCCACACCCACTTACCTGCTTCCGTCCTTTGACTATATCTTGTCTGAAACCCAGACTTGTAGGTTCTTTGGAAAAGGATCTGTCACCATAAACCAACCAGACTCTGATTTGGCTGCCTACATGCTGGTTTGCAATCTATGGCAATAATTAATAGGTCATTCGTTTTGCATGTCARTGGTGTTCATTACAGTAAATGTATTTGCCTCCCCTCTTCCCTCCCTGCTTACGGCATCAAACAAGATCCCTACAAAGTGCTTATTCAAACTGGCAGATCTCTTGTACGGGCTAAGAACTAGAAATATATCAAATTTGACACAGAGTTTTCATTCTGATAATATTGCTTGATAGTGGGTTTCTGAAACAAGGTCAAGGCTAAAAGCTGCACTATCTGGCTTGTTTTGGGTTTAATATAGGTGAGTGTAATTGATGTCAAAGAAGTTTCAGCTCCAGCCTTAGTTTTCCACTCTCCAACCTTCACTTAGGCTGTGAGTGGGGAATATTTACAGCCTGAAGGAAGCTTTTGCCAACATGCAAGTCAGCATAAAACAGTGCCCATTGCTGCAAGAATCAGTTCCACCTTTCCAAGGGCCYTCAATTTCTCATTTTTACCACCGTACCTAGTCGTTGCCAGAAGCATTTGTGTGGCCATACACTGAGCCACATCAGGGCCTCACCTAAATTAAAGTTCATCCTTTTTTTTCACTACCTGGTCCCACAAACTCCTGTATAGGCACAAAAGAAAGTGCTGTGTAGGGTCAGAAAAAACATGGCCAAGGGCAGCAAACAGACGAGACCTGTGTAGGAGTGCTTCGTAATGCTTGTTTAAAGGGTGCCTAAAACTAAGGCCTGATGCTACTCTGATTATATCTCCTCAACAAAACTCCTTGAGTTCTGTAGGTATTGTCTGAGAAAAGCCTAGTGGCCTCAGTCCATGATGATTCCTTTGAGAAGCAGTTGGGGTGTTGAATGAATAGGGCAATGTGATATTGTACACTGATTTATATAAATAGTTGGTAATGCTGTTAGGTTTTAATTTAATTCATGGTTATCTGTAACTCTCCAGTCTCGGGACGAGAGAAGAATTAGACTGGAGTTGACTCTCAAAGATAGAAGAGAACAGTATTAAAAAAACCCAAAACCTGTGTTTGTTGGAGCTTTCACCTCTCTCTTGGTGGTGCCGGAAGGTAGGCTTCCATCACGACGTTGGTCAGAGCTTTTTTCTGCTCCTATCTCCCTCTCCCATTCTGTCTGAACTGCAAAGGAGATAAAAATCCTGCCCTTCTACCTGTGATTCTGAATCAGCTCTCCTAACCCTTGGCTATGTGCCCGGCAAAACCCCAGAGCCAAAATCCCTGACAAGCATCCTGTGGCTTGTCTCCATTGTCTGAGTGAGGATATACAAGCCCAGAAGAAGGGAAGGGAGAAGTGCCTGGTCCAATGCAAACAGTGATTTCCTCTCCTATACTAATGTTTTAATAATGGTTTGAGAGCGATAGGGATTTGTGAAGATGTTTGAGTTCAGTCTGTGAGCTTATTGCAATTGTGTCTAAATACCAAATAAATTTACCAAATTTCACCTGCACAGTATAGGAACATGATCAAATAGGTGCTCCCAGGAGTTCACTGTAGCTCCCACCAAAACCTTGAGACTATAGTGCCACCTGCAGCGTTTCACCCCTGCCCTCATGGGACAGGGGCCAGCGGCTCAGCAGGGTCACGATCTACTGCATCTTCTTTGGGGTGCTGAGAAGCCAAGAGCAAGCACCACAAGGTGCCCCACAAGCATGGCCCTCAGCGGCCTAGAGCAAAAGTGGGTTTGTCCTGGTTTTAGGGATTTTCCTAGCTGAGGATGAGTAGGCAGACTTTGCTTTGCAAGTTTGAATTCCCTGCCTTCCTTCACCTCATGCTTCACGGAATACCTGATGCCTCTATCAGCAGTATGATGTATGGCCTGTTGCAGCTCATTTCTATAACATGCTTACATTTTATTTGCTTGGTGTGGTAATGGGAGAACTTACGCAAAGCAAACTCAGATTTATTGCTTACATCAGTCCCTGGGGAAGCTACCAACAGGTACTTGCATCACCTGTTACCTCCACACTGCTTAATGCAGGGCAACGGTGGGACTCCCGCACCCCCCAGCTTATTCTTCAGCTCTCCTTCCATAAAAATTGAAATTTCTCTCTCTGGACATGTGCTGATGCTTCTAAAGGCCACTGCACTACCCCTGCAGTGACCAGAGCTGAGGACTGTGCACTACTGCTTTTACCAGAGGGAGCCCCTCGTGCCATCAGAAAGGGAAGGGACAATGCTGTCATGGAACACACTGGACGTGGTGTATCTTTCCACTTGCTTTGCACACAAGATAACACCACAGAATCCCAGTCCTGGGAGACTGGGGTTTTTTTTAAATCACACTCAATTGGGAACACTTGTTTAGCCTTATTAAGAGTTTTATTAGCTCTAAAAATAGGTTCTTAAATATTTTCCAAGATTGACTAAAATATGAAAAACAATTATATAATCAGTGTTTAAAATAAACCACAGTTTGTTATAACTGAGACCCATTCAGTGGAATGACACTTATCAAGAATCATAGTATATAGAAAATTGTACAGCCTCTGCAAATCCACAGACAGTATTTCTCTGCTTGCTTTCAAACTGAGCTGTTGCTGAGTCTAATTATCTGATGTCCATCAGAATTCCTCCTAGCAAGAACACTGCAAGAGTGGAACACGGTCTTTGGGTGAAAAGGCTGCAAGGTTTTTAATGAAAATAAAGAACCGGTCTATTGGTGTACCCCTTTTATATACTTTCTTATTGTTAAATGAAAACTTTTATAAATAACCTTACATAAATAATAATCTCAGAAGTTTTAAAAAGTTCATGCCATCAGTTGGACCTGACTCAACATTCTCTGGTCTCTCACTGCTTAAACTATTTCTGCAATTATTCTGGAATACAAGAATCCTTAATGTCTCTTATTGCAAGAGCAGATCATATGTTTTGGGCAAGAGTTAAGCTGCAGAGGAAGATTTGGCAGTTAAGGGAAATGCATGTTACAGCTGATGGCTGCTTTTTTTTTTTATTGGAATAACTGAAAAGATTAAGCTGTAGTGCAGGTAGGGCTTGAGTCATGCTTTTATCATTGCATCTCTTGGCCTGATATGAACTATGTTATTAAAAATGGTAGCTCAAGCTGATTCTGTACTTTGTTTATCTACAACCAAGCTCAGCCAAAGATCAGCTAGCCTAGTGAAAAAATGTAGTTGAAGGCTGTGTACATACAGGCACTGCTAATTACTTTCCATGGCTGTCAAATGAATATAGATACTAACAGATTTCTTAGTATGCCTTTAAACAAAGCACTCTTATCTATGCATAAGAAAAAGCACTACGCAGAGCAGAGTTACTACACGTTAACCTATATTTTGATTTAGTTTGTTCTTTAGAAAAAGAAAAAAGGAAGTGATTTATCACCCCTTTTTGTTGCCAAAAGGAACTGCAGTACCGTCTGAAAGCTTGCCTGGGAGATCCCAGTGTCAGTAAGTACTGACGCCTCTTTTCCTCCGTAGTGTTTGAATGATCAGCAGCTTTAGTGTCGTGACTTTTTGCCTGTAAAGTTGCCGGGTGTATTTGTAAGTGACAGCCAGTATAACCCAGTATAAGCCACCATCTGACTCTGCAATGCCGAGAACCTGTTCGGGGGATACTGATCCCCGCTCTGGAGCACGTCCCGGCCTTTTGCTCGGGAAGAGCTTACCCGGAACAGCCTGTACTACAGTGGGACACCGTGGGGAGCCAGAGGATGAAAAGGCCCGGCAAGAAAAGTTTCGGAGGGAAGCAAGCGGCAGGATTTAAGGAGCGAGCAATCCCAGACGTGAATGAAATACAAACACGCTGTGGGTTTTCTCTTCCTTAGATAAAAGTACCGGCGAGCCAGCCTAAACGCTGCCCGCGGATGACTAGTCAGAACAAGTTCAAACTCCAGAGCTCAAATTAAAATGTTTCCTCTGTGTGACTGCCTCCTGCGCCGGGAGTTTCCTCACCTGCCCCACACCTGCCCGCGGTCCTCCACCGCCCTGTGCCCGGGCAGTCCCGCTCCGCCCGCCCGCCGAGCCCGTGGTGGCTGCGGCGGGGCGGGCGGGCGCTACACGAGGGATTCGCAGACGGGCAGCGAGTCCGAGTCCTGGCTGTGCATGGAGCTCAGCCCCGTGTCCGAGTCCTCGTCGTTGTCGGCGCGGTCCTTGCGCAGCGCCCGCGCCTGCTCCACCCAGCCGCCCCCCGCCGCCGGCCGCYCCCCGCCCGCCGCCCCGCGCGGCTCCGCCGGCGCCTCCGCCACGTCCAGGGTGCCCAGCGTCTCCAGCAGGCGCTGCAGCTCCCGCTCCTTGTCCTCCCACGCCCGCTGCGTGCAGTCCAGGTCGGTCTTGACGGCCTCCAGGTCCGTGCTCAGCTTGAGGCCGATGTAGAGGCTGGTGCTCAGCTGGGTCTTGACCCGCTCGTGCTCCAGGTGCAGCTCGCCCTCGCCGCCGCCGCCGCCGCTCAGCTCCGTGGTGTCGCAGTCCGTGTCGGCCAGCCCGGGCCCCGCCGCCAGCTCCAGCTCCTCCCGCCGCCGCTTCATCCAGCGCTCGTTGAGCTCCTCCTGGATCTCGGCGGCCAGGTGCTCCAGCAGCTCCTCCTGCTGCGCCCGCTGCTCCTGCAGCTGCAGCACCTCCTCGCACTTCCTGGCGTAGTCCTCCTCGGGGCGGCCGGCGGCGGSCTGGCCCGGTTCCCGGCCCGGCTCGGGCTCCCCGCCGCCCGTGCCCACCAGGTAGGTATCCTGCACGTAGTTGACGCCGTGCCGCTTCATGCGGTCCAGGTGGATCTTAGCCTCGTACCTGTCGATCTCCCGGTCCAGCTCGCGGAGCCGCTGGATCTGCTGTCGGATGGTGTGGTCCTGCGAGAGCACCAGGTGCACCAGCGTCTCCATCCTCTCCGCCGACGAGGCCTCCCGGGCCAGCGGCTGCTGCCGCTTCTTGTTGATCTTGGCCAGCTTGCGGAAGGCTTTCCGCACCACCCGCCGCTGCCGCTCCTGCGTGAGCGCCAGGCTGGCGCGGGCCGCCCCCAGGCCGCGGCCGGGGCGCTCCTTGCTCAGCACCACCCGCGCCTCGGCGCTGCGCGGCCCCGCGTTGGGCAGCGAAGCCTCGCTGCGCACCAGCACGAAGCGCACGTTCTCCTGCTCGTCCCCCCACGCCACCCAGAGCCGCAGGATCTTCGTCTTGTTGGGCAGGATCCGCTCGAAGCCGCGCCACTTCTCCACGATGCAGTAGGAGTGCGGCGGCCCCGACAGCATCCCGCCGCCGGGCTCGGGCGGCGCCGGGCGCTGCCGCCGGTGGTGGCTGTCCTCCAGCAGCACCCGCACCACGTCCGAGCAGGTGGTCCGCCGGGACAGCCCGGAGATCAGCTTCTCCTCCTGGCAGATCCACACCGAGATCTTCCGCTCGTCGGGCTCCATCGGGGGCGGCTGCGGGCGGGCGGCCGGGGCCGCGGGCTCAGGGCTGGCCGGGCAGCCGCTCCATGGGGAGCGCTCGGCGGAGGCGCGGCGCTGCCCGCCCGCCCGGCTTCGGCGCGGCCGGGATGCCTTGCCGTCCCCTCCCCGCCCGCGGCACCCCGCCCGTGCGCTCGCCGGCCGCTCCACCCCTTCCTGCCCGGTGCGGCGGGGCCGCCGGGGGCGGGGGGGCCGGCCCGGTGCGCTGGGAGCCGCCGCGGTCCTGTCCGCCGCCGGGATTTGCTCTCCCCACGTGGGCGCCCCGCGTCGAGATCCGCCGGCGCGGACACTTCGGGRCAGGTCGCCGTGGTCTCCGTGTCCTCTCTCTCCGTGCCCTGCCTCTGCCGCGAACGAGAGAGCGATCTAGCGAGCGGCGTCGGGGATCTTCCAAAGTGCCGAGGGACAAGAGCGAATCCTGGAGCTTCAAAGGGAAAGCCAGAACTAGTGAGGAATTTCCAGTTTTAGTAAATCATCCGCCTGTAATTAGGAAATTCATGTTTGTAAAGCACTTCGCAGATGAAATATGCAAAGGACGGGAATGTCTAAGTGTTATTAAAATACTAGCTGAGCCAGATTTTAATGGGAGCTTGCTGTGTACTTTGATGGGAACGGGATCGGTCTCGGAGTGCGGATTAAAATGAGAAGATGTGAAAAATAGTAATAAAACGCAGGGTTGTGGCACTGATTTTCATGGTGCGATTGCATCACAGGGTTCACAGACTTAGGCTTTTCTACGTGTCTAAAAAAGTGTTATAATGGGTAAAGAAAGAAAACTCTCTCAGACCTGAAGTCTGATYGGTACCTTCTGATGGAGTTTTAGAGCCAATAAATTGGTGCGCTGTGTGGAGAGGGCTTTTGAGTGAACCAGGTTTGTGTCGCAGTCGGTGGAAYAGAACGGAGTTGGAGCATTGTAGCCCACCTTCCGTAATTCTGCTGTTGGAAACAGTGGAGCTGGGGCACACAAAACACCGACTGAGCAATTATGCAGCCTATCGTCCTCTTTTCCCCTAAAGTAACAGGCTCAGTGCGGGCAGCGGCTGTGTGAGCTTCTCCCGTATTTACATGGAAGGACAGGTCTTGGGGAAGAAAGCCTGCCTCCTGCCCCGGCTGCGTAAGGCAGCTAATTATGGCGGTGGTTTCTGACGTGCAGCCTCCCGTCCCGTGAGGAAGTGGGCTGATGGACCACCGAGTGCCGGCATTCCTGGAGCTGAAGATCACGCGGATCATGCGCCTGCTGCTAACGTCCCTTTCCTGTGTTATTGCAGGTTAAAGGATTCCAAACCGAGCTGGCCACTGCATGTKGCAATAAGGGCACCACAGGATAGGGGTGGTGGTAACAGGCTGAATTTTGCTTCGTGACCACAGCCACCTGACGTTAAAGTTGCATATTCCTGTCCAACGGTAGAGTCTGGCACTACGACTTCCAGGAGCAAGGCATTTTGCTTTCAGGATGTATCTGAAGCGCTGCATTGCTGTGCTTGCTTTGCGTGGAGTAAAGTGTTTGCTGATGGAAGGTTATTCCTGAGGTGCACAAGCGTTTTGTTCAGTGGGTTGATTATGCCCAAAAGCATCATTCACTCCGGGGCAGAGGAAGGTGGGCCCAGCAATGGCAGTCCCRTAACAGAGCAAAATGACCTTAACAAAGGCGGTCATCAGGACTGGGACAAACCCAACAGCTCACATTGTCCCAGGATGATAGGGTGTTGAACAGGAATAGAATGTGAAATGGGACACTATGATTCAGCTTTGACTCTGGAAGGTTCAAGATTTTAAGAAGCCCTTCAGAAGAGTAGAAAGAGAAGCCTTGTTACTCTCATCAGGCTCACAGAAAGTTAGAAAACCAGACCATTACTTGTTATCTTCTGCAGAATCAGGGGGAGCAAAAGGATTAATGAGGCAGTGAGAAATGTCCAGCTCCTTTATTSGTGGTTCCTCACCTTTCCCATTTAGTTTTGATCTTGTTTTACATGTGCTTCCTATGAGAATGTCTGTACCTACTTTCTTTTGGCAAAGAACAGTACAGGAAGAGCAGGTTGTGATGTGAAGAGGCATCTTATGCTCCCCACAGGTCAAGCTGCTCCAACTTGTCTGACTGCCTGTATCTATCCAGTATCCAAGCCTGGCTTTGTGCAATGAAATTGGAAGATGATCGTTCCGTCTTTCCTTGACCACATCTCTGTGTATGGAAAGCTGGCTCTGCCTCCCCAGTGAAGCCCCCAAGGCAGCATTGCCAGAGAGAGGATGAAGATGCTGGTAGTTTGGTTGGAGGCATTAAGACTAAGATTAAGGAGGCAAACACTTGATTTTGGTAGGATATATCTATTAGATGAGTGTGTATATAATCCGTGGTTAAAAAGAGGGCATTAGAAATTCATGTTGCTGGATCTCAAGTTTAACCCTCAGGAATTTTGTTTTAGTCTGCAAACTCAGGAAACCACCAGCAAAAATTCAAAAATTTGAAGTGYTTATGTGCTTAAAGATGTAACTGAAGCAAAGTTGGGACCCTGCAGTGCTGAATCTCAAAAGGCAACTGAATGCAGGCAACCCTTGGCCTTTCCACCCAGGATCTTAAAGCATCCTGYGGAAGAAGGTGGTGCTATTATCTCATTTTAAAGATAAGAATTCTATGGCATGGAGGAATCAARTGCCTTAATAAGGTTATATAGCAAAGCAGTAGCAGTGTCACAAAGCAAATCAGGTTGCAAATCACGGAGCAAATTCCTTGACTCTGGCACCATCAGTCACTGAACTCGACTGCCTCCGTCCTCTCCTTCTCTCCTTCTTTAAATTATTCCATGAGAAAGGGAGATGAGGAGCAATGCATTAGTTCAACAACTGCGGATGGTGATAAAATGAAAGTGCAAGCTCAGCAGACAGTATTTACCTCTGGTGAAGCAACGGGAGGCAGTGGCACACGGGCTCCTTCAGACATCTCCTCCCTGGTGGAAGCAAATCTCCTTCAGCTGGCTGTGCCTGCGAACCTGCAACACTCAACAGTGTCATTAAAATATCCCATCAGAGGGAAGGAGAGCTGCTCCTCTCTTCACTCCCTTCCTCACGAAGAAGTGATGCATGAGGTCTTCTGTAATTTCTGTAGCAAGCATATCACAGGATGTAAAGGTTAAAATACAATAAATATGGTGTCCTGTAATGCAGAGGCTGTTTCTATACTGCCTTATCAATGCACAGCTGACAGCTCTTTTTCTGAAGCACAAACTTCCCCRACAGAATGCTATCCAGGATTTACTTCATGACCTATATTTTTTGGGGTTGTTTTATAAATTGCAAAAATTCAAAGTTGATGATACTCTTAAGAGCTGCCTAAGCTCCAAAAGGAGATTTATGAGCTTAATATTTTAGGATGTATTGAAAAGTTCAAACCTAGGTAGAGATTGGTTTATTTTTATCCACTACAGGAGAATTACAGGGCCAGGTGATGGAAAATCAGATATATTTTGGCCTTTCACATGAAGTTATCTCTGTTCTTTCCTTTCTGCTGACGTGTGCAAATAAATTACCAACTTTTTTGTGATAAAATAGCATTCATATTATGGGGTTGGATAGTGAGGTGTCTGTTTCTATTTTTTCTTTTTTTTTTTTTTTTGAGCTGAACTACCAGAGTGGAATTGCAGTCCTGATATTTTTAATAAATAAAATGATGAGAGACTTTATCTTGAATTCTCTGAATCTAAACCAAATAAATACAAATGCATTTTCTCCTTCTATAACTCATATAGGAGGAATGTGGAGGAAATTTTAGAACACTGTATTTGAGACACAGAATTAATTTCTTTCAAATGCATTTAAATGGCAAAAGTGTACAGATTTGTGTTCTTTTTTTCTTTTTTTCCACAGTKAAATTGCTTTTACTTTTTGATCACTCTCAGGACAATTTACTTATTTTTCCTGAGGTTACAGTTCAAAAGAATACAGCCTAGGTGGATGAGCAAAGGCAGGCTGCAACTGGTAATCTATTGAGCCATCACTGTCTGGAGAAGTCACTTTGTTGTGATGCTGAACAGCAACGCTGCTTTCCCAGCTCCTCTTCCTATGTTCCAGTTAATCTTATTTTGTGGGGTTCAGCTCTTGGTCCCTTACACTTGTTGCTTTCTAACATTTTGCCTCAACAAACGTGGGTGAAGTCCTGGGACATAATTTGACTGGTAATGTTACAAACTCCTGCAATGGTTGCTCACCTCTGCAGATCGATGAATAGGGAGGGGGCTGCTTGAACTTACAGGTCACTCTCTCACGGGTGCTTTTTYCTTTCGTACCCAGTTTTTCCTGATAGTATAAAGCTGAATAACCAAATCATGCYGTGAATAACCAAATCATCCCTAGTTAGCATGCACAGAACGAAGCACTTGTAAAACTACCCCTCTGTTAACAGCAGTATGCAGAGTCTAGTCAAAACAGCTTGTAGTCTTAGACTTTCATGTGAAAGAAAGTTGTTCAGTTTGTGTCTGAGCAGCTTTAGACATGAGAGAGTGCTTTGTGCTTTCAGATGTTCTGTTGAAGACAATGAAGGAACCAGCACTTTTGATACAGATGACTTGTGAGAAGTGTAATGAACTCCTGAAGTGCTTCTGTAAGCAATAAGCTCTGTGACCTCTTGACCTGTTTCCTTCAGTTTCTTATATCTGATAGGTGCTGTCCTGCTTCTGAATGTCACCTGTGCAACCAGTAGAGTCAATATATCTGGAAATCTGGAGTCATTCCTTGCTTCCCAGCATTAGTGATCCCCACATGCTTATGAGATCCATTTGGGAAGACTGTGGTGTGGTCTGTTTGCATAATGGCTGCCGATACTGGCTTATATTGCTTTGACTGCTTCATCCAAGTTCTTTTTTCATGTGCACACACCCAAACTACAAACGGGTATGTCTGAAGGAAACCGTCTTCAGCAAAATCGGTGGGAGCTGCCTGGGTAAATCTCTCTGCAGTGCCTTCAAAGTGCAGATACCTCTATAGACTGCCATTAAAGAAGATTATGAAGACATATATTTATATTAAAGCGCAGCCTGGAAGTCTTGATGTGCTAGATGTGATGTAAATGCATGCGAAGAGACTATCCCTGCCTTGAAGGCTCAGCCAATGTCATGCAGCAGGATAGGGGTACAGCAAAGATCAGTGCTAAGAATACAATTTTCCAGCTTCTCATCTTTGAACAGAGTCTTAACAATTTGGTTTTGTTTGTTTGTTATGTGCTGTGACTCTTAGGATGGAAAAGAATCCCTCTCCCCTTACACCTTATGTTTCAGATTTTCTTTTGGTRTAAATGAAGAAGAACAGAAATAGCTGTACAGAGCAGAAGACAACTTTGTTCCTTATCATGTGCATAATGGAAGGTGTATCTGCCCATGGCAGAAATGTTGGAATTAGATKATTTTTAAAGTCCTTTTCAATCCCAAACATTCTGCAATTCTGAAATCTTTGGTGCAAATATGATAATTTTAATTATTTAACAYTTGTAGCTTCTTTGCTTTTACCTTAAAGTTCTCTTATCCATCGAGAATGTTTGGGGGTCTCACAGTACTTGTCTCTTTAGTTTTGACCATGAAGCTCAAAAGAGGTGAACTAGGTCATCYATTATCTTCTTGAGATTTATCACGAAAGCTCTCAACTACTTCAAATACTCTTGCTGATCTCCCCCTCCCCACCCCAACTTGTGAATATCCTTTGGAATATACCCTGTCTTTTTTCTGAGTAAGTAAAGACTGTGTAACACAGAGGATACAGAGTCTCCCATATGAGTACTCTAACGACCTCTTTTCCAGGTCACTTTTACGTGTATAGAAGGGACTGGAGCTTTCTGGCTTTAATGGGGCTGATGGTTGGTGAAAAGTTCTCCTGTTGTTTTTTCTGTACAGCCTGGGTAGAGAGAATGCTCTCTGTCTGCTAGGATCAATGACAAAACTCCTGACAGGCTTCGCTGGGAGCTGGCCCTGCAGTGCTGGAAACATCAGTTAGGCATGAACAAACATCTGTTTTCATGCTGGCAGTGTGAGTAATATGGTTCCTCAACATCACTGCCACGAAGGAAGAGATCAACCTTGGCATTAGSTCTTGGCAAGCACGTCCGGCTCGCATGTGCTCACAGGCAGACTGTGCACTGCATTCTGTAAGGCGATTCCTGCAGGTACAAAGAGAGGGTTTGGGTTTAATTATATATTATTTGAGCTGGAGAACAGTCAGTGACGTGTGTTCCTGTCTGTGACTATGAAATGTATTCTCATCCTACCACCCCACAGACACGTTCACTCGGAAATCTGTAAGAATCAAAAGCTTTGTGTGCAAAYGTAGGCACTGTCTCTATATTGTGTTTAGATTAGTGACATCCTTTTCTCCAGAGAAGTACCTCACAGGGAGCTTTCTGAAAGCTCAGAAACCACACTGAAGTGAGATATGATAAAAGTGGGATGTATTATTGCAGTACGATGTTTTGGCAGATTGGAATGAGGACAAATGTATTCTCAGTGTTTGAATGAACAGAACTTTCCGTATTTCCAGTATTACCATGAAATTGTTTGATTTTGAAGTCTGTCCTGTAAAGGTWCTGAACAGGCAATCTGTTTTACCTGTTCTGTTTGTAGGATCAATAGTTGATTTCAGCTTCTATAGCACAGACTTGTATTCAGATAAGGTTTAAATACGTAGCTATGAATCCATATGTAAGAGGTGTAATTTACTTTTCAGGTGAATGTAGATAATGAAATCCTTACTGAATTAAGACTGTGAGGTTGTTATATTCTCCAGCCTCATTCTGTCTAGTTGTGATCTTCTAACTCTTTGCAGAAAACATTTCCAAAGCCTTTCTTCAGCACTTTTGTATCATTTCCTCAAGACATTTATATCTTTGACCCATTTCTAAACGCTTTTCTTTTGTATTCTTTTGTAGTCTTGGTAGATCTTCATGCTAGCCTTGAATCAAGCCTTTATGAGAAGTGAGTAAATAAAATTTATAGATTAATAAATAAGGATGCTTTAAAAATTATTTCAACAAAACATAATGCGAAAGGACTGAAAGAGAATATGAACTGAATACAGAGAGTGTTTATTCACTGACCCCATTCTGACACCAACAGTGGCAACAGGATTAGGTCCAGAGGCCAGAAGTCTCTTTAGAAAGCAAGAAGATTTCAATGACTGTGTTCTTTCCCTTCAGCAAATATGTCATAAACGGCAGAAAATAAAATGAGGGGCATCTTAAGATGGTTGAAAAATGTGAGTGATAATAAGAAATGTGAAAAAGGAATCGAAGTTAAAGTCGTATGGAAAAAGGCTTGGAACTGGGTGCATGCAGCAGGGAAATAGGGTGTGTTATTCTTTGAAGGATGCCTTTCCTGAGAGCCCCAAGATGGTGGTGAGATCTAAGGAAATGATGGGTTTTCCTCAGGATGGTCCAGCACAGGTCTGAACAATAACATTGTAGGGGATACAATTGTTTAGTACTTGTTGCATTGCTATTTTAAAAGGATTTTTTTGCTTTATCATTTTCCTCAGCTTAATAAGAGAATGCAAACCCTAGCTAAGGCATAAGTATGAAATTGCAATGAAAGCAATGGAGAGATGACTGCAAGTCAGTGCAAGGAAAATAAGAAAAGAAAAGTTCAGGGGATGTCAAGAAAATCAGTCTGATCTGACAGTTTATAGAGCTTTGTTTTAAAGAAAGTGACAGCAGCATTGATATAAGCAAGAATTGACACAGCACTGTAAAATATAGTGAATGATCCTGGCAGAATTGGGGACCAGAGCTAGAGCCTGAGTGTCTGCAATGGCAAATCCTCACAAAACCATGCAGGTATTTCATGCAACAAGTTAAAAGACCAATTACTAATGTCCTTCTGCCCTTCTGTATAGTGCTGTGCTTTTTGCACAAGAGACTTTTCAGCTGAGCTTACAAACTGACAACTGTATTAAAAGTAAGATTGTGTCTACCTCATTCACTTGTCACTTGGGAAAGAATGATGCTCCATCCATCACCAGCTCCTGGTGCTGCAGTGGCCGCTGCATTGTCATTCTCTTGTTGTAAAGAGCCTCCAGCTTTGTCCTTTACTTTACAAACAATTCCCAGGGAGTCCCACGGGGCTTGTGAGGTGGGTGTAGATTTTGCTGGCAGCTGATTGCTCCGGATGCCTTGCATGCATTTCTACTGAGTGCTTTTAAAGTCAGTTGTCAAAAGCTGACTCTCCAGTGGGAAAAATAGCACCAGAAGGCCACATTTACAGTGTTTCCTGGCCATTAATGACTGAAGAGCMGTAATTTTTTAATGATTTAATATGTGCCATCTGCAAAGGCTGCTGTTGTAATGGCCCATATATATTTTACATCCAGTGTGGACTTGAGACTTATGTGTCACTAATTAGTACATAAAATAATAAATAAAGTTAATTTGGGTGTGTTTTATATGCAGAAACCAAATGAGTCTGTTACTTCTACTGGGAATATTCATAGTAAATCAGATTTTTAGTAGCTTAAAGTCAATTAMGTTCTTAAAGCTATGATGACTTGCATCAGCCTAAGCTTTGATTCAGGCACCTTTTTGAAGCTGTACTACCTACAGTTTCATGTTGTAATTCATGGCAACCTTAGAATCCTATGTACTTTGTTTTAGCAAGGAAATGTAACTTGATTTCATCTATCACGAGAAAATGCACTTTTAACTCCAAAACTTGGTCAGCTAGTTGTTTTTAGGTAAAAGGCTCCCTATAAACTGATACTAATCAAACAAAAAAATTCTCGACTACAAAATGTAAACTCCCCATTTTTATGACGAGTCCTCTATTCTTTTCAGTCTTTCATTCCTCTGTTTCATTTCTATCCTGCTTCTAACAGCATCAGTCATTGGTTTTGGCAGCGTTTCTTAACCTTTGAGCAGGAAAAGTTAAGTGATTTTTCTCCATCTTAGAGTTTTAGCACTCTTGACAGCTCGAGGCCTGTTTTTCCTAAGGAACTTGTCAGTGTTCAATGTTCTACTCAGAGACAGAGCCTCCGACTTGTCAAGTTGTTTAGGGCTAAGAGCTCTGTGCTTTGGGTATCCAGTCTCTGAACACTCTGTTCAGCCACTGCGGTGCATGATCCAGCTCCACTGAAGCTCTCCTCCTGGGGACTAGGAAAGGTGCTACATRAAAAGAACAAAGCAAACCAATCAATTAAAAAAAAAAAGAAAGAAAAAGGAAAACCGAACCCATCACTGTGGGGTTTGGGTTTTCTGAAAAGAGAAGGATAAAAAGAGGGAAGCCTCACACATTTGGCAGAAACTCTGACATTAGTAGCATAGAAGCTGTGTCAGGAGTATAAAATAGACCTTATTGAATATCCCAGGAGAATGACATTCTGAATAAGTGAAGACTTGATCTTGGGTTGCTGCCATGGGCTTCAAGGAAAGCTGGAGGTGCTCAGAGCTATATGGCACAATCCTCCAATCTTCATAGCCTAGGACAGGTTCCAGTCTCATCTTTCCCTTATTAGAATACCTGCTTACTCATACTGCAGCCCAAGTCAGTGATATGAAGCCTTTTGGCTGGAAGTTGAAAGGAAGCTGAAATYCTATATCAGCATGTTTGACAGTGAGGGTCTTAAAATGCAGCAGAGAGAAGTGGAGCCTACCTGCAGCTGGTTGGTGTGGTACGAATGTCTGGATATCTACAAAGCTCCCACTATCTTTAATTAGAGTGGATTTGTATGAAAACTTTTAATCCAAGGATTGACATGAAACCTGAGTGCAGAATTTGCTCATTTCCCAAACTTTCAGTTAGATTCAGTTTTCTTTATTCACTAATAGGGCTAATTATGGTTTCCAAATGACGGGTAGGAGGCCTTCAGGTAAACAGAGCTCTGGAGAGGCCCCAGCCAGGGCTGGGGTCTTGTCAGGCTGTAGAGGTTGGTGGCTAGAGATGTGTGTCCTTTGGGATTGGGATGAGCCAAAGGCTACAGTTGTGTTTTACTGGGAGGGAACAGGGATGCAGGAATAGAGCAGGCACGTTTGGAAGTGTGCTGTCTCCGGATTCCCAAGTCTCGCCTGTGCCTTTGAAACCCAGCTTTTCCGTGGTAGACTTGCCCGAGTTGGGGGGTGCTGAGCAGGCAGTACCAGCCCAGGGCACAGAGAGTCAGCTTTGTGCCCTGAGTCCAGAGGTGTCATCACTTCCCCACTGCCAGCCTGGACGAGCTGGTGCTGGCCAGCTAATCAGGGCCAGTGACTCCCRCTGCTATTCCTTTGGGAATTCCTTTAGTGGCCTGATTCCACAGTGCTGCAGCATTTTCCACAGCTGTTGTGGTGCAGTTGTCCAGCACGGAGCCAGGTGTGGCTGCCTGTGTTTGGATCCCAAGTTTGTTTGATGGGTGGAGGGTGGTGTGAGCAGGATGAAGGATGAATATGGTTGTGTAATAAAATGGACTTCTCTCTAGCATTATTTGGCTCCTGCCTCCCTTTTCCTTTTCAATCAGTACAGTAGAAAGTTTGTTTGAAAGCAGATAATTTTACAAAGTGCTGAGYTCAGTGTTCCAGAGCCTCTGGCATTCAGCAGGAGACTTGCATGCTTTTAATCTATCTCCTGTGTTCCTATATTAAAGGAAATGTTTTCAAAGCGATTTGAGCAAGTTACTTGCGTGAAACCTGTTAACAAATAATAGGATATACGCGTGTAACAGTTTCTTCACTTTCAAAGTTTGCCCTTAGGAGCAGAAAAGATTTCTCATTGCTAGAAATACTTTTTTTTTCCTTAAAAATAAATAAGAAAGAGAMGAAAAGAAAGGCTCTTGTATGTGATTTTTCATTGCTGTCTCTCTTCTGCTGGCTTTAATCATGTAAACCTCCCACCAAGGTCAAGGGGAGTTCTGGCTGATTTACAGGCTACAGGAACTGGAAAGTTGATGCAGATTCAGTGCCTGTTTCCATAGGACCAAAGGAGACAGTGGAGGCAAGAAGGAAATCTCAAAGCCAGGAACCTCGTCAATCATTTCCCCTTCACCAGTGTTTCACTCCTCAAGAGATTCCCGCTGACTTKAAGGGAGAATTCTTTAGGAGATCCTGCCCACACGATTGCAGCATTTTCCTGTCAAAGAGCAGATCCTGTAACCAGTGTTTGGGCTGGTGAATGCTCCCATTTCCCCGTGGCTTGGAGAGTGCTGAAGTGACTGAGGTAGTTGTAGCTTTGAGCTAAGACTTTGCTGATACTCAGCACCTAGCAGGGTCTCATTTGTTCTGTATAGTGCAAACATGTAGAACTATGGCCAAACTTAAAGCACTGTGATTTTGAGTCCTCTTTAATTTCCTTAAGCTGGTGAAAACCTCTCTAGGGATACAGTATCACGGAACAACAGTGATCCAGCAGGGCACAAGGAGTGTTTGCTGTTCAGCCTTGTCCTCCTGTTCTCAGAAACTCCCTGTGCTGCCCTTACCTGCCTGTACTCAGCAGTGTGCTCCGCTCTGGGTTTGTCTCACGGTCCTGCAGGAAGGCTGAGGTCAGATTTGGCTCTGTGAAGAGCAATGTGGCAGAGCCCAGGAGAGTTTTGTGTGTGAAGGAGATGGCCCTTCAGGGAATGAACAGTCTGCTGCCTGCTCAGAACAATGTGATGCTGTTCCTGAGATTTTGGTGTAATTGTAAGAGAAAAGCAAAGGGTCCACAAAGAGAAAGAAAAAACGGGAGAGAAAGGGATATTGCTAATAACATTATTCCTTGGGAATTCAGACTATGATCTTTTGCTTAGTGGTGTGTTTAACTATTTTTTCCTGAGTTATTTGACCCTTTCAGTTAATTTTGCCCAAATACATTGGAGCGGCAAAACATGGCAATGTAACTTACCAGTCCTTCCTCCTGGAAAGAGAATCCCAGGGCTGATTTTCTTATTTCACATTCCATCAGTACCTCTGCTACCACCCTTTTGTGTAGAAGTAATTTTTCTGCAAGTCTCTTCCCTCATTAGAGCTCYTTCTAATTTGAACAGCTGCTCACACCGGTTGGGCTAAGATTTAGGCCCACAGTAATAGGATCTCCTTCCTAACAGGTATTGGGGGGAGGATTTCCCCCTAGTTCCCTTCCACTCTGTTTGACTGGCACCTTCATCCTACCTTACTCTGCTCTGCAGTGTTCAGCTCTTTTTGCAACCTGCCATTGCACCTCCTGTTGTCTTACTGATGTTCTTTCACATTGGCTTAGTATGGGTTAAAAATAGGCAGGATCCGTTCCATTTCAGCTGTCAGAACAAGTGGAGAGAATGGTGTCAGCCCATGACTTCCAGATGATATTGACCTCTCACCAAGTTTGCTCCAAAGCCCAGTGTGGTAACTGTGAGTCTGGTGGTGGTTGGATCCATAATCCTCCTCTGACTATGGAATTAACACATCAATTCTGAGGYTTGTGTTTCAAAATACATGACATACTTTTAATTGCATATTACAAACTACACTGGAATGACTCCAACTGTACCTCACTCCCACTAATTTTCCAGTTATGTCCCAACTGGACCTAGGGCAAGCTCCCAGCACCACACCAATTTGGGCGGCACTGGCGTGTCTCCCTCCCAGGGCAAGAGGCTCCAGCTCTGGTTGCTGCTGTTCTCCAGCCACGTCTAACACCATCAGCCAGCAGGTGCTTCTGACTCTCTGCTCAGAGGGAATCTCGCTAACTTGGGGAAATACATCCCTTGCGGACGTGTGTGGGAACTGCCTTCCCAGGAGATGTGGGAGTGGTGCCCCACAAAGCCTTAACTCGGTCATTGTCCTTTTGATACTACTGATGGTTGGATCACTGCATCTTTAATTTTGGATTCTCRGCTGAGTTTTGTGTCTCCTGCCTGCAGCCCCTTGCCTGGCTCCAGTGGAGTCACTAACTCTGTACATGTGTAACTACTTATGGTCACCACTGTCTTCCTCAGGAGTCGGCAGGGTTGGATYGGATATTGGGAAGGAATTCTTTACTGTGAAGGTGGTGAGGCACTGCCCGGAGAAGTTGTGGATGCCCCATCCCTGGAAGTGTTCAAACCCGGGTTGGAAGGGGTTCTGAGAACGCTGGTCCGCTGAAAGGCGTCCCTGCCCATGGCAGGGGGTTGGATCTGGATGATGTCCCTTCCCACCCAGAGCACTCTATGACCCTGGTGCTGGGTGCCGTGGCAGGTGCCATCACTGCTGTAGGCTGCGATGCCCTGGTTAAGCTGCCGGTGCCCGCCGGTGGCGGCAGGAGGATGGCGATGAGCGCAGCCCGAGCGGCCCGAGCGGCGCGGTCTCTGTCGTCCCCTGCCGGCCGCCGTGTCCTCCGCTTGCACCGAGGGATAAAACCCCGTCAGTGTCCTTAAACCCGGGGCGCTCCGTGTCACAGAGCCCGGCAGAAAAGCCTCGTACACATCCACACCCTGGGATGTACCTGGGTGTGCGTTGTGCCCGCTCTGCCCGGCCAGGGCAGGTGTCGGTCTGGATCAATCCAAGCCTTTACTGCAGTTACAGGTTGGACAGATAAAACAGGAACGGTAGTTTCCTAAAGTGACGTTTTCCTCCCCGAACAGTTTTTTCTAACAGATTCCCCAAAACTCAGAATGCTGGTTCCTTCGTTTCATTTTCAAGGCTGAGAAAGGCAGAGAATCAGCCGACAGCCAAGGGAAGAGGTGACTTGACAAGAGCGACTCCTGCTTGTGCTGGGAGAATTTCAAACCCAGTCTCATCACAGGACCCGAGGACGGTTCCTGTTGACTTCGGAGGCTCTCTGCTGTGGTAGAGTTTTCCTCTGTAACCTGGTCTGGAAAGAGCTATGGTAGTTGAAAGCTGTGTTTTGTCTTCATTGTATCTTCACATTACTGAAAAGAAACATTTAGCATGAACGACATCATGTTCTGACATCAGATAACAGTTGTGAGCTACCGCAAGAGTTAAYTAAAAGAGCGTAGTCTGCACATTTTGATCTGAACTCTCACCTCTTCACCAAAGAAGTTTATTTTTAAACCTTGAAAGGATGGGTAACCGGCTGTGTGAGACAAGGAAAGGTCAAGACAGTCATTATGGCACGGGAGCCCAGCTCTGCCGTATCCCAAAACCAGGGTCCTCCCACACCAAGCAAATCAGCTTCAGGTTCCCACAGCTCCGTCAGACACACACTGGCAGAGAGATTTGCATAAATTTAACTGGTAATGAAGTGAAATGAAATAGAATGTATAAACAGGAAAAATAATTAAGTGTGGTAAATATGATTGCAAGAGAGAATTTATTCATGAAAGCAGAGAAGTGAGGCAAATCTATTTCTCATTTAGTTTTCCTTGTGTTTTGCTGTGAGGATGGTTAGCTCAGTTGCAGACTGCTTTGACAGTAAGCTGATTTTCACTTAGCAATATGTCACCTGTAAATCAAAGGAGGCTCTTGAAATTTGTGAGTTACATATTTAAAACTARGGATTTGGTTAAATATTTTGACAGGAAGACAATTTTCATGGTTTTCTGTTCAGCATCGGTGGGTGTTTTCTCTGTGTTGAAAGTGAACTCTGTGCTTCTTAGAGCTTATGATGGTTAAAAGAAGAGACTTTACTAATCAGATCTCTTATTCTTCTTAGCCCCTCTGACCTCTAGCATAGGGACAATAATTTTTATGTAGCTCCAGGTACAGTGTCCCTGGGGAGTCCTATATAATAAGGTTCAAAAGAATTTTGACGATTTCTCCCTCATACAGCATCTCTGTGTAAAAGCTGGGTATAGCAAAGTGATGATAGGGTGTTTCTTAGGAGTGTTTCATGGAGAAGCATTAGAAAAATTTTTATTTTGTTACAGAGCAGGTGAGGTGTCCTACCATTTCTYACTCCTTCTTCCTATCAAACACGACTTTCTAAGTACCCCTACTTGGAGGTCTTAACTCAGCAAATGACAGGTATTGATATCTGCAAAGATGTATCAAGTGACTTTCTATCTGCAGTTAAAGACATACTCTGGTACCTCTTCCAAATACTGAAATTTTTCTCTCACATTCATTCTCTGTGGTGTCGATTATTTCCTTTAGGCACATAGACTTTCATCTACCTCCAAATCCATCTTATTTTGTGGCAGTATATAACACTTGACAGTGGACTCGCTGTCACATACAATTAACCTCTCATGTTCCATATGTTGTTGTGGAGAAACACAAAACGGAGCAAATTTTGTGATAACTATTTAGATGTAGTACTCCAACATGGCCATGGAGTGCCCTTTCCTTTAACTGGCCCTTTTCCTGCTTTGTACTTCTATTAATTTTATTTAGATTTTCTAAATGAGACAGGCGCTAGCAGTCCCCGCAGTGCTCCATTAGACTCTCACCTCCTCTAACACTTCCCTGCTGATCATTATCCTTTGTTTATAGAGCTTCTGCCAATTTTCCATCCTCTGGCTGCTTGCGTYTGAGGTTTGAATGGAGTACAACAGGGAGCTGCTGCAGTAAATGCCTTAATAAAATCCCCAGAGCAAAAGCCTGTCGTATTCTCTGCACCCGCTAATTTTGCAGTCCAGTAGAACTAAAGTTTGTGCAACAGTATTTCTTCACAAGTGCACCGTTTATTGCTCAAAGCAGTCTCTGCTGGAGGACTTGTAAATTTTGGCTCTAGGTACTGTTGATGTTTTACAGGTGTCTGTAGTAATTGCTGGGACTGCTGGTGCTGTCCTTGCTTTGTTCCTCTGTGGCTCRTACTGCAGTGAAGGGAATTTCTGTAGTGAGATTCCGATGGGATTTACAGTGATGTTCTTCGAGGCTGATGGAGTTTCTAGGAACTGACATTAGTGTGAGGTCAGAGTTTAATCCCCTGGTGCACGAGTGTTTATTTCCTGTGTATTTTACAGTGTGTTTGACCTGAAACAGCTTTGTATATGAGGTAGAACTCCCACGCTTGTGCCTACAGACTTATCAACAGTTCTTATTCACTGGTTTTGTTGGCTACTCCATTGGGTGGTTTTTCATGACTATCTCACAACTGGTCAGACACAAGCAAAACAAGACAACAAAAATCTCTGCTGTTATTCCATGATCCCCCTCCAACAGGAGAGCTTCAATTATTTAATAGTTTTTAGGCTCATGTACTGCTTTTCATCTGAAAGCACTTTATAAACATCAATTAATTCCTATTACTGGTAACCAATCTAATCTTTTTCTATTTCCAACCCCTTCTTCTCTCCAYCCACCAAGAAATGGGGATCAGTTTCTAGACACCTCACAAGAATAGGAGCTGCAGTGACTAAGCAGTCAAAATATTTGCATGACARGTTTACCAGTCTGCTCTGCCAAAAAAACCACCCACCCTTTTCTTGGTATTCAAGGCACAAAGGTTACAAAACTGAGTATAACTTGCACTGGTTTGGTGTCACCAGAGAAAAGTTTAATAAGCACAGCCCTGGAGGGCTGGTTCTTTCTCTTCATTGACAAAGAAGCAAGAGATTTCAGCACGAGTTTTGGAAGTTACATCTGCAATTAAGAATGTGCATATTTTAAAATCACAGAATTATAGAATGGTTTGGGTTGGAAGAGACCTTAAAGATCATCTGGTTCCAGCCAGATGGGCAGGGACACCTTCCACTAGACCAGGTTGCTCAAAGCCCMGTTCCACCTGGCCTTGAACATTTCCAGGAATGGGGCATCCACAACTTCTCTGGGCAACCTCTTCCAGCACYTCACCACCCACAGYAAAGAATTTTTTTCATATATCTAATCTAAATCTACCCTCTTTAAGTTTGAACCCATTACTCCTTGTCCTATCACTCCAGTTCCTGATGAACAGTTCTCTGGCTTTTACGTAGACCCCCTTCGGATACTGAAAGGTCGCTATGAGGTCTCCCCACAACCTTCTCTTCTAAACAGCCCCAGCTCTCTCAACCTCAAAATGTTGAAAAATATATCAGTCAAAGGTGTTTGTTTTGGGAAGATGTTGTTAATTTGAATATATTCCAAGTCCTTATCAAATACAGCTGTGTGAAATACACAGGTGAACCATCTCTGCACTTCCCTGCATTARGAGTACAAAGGCAGAATATCTTAAAAGTTGATGTTTTTTTCTCCACAAGGTAAAACAAGCTAACTTTTTCTTCACAGGGTCAACACATGCCTTAAAATAAAACATTCTTAACAAGCTCTGCCTAAAAATCCTGTGAAAATTCCAGATTCAAGCCCAGTAATGCATTTTTGCATGACACTTCCTGTATATGAGGAAGGATTTGGTGTCTAAAATGCGTGGACCTGGCTGCTGTATTATGGTTATCACCTGGACTGTGTGAGGCCATAGGTAACTTGTCAAGACTGGAATAAATAATATAGCCTCCCCATGCAGTGTCAGTATGTTAAGTGAAAGTTTGACAGTAGGGTGATAGATTTCAGGTTGCCATTTAAATAGATCCTCAGAGCCCAATATTGTTATTTGAACTAGAGCATCTCTATTAGAAAATGCAACCTATTTTTAATGTAACCTTTGTAGTGAGGTAAAATCCTAAGTCCTGGTATGCTTTTCCAAAGCCTTATACTTCCTTGAGAAAACTGTAACATATTTCTAGTGTGGAAGAAATATGTAACAGCTTGTATTTAACCAATTACACATCACACCCCAAGTCATTTTCAATTTCACTGCTTCTTAGAATGAAATCTACTGTCTGTAACACTTGGACTCAACCAGTAGAGCTCTTGGGTGGTACAACCATGTTCCAGCACCTAATGCTAAGTTAGATTTAATTCTGAGCCAAATTTTCCTSTGTGATACCTCAGGCATGCTGGCTGTAAAGTGTTTGGAAGCTCTGGGTACGACACCTCTGCAGTCCCAGGCAGGCAAATGGCTCATATCAGGTCACCTTTGCAGAGCTGTGCAGGTGAGCCAAAAGCCCAGGACAGACCTACCTGAGCAGTCTGTTTGTGTGTGAGTTTGCAGAGGCCCCTCTGCCAAGTGCCTAGCAAGCCAGGAAAATGACTATCCAGATAAGCAGGCAATTGCTGTGAAAAAGAAGTAAGAGTATGTCCTGTTTGACAGTTCAGGTCAGATTTCGGAATTCACGTTAGAGTAAGAGAATGCAATCTTATATGAGATGTCTGGCAATCCATACAGTCATTTTAAATCGAGGGTCCAGAGTGTAGGAGCGTGCATGTCGTGCTCACTGCCTCATGCTACTGACTATCACCACCCCTTCAGAAAAAAATAGCACYGCAGCACAGTCATTAAGCAAGGACTCCTTCTGACGCGGGTTTTCCTATTAATTCCCAGAACACAGCAATGACTGGCTATAGATTCTTTAAACGCMCACACCTGACAAGCAGGAATTATTTCCCTTTTAGAAACAAAGACACTGAGGTAGATAGGCAGGCTTCAGCATGTCAGAGTATGCTGCCCACTGAAAACCTGCAGCATCTCAGAGTTAGCAACCAGGAATGTCCTTTTAACCCTTCTCTGTGTGCTTACAAMCCGTGACACCAGACAATTTGCAGAAGGGACAGGGTATTTTACCAAGAGGTCCAAATCTGAGGATTTAATTGCACCTAAGCAGACATATGGAATGAATAGGCTGAAGTGTGTTGCTGAGAGGTCTGAGTGGGCAGCAGTGGGAACAGCCTCAGACTCGCATGGGACTGAACAGTGTTGCGCAGAGCTTCCATGGTATTTTGGTAGTCTTCCTGTTCCCAACTCGACTGATTTCTGTGTGCATAAACAGTGGGAGGACACACAGACCTCAGGCATTTGGAGAGTTTGGTACAGTAAATTCTTAACTTTTCTTTTTAAATTTTTGAACATTAGGCGTATCTGTATGTGGGTRTTGGGAACTTTCCATGCCTTCCTGACTCCATTGAAGTTTGCTGTGTTGGTGCATTTTGGTCAGCTCAGAGAACTTCCCATCTTTCAGCACAGAGAAAAAGGTGGGAAAGAGTTCTTTGGAAAAACATTAAAACACCATGTTCGGTGCCTTCATCAAGCCATGAAGTAACCACAGGGCTCAGTTCAGCCCCCTCGCTGTCCTCCCCTGTATGGTTAAAGGCTCTTCACAGCCTCTGCTGTATCAGAAAAGTTGCTGGAGGTGGGAGGGAAGAACTCTCAGTTCCAGCACTTTGACTGAAGAGCCTCCAAAGAGTTTTCAGAGGATGACAGCTAATAGGCCAAACTTTGAACCCAAATGCAGACGTTTACCACACAGCTCCTGCTGAGTACAGACTCTGGAATTTGGCATTGCTGCCTTGGGCTCTCCAGGATTTCAACAGATGTAGTGCATTGATTTAATGTTTAAAAGGAAACCCTGCTGTGGCTTCCACAGCTTGTTTCATYGCTTTAGAAATCAAGCAGTAACATACAAACAATACAAGCAATTTYGTGTTATAAACAACATCCAATGTTTAGGGAATTGGGATTAAAATAAAAAGTCTTCAAGACTTTTGGCATTCCCCTGTCCTCCATCTKGAGATCGTTTTCTTTTTCCAGACTCTTCCCGCTTTTGTCTATTTCTGAATTTTCAGTATTTTCCTTGTAGCTTGGAAATACCTTCAATTTGCTCTTTTTTTAGCCACACACTAACCTTGATAGGGCTTGTTATTTGCTTTAAATAATTCAGAGCTAATAAAAAGTCTAACTTCACACATATGATAGAACAGTGTTTGTGCAATATGCACTCCACAGTGCTCCCTGCATGGTACAATGTTCATGTGCAATAAGGCAGCCCACAATAAGATCATTTCTGGATTGACATCCATGCTTTTGTTTATACATTCTGGGACCTGATGCTTATCCTAGGCAGCCCAGTTTGGGATGGGGAGGAGGTCATCATGCTTCCAGAAACACTTCCAGAAACATAAAACCACAGTGATTTGCTAAATCTTCTACTATTTGGTTTCAAGGAGCTGCTTTTCAGAAGCATTCAAAGGAATTTGAAGAAATAAATCAAGGTTCCTTTACCTCTACTGCTGTGTTATTGACATGGTTAYACCTTCAAAGAAAAATTGTAGAGCTAGAAAAGATAAAGGCAGATAGGGTAGTAAAAGATACAGACCCCCTTCTGTGTTGAGCATGACACGAGGTTTTGTTGAGCAATACATGAAGTTTTTACCTTAGAGTGGGGATGAGATACAATAGTAAAAAAATCATTAATTAAGTAGAGAATGTGATTAGAAGAGCATCATTTACCCTTTCTCATATTTCAAGAAATATGTGGGAAATCTGAAAGAAATTGAGAAACACTTCTTCGAACACAATATAGGTGCACTGTGAGCATTCCTGCCAGAGGGTGTTGTCAATGCCAAAAGTTTACCTGGGTTCAGACTAGATCTGTCTCAGAAGTAAGCTTCACCGAAAGCTATTAAACACACTTGTTACCATCTCTGATTCTGGGATCATTACCTTGTGTATCTTAAAACAGAAAGAGTTTGTCAGGGAAAAAGCATGTAAACTTCTGTCTTACTCCTCCATCTGCCATTCAGCACTGCTGGGACAGGATACTGGGCTGTACCCTGCTGTAACGTYCAGCAATTTTTTTTTCTAGTCTAAAACTTCATTTCCTTCAACTTAGCTTCTTGTCTCTTTGTTTTATGCTCTATCACTCTCTTCAGTTTTCCCATCTAACAAGCTGTGTTCTTCGCCACCTTAACTACCTCTGCTRTTTTCTACTTCCCTTAGGTCCTCTTCAGAGATTAATTTTTTGGCCTCCAGTGAATCTTTACTGTGAGACCTAGAAAAGACCTAGAAAAGAGTTTATCAGCTTGACACCCATCTGTATTATCTAGTTACCAGTGATCTGGGGGTTAAGAATGAAGTACCTCAAAGAGCAGTTGAAGTATTCACTCCCTGACAAAGTAGGTTTGTTTAAGGATTTTCCAGCCACTTACTAACTACCATTGCTGTAATGGTAATACACAAGAATTTTGTTGTTGCCACTATTTTACTTGTTCAAGTGCTTGTTAYATTTTATGCCTTTGGCTGAGTGGAGATTTTTAAAAAGCGAGGTGTTGTGACTGCAATATTGGGCACAGCGGGGATCATGAAAAATGCCAGATGGAACAAAATTATTCTGATTTTTGATCCACAAAGAGCCTAACCGTCAGTCATGCTGGGCATCCAGCAGCTCCCGTTGAAATCAGTGGCCCCAGGCCAATCCTGCAAGAACTGCTTGGTTTAGTTCACTGGATTGGCATTGCTACGGAACCTGCCCCACACCACAGCTGAGCTTTAAGAATACAGAAAGAGATGATAGTGTCAATAAAATCAGGACATGCAAAGAAACCCTGGAGAAAGCCAAGAGATTGATGCCCTACTGTTCCCTCCTTTTTCTTTTGAAGCTTTTTTTGCATTTTTCATTCAAGTGCTGAGTGTCTTTTCTGTTTACCACGATTCAGCTCTGTCAGCTCTATTTTGATTTAGTAGGTCCTGGCAGGAAAATGATTTGGAAATATAAATTTGCATCTCAGGTCTCAGTATGAAGTCCTACTTGCTGGATCTTTTCTCTGGTTTGTAGCACATTCTTATGACATATTATGGGGGAAAAAATCCTCGTGATCATACTTGCTTGTGGTCCACTGAAGGGCATGGCTACAATCAGCAGAACAGTTCCTAAAAATACACTTAGGATTCACTCATTAAGTTTATTCAGGGGATTGTTTAGTCTTCTGGTTTTGTTTTAGARTGTTTTTCAGCCAGCAGTTCATTTTATTCTGAAGCACATCAAAATTCCAAATCAAAACGCACCTGAAACTGAAATAGCAAACTTCAAACCCGAAAGTAAGATTATTGGATGCTTGTATCCATGTCTGGATTTAGCCCACTTTTGAGAACAGYGGAGCTGTGATGCACGTTTCAAGTCCAAACCTAATGATTTTATTTGAATCTATCTCTGAATTAAAATAGTAAAACAGTTATTGATATGCTTGGAAGAGTAAGTGTACCATCTCTGTTGAAGGTGGTCTGCTGCTCTGTCTGCATGAAGATAAATTGCTTTCAGAACAGGAAAATCCCTTCAAAAGATCCACAAGCAATAGAGTATACATAAATTTCAAAGAATGAGGCTGGGATAACAAAGAAGAAGAAACAAAAAATAACAAGAGACCTGAAAACTTTGGTCCCTGCAACTTCTGGACATAGTTCTATTTCACGGATGCACGCCAAAGTACTGACAGGGTCAGATCCCTGTTAACAGAAGTGTWATCCTATGCTCACCTGTGAGCAGGGAAGGACATAAATCTACAATTCTGTGGACAGAATGCTTTCTCTTAGTTTAAGGTGGTTTGAATTCTGCCATCTACATGGTAAGACCCCTACCTGAGACGATACCATCTTTCCATGGAACTCCTACAAAAGCATTAAAACGGTGGATTACTTTTTCCTAATGTTAGAATTGAAATTGCTTACAAACCTACTGTTTAAGCTTCCAGCAACACCTTCCAGTCTGGACCACAATGCACTCAGGTTCGTGATGTATCAGTCTCCTATTTTGTGTTGCTTGGTGGAGCTTCTGGAGAGTCACAACCGTGCTGCCAGCCCAGGTGTGTGTCCTACGTGTGCTGGAGACGAGGCCATCCTGGCAGGAGGCTGCCACCAAAGCCAGCAGATGGGATTGTCCCCGGAGCAAAGCAAGCTCTGAAGCCAGGTGGCTGAGAATTCCCAGCTGGCCCCCTGTAGCTAGGGATGGCCCGTCTGGAGGAGCCAAACTTGCAGCTTTATCCCTGCGTTTTTGGAGGCTCATMTACAGCTCCGCAAGAGACAAAAGGGAAAACAAGTGCGAATTAGCACCATAGCAGGCTCATATTTTGCCAGGCTGTTTGCTTCATTTTTCAATGTCATAGGACATCATGAACAATTTCTCCAGATGGTCAGGCCTCCTTCCAACTCTCCTTTGAAGGTGCACTGTAGGAGAATGGGATCTTCTGGCAAGTAGTTGCAACATAGGAAGCCTATACTGGAATCTTCTAACTGTCCTTTTGCAGTTTTTAGCTGCCAAACTCGGACAGGCTACTTTGGGGGTGCTTGTGCCAATTTGCAGCTTGGTGGCAAAATTCAGCTTGTTCTTTAGCCTTCCTACAGCCTTCCTGTGTACCTGGAAAAGGTGGTCCGTGCAAACTTGTCGTCACATTGCTGCTRATGAGCTTTTACTCCAGTGGGAGGCACTGGAAGGGCGTGTGTTCACCTGGCTTTAATAAGTGAGTCTTACAACAAACAACAGATGAGAGGTGTSATTGCTTAAGCCAATATACAATACTGATAGTTGGCAGCAGATAAAAGGTGATGTGTTCAGAACTAGGCTTGTATTGTACCAGTCTGTGTTTTATTTTTCTACAGCAAATGCAATTTATGCTACCAGGCAGTTTTTTCTTTTGTGGGGACACGATGCAGCCTTTTCACWGTGTTTTGAACATTCAGAACCATTACTCAGGTTTTCTTCTGACTCTTAGCTATCTAAAGTTTTCTGTATATAATAACTACCCATCCTTCCAGCTGCCAGGAGTGGCTGTTGAAATAGCCAGACACAAATCCTGAAGAGAATAAGCAAAGAAAAACAAGCTCTATATTGCATGAATAGATGAGCCCTGAACTCCTCACACAGCCAAGTAAATGTGGCATCTCCTTTTAAATGCTGTGGCTGTGCTGCTTGCACTGGAACACTGTACTCCGGCTAGTGCTCTGGCCTGATGGTTTTTCGGGCTCTCAACACTGAGTCTAGAGCTTGGAAGAGGCACTCGCCAAAGAGCTGGCTGCTGTCCAGCAAAGAAAGGGGGTTATTTGTGTCTGCCTGCATGGGGTTATTTGTCTCCATAAATGTGCACTCTATTCAGTGCTGACAATTCCCACAGTTTTATGATATGGCTCAATATTTAGCACTGGCCTAAGAGCCAGACCTGGGATATTGTGTGAGATGTGTAGAGGTCATATGGTTATAAATATAAAATGGGATGGTTTCCATTGTGGAGTACAGTGGATTGGAAAGACCAAAAGGTAAAAGAAAAGTTTTCCTTGAAATTGTTCTTTTAAAAAATTCTACCACGTGTTTTTTTGGGGTGCGTGAGATGGTTTCTGGCTGGCTGAAGTTGACAATACTTCACTCATCTGTTTTCAGTGAAACTGTGGTAAAGTCAGAGCCWGCCTTGGCAGTGCCTGCAGCCCCATTGTGTGCTGATGCAGCACAGACTTAGCAGCACAATGTTACTTCATGGTGCTCTGGGCTTGCTGGCTTGGCAAATGGCTTGCACTGGCCCTATCCCATAGCAGCTGCAGCTCATGCTCAGCACAAAAGAGGCTACTGGATGCGGTGGCTTTGGGGCCAGAAAGGACACAGGAAGACCTTCCTGCTGACCTGGTGGATGAAGCACTGCCACGCATGGAGGGAGTTGGTTAACTCCTCTTATAACCCTACAATTCGTGCCAGGCAGATGAGAACTGAGCGAGGTGGCCAGCGGGTAGGGGCTGTTGTGTAATAGAGTGAGCACTTCAAGGCAGCTCTTTCGGCCGCGCAGGGAGGTTTTCACTCTCGTGAGGGGAGATAGAGAAGCTATTAACCTGCCAGCTGATTCACAGCTTTGAGCCCTGTAGCATCCACAGCGATAATCTAATCTGATTTCCTGTATAATATGAATCGTGGAATTTCCCTGGCTTAATTCCTGCCCCGTGCTCACCCTTGATGCCAGCGAGAACACGCTTATTAGAGATGTGTCTGGTGGCAATTGCCACGCTTCCAGCGGTGGCAGCTCCCCGGCGGACCCGGCAGTCGCGGGCAGAGCACGGGCTGGGCACGGCCGGCTCCTCCCCGGGCACCGCCGCGGGGTCCCGGGCCGGGATGCGGGTTCTGTCCCCGGGGCAGCGCAGGGGCTGGGCATGGCCGGCTGCTCCCCGGGCACCGCCGCGGGATCCCGGGCCGGGCTGCCGGTCCTGTCCCCGGGGCCGCGCGGGGTCGCTGCGGGGCCGCGGAGCTGCGGGAGCTGCGCGGGTGCGGCCGCGGCGCTGCACTGCCCTCGGCCGCGCTCCGCTGGAGAAGCGCCCGCCGGGAAGGTTTTTAACCCGCTGGAGGGAACAAATGTGAGGGGCTCCAGAGGGTTTGCACTGTCCGTTTGTTAGAGCCAGGTTCTGCTCTCCGTTATTCCAGGAAATTCAGAAATCGCCTCTTTGTTTACCACCTTGTCAGGAGCTTTTGATGTGACTTTTTTTCCAGCGATGTAATTTTAACTTGCAAGTCCGTCTGCTTTTTCACTGGGGTAGTTATCCATCATCCCCGTGACACTGTAAAATATAAGACAACCTAATAACTTGACGAGGACTGGGAGCACAGATTTCCCATGCTTAGCCCATTCATTCCCAGAAGGTTTTCCAGCTGTGAGTAGCAGTTAAACAAACGTCTAGAAAGGCTTACCACGTTCGGGGTGCTGAGAATCAGGCTGCAGAGGGAGCCAGTCTCAAGGTAAAGCTCTTGCTCTGTACACCCTTTCCCTGTCAGTCTGTGTGATCCCTTTGGGCTGTTCTCAGTGTCACAGAGAGAGGACTACTGAAAATCGTTTTCCCCGAATATATCTAGTGTTGTCCCTCAACACGACGGTTTTCCAGGCCAAGGCTGAGTATTGAGGCTGTTTGTCCGGGATTTTGCTGCAAAAGAGTGGGTGAAACAGSAGTTCTGAGTGATGAGCCAGTGAGCCAGAGGTATTGGCTGAGCACTCCAAGTGTGTGCACCAACACCAYAGTGCAGGTCCAGAGTGTCTGTGCGGCCTTGGCTGTGTTGGACAGTTGCTGCACAGATGGCTGGAGCTTGCCCAGCAAATATGATGCAGTCAGAGCTACTCAGACCTACCCCATTGTGCTCGAACTTCTGCGTGGAAATACAGCAACTCGGAGACCCACTGAGCGCCACAGGGACAAATTAGTTTGAGGATCACAGAGTCAGCTTAGCTCAGCCCTCTGGTGATCTCGGGGCAGCCTGGATATGAAGAGATTTGCAGTTGTAAAACCAGTTATGCTCTCAGCACTCATGGTTTCTGCTTTGCCCCTTGCTTCTACAATATGGTAGTAGCACTTACTGTGTGTCCCTTGACTTCACTAGCTCTTAAAAAGCAAAAGGAACACAAAGAAAAGAAAACTGCTCTCAGCTGGGCAGCTCTCAAGCTGCTCTCTTAGGGGAGGTGGTGGTGGCTGCCAGCTCCGTGTCCCAGTCTTGCTCTGCACCTTGGGCTCTGCTCAAGCAGAAATCTGTGGAGGGAAAGAGTCTGTATCAGTTCCCACCCCACGGCAGGAGGTGGCACTTAGTTTTCCTCTGGCTTTGGTTGCTTGGCCCCTGAGTGAGTGTCTGTATGCAAAGTGTTTTAAATCTATGCGGATTTGGATGCCTCTTCACCATGGAAACACATAAAATGACAGGTGAGCAAAGGCTGATAATGCCAGCAACAGGGAACAAGATGCAAAGATTTTGACCCCCATGTCCTCTAGCTTGGTGGATGCCGTTCCTGTTTGATGAGGTTCCTGTGGCCCACGTGAAAGGATTCAGTGTTGTAAGGTCGTGTTCTGCTCCACAGCTAGCAGGCCTTTGCAAAACAGTGCATGGGAGGAGTATCATGTCTCTATTTCTGAGGCACTCTGAGGGATTTTTGTGGTCACACAGGTGGTCGGTGGCAGAGATGGGAGCAGATCTGTGTATGTCAGCCCCAGCCTGCTGCTGTAGTTCCCAGTGTGTGCTCGTCTCACGGCTCTGCACAGGTGAGCACAGCTGCGCCCCGTGCTGGGATTTCAAAACCTTCCTCCGTGTTTTTCCTGCATGAGCAAGCTGATGGAACCTCTTTTCCTTTTTGTCTCAGTCCCATGGCCAGGAAATCATAATCATTCTGCTTTGTTCTTTTAAACCTCAATTTAGCCTTAATTGAGTTGAAACAATAATGCATTTGTCACTATTTATCACTATTTAGTTTTCTGTTTATATAATTAATAGAGAGAAATTATTGAAAACAAAGGGTTTAATGGAAAAGTAAACAGTTTTAGAAATAGTTTGTTTCAGACTGTGGTAATATATGTATGTGAATAGAAACCCGAATGCAAAGGGCATAAGGAGTTGAAACGGGAGTGCAACTCCGTCACGTTAATTTTTTAAAATTCAACCCATTTCTCAGCGTGCCCCGGGCTCTGGCTCACGGATAGAGTTTCAGGAGCACACAGTCTGCTCAGCACAGCGAGAAGCACCGGCGGCACCAGGAACGCCGGGCGCCTGGAGCTGGGGGGAGCGCCGCTGGCACTCGCACTGCTCCCACCAGAGCGGCAGCGCCGGGCAGGATCCGCACCCCGCGCCGCTCCGAGACAAAGCCCGCCAGCATCTGCGGCGGGGAAGTCACCAATTGCCATATGTCACTCTGCTCCGCATATGTTAAGTGGGCCCGGCCAATGGCGCCCGCACATTCCCTGTGCGACTTGCCGTCCCACACAAAGGGTGCCCTGTTGCGGCCGGTGCCGATGCTCCGCAATCTGCTCGGCCGCGCCGCCGCAGCGCCCGCCGTGTCGCGGCGCATTTTGCCACACGAGCGCGGCCCCGGCGCGGCCGGATGCTCTGCAATCTGTTGCTCTGGGAGCCCGGGCCCGGCTGTCGCGATTTCCGCAGCCCGCGGGGCCACAAAGGAGCAGGCGGGACGCGGCGGGGCCGTGCCCTGCTCGGCGGCTGCCGCGGCTCTGCGCGGGGGATGCGCGGGGGATGCGCGGGGGATGCGTGGGGGATGCGTGGGGGATGCGCGGGGGATGCGCGGGGGCTCCGCGCGGTGCCCGCGCTGGGAACGAGCCCCGACCTAATCCTTCCCGTGCCTTAAGGAGCTGTGTTTGTATTTGCTGCACGCATTACAAGCACAGCCCAGGCTGTAAGTCACTTGGACTTACACAACGGGAAGAAATGTTACTGGAAGCGCTTCTTACACCCACAGCGGATATAAGTAACGTAGAATAGTGGTGCAATGCTTTGCCAAGACATAGAGCTCACTGCAAGACTTTCTTCAGAAAGCCAGTGTGCACCACCCCTCCGTTGAAGTCTAGGAGGTGTAAAAGGATTTTTCACCGTGAACTTCACTAAAACCTTCCAGTGGCACAGCCTTGCTGAGGATTGCAGGCTGAGCTGCTGCTCAGAGGAGCCCCAGGAAAAKAAATCCATGCTCCTGAAGGATTCACATACCATGAAGGCCTTCTCTAGGATACGGTTAATGACACCAAGGCCACCTGTTGAGCAGTGAAGATGTGATAAAGTATTAAAATCTTGTGCTTTCAGATGTACCCCCAAACCCACTAGCATCCATTTGGAGACTGCAGAATAGTGTGTGTGTACATGGAACTGAAGTTAGGTCTGGGCAGAGTTTTACTTTGGGCCTGCCGTAAGACTGGGTGCTTGGTTCACAGACTGTAATTCCTTATGGCAACTTTTCTCAATGCAAAACACTTGGTCCTCTGGCCTGAAGTGTCTTTTGACATACAACGTGTACAAAGTCATAAAAAAACTCCTGATGTAGCAGCATAATTTTATAACATTCACACATCTGTTTCCACTGACGGCTTTGAAGCCCAGTAAAATGGCTAGAATAGAAAAAGAGAAAAAAACCACCAACGTGTTTGTAGAAATATGACTAATGCCCAGACCTGCCTGTACTTGTAAAAATGTGCTAGAATGACAATGTTAGCAGCTTGGCCAAACATCAGAAAATCACTGCTTCATCTGACGCTATTTAGCTGAGTTATTCAGTAAAGGCAGAGCTTGAAAAATAGTGATGCTTCCCTGGGCCTCAGGGTGGAGCCGCACAGAGAGATCTCACACTCGTGACTGAGAGATGCTGGGAAGAGTCTGGCCCCTTGCACGGGCTGCTCCATGCTGCTGCCACCCTATTGGGAGCGGCCTGGTAGCACTGGGCCTGGAAAGCTTTCTGCATCTAACGAGTCAGGAATTTGGAATGAGTGTAACATGGCGGGTTCTTCCTGGATGGCATTCYAAAAGGGACAAAATGCCTTTTGCTTATAAGGCTATGCTTGGGCTGCACAAGAAATGTCTAGGGTGAGTCACCAGCCACCCAAAATGAGCCACATGCCTGATAATCACTTTCAAATGTTCCAYTTCCCTGAGGGTGGGAATTTTTTTTGAACAGGAATACAAGTCCCAGTAAGCATTTGCAGTTTTCTGCAGCATTGACACCAACAGTGGGATCTGCCTTTTCGGTGTTTATCTTCGCACACCTTTGGGAGGTGAAGGAATTGATCTTTGGATTTGTGCCTCACAGCTCTCCTAAAATGCTGTGCTCTGCGTTGAGGTTACAGCGTCTGTCATGTCTGTCTTCCAGTGAGGCACAACTCCCACCTGCCTGGCTGAGAGAGGGGAGATCCACTGGCTTGTGCTTGTGCTAAACCCTGTCCAGCCAATTGTCATCCCCCGAGCAAACGGTGATGCAGAAGAAGGAGTCTATGATAAAACCAGAGGTGCTTYACACTGCAGCTTCACCTTCCCTGGAAATGGCCCTAGAAATAAAGGCACTTGCTGTAGGCATGTAATTCATTATGTTCTTCATGCAAGGACACATTGAAATTCAGTTCAAAGAGAAAGGAAAACCCCTTTACACTAACCAGAGATCAGATTATTTGGTAAGCACAAAATGCTTTTGAGTACTAACTTTTCTGTGGAGAGTCAGATGGTTTCTACATGCTTAGTAGTCTCAGTTTCCCTTGAACTGTGTCGTTCAGTTGAGGTGCCTCACTCAGCTTTCAAACCATCTCATGCCAATGTATGACAGCACAGCTGTATCCCAGACTGGCAAAGCCACTGAGCATCTCTGCAGGGCCAGCATCTGCAGCATTTGGCCTTGATCTTTGGAGGGGACAAGGAGAGCCTGACTGACTAAAATCAAGGTCGATCTCTGCCCATGACTTACCTTCAACAGTAGTTGGAAGGAAAGCTGGAAGCAAATTGGTGCTTGAAATTTCTGTTGTTCATAGAGGTGTCCAGGAGAGGCAGATCCTCTGCTATTTTATGTGCACAGGGTATCGCATAGAGCAGGTGACAGGGAATTCGGATCGAAGCCAAGGGAGCACATGGCTGTACAGTACATGGCTGACTGTACTGGCAGTGAAGAAATACAGAGAAATAGGCAATCGACCTGAAATAGAATTAGCAGAAGTCAAGAAGTCAAGATATCATGGTAACTGGTACAGTTTTCCTTCTTTTCAGCAGAGCTGAGTGTTTAATTGATTTAGCAAGTGAAAGTGACAGGGAGGATGCTGCTGGTGCAGAGGAGAGCTTTGGAAGAGAACGAAAAGACAAGGTATTGCATTTGCTTATACTGGTAGCTTCCTARAAATACATACAGGCTGAGGTAGTAGATACAAGATATTCCCAAGTACCAAACTGTGTTGCTGAACCAGATGACAGCAAGRAAGGGGACGAGAACATACAGGCATTTTTGCAGTTTTTCAGGTGGATCAAATCTTTTCAACCTTGGTGCCTAATATATGTTGATGGATGAATTCCTACTTTATGTATTCAGACTGTGCACTAGAGAAGACTGAGAAGYCCAAAAATCTTACCAAATCCCGCTTTGTGTTGAGGGACATGATATTGTACATGATATTCTGTTAGTTAGGCAGGAAGGGACCAGTCCATCTCCAAAGGACACTCAGACAGAGTTGCTGTGCATAGTTATTCATGATGAATGCTGCAGCTCTTCTTTCTGAACACARATCCAGAGAGTCGAAGGGAGACAACCTTGAAGATTTACAGCAGATCAAAGGCAGGTCAGTGGCTGGCAGGAATGTGGGAGGAGGGAAGAAAGGTGAGAAGTTAAAAATCTCTTAAAACTCAGTGACYGCCTCTGCCTACGGGTGAGCAGCATCTCTAAATTGGTAGCTCTTTTCTCTTCTGCTAATTAGTAGTGGCTACAGTGGAAGTGCATATTCTGTCAGCTTGAATTTAGTTAGCTGAGAAGGTAGACTGTGCCTTTTAGGTATTCTTTTTAGGGTAAATTCTTCCTAGTGGGCATGATTTATCATCATGGGATCCATCTTTCAATCACTTGATATTGTGGATCCCAGCTGGGCTCACAAGTGTGTCCAAAAAAGCCTATTGCTTTCCAGGATATCCTAGCATTGAGGGCACACATAAACAGAGCACACTGAACAGATGGGTCATGATTTGTTTGTACAATCTATATGTCCTATATATCTCTATGTTTCTTATTTATCTTTATATATATTTATTAATTCAAAGACCATTTACAATGATTCCCTTTATTTAAACATCCTCTAGATTCTATCTGCTTGTTTGTGCCTCCAGGAAAATCAATCTGTGTGGGGTACTGAGCACAACTGTAATAAAGGAGAAAGAAATAAAACAGACAGTGAAATACGACATGTTCTCTCCAGAAGGGAAAGTAGAAGCCTCAAGCCAAAGTCCAAAGGTTACATATTGTGGTAATGCTCTTATCTAACCTGGTTATACCTGGTACTTGCAGGTAAACGGATTGAGACATTCTGCAGTCGTGAAATGAGCACAGCAGGGCCTGGTGGGGCTCGCTGCCACCCCGTGCTCCACGTGACATTGCAATGCAGCAGCACACATCAGAATCCCTCAGGATATAGCTGTTGTCTTGGGCCGTATCCTTTTCTTGGGCATCCCCAAATATTTGGCCCTTTTCAGTGGACGACTGAGGAGAAAATGTGGAACCTGCGTGAGCCTTCTTGGCTCCTCCTGGCTGAGGGACTTTGTCAGGTGTTCAGATCACAAAGTGATACGTCAGATAAGCACAAAACCAACTTTGCTGCCATGTGGAGATAAAAATCCAGGTATTGCAGGGATTGATACAATCTTGATATGAAAGGAAGTACGAATGAATGTTTCTTTTAAAGACATTTTGGATTGTTTCTTGGTCCAACTTTGAAGCTTTTTTGTTCACTCGCTGGCAGAGAAGTTTCTACTCTTTTGGCTCTTGCCATGGCCTCTCTATGCCTGGCATTTCCTATACTGTATTTTCCTACATATTTCCTATATTTTCCCCCTATGTGGGGCTCTGCTCACTCTCAGCACCGAAACTCTTTCCTAATTTTCAGCAGAGCTGAGCTGCACATGCTCTGAGTCCAGAGTTCCAGCTTCTCATCAGGTACTTTTCTAATGGCTGAACAGCATCTTTGTATTTAACCTTTGAACAAAAAAAGCTTAAATATTATACAGAATTCCTCTATTTATATTTGTGAAGGAAACTGGACCCTCCCACCCCTCACTGCCTGATTGCATGCCTGTTATTTGGGTACTCTGAGGGTGACAAGCCCAGAGATCTCCTCTGTAATCGTGGCCATCTCTTACGCAGAAATACTCGTCTGTCTTGTCAAGGGGTGGCTGAACACGAGCTCCCGGTGACGTCTTGTTTTCTCAGCCCTGAGTGTGTTTGGAGAGTGGCAGCCTCACCACTCCTCTGTTCCCCCTGTTCTGCACACAGGAGCAACCACCACACACTCTCCTAGTCAGGAGGAGCTGGTTGCTGGAGCTGACAGGCACTTCACAGGTCCACATTGTGCATCTCTATCTCCATGGCTGCTATTCCCTTGCTCCCCTCGACCTCCCATCTGTCTCCTTCACAGCAAACCTGTGGGCAGCGCTGATCTTGGATTCTTTACCCCCTCCCAGATCTTTCTTATCTGTAAATCTGTCTGCTGGTGCATCCACAGCTTTCCCACGCACAGACACACCCAAGGAAGCCTGATTTGTGCAGAAACTTCTGACGTTGGCAGCGGTCACTTGCAACTATCCATCCACTCAAACACAGAGAGCTCTGCACCTGTTCTTTCAGTATTTCAGGTATTATCTAATGTTCTTCTCTCCTTCCACCTCTCAGTGGTTCCCTACTAGGTTATTTGCCACATACATATTAAGTCATAATAATGAGCACCCTGTACTCTTTCCTCAGGCTGGTCCCCTGGGTTCATTCCTCTTTGATACTTTTCCAGCTGCCTCCAGCTGACCAACACTGACTTTTGCTCTGCCTTTATACACGTCTGACCAGCGGTAGTGGAAAATCCTTCTCTGCAGGTCTCTGAAACAGCCTGTACCCTATCCCCTGCTTCATCAGCTTCATCTTCAGATCATGGCTTGTCCCTGTGGCTAATGCTTCCTTTCCTTTAGTGTTCCAGGTATCATCAAGCTGACTTCTTTCACTGTGCTTGTACTTATTTTCTTGGTGCTACAAGTTGCAGGGTTAGAGGGTTCTCTTCCCACCTCCTGTCCAGCTGAGAACCACACTGGCCTAGAGCAGGACACATGGAGAGAAGCCTGTGGCTGCCCTGTGTGTGTTCTCTCTCTCCAAGTGGCTCTTGAGCCCTTAGCCTTGCGCCCTCAGAGTTGCTGTTACCTTTGTACCACTTGTAGCACTGATGTTCTTAACGGGAAGATGTTTTGTTTGCACGGGAAAAAAAAAAGCGAAGCTGATGCCATAGTTCTGTCTGAGTGCTCTGCATGCCCTGCAGTGCCTCACCCGGAGTGCAGAGGAATTGTGGAGCCTGGTGATGCTCGTCTCAAGGAACAGCCTTTCAGGAGAGGGAGCAGTTGCAGAGGAAGATTCTGCAAAAGTGGTGGTGGTGTCTCAGATTCAAGACACCCCTTTCCTGCATTCACTGCTCACATGACACCGCATCCTTTTGTTATCTGGGAGATGTGTTAGAGGGGGACAGGAAAGCCAAGGAGTTTGGAGTTTGCTTGTTGCTGCACCACATCTCCCTGTTCTTTCGCGCTTATCCGGAGCCCATCGCTGGCGAGTCTTGGGGCACCTCCCAATTATTACTCACCACCACCTCCCTCAAAACTGGAGATCATTGGAGCAGATAGGGAGTGTGAACCCTGCTGAGACTGGTGCTCTGTCTCCCACGTTATTGCTGTAAACTCTGGAGGTGAACTGCACTGTTGAGTTTCCACCCATCATGGTGTTCTGATGATAAAGCTTAGATTAAACCCTGGTGAAAATATAATACGGCCATAGTAAAACCAATACAGATGTTTTACAACAAAGGCATCACATTCTCTGTGCTGTGGAATGCTGTGATATGTGTGCAGTGTGGTTGAATCTAATACTTCATTGCCTGAGTTTGTCATATGTGGGTTCAGGTTAAAATTAATGGAAAGGTCAAACATTATGAAGACCCCATTCCCCCCTCCATCCCCTTCAACTAACACAGAGCTGTGTCAAAAAGGAAATGTTCTTACAGCACACTGAGGGGAATGGTTATAACCTGAATGCCGTTCTTATCCATTTTGTCAAGTAGGAACATTTGCTCACTAGGAAGTTCAACGTCACAGGTGAAAGGATAAGTGAAGACAAGTATCTTGGAAAAAAATTAAATCTCTGATAACACTACAGAGAACATATGATCTAAGCTGAAAGGAATTTTTTTAAGTCTGGAAAAGAACACTTATTCTTTGGGCTCTGCCAACAGAAAAAAAAAAGGAGAAGTATCTTTAAATATGGCTAATAAACTTAGCTGCTTGGGGCAGGAAAAGGAATCAGTTTGCAGTTTGTTACCCCCCCGGCACAGCCAGCTGCACATGCAGCTCAGTGCTCTGTTCAAACAGAGGATAAGTTTGAAAGTTGCTGCTGTACCCTGTCTGTGCTGGAGGTCCAGAAGGCAGAGCACTGCAGTGCATTGCAAGGCAAGGACTAATCCTCTCCTTGAACTGTATAAGAGAGATGAAAAGGAACTTGGACATATTAACCACAGCTCCTGCACCCTTTTCTCTGATGGCCCCAACCACCACCTTAGTTGGACATTGTCTTTAACAGTTAAAGAAGAACTATAGTCCCTAGGGCTCCAAAACTGTTCCCTGTGTGTGGACATCTCCTAAAGCTGATAAAGATATTTAAAAACAGAATTATGAAAAAACATTTGTTTTTTGGCTTTCTGCTCCAGTTCAGCAACATCAAGGTTACCCGTTTATGCTCTTAGCTCTAGGATAGAGTGGGGGGCATGGAAATGGTATTTTTGAAATCCATCAACCTAAACCTATAATGGACTCTATGCATGCACCCACACCCACAAATCTGTGGAAGAAGGAGTCTTGAGCAATCCCCAGTGCTGGATAAATTGAGAGCAGTCATCTGCACTCAAGTGTCTTTGCTCAGCTGATTGTTTCAGATACTCTTCTGGCCACTGTTCGTTTTGCCTCTTTCTCTCTCTCTCTCCCCCAAACCAAGCTGGCAGCTTTTCACCCGTCAGGGGGGCTGCAGGGTGCTTTGCTGCTGAGGTTTTTGGGATTTATTGAGTCTCCCCAGTGAGGCACACAAGAACGGAGACCTCCAGCAGCCCTTTCCCTTGAGATTGAAGAGGATATGTCTCAAGCTAGAAAGGGCTAACAAAAAGCAATAAAGGACAAGGGGAAAAAAAAAAGGAGCAGATTCTATTTACCTAGAAAGTGAATGTTTGTTTTGTTGTAGCTTTTATCTCACTCTGATTCTCCTGCCTTCTTCTGATGGACTTTTTTTTGGTGGTGGTGGTCTTCAAATGATCATTTTCCTCCCTTCTTCCTATTTTGTCCTGTCCTCAGCTTTTCATTTTCTTTGAAAAGCAGTACCTTGCTACTCATTTGCTCACAGTCACTTGCACTCTGGGTTTCTACAACTTTCCTTTTCCCTCCACTCCTAGCAGAGCTTCTCTACCCACTCCCTCCTGCTCTTACCACCTTCACCAGCTTTCTGGTGTCCTCAGCCCAGCTCTAGCTCTCAGGAAACATCAGCAATCACAGAACAATTTACAGCCATTAACCAGTTAAGTGTCACACCTCCCTACAAGGCAGGTGATTATTTATGAACATCGCTAAGCTGCCGCTGTTTGGGGTAACAGATTGTTCAGCTGTTCCTGCTCAAAGGGCCCCCCACAACAATAGTGAGGCTGCAAAAGGTCAGGGTTGGGATGAACAGCCAGAGCTGTGTGTGGGCACCGCAGACATCTGCTAACACATTGCTGAGCTCTGAGCCCTCATTTACTCGTGGGTTTGTGAGCATGAAATGTGTTCTGGGTTTGTAGTGTCAAACAGGCTGTATCTTAAAAAAAATTAAAATCCCCAGGAAAGTCCATGGGCCGCATATGGATTCCACGCTCCATAACTGGTCTGGCTTCTTTGTTCCCTGCCCAGGCTGTCGTGTCCGTGCAAACCAGCCCACGCTTCGTCAGGGAGGGGCCGCTGCTCCCACTGAAACCAGCTCGTTAATAAACCGACGGTGACACTGCATGGGGACTCCCAACCCGAAATGCTGCATGACTTTTTCCCAAAGGTGGAAGATTTATGGGTTTAACCTAAATTAATTAAGAAGCAGAACCTTAATTAAGAAGCAGGTTGCTTCTGAAACAGCTAACACACTTCAAAGGGCTGAAGCCATATACTTAATGGGAACAAAGAAGAGAAAACAGGGTCAAAACAGACCATATCTGTGCCTTGTTCTCACCCTATTCATCTTGCACATGGGGGGTGCTCTGCTGGCATTTTAAAAATAGCAGTGGAACATCTGCCACCCAAAGGAGAACTGGGGAGTGTGGGAGGGGCATGTGGTTTATTCAAAAGCCACTGCTCCCCTATGGAAGCAGAAGATGAGCCAGATGTACGGTTTTTTTTTCTCTACCAAATCCTGGTTGTTTTCTCATTGATTTCAGTTGATCCAGGATATCTGTCTTATTCTCTTTTTCTTTTTTTTTTTTTTTTTTTTCCCTGGCTAGGTGGTTTCATTTTCATGAATGCAGGAGGCAAGTTGATCCCGTTTCATCCTCTCATCATACCAGGTACAGCTGTTAGCTGAGGGGCAGGTGGTGTAAGAAAAACAAGAAATGAGTCTCTTGAAAACATGGCACATTTTTAGGACCTCAGTTCCCACAGAGCTTGGTGTCCTGGAAAGACACCTCAACCTCAGATAACTACTGTGCTCCTCAGTCAGTTCTAGCTGCTGAGTTAATGATGTATTTGGACCATTTATTCTGTAATATTTTGAATAGGTCATTCCTGCTTCTGGAATAAAGGGAGATGAGTGGCTTTTCCCATTGTAACTGTGTGCTTTAAATGATGTTCCAAGAAAATTCGCCACTGTTTCTTTAGGAAGACACAAAAGCAAGAAGTRGGATGATGGACTCTTCATTGAACACAGCTTCCAGTTGTGCCAGCCTTGAGTGCCATCCCTGCAGGCTTCTGTAAATCCTGCTGGAGCTACCTTGCACCTTTAGGAAGGTACACAGATATTGCTGCAAGTCTGGCCTTGTGCTATTTTGGAAAAGGGTTTTGAAAGTTACACCCAACATTAAGAAGAGATTGATGTAAGAGATTAAGATAAATGCACAAAACACTTTCATTTTCTTTATTTTCAATCGATACTGTATGAATACAAAGTTCTAGAAAGCTACAAAAATTCTACCACTTTATCAAGAAGGCATCAAAATGTGTCACTTTGCAAAGACATGAAAACACCTGCAGTAACCGACACAAAAATAGCATTTTTAGAGTGATGAAATAATTGCACTTAACTGTCATGGATATTAAAGTTATCACACATATGTACCGCGAAAGCTAGAATACATTTTTTTTTTTACAAAGCACTTTATAAAAAAATTCTCTGCACACAAAACCTATAATTTTCATATTACTATCATACTAAAGATAAATTCACTTTAAAGCCAACACTTAAAACATTTTAAACAAAAAAAAAGGTACCAGTACCTACACACAGACAATAACAAATACAAGAATACTGTACTGCCAAGAGGTTTGACTGAAACTCCTTTTGAAAGCTTCTGCAAATATGTTAAGAAAACATTGGAGAACATTCAGTTTTTTCCAAGAGCCTTCCCTCACTGTCTAACCTAGAGGTACTTTATCATCAAAAGGCAAGTTCTACATCAAAAGTTACCAGCAGCAGTACAATATTAAAGTAACCACTGACCATATATGAATATGCTTAAGTCACAAACCCATTTTATACACATTACACAAATAAACATAAAGTGAGAATTCCATTAAGTCATTTACAAATGTGAACAAATGCACATGGCAAAAAAACCCCAAAACAAAACAAAAACCCAACCTGTTTTACATAAAATGTACTGAAGAATTAAAGGCTATTCAGGTTTTCAATGTTATAAAATTCTTTTGTCTTTTTTTTTTTTCAGGCACATATTGTATTTTTTGTCTGCAGTCATGAGCCTGAATCAGAGGCCCATAAAACAAAACAAAACAAAAACGAAAACATATATTCTGTAAGGAGGTAACAGGGATCCGTCTCCTTTTAGTCAACTGAGTGCATTTAAGATTTAATTTACACACTAAAACTAATTACATGATCTCAGCAAAAATGACCTGAAAAGTTAAAAGATGAAGATGTCCAGAGTGTTTCTTGTACTTTGACTTATCCAGCCTCAATCTTTCTTAGGGGGCTAAACATCTTGTTGTGAAAGATAAGAGGGGGAGAAGAGATCATCCTGAGAAAAGTACAAAGCCAGGCTCTATTCCACACATCTGCTGTGTGCCCGGGCACGTGGATCCTCATGGGAAAAGGAAAGGGGGGACAAAAGGAGTCTCAGTATGACTGACTGAGTGCTCCAGGAAAACTCCCAGGGGAACTGCTTCGGAAAGCAGGCGTGCCCCAGGACTCGCAGTGGGAAAATAAATAGATATGGATTAGCACGTCAAATGTCGTATCTGCCTTGGACTGGCCAGTTACTTACATTCAACATTAATGTACACCCTTCATTATTCCCAATAGCCCATCCCGTGGAGGTTCAACGGGAGAAGCTACTGCCAAACTGAGCTGTAGCTGTGGTGGAAAGGGAAAGTGAGAAACAGGCATTATATCTGCAATTCCTTCAAAATAGTGGTGCAGTACCTAAATAAAAATCAGTTTGGAATTCAAGTAAGTAAAAACTACATTTGTTAGTAGTAATTTTTAACAGCCCCAAATGGTACCATTACGCTTATTTTAATGAGACAGAGGTGTGGTTTATCACAAATGTTGAGTAGCACAGCTGAAACATTTGGCAATAACTGAAAAAGTATGTTCTGCTCGTGGGCCAAAAGTGTCTTTGCCCTACCTCCGTCTCATTGAGTTCAACAGGATTACTTATCTTAGAGAGGTAAGTGAGATTTAGACCTTGAAGGAATAACAAAAATAATATTTTAGAGAAAGGGAATTTGAATTATCACAATATTTACCACACAGTGTCACAATATTTCTCTATATAAAAAGTTAATCTTAGTTTTCATCAAATACTTTAAAAATCAAGTTAAAATTGTATTCACAACTATATAATCCCTCTGACAGCTTTTGGTTTTGCTGATATTTGTTCTTCCTAAATTTGTTTCCTTAAAATCATGCTCCTCTTCCCATCGATCTCAGCTGTAGTGGAGAGTATGGCCCCCGTTCACAGAAAGTATCAAATACATACACACTATTAAGAGGAGCTAATTTTTTTTTTTTCCAGGACATCATCTGGGAGAAAAACAAAACAACCCTGTGTTTTGAGTCGTGCTGGCCAGAGTTTCTCTAGCAGCACCTTCATCCACAACGCTCACACTCAACATTTCAATGCTTAAACCCACACGATTGCATTTACCCTCGCTCTGCTCAGTTCTCCTTGTTCATCTCGCTTTATGCATCTGACTTTCAGCATGCACAACTTTGTAAACAAAATCTTCTGTCTAAACAAAGAATCTTCACAGATACCAAAATATTATTAGAGGAGATCAATGAAGTCATGTTTGTCCACTGAAATTCTGCAGTATTCGGATCTCTCATTATGCAGATGCGTGACTGGATGAAGAGAATATAAATGCGAATATTTTCATTTTTATATCACAGACAAATCAGTTGCTGGTTTGCAATGCTGTCAGAAATGGCAAACAGTAGATTATTCTTCAGCAGGCTGATCATTAGCAAAATCGCTTTGCTACGAATGGTGCTCTTTTGTGAATGGAGGCCTGTAGATTCAACTTATTCCAATAAACCAAAGGCATTACGGTGATAACTAAATATTTTTGGTCTCTCTACAAATTGTCATTATTATGGCAGCACTTTTCTAAGCTGGAATTTCAAACCAAAGGCACTTTCATGCTAGAGTGCAGAAGAGTCACAATTAATTATTTGGTCATGAAATTTAAAAAGGCAGCATTCATTAATACAATTCACTTTTCACGGAGAACTAGGGATCTGTAACCTTTCCTTTTGGTATAGGCATTTCACTGTACTGGGACTGACTTGTACAGACAGCTGGTTTAGACCAAGCACTCAAAGAGCGTTTCTGTGGGGAAAAATACAGATATTTAAAAAATGGAACCAATCAATAAAACAATATATAAAATTTATGTTAAGAGGCTAAAGGTACTTCTAATRTAATGCTAAGGCACTGCATATTGTAATGCTTTGGCAGCTCTCAATTAAAAGGTTCCTACAAAAAAGTAACAGTAACAAGATAAGTACTTCCAGCTTACAAAAGAGCTCACAGTTTACAGGCAGCCTGTTGGACTACACACCCCACACTCAACAGTTGAAGGATTAAGGCTTTTAAGAATTAACATATACAGGGTATGGATCATTTACAGAAGTGTAAAGAAAAGACGATGGAAGTAGTTTCCCTAATGTTACATATGTGAACACCAATAAACATTGTGACTGTTTATACCCTATAGTTATGGCATATGTAGTGTGCCAGATTCTATTAAAAAAAACTGTACCTGGTTTTGCAAATTGACTTACATACTTTATATGCCTTAAAGAGTTTGCTTGTTATTAAACAAAACAAAAAAAAATTTWAAAAAAAATCACCAAACCCACAATTCAAACCCTAAATAAAAGACAACTTTAGAACAAAAAACAAAGTAGTTTTTGACTTGTAACACCAAGTGCTTAGAATAAAGGGCTACCGTTAGGCTGTTACAATGCAGTGCTTTTCCTGATGTGATTGTTAGTGTTAAAAATGAGCGTTAAAAGAGACCTTACCATGGACACATTTCTCTGTTCAGTTCGCAGAATATAAACTGAAAGATCATCAGCCCTAATATCCACAAGCTGGTAACAGCTAGACATCACAGCAACCATCCACCTCACAGAGTCAGACCAGGCTGAGGGATTACAGCAGTCTCCCTTCCCCTCGGTGATCTTTGCATTGTCCCTGAACCCAAGACCTCACCGGTGTTAAGGATGATCACGGTCTGACCCGCTACTTTGTCTAGGCTCTATCCTAGTCTAGATATTTCAACAATGGGCATTTCTAACAGAAAGTACTGTGCAGGAATATAATTTAYGGAAAAAAATAAGACTTGCTTGTTTGAAGATTACAGCACTGTGCCCGGGAGAAAATTCTACACTTAAACTGTGCATGGGTGCGTGTCATAAAGGGTGGGGCGGAGGGACCTGCGAAACGTTAACTTTGATTCAGGACTGCAAAAGACCCTCCCAAGAACCCTCTTTGCTGATAACTCATCACTGATCTTTAAGGTGGCTTGTGCTTGGTCGGGCAGCCCTCAGCCTTTCAGACAAAAGTCTTGCCTAAGAACCCTCTGCTGGCCCAGCACCTGCCCAAAAACTGCTGCTTGGGCAACGAGGGGCAGCAGGAGGAGAGGAACTGAGCAGCACTCTCTGGCCTGGCCAGGAGGGGTGAGCCTGCTGCTCTCACGTGTGCGGACCTCAATCACTCACACCCACGGCCATGGTTCAAAGCCTTACAGTATTAAAATATCTCCAGCTGTACTTCACTTCCTGGAGTCTTCCCTGAATGTACCAGAAGGATGAACACTACCACACCCAAGAGGACAGCAGACCCCTGCTGGGTATGTATGTGTTTGTTTCGTGTAACGTCTTTGCCAGAACTGGAGAGACTACTGGGAGAGCTGTAAAAGCACCATGATTAAGAGGAAAAGGAGAAAGAAAAATAAATTCTCCGCTTTCCAATCTTCTTTGCCTGATGTTGGTTGTGATTTTCTAGCGTCTCACAGATATTAAAGCTGTTGATCCTTTCAGAGGTGTACATATTCTTCTTTCAAACACACCAGTGTTTTGCTTTCTGTTTGCGAATGACTCGATGCTGTCGCAATGTCAGTTGTTTCCGTTCATCTCTTAATTTCAGAGTTGCAAGTTTTTTGCTCAACTTATTAGAAAACATAGTTGTCCATATAAAATATAACTGCACACACAAGACTACATATAATGCAAGTCTAAATCTTCAGTATTTACCTACTTATTGCAAAATGAGCCATCTTTTTCATTAAATAATCAAATTTTCATATTAGTACAATACAACTTTATACTCTTTTAAAATACACTAGATATGTTAGGGGTAAGGGATGATGTTTTCTTTCTCTGCAATACCTGTTTGAAAGTTTAATGGATTAGAAGATTAGTTTTAGCGTTGAGAAAAAAATACAAAATTTGCCTAATTTTAGGACCTGTCTGTTTCTATCAGGCATTTCTTAAGGCTATATTTTTCATTTGGTTTCAAACAGAAAAATGTTTCATTTTAAAAAATAATTTAGTGAATTACATTCGTCCATATCTTCCACCCTAATTAGTTACAAAGATAATTCTATAAAGATTATTAACTTTGTGTACTCATTTACAGTTATAGCTAAAGATTCATTTCAATTTCACTTGCATTGTAAAACAAGTATTTCATGTTGGAAAAAAACCCAAAATAAATTCTTATAAATGCTGTCAGTTTTTCCCCATGGCAAATGCTCTGTCATACATTTTTCTATCAGAATTAAAAATAGGCCTCCACAGACAGAGGCGTTAGGTTCTTAAATACAGTCTTCCCAAAGAACTGTGGTTTACAAATTTGAAGAACACTTAGTTTTAGAAATAATTTTTACAACTGTACCAGAATTTCACAGCTACAATTATATATGAACACATTAAAAATGACTTCACTAAAACAGGATTTAGAAAAATGTGGGTGAAAGTCGGGCCAGAGGCACTGCCACTTAGTGTTGAGGTTTACAGTCTGTGTTTTGATAAAGAAGTGAAATGAAGTGTATATATAAATAACTGCTCAGTCCTTTACAAGCCTGTAGATGTGATGCTGTGCTCCATGTTCGCTGTTCGACACTTCAAATACACAAGCCATGCAGAGCAGGGTTTCTTGTGTATCCCTGTTTGTTACCACCTGTGTGGGGGAAGGAAGAGGTAGACAGTACATTACACACTTGGAAACACCAGGACTGAAACAAGAAACGGCCCTTTTCACCTCAGTCCTGCCCAAGTCCTGTGGCAGCAGCACATGGCTCAAAGAGCTTGGCTGAGGTGCCACCGCAGAGCAACCGGGAAAGCCAGCTGGGTCACTGGATGAAACTGGCTTAAAGGCCACTACATGGACCATTCTTTGTGCTTTAGGTCACCTGTTGGGTGGTTACTGCCTGTYTTCCCTGCCCAAGTACTCATTAACACCACTAACATTTGCAGTACTGTAACTGAGCCTCATCAAGGACGCATTAGATGAACGYGGTGGTTCAAAGTCACTGCCTCAGGCTCTCTACAAACCCCAGACTTGAATGGGAAAAGAGAGAGAAGTAAGCCGAAATTTGCGGAAAATAACCAAGATGTTTGTTCACATTCACAGCCAGCTGAGCCTTTTCATCCTGAGCGTCTGTAGTGCCCAATTCCAAGAGTATTATTCTGAAGTCACTGGGATGGTTTGTTTGGTAAGCAACATGACTAAGGGATTTGGAAACTGGTTCCCAACATTACAAGCTGAGCAAGCCATAGAAAGCCTGAGAGTATTTTAGAAGTGGAAGAATAAAAAGCAAGTCCATACCAATAAAATTGTGAAGTTTTCCAAGACGCTGTTCATCATGTATTTCTCTGGTAAATGCTTCAGCTTGTGTATGAAGTTGATCATGTATTCACACATGGGAGAGCGGTTTATCCTGTACACGAACCGCCCGTTCTCAAACCTTGCATATTCAGTCTAAACAAAGAGAAAGAGCAGTTAGAATGTGATCATTCCGAGATACCAAAAAGTGACTGCTAAACCTGGCTTTCTCTTTTTTTTTTGTGTAGACAGGAAAAAGAGAAAGTGGCTCAGACACACACACTCCTGCTTGCTGACTCCCTGCCTGAGCTATGCAGTGCCTCACTAAAAATTCAAGGGCCCTTAATTATCAAAAATTATAATATCACTCCTTGTTCTCTAACCCGTGAATGAACAAACTGAATGGATAAGGATTACAGAAAGGGAAGTCCAAGCTGAGTAAAAATGAATTAAGCGGAAAACTTTGTGGTAAGATGATTTTACAGAAGTTTTGAGGCACCTGTCTGCAAAGGGAACAGCAAAAATTAGTTTGCATGTTTATGCTTAAGTGTACACATACAAATATAGATATATTATTGCACAATTTAATATGCAATTTATAAGAACTACAGAAAGATGCAGGACTACAGTTGGAAGAAAACCAGACTGACTTAGATTACAGAGGCTGAAGAAGCGTAAGGATGTGACTCTTGGACTTCTACTGCCCAGCTACCAATTGCTCAGATGAGCTACTCAGTGTTTTATGAGGACTTTTGGCTTTCTCTAAGCTTGGGATACTGGAAATTATTAAAACCTTTTTTTATGGTCACCATGGTTTGAAAACATATTCAGTATAAGAAGGACATAAACAGTGACCAGGACATCTCTAAAGGCTCAACCTTCAGCTCTAGGCTGAAATTTCCCCCCCATTGTATTGCAGACAATAGATTTGGGGGTGGGGCTTAGCCCCCATCTGCAACATCATTGTCCAACGAACCAACCAGTGACCTGACCACGCCACACAGGTCCGTGCTTAGAAAAGGTAAAAAATAAATAAAAGGACACATCCCATYGCAACACCCACCTCTACTTTTTCTACTACTTGCTTTCCAAATGAGCAGACTTTGGTGGAACAGGTGATTGTCATGTTTTCTGAGCTCTCGTACTGACTAGTGACTCCGTAAAATGCTCCTGTATCATCTTGGATGTTGCAGTTTAAGTCAGCCTGTTGGGAAAAAGTGATGGATGGTGAAGATTTTATTTTTCATTTGACASTGTTAATAGCATAAGCTGTCATTAGCTCACCACTGTTTCCAGAAATAAGGGGGAGAGTTTAATGGTGACGACAGTGACAGTGGAAAAAGTCTGTCAGGGAAGTAGCTGCCTAATTGTTGCAGTAAAAATCTTAGGAAATCAGSAATTTATTCAAACTTTAAACAATAAAAGACGACACAGCATTTCTCTGGGCTACAGGTGATGTTCTTATCTGGCAGATAGCTGATGAAACCCCTGGAGCACAGGAACGATCACCTGCGAGAAGCCTGGCTCCAGCGCCGACCCCTCTGGAGGGAACCTGCCTTGCCGTCTCAAATTCAACTGAGCCATCCCACTCCAGAGAGGCCACAGCTCACTTTCTCCTTTTCCTTTCTTAAAGCAATGAAATCCTCATGGCAGAGGGAGACAGCTGGGCAACAAGGGATCGATCTCTGATAAGACTCTGTCGGGCCATATGGCGTTGATTCAGCAAAATACTCGACTTCACGGGGCTGTCTGACGCAACCCGCAGGCTTCCCGCGTGCACAGAGCTGTACCCACCACCRGTAAATACTGCTGGAAATATTTCCTTGCTTCCAGCATTTCCCTGCAGCCTCAGTAACCATCCAGCTGCCTTTGATACRTAGCATCAGAGAGCGAGACTCGCAGGATCAAGTGAGGAACAGCGCTACCTTCAATTATTCATGTCCGAATCCAAGTCCTGTGCACAGCAGGATTAATTTGGCTACAAAGCAACCACACAGGTCACCTGCTGAATCCGGCCTCCCCAGCCCTGCAGCAGCACTGGAGCTGTTCTGCCACTGTGCTCTTTGACATCATGAATCCATTTTCAAAAGCCCTCAACTTAAAAGCACGCTAATATGGATACAGGCAGAGTCTAGGGATATGCACAGCTGGATTTGTTGATTCAGGCATTAGCTTTGCTGACATCTTCGATGCCCAAGGAGCGAGTGGGCAGGGTTTCCTTTTTATGTGGAAATAGCTGGTCAGCTACTGCAGCAGGACGGCAAAGAATCAGCTGAATTTGAAAGTTACTCAAAGATGAGCATTTTAGCAGRGAAATGCACTTTTGCAGCTGTTTCACTTGCAAGTCTAGCTCTGCTTGGTTCTACTAACACAGAACTGGAACACAAAATATTTGGCAGATGCTTTCATGTTTACCTTTAGACTTTTTAAAAACCTAGTTTACAGGTATGCTTATGYACGCCCCATCCCTGGAAGTGTTCAAGGCCAGGGKGGATGGGGATTTGAGCAAGCTGGTCTAGTGGAAGGGGTTGGAAATAGGTGATCTCTAAGGTTCCTCATGACCGAACCATTCTATGATTCTAGTGTGGAGCATCCACCATAGTTCAGGTCATTTATAACTGCTATTTAATTTTTAACTTGGCAACAACTCATTAATTCTACTTAGTCTCTGCAGTCCTTATTTGTGGTACAGTGTTCTGAGGCAATGTGCTGATAATAGCACACACTGAGCTAGACTGTGGTACAGAGAAGACACAGGTCTAAGATTACTTGGGGCTGGCTTTGTAAATTAATCAGTGGAGCAGTCTCCTGAGGTTTGCACACAGTAACACAAACAGCCCCATAGTCACGTATTTTGCATAACAGGAAGAAATCCTATCGCTGTTCCACCTTGATTCCTGCACCTGCTTTGCGTGAGGTCAGCAGTTAATGTTTAATGTGCATCTAAAGCAGGGCTGTCACTGGGAGCTGTAAGGAATTGTTCTGAGCTGGTAGTAAATAAGCAATTTGCCATCACAGCTGGCCTGCAATCGAAACATGACAAACATCTAAACACGACAAACTGTAGCAGGCATCAGCCACGCCACAGCTGCTCCACCGGAATCTCTGCAGAATTGGGATTTCTGCTAAAACAATTGCACTGTTGTAATTAATAATCATCATCATAATAGAAGTAATCTCTTAAAATGTGGTTATTCCTGCTGCCACCACAATTGTAGTTTTACCAGCAAAACATTTCCCTTTTTTTCTTTCAGATATGAGCAAAATATTTAAGAAATCATAACTAAACCACTCCTCAATTTCACATTGTCAAAAGTCAACTGCATAGGCCTTGCATTTCAACCTGTAATAACAAATGTTTAGAGAGTTACAAAAGGATAATTTTTTATCTGCTTCCTTCTGATTTTGAAGCCCACTGAAAAAAAAATCTAATTGTTGTATTTACATGCTGACATTTAACCTGGAAAAGTAACACATGTGGCCATCTGGCACCCTGTTGTTCACTCCCACAGCTCTTCCAGCTCTTGCTGAAATCACCAGGAGGTCTGTGTACACAAAACATCCAGGCTGGGGCCCGATGTTTGAATGAGGAACACTTGAAACTATCACTCAATTGTCATGATTTACTCTTATGCAATCACRACATCGTTGCAAAAGTCCCATGATGATCATATAGATAAGAATTACCTTTATTTGCTTGTTTGCTCTTCGGTTTGTTTTTTTTTTTGAGTCTAGCATACAATAAAGGTGTTTTCAAGGAAGGACAGAATTATCTTTGTAAACAGTTTTCATGTTCAACTAATTACAGATTGCTGAGAGMTGAAGCTTTAAGACTCTTCAGAAAAGTCTAACACCAACATAAAAAAATCATAGGACTTGGCAAGCAAATGCTCTTAAATGAAGGCTTCACCAAAGCCTCTTTTAGTACTGTAACAATTTTGTCTTAAGGACTTAAGTATATTATTATGGCTTAAATAGGAAGGGATTTGTCTAAACACATACATCTGAAAGCTAAATTGTATTTCTCAAACTTATGAAATTAAAATAAATTTTCTGCTGTTTTATTCCTTCCCAAAAAGATCATGGGTAACAAAAGGAAAAAAAAAAACCAAAAAAAGGGAAAGGGCACTGATTGGAGAGTTGCAGATGTAGCTTTGAGTGGGAATAAGGTGATGTGTTAAACATGAATAGCCTGGTATTCAGCTTTAGCTCTTAACTACAGTATTGATTCCAGGGCTTGTGTCTACATTTTAGAAAGGATGTTGGAAAATTGGAAAGTGTTCAGAAAAGAGTTACAAGAATGATTTCAGGTCTGGAAAACATCCTTTGTAGTGAATGACTAATGAAACTCCATCTACTTACTTTTTCCAAGGGAAGTTTTTCCACAACCTTGTCATAGCCTACAAGTTGCTACATGGAGAAGAGTCTTCTGATAGATTAAATCTTGCAGAAAAGGACATTAAAAGGCAGAAAGCTAAAGCTAAGCAAAAGCAAAATGAAAAACAAGGCAGTGGCTGGTAACCCTGATGGCAATGGAATGCTGGTATATTTTCCAGATGTGAAGAAGTCACCGTTACTTGGGGTCTTTTTCAACCAACTGAATATCTGCCAGGGATGCTCTGGTACAAGCAGGCTTGGTATTGTCCAAAGGCAGACATTACTTTGAGGGGTTCACTGCCTGTGTTACAGAACAGGCAAGACTAGATAAATATAATAACAACAAAATTGAAATACGGGAATTTATCTTATTAGTCTTCTCCTTGTAATTTCCCTTTTCAGTGATCCTTGTGAAAAACATGACAACAGCCAAGCCTCTGGAGTGCTGCTATCAGCTGTGTCATGTTATTTCCTTGGTGCTCTGTCTCTAGCTCTTCTCTTGCATTTCAGACTCAGGTTGCAAGTGTTCCTGGGCTGTAAAACAGCTTTTCCTGCTGTACAGCTTCTCATGCAGCTGTGCTCTGGCTCCAGGAACTGGGGTTGGTCAGCACTGTCACCGCCTCTACAGATAAATAACTTTTTGAATGGTGATTTCAAATATATTGGCATGACTTCAAATATTATGGCATTTCAAACATTATGATATGATCATGTGTGATGAACAGGAGTCCATTTACTCATTGTGTTTTAAAGATCAATACAATTTAGGGGAAAAAAACCCCAAAACCACAAATGGAATTTTTAAATTTTTTTTTCCCACTTTCAAGAGTAAAACTCTAATTTTGATTTATTTCTGAGCACTGAGTTTTATATTAGCTGAATGTACTTGGAGGCAGGAGAGGCACTCAGCTTTCTGGCACCCTATCTCCAGTGTTTGAGTAAGAGCATGATTAATTCATTAATAAAGCAGAGCTTGTCAATGGGTAGCACTGGAAATATTACATACTAAGAGCACTAAGTGTTCRACACACTGCATGGAGAAGCCTCTGCCAGCGTGCTGGAGCAGGCACCTAAACAGAGCTGGCTGCAACTAAAATAAGGAGTAAAAATAAATCAAAAAACTCTCTTCCCATCCCTTTCCCAAGAGCTCTCYGGCTCTGTGCTACAGGCAGGGGCAGAGGGTAGAGAGCTTGTGTAATAATAACAGCTTTGGCTAACAAAAAAGCAACTCCAGCAAAAATTGCTGAGAAGAGTCTAAATCCTTCCTGCTGAGTAGAAGGAAAACAGCACCTACTGGAAACAGTGGGATTTGGGGAGGGCCAGAACAATTTACACTGGCACTCAGTAGTTAACATTAAGCACATAAGGTCACTTATTAACAACATCTAGGTTTGAACAACTGCTGACTGCGGGGAGGTGTGTTACTCATATGACCGCGCCGTGCCTCCCCTCCTCCTCTCCAAAGCGCCATCAAAGAGCAGAGATTCCAAATTGTGAAGCAATTTTTTCCAACGGGAGCATCTGGGCCGTTGGCACGTTTCGCTGCAGCTCAGGAATTGTGTCCAGGTCTGCCACATGGTTGGGCTTGTGACGGACAGGCCAAGCTGCTCCGGCTTCCCAGCTCCTCAGCCCCTTCCACTCATTATCCAGCCCCCGGCGCTAATGCCCTTGCATCAATCCACACAGGGGTCCTCCTCAGGCACCACGTGAGCTCCCTGTGCCGAGAGGGCTGCGGTGGGGAAAAGAAAATGGATGTCTGCTTTCTTCCGTATCTAATTTGTTTTGCATACATTTGCATGCTGGCCATAGAGCCATTCACATTTCGGGTCCCATTTGCGAGTCGCAGATCATTTGCCAGTCAAGSTGGCCAGGGTGAGTGTGTGTGTGTGTGTGTCTCTGTGTGTGGAGGGAACTCCGAGATTCTGGATTATGCAATATAAATTACATGTAAAAATAGAAAGGAAAAAATAAAAAAGGCASTAGCCACAATTGTGTGCGTGTGAATGAAGGGCACAAAGAATCCCTGCACCTTTTAAGACGGCTGGAGGCACATGGGGATAAATTCAGGAGGGGGTGGGAGGAGACCACAGGCACAAGCCATTTCTGAACACTGATTACATGGGTAAATTGTTTGTTCCAGTGTATCACAAAGAGAAGGAGCATTATTTTTCATGCCACAGCTGTTTTGAATAAGAATAGGAATAAACTTAACTATCCTCCTCATGTTACTTACCACTAATTATGGCATATATTTACATCTATAAAACAGTGAAATTTTGGGAGACATAATTTAATGCCCCTTTATTGTGTAGATTCCTTTATTTCCATCCCACATTTGAATTTCAAAAATGTTTAGGACTTCAAAGCATCTTTAAAAGCTTGCCCTAATTATAATATGCATTACTTTCTAAAACTCCTAGTTTGCATTGCAGATTCCTGCAAATAGAGGCATTCATTTTAAACATCAATTAATATCATCCACGCATCTTCAGATGAGTTTGGGTCTTTGTTTCAGAGTTGCAGTGAGCTCTGACTAAGCTTTCCTCAGTCAGAAGAATAGTTCAAGCCACTGCAAATATTTAAAATTAAGCCAGTGGATCAGATCCATAGAAAGCCTGACAGGCCAATATTAATTTATATCAGTTGCTTTTTTTCTATGTCACCAACAAGAAAACATCCCTCCTACTTTCAGATATATTTCCTTCCCAGATCTTTTCCTGTAGCTGCAGAAATCAGAGTTCAGGTTGGCACAGAGCATTTGGCAGTGTCAGAGACACAAAATCCCAGCCATGTTATTGCAAGGTGTGCTTGCACCAGCAGTTAAGGATCCCAATGGAGGCAGGACCTGTGGCTTGGTCATGTTGGTACTGTGGGTTAAGTCATGCAAAATTTGCCTCAAAATTTGCAGTCTGGGGTTGAGGCAAAACCCGAGAGAGAAATAACAAAGCTACACCAGAAKAATTCAGTCTAGGCTGTGGTAGAGAGAAACACACTGCAGAACTAACATTAAAGGTCCTCCTAGTAGGGAGAAGGGTTTGTGGGATGAACCAGCGCTAGACGGGACAAGTCACGGAGGTATGGAGCTATGTGTTCATACAGAGATGGATGTGACCACAACAGCAGAGTCAGAATGAAGGTGTTTGTTGGAGATGAGGCTGAGAGGCGCTGGATTCAAAAGGGAGCTGGTGTGAGTGGGACAGATGGACCACCAGCCCCCTGCAAGTGGGCGGGGAGCTGAGGGGCAGAGCACYGGGCATCAGCTCTGCGAGCCAAGAAGGCAAGGCCAGTCACAGTGTTTTAGACAGACACTTTGGGGTAAAGCTGGAGGAGCAATTGATCATTTAGCCTGAACTCTCTCAGGAGGCCTAAGCGTATTGTTTAGAATTAGAGAATTTAAGAATGGTAGTGAGCAATCAGTGGGGCAAGCATTAGATATGAACATGAGTAGAACTTTAACCAATAAAATAAAACAATAGAGGCACCATRTGTTGACTCAGCTTTCAGAGAGGCTAATTGTAACTTCAAAGACCAGAAAACTTTGGGTCTATTTCCAAGTCCCAAAACCAGTTTAAATACAAACTAAGCAACAGGTATGTTGACCATACTCAGATTAAGGTTAGATGGCACGAATCATAGCTGGTTGTTTTACATAGATTGGGCTTTGTCACGTTAGTGACTAAAGTGAAAGAGCGATTGTGCACTCAACCTGCATCCAGGGAAAGGTTTCTCCTGCAGATATTCTCCAGCCTTCCCTGAATTCTGCATCAGTGCTCTAGGACAGCTTTTATATTTATTTAGGAACATTTATTTTTGTTTTAATTTTATAGCCCTGTAATCTCTAGTCTCATATCCCTGTCACACAAACTTCCTGTGCCATATCATTAGGAATTGTTCCTGATTTACTCATTGTGCTGAGGCACAACACACCAAGGAAAGCTCCCTCTATCTATCATTGTAAAAGTCTGTCTCTGTGGCAATGTCCCTGAACTCTGTGATTCCCAGACCCGGGATAAAACAGAGGAACAGAGTCACTGTATTCAAGGTGCAAGACAAGGACCAAGGAACTGCATTGCAAGGCTGCAAGGTTGTAAGGTTGGTTGAGGCGGTGTAGAAGGAGGAGTCTCTTCCTTTTATAAMTCCTGCGCTGTTAGGTAGGAAGAGGCCCAAAAGTGTGACATCCAGATGTGTCACCAGGACTGAGGCCAGAAGCTCATCCATTCCCAGCATCAGGTTGTGTTTCACATGAGATACAATCTGTATGAACCAATAAAGCTCTGCAAAGCAAAGCAAACTTTGCTTTGTACTCCATCCCGGTGCTGCCTTGCTAAGTCAACTGCACAACTGCCAAATGTCTTCTTGCAAGATCTCAGACCTTTCCCTCCCACTTTTTTTGTAATCARACCTTATTACCGAAACCAGGACAACAGGGAAAACTGTGCTGCTGAGAAGCCTGAAGCAGAACTAAATGGGAAAGAGCCAGAGGAGTATTCTTTCCAGCTACCAGGGCTCAGCTGCTTTCTGCCTTAGTCATCCTCAGTACAAGTACTCATCTGTGGTCTTCCTGTTTCCCATATTTCCATTCCACAGTAGATTTAATGTCTAAACAAAATACCCTTTGTGCTGCCTCCAGTGGCATGCTGACTTCCCTTAAATCCATTTGCAGGGTCACCATCCCTTCTGGCATCAAATCCTCACCTTCACTTTCAAGCTTCTCAYGACACTCTCCCGCTTCCCGTCTCTGGTTTGCCTCGACTCCTTTCACTCAGACCCTGCTTTTCTTTCACTGATTCTCCTGAGAGTGCTTTCACACCTGCACTTATCTGCCCAACCAAAATTCACTTTCCTCTTTTACCCACCRAAACAAGCACTGCCACTGTCACCTAGGATGCAGTAGCTTAGCAAACGATCGATGGCTACGTCATAATGAAGGAGGGAGACGACAGGAAGGATGGGAAGTGGGAAATGGTAAAATAAATGGTGAGAGAGAGTATTGGCACTAAGCAATAACCACTCATCAGGAACAGAACTTGGGAGAAGATGAACTTTCACAGTAGAGGGAGGTAGCAGATGATGAGAGAGTAGATACTTATTCAGAAGTGGATACTTAATTCAACCAAAAATTAATCTATTTTCATATGAATAAACTTGAGGTTACTAATAGGGTCAAAAACTGTCAGCAACCTGTGCCAGCTTTACCCCGGCGATATTATGACTGTTTTTGAGCACTCCAAGTAAAAACGGAACAGCATCCTTTTTTTTCTGAAGGAATGTCCTATTGGGGTAAGAGAAATAAAGCACAGTGAGCTGACAGTTTAAGACCTAATTCTCATGACTAATTACACAGCCACCTTCTGTTTTTCCTATACATGTTCCTAGATATGTATAGGACTGGGGGGCACTGGTGTGAAGTTTATTCCTAGGGGAGTATTCATCCTGACTCTTGCTATACTCAAACAGTACCCCAGGCACCTTCTCTCTGCCTCACTCACTTGATGAGAGAGAAAATCCACTGGCCTATTTCAAGATCATGGCTCAGGAAGACATTCTCACCACATTTTTAATGTATAACTCAGAAGGATGTTGGCACTGTATGTTTTTTAATCTCTAAGTTAATACAACACAAAATTGTATTAAAAGACCATTATGTTGGAAGGCACAGTGAGGTTAGGAAATGTTGGATTGAAGTTGCCTGCACATCCTGACTGCTGAACTGTATCATGTCACAGTCTTTAGCTACACGACTGCACAGTCGCCCTCTGAGCATCTATGCAACATTTCTTTGTCTTGGTTATTCACTGTGGCCCAGTCCCTGTTCCCTGAACACTCCTCAAAACCTGTGCTGAACACAGAATTACACATTTTATAGAGGTATCCCCCCCATGTTACAGATGTGGGACTGAGACAGCAGTGTTAAAAGTGTGCACTCCTTGTAGGAGACAAAGCAGAGAAGGCTGGCACTTGAGTTTTCAAAGTCAGGAGTACAACACAGACTGTAACGATCCAAAGAAGGTCTCTACTGGCTTTAGGTATATCTTTGAGTATTCAGYATGCCTGAAAATCAATTTCCACATGGAGAAGAAGCAGAACATACAATACATCAATTACCATATCACAAATCTTTGCTGTGTCCACGTSTAGTATAAAGTCTGAGGCTTATCATTCTGTGGGAAATGAGAACAGGCACGTGAGGTGACATTCATTTTTGCCAGTGGGTTTTGCAAGTATTTTTTATTCACAGTGGATTGGTGAGATGATGGTCCTCAGTTCAACTTGGAGTTTTGCAAGGAAATGTATTTAGTGGTCACAGACCCTTAGCTCCAAGCTCTGTTCCTCTGCAGCCACATTTCTTCTGCTACTATGTTTGTCCTGTTCCCCCTTCTAACATACATTTTTGCTGTGTTACTTCATCCCTTAGGYTCCTTATCCAAAGTGCTCCCTCTTCCCACTGCCTCTCTCTTTTACACCCTACATTTTCACCTGCCTGTTCCGGGCCACTGTTGCCCACTGTGTCTCAGCTCCCATTTCTCTGCTGTCTCCTGTTCCTGGCCTTTTTCTCAGCCAGCCCTCAAATACTTGGGAGTCTACAGCTCCCACACCCAATTTTAGACCCCATGAATTTCTCAACAGGTTTCTTCTGCAGTCCAGCACAGCTCCTGCTCAGTCATTTAGCCCTTTTACACCCAGATTTGAGAAAAAAGAGTYTCCCTAATTCCAGTTTCCAGTTCTAAATCTGGTGCCACAGAAACTCTTGGAAAGATATGAAGTCTGAGGTATTTACAAGGTGCAGAATATTTCAAGTCACATAGATAAATGCCAGGAACTCTGATCATAAGCAGTGGTTCCAGATCAACCTTTTTTGGTCTCAGCCTCAACCTGTCCATCCTGTAATTTCACATTGAATATGCCTCTTTCACTGAGCTTTTAAAAGACAAATTTAAAACGCTTAGATGATAACTGCTGCTATGAAAAGGAGTATACCACAAAAAAATACCCCACCCAATTAGTGAGTAGAAAAAGCTTTAGTATAAGCATAAGGTTCAGCCTGCAGATTTGCTGATCCTTTTGGGTGAATATTTTAGTAGTTTGGTGGCAGACTTGGCCATGTTAGGCTAATGGTTGAACTCAAGGTTCTTAGAGGCCTTTTTCAGCCTAAATCATTTTATGATTCTATGATTGTATTGCTACCATGAGATTTTGTAAATACAAGAAAAACCTGATGTATCAATGAAATTTATCACAACTAGATCAATATGCAATATCCCAGCCCTCCACTAAATTTTTTTTTTCACTTTTGCTCTGATATGATAAGTTTTGGAGCAGAGTCCTATGGCTGACTAACAAAAAGGCAAGGGGAAAGCAGATGTGCTCTAGAAAMCAAATAAAAAAGAAAGGTTTAAGAAAACCCCTGGCACCCTCCCAGGCTCACAGTTGTCTCAGTTCAGATCCTGCTTGGTCCTCTCTGCATGAGMGTGGGCTGATGGCAGGACTGATACTTGCACTACTTGCATTTGGCAGAAGTTGCACCTCCGCAACACTCCAAAACAGGCTCCATTCCCGTGCCTTCCCCGCTTTTCCTTGGACCACTAGATGGCAGTTCCCCATCTCCAAACGGGGGCTCGCGGTACCTGTTGGCTCCTGCCCAGCAGCTGCAAAGCCAGGCAGAGCTGGGGCACATCTGCCTTTGCTGCTCATGCTTCYGGAGAGCTGTCAACAGGAGTGGCCCTGGGCCAGCGTCCCACCCGAAGGGTGAACAGCCTTGCACCCGTGCAGGACAACAGGAGGAACTTCCACCAGCACCCCCACGGGTGTTGAACACCACACACAGGCCTTGGTGACAGGAGAGGCCCTCCACACCACGTCCTACTCACCCAGAATTTTACGAGGAAGAAAGCGTTTTGAGGCCCCTTCCCAAAGAGTTCCTTTAGACCGCCCTTCTTTTCAGGAAATTTGTCATAAATCTGACGAATGTCCACCGACTCGAGCAACGGGTCGCTGTAAGAATGGTTGGCGTGTCCAATGTGTACGAAGAGGTGTTTATTGTACTGCAAGAAAGAAACAGGAAAATCAGGGCTGGAGGGAAAGAACAGAGGGTTGTTACGGCGGGGGGCTGGGCGTGCTCGTGCCGAGGGGAGTGCGCACCGATGGATTAAATGACTCGCACATTGCTCCTGGGACTGGGATTTTCTGCAGCATGATTTCCACGAACAACTTCACTGATTGTGTCACGGACCCTGGCGAACAAGGGTCAACATCAAAAAAACCCTGTGTCCCTACGGCAAACCCCAAAGCACGGTCCTCTGCAAGGGGGTAATTCACACTGCGAGACCCAGCGGCAGCACGGTGATGAAGAGCCCTTCACTGAGCATAACAAGATGAACATGCTCAGGAGGAAAGCCTATTTCTGCTCCTCTAAACGGTGCCTTTTAATGTCCTGTGTCCTCAGAGCCTGAATTTCTRCTCGTGCCAGAGCCCACTCATGCACACCTCCTGCTTGTCTATTAAAAAGCCCCAAACCTCTATCTATAGCACATGATAATGCCCCTCAACTAAAAGAGATGGAAGGGATTTCCTTTTAACTCCAGAATGACAGTAACAAGAAGGCCAGTTACTCTGTGTTGCTGTTCCTACAGACATTGTCCTCACTGCATGTCCTCCTGTATTTTGACYCATGTAATATTAAAGAGCCCAACTTTACCCCTTCCCTCGGGRGCAAGCTCTATAGATGACCATCCCTGCCAAAACACATTCAGCTTCAATTTCCTRTTTCTTAACTTCATCCCATCACACCTCATTATAATCACAGGAATCACCTCGGAAATGCCTATCTTGCCTGGGGGAAATCCTTGGCCAAGTGAAGTCCACAGCACTAAAGAATCCAATATGGTCTTTTAGGGGTTGCCACTTCTGCAAGAGCACCTTTCAGCACCCGAAACGAAAGTGCAAGGATGGACACCAAATCAATCAGCACCTCCCGGGGTCACGAGAGCAGAGTGAAGGAGCTCGAGAGTGGCAGGATTAAACTYTGGGGCTTTTAACCACGCAGATCACAAAACATTTTGCTAACTCAGTTAAAGGAAAGCTGATACGCAGTCAATGAACACTAGAAAACCCTGTCACATTGAACAGATGCTGTGTATAAGGGGCAATTCCCAAAAGCTGGGCACAAATAAAATATTTAAAACCCCAAWGCAAACCTCATTTCAGCTATTTTGTTTACAATGTACCTGCCGAATGAACAAATTGAAATGACAAATCTAAATGAATTGGACAACCACTCAGAGCCTTCCTTCGGTGTGAGCAGAGTCTTCCCTAGCAGATGTCCAAAACTCTGGGGAAAAGGAAATGGACTGGCTAGATTTCTGCACTTAGGAAATGAAATTGAAATCTATTAAAAAATCATCTAGCACAGTGAAATCTGAATTTAGAACCAGAGAACACTCATCTGGGTATGGGGCCAAAAATGAGATACAGTCTGTGTTTTTTTTACAGGGTTGTATTTCTTTTTAATATCGTGGAAGGATAAAGGAAAGCACAACATCTTATTAAGGCATTTGTACAAGCGAAAAAAAAAAAAATTGGGGATGTTTCCTCTCAGTCTTCTCTGCTGGAGTTGTTCCAGGTTGTACAAATAACCACATTTTTACAGAAACAGAATTGAGGGCCCAGATTCTCCTGTGCCCTGGAAAGTGTCCTTCTCCCCAAAAGGGTGTCTCTCTCCCAGGCCCAAACATGGCTGGGGAAGGAAGGGGGAAGGGAGAGCTCTATCTTACAGTTTGGCCACTGCAAATTCCCAAGACAATTCACACACTGTACGTTATTCTGCAAACCAGGCAAATATACAAATTGCTCAGTATCCAAACTTCAGCAAAAGCAAACACATTTATAGGGATGTGGAGCATGAAGTCTTAATACTCTAAATATAAAAGCAAAGTTGGAGGCAGCTGCAAGGCTACCACAGTTGTCTGCAGAGCTCGCCAAAGCACCAGATGCTGCTGCAGCAAAATTKCTGAGCGGGTACAGTAGGACAGATGGTATGACATCACCTGACAACATTCTTAGGACAGAAATGTTTATTTTGATATTGCAATGTGTGATTATTTTCTCCTTATGTTGCTGCAATTCCTATGCTAAGTACAATCATTACTAACCTAATTAGACATGGCATATTTCTATGAACTAACAAACCATAATGCAATATTGGAGCAAGGTAAATGGATACTGAAATGATCCCTATCGTTTTTATACAAACATGCTCCATGACAGGAATTGATGCATAGATAAGGCCAAAGAAGCTAAGTTTTATGCCTGTATTTTTGAGCCATTAGTGTCTGAAAAGCTTAAAAACATCCTCATTATATTGAGAATTCAGTGTTGATTTAGACCGAATATTCCAGAGTCATTGCAGTACATTAGTTGCTGAGGAATTTACTCACGCTACAGCATTCAAAGGATTTGCATCTGGCATCAGGGCTATAATGTGCTTTAGAGGCTGTAAACCATCACAAGTCAAATCCTGTATTTTCTGAGTACACAAGTACACAAAAACACGAAGAACATTTTCAGCCAAGTCTTCTGTGTCTGCATTACACGACATGCCCTGGAGATGGCCGCCTCTTAAAGCTGAGCTCCTTTCCTTAAAAAAAATTCTAACTATCCAAAGAATGCAGTAAAGCCATGAAATATGACTGTTGTCAAATAATACCACGAGAAAAATTATAATCCACTTAGGAATTTAAAAGAACCAAGACAAATTGCCAGTGGCAGGGGATGCAAGCGTTTAAGCTGGTGCAGAACAAAGACAAACCACCTACATCTCTTTTATCAGCCAGCACATATATTTGGAACAGCTCCTCAGCAGTTTTGCACTCATATTCTAACACAACCATACAGATCAGCACAGAGGGGGTGCTGAGGCTGGGTGATGTGGATGCTGAGCAAAGTGGAAGGCAGGTGGCCTGGGAGAGCAGCTGTTTCTGCAGGAATGACCTTGCTCATGGGCACAGCACCCCGAGTACAAGGGTGCTGCACCCTCACACTGCACCCAGGGGCACAGACGTGATTTAACCTTCCCAAATGCCACTCACACTGCTGGGAGTCACCTGCCTGAGCAGTGATTGTGCTCCTGGGAAGAAAAGGAGCCAGGTGGGGTGGGCTGCCTGAAACTCAGCCACTGGTATATCAGCAGTCTGCATGCAGCTCTAACCTGCACCCTGACAGCCTCGGCTCTGCTGCCTCGCTGTATCTCGTAAATCTGAAACTCTTTAATTTCCTGCTCGTGTAAGAAAATCACTTGGTCTGCCAACAAGTTTTCTTATTTCTACCAAAACACTAGTAACTGAATATTTAATTCCTGTTGCTGTTGTCCTCCACTGAAGCAGACTGGGATTTATAAACATGACATTTTAATGCTATAACTGGAGTCTGTACCAACTCCTGTTGTTAAGGTTTTTAACACTTTCATGTGAAACATTAATTGAACTTTCTGTGCTAGTATGCTACGATACAGCTGCATGGTCAACCTGGTCTTTCATGGATCTCCATGCATTCAGACTCCTGCCTGCATCTGTGCAGGGATTGAATCAGAAATGTGAAGTAAAAGGAGATTTTTAGCTACTTTACGGTTGCAGAAATGGAGAGGGAGGTGATGAGGGAGGGCAGTTCCCTGACACCTTAATGTTGCCCAGCTCGTCCCAGCTGCTGCCACAGGAGTCCCAGTGTGAAACTGGGACTTGCTGGTTGGGCGAGGTGCTTACACCATGTTTTCACCACCTTTCCTGCAACAGTGAAGATGCATCCCTCAGTTCTGGCCTGTCTGATTTAAGATCCTGTGGTCCCAGTTCCAGAAGCTCTGAGTGCTCAGATGGGAAAATTATGCCTGACTATAGGAAGCTCTCAATAACGTTAAGTATTCTGCAAAATCAGGCTCATGACAAATCAAAGGGGACCCTCAAAATCAGTGGCCCATTCATTCTTTTGCACCTGAACTTCTTGGTTTGTCAATTGTGAGTAATAATGCTCCTTCATCTAAAAAGACTGCACTGGTGCATCTGTGAAATGCAAATGGAGGGAATTATTAATTCCATTTGGAGGGGAGGTTAGACAGTGCACAGCGAGCAGGGCACGGGGCCACGCATTTCAACAACAGAAGAAAACAAACTACTGAATAGTTGCTTATCAAAGAAGGGCCATCTACATCTACACTGAATGCAGCAGAGGAACAAATAAACATGTGAGCATGTCATTATCTGCTCTTTGCAGAGCAGACGCAGGGGGATATTTCCCAACTTCTGAGAGCCTGACTTGCARCCGGGCCAAGAGGTTTTGGGGTGGGTGTAGGGGTGGGGGAAGCTGTTGGACGAGTTGGGGAGATGCAGGGCAGAGGCACAGACAGGTGCAAAGCCCTTGGGGAGAGCTCCAGGATAGGTGTTTGTGGCTCAGCACCCGGGCAGGGCAGGAGGAGTGGGGGATGAACAGCCACAGACCATCCCACGCCAGTGCCAGCCCAACCCACGTGTCCCCTGCACTTTTAATTTTGCTGGGGAATTTCCCCAGCAGTGGTGGGATTTGAGAAGAGAGCTGCATGAAGGCAGCAGTGAGAGCACAGCCAAGCCCCAGCAGGCTTTCCACCTGTGGGCTGACTTTGGGGAATAAATGGTGCTTGGTCTCCCAACCCACTTAACCACGTCCTGACCCCAGGACCCTCCCTGGAAAGTCCATGTCCTGGTGCAACTGGGCTGGGGGACCTGGCCTGGGCCTTCCAGCACATCTCTATGGGGTCCCTCAGGAATGCTGCTGGATGAGAAGTCTGCTACCATGCCACAGTTTCAAGACTGGACCCCCTTAAAGTGCTTTCCTGGCACTTCTAACTGTGGACATTTGAAAATGAACATTTCACAGAGCACGACATGCAGGGCCAACATGCAGCTCTTCAGCACTGCAAGATAAATGAGCCTTGAGTTTAGTAAAACTTTGTCTGATTCCAGATTAAAATGACCTCAAATCCTGAGTCTGTGGCTCCAAAACATTCATCCTAATGTGAGTTTGCTTTCTTGTCCTTTCACATCACAAAGACACTAAACCAAGGACTTCCTTATGAGTGAAATGCTGAACTGCTTTTTATACTGTTTACAGGGAGTACAGAAAGGATAAACAATCCTTGCAACAATGGATATTGTTCAAGGATGGAGGGCTTCTTTTGAAAAGATCTCATTTATTTTTCATCACTTAGGTGGTTTGATTAACTTTGGTGAATTTTACTGCATTTGGCTAATGATGGCAGGCTGTTTTTATGGCCCTTGAGCAATTGCTTTCCCTTTCTGGTTCTCAGGCACAATTCTCCCCGGGCTCACAAAGTCCTTTTACAACAACAATAAAACTTGAATTAAAACATAAAGAATGTTTTATTTCTTCACCACTTTTTAAAATACATTTTGAAATTTGGACCTAACACAATCTGACAGTTTGGATGGGTGGATTAATACTGAAAATGTCCATCAGCCATGTTCTTTCTAGCCCTATATGGATATTTTAAATGTAAAGCTGTCTGAAGTACTCAGAATTCAAATTAATGTGACAGCAAGAGTGAGAAACCTCAAAAAGGAAGAGAAGAAAGAGCTGTTTTTGTTGGGTGGTGATAGTGTTTTTTTTCTCTGATTGAAAACCAAGCTTGAATATATACATATATATATATAAAATAAAATAATTTGAATTATTCTCATTTCAGTGTTATAGTCATTGAATTTTACATCTACTTGTGTAGCAGCCAATTGCTTAGATCCTTTCTAATCTGCTTGGATGCTCAGTTTGTATTTGTTAGGGAACATGAGATTACTTGGTTTAAGCATTTGTCCTGAACTTTCACAGAACCACTACAGTAAAAATGGAAAGCCCCCATTAAGGAAAACCTGTCTTGGAAGCAACAGATGGGCACATAAACCACTTCATCTGTTGAGAATATAGTTATATAGGGCAGGCAATAATTAAAGGTAACTGAAATGCTGGTGCTTGGACCTGCAAGGGCAACTTCTATGCACCATTTAGGAATTGCATGTAGGCACAAAATGCCACAAAAGGAAAATACAGCTTGACATTTGTAAACTGAATTGATTTTCATGTCAAAGGAGGAGCAATTTTACCCGTGCTTAACTGCAGAGTCAGTATTCCAATATTTTGCAACCGTGCCGTCTTATGTCCCCCAGACTATCTTCTGCCATGCAGAGTTACAGTGAAGGTTGCTTATTGTTTCCTTTCTATATTTTTTTCTTTTGTAAATGGAACAAGTTTATGGCTAGACAAAGAAAAAAAGTCAACAGCCCTCCACAAGTGACAGGACTCTAGGCGCAGATTTCTGACCCACCAGAATTCCCACTCTAAACTAACACAAGTGCCTGACATTGAGCAGCTWTTGTACTTTTAAACACCAATTGCTWTTGGAAGGACCCCAGAAATGCTTAAGGCCTCGCTCCTGCAGTGAATCCCCTGTGGGTGGACCTTTGTGCCCATGCACAGCCCGCTGCAGGCACTGGGAGTGACTACAGCAGACAAACCTAAATTTCCAATTGCTGTACAGGAATATGGACTGCAAGGGGCCTCCCAGGATCAAGTCCTGGCCGCGGACGCCACGTCAAATAAACGTTCTTCAATAAACTTCCAGGATACATTTTAAGGTGGAATTGGTCTGTTTGCCCCCACTACTATGAGGCTTTCTGACCTGAGTTTGTGTTGGGGGAGAGAGGGAGGAAGGGTCACCTTTTTCTAACAAAATTTTGGAAGCACATTTGATGAAGATGATACTTTATGTTGTTTTCTGTAAAAAGTCAGCAGTGTAATGAACATATAACTGTCTTTTTTCAGAAGATACATGAAAACTCCTACACCTCTCTCCTGTAGCAGCACATACATACATTCATTTCTGAGGTCAGCAAAGGCACAAAGGAGATGCTGCAATCACAGCACGTGCCTACACAACTCCATGTGCACATTGTGCAAACACACACATCACCTGCCCTGCTGATTTTATTTGAAAAGTAATAAAACCCCCTCCTTTCTATGCTGTGCAAACCATACCTGCAATAAAACATCTCACCAAACAAAAAGAAAGATGTGCAAAACTGCAGGCAGAATTCACATTTTCTGCAATGGCACTAAACGAGGCTGGGAGTTTGCTCTCACCTCCAAGAACTTTCAGAGCTTGTTGGAGAGGTCTGTGTGTTGGAGATGGGGAAGGCTGGCAGGAGGCACAGAGCCGTCCCTGCACAACAGTGCCTCTGCCCAGTGCCTCTCCAACAAACATCCTTCTCCCTAGGCCCTGGGAACTGGTCACATTGCCTTGGCGTTTTTTATCATTCCCCTGTGTAAGAGCCAAATAATCTAATTTACTTAATTTGATCTAAACAAGACTTCCCCTTCTCCCGACTCCCCTTTCCCAGGCAGTGATGGCAATGCACTGCCCATGCGGACCCATCCTTTGGCTCCCCACGGCTCCTGCCCGGACAGTCCAGGCTGTCCCCATGCAGAGCACTGCCCCACGGCACTTGCAGCATGGGTGTAAAGAATGAACTAAATTGGGAACTGACTCTTCCTAGAGTCTCATTTTTGCAATGTTACAGCACATGAGTAACTGTTTCTTTCTTTAAAACAAGTCTGGGTAGCCTGATGCTCTTGCTTGTCTTGTAAACCTCCCGCATAAATGCTCTGCGTTTAAAGGGTGGGTTTCTCAGCAGTACTCTTGCAAGCTGGGACAAGATCCAGTGGGCCTCTGCAYGCTCAGGAATTCCAAATAATATTAGTTTACTCCAAAGAAGGCTTTACAGTATTTGTGGGGCCATCMTGGGTAACCACGCTTCTGTTCAGACCTCCACTCTTTCCCTGCAATGCCAAAGCTACTCAGTTGCTCAGCTCCTGTTTGCTCCCTTTTACATAAAGCCCCATAGATCCACAGAGGCTCTACACCATATAAGGTTTTGCATATAGGTTTGCATTATAAAAACCTAAGGAGAAGCGAGAATTAGGTGGCATAGTGGCAAAACAGCGAATCAAAGTGCACTGAAATGCGATTTCATTCACACACAGAGCAGAGCAGAGCAACGCTGAGCGGTACACAGCCACATCCTGTTTTCCCGGGAACCTGGAGGCACACACGCGCATCCTGGAGCGCAGCAGGCTGGATATGGCAGAGCCCATAAATCAGCAGGACATGTTACACGGGGTCAGCAAGCCGAAGGCTCAGAAAGCTGTGTATTGATAAGGGTGAATGATGGGAAAACCTGGATGTTGTGCTTCAGCATCGGAAATACAAACTGCTGCCTGCAAAACTCAGGGCTTGGGGCAGAGGAGGCGTTTCAGATATGGATTATTCTGGMGGACACTAAGGTCAGGCCCACTAGAGTCAGGATTGCCATGAGACCATGGGAGTCAGGGCCACAGGAAGGCAAGGGGATTCCAGGGAAACCATGCAATGCCCAACAGTCAGGTAAGTGCTGAGAGAACCGTACCTGCTGCCAAACATTTCCTCCACCTCAAAGTTAATTCAACCTGGCAAAATGTGACATTTAGCAAACCAACACACTGCCACGTGTTTGGTGTGTGAATAGCTGAGATATGGTGTATTTTCACTGGGATACTTCTCTGCCAGGAGCATTCCTCTGTTGTAAGGTTTCTGGGCTATGTCTCCAATCCCCATTATGCAGGGTAAACACTCCTTGGATAACACCCCTGGCCAGAGCTCATAAATGCTATGGTTTCCAATGCTGAATTATAAAAAGAAAATGATAGCTTCTCTCTTCTCCAAGCTACTGTATTTTACCAGGAATCTGAAYAAGAATGGCCTGTCTATATCACCCATTCAGGGCAGTATTTGCTTTCCAGAAATTATCTCAGAAAAAATTCTCAGGTTCGAGCTGAAAGAAGTTCTTTTGATTTATTTGTGATGCAGTAGAATCAGTGCTAGGCTACCAACAAATGTTCTTGGTAAATATATGATAATTAATGTCAAGGTTCAAGGCTTACTGGAGTAAATGTAACATCACAGCCAACTTCAGAAACTACCCTTGCAGGTATAGTATGCAGACTAAAAATCAAAACAAAATGAAAAACCTCATAAAAAAAAAATTATAAAACCCCCTCCAATATGCAATATGCACACTTTCTGAGCAAGTCCTTAATTTTGTTTTGGTTAGGAAATAGATTAGGTTTTAAGTTAGAGTTCAAGTACTGAATTCTTGCCAAGAACACAATGCAATTTGGTACACCTGCTAAACTAGGTCAGCAGTGAGACAGGCGCCAGAGCAAACCCCGCCTGCTTTCACAGAGGCCTCTCGCTGCTGCAAATGGGGAAAAAGAGGGCAAGAAAGGAAAATACACTCCCAGGGTGAAAGGAATATCACAAAGGACAGCAGCAAATGCAGAAACACTGGGTGTATTCCATCAGGCTTAACCCAGAGGAAAGCATCCCCAGAGGGTGGGGAGTAAAGGAGGAAAGCTGAAGATCAGGAGTAAAGGAGCAAAGCTGAGGATCAGTGGACACAAGGGCAAAAAATACTTACTGATTCAGGATCCCTCTGCTGCTCAAGGAAAGCTGAAAACTCCACCAGCCTGAGCTTGGTCGTACCAATCGATCGGCCCTGCCACGCAGGGACTGAGGGAGCTGGAGCTGATGTGGGCTCAAAGCCTGAAATAAAGGAAACATTTTCATGAAGAAGTTGACACTTCCAAAGTTTATATTTTCTCAATTAAATATAATTGGGAATTATGCATGTAGCCCGTGGATATTTATATTAATTTTAGCAAATAATTAATTCAGGATGAGTTAAAATTGGAAAAACTCAGGCCAACATGTAGAAAAAGGGGTCCTAACCCAGCAATCTAATAATGGTGGAAAGAAAGATCTACTTCTTTGTTTCCTTGGGGCTGTAACTCACTGCAGAATTTTCGTTTAAATTATATACTACATTATAGAGATTCATAGAGACTTCACCTAGACTTATAGCTGACCCTTCCTTGGAAACTGGCATCAAGACACACAGGAGATAATTCTGCCTTGGGAGTCAGGAGAACTGTCCCCCATTTCTGGCTCCTAATGTGCCACACGTTACAAGTAAATCACCTCTCTTTTTGCCTTTTTCTTCTGCCACTCTCAATTCCCCTCTCCTATTCAGAGTACAAGGTTTCCAAGGCAGAGGCTGTCTCTTACTATGTATTTGCACATTGGGTCTTGACTTCTTTTGGAGCTTTTAGGCATCATTATGCTACAGCTAATAATAAATAATTACTGCAGAGAGCTGAATCATAGCCTAAAAAGAAAAAGAAGGTTTTAAATTGATAATAAAGAGAGAATGACATGATCTAGATAGAGAAGGGATGTTAACCACCCTCTCTAATTCACCTCAAGAGAAGGAATAAATGCTATCTCTTGGTCCTCATTGTAGAAAATTAGATGAGAAGGAAAGAAAACTGTAAAGGAAGAGGGAAAGGCAGCAGCTCAAAGGCAAAACTCGTCTTGGGAGAGACACAGGCACAAGGAAGGCAGGGGAGAGGCACCAAAAGTAAGAGAACAAAGATGMTCCTGAACTAGGCTGAGAACCAGGGAGAGGTCACAGGTAGTGTGTGTCCACATCCCACAAAGGGAGTGTGGTACCTGACTCCAAACCTCAAATTTAGGCAATGAAGTTGTGAGGCTTGTACAAAACAGGGAATTACAAATGGCACTGGCTAGACATGAACAGGAATTCTAATGAAGCAAAAACTCATGCACGAGTTCTAACTTGTTTAGAAATACTAATAATCCTATTCTGAGAGAAAACATGGAAGAATAAAAGGAGATGATAGAAAATGTCTGTCTTAGAAAATATTATAAATTAGGGATATCAAGAAAAAGGAAATAATCATGAATGCAGAATAATAGCTTTAGTTTAAAGCACTAAATAGCAGGAAGTTAGAAAATCATAAAGAACCCGGTGAGAGTCAAAAACTTGCAGTGCAAACAGAGTCAGAAGCATTGGTGTCATTTGGCGAGGGAGACACAAAATGAGAAATCATCTGTAAAGAAATAATAATCTTTCCTGAAATTAGGCATGAAACCAACTTGGGAAAAGGAGCAGGGAAGCAGGCATGGGAAGGGCTTGATCAATTTGAGCAATGGAAGTCAGAATAAACAATAGATACTTATCAAAGTGGTACCAGGCAAAGCAGGACCTTCAGGAGGGGACGAGTTACAAACAAGCTCATACACAGAGATGTTTTATATTGAAGGCTAAACATATATGATTTTGGAAGGGTTTTTAGGCTCAGCTTAAAATAAATTAAGGTGTATTCTTGTTACATAGCTATTATAAAAGAAACATTCACCCTATTACTCATTTTCTACAGTAATTCCTACAATATGGAATGCTGACTGGAGATCAGATATTATCCTTGCATATGTATTAGTGCTTCCTACCTAAAAAACCCCTCAAACCCCATGATTTTCCCTAAGATATAGTCAAATAATAGGACACTGGAACTGGTGTTAGCTTTGGCTAGAGGGAATGTGATAACCGGAGTAGTGGCTCTGCCCATGTCAGAAATGAATGCACATTCAGTACAAAATTCACGTATTTTTAAGGGAGAGGATAAATGGGAGAATTACCTGAAATGGGAGCTGTGACTGATGGCTGTATAGGATAGGCCTGCTGAACGAATGGCTTAACGCTGGAATAAAGAGGTACACAAAAATCATACGCCATGTCATCCACAGGAAATTCCACTAGAGTCACACAGTATAGGAAAATAGGTGGCTAATGACCTTTACCCACAAACATATCTCCTCCTTGCCAGCATATTTTACAGACAGACAGCACAGAGGTAAGAGGGGGATGAGAATTACACCCAGCATCCTAAAGCCAGGATCTCATCTGCCCTCAGTCAAGCAGCAGGAAACCTGACCCACTGCTGTAAGTGTCCCAGCGGCCATGGATGGGGAATGCTGTGACTCCCAAGAGACCCTCCCAGAGGACACTGAACTACAGAGACACAAAGGAGAGTGCCCATCAGGTATTCAGCCTCAGTTCTGAGGTTTGGGATCCCTTAGAACTTTTTGAACATGAGTTCACATCACTGTAAAGACTCTTTCCCTACAACCACCTTTATCTCCATTTTGGAAAAGCTAGCAAGTTCTTGCTTCCCTGATATCCTCTGGCAGCAGAGTGCACAAGCCAGCCCCACACTGCATACAGAAACATATCTTAATTTGCAGACTTACTCTTGCGAGGATCCAGGCTGCCCCGTTTGAATCATGCCCGGCCAAAACTGAAAGAGGAAAAACAAACAAACAGGCCCACAGTTGTTCTCTTTGTTGAAAGATTTGGGATATTTTTGAACAAGCATGATTCCTTTTGCAAACGCAAGTCAAAGCATTAATCCATTCATTCCGTCTTAGTTTTCTACTGAACATTGTTAGAGAATACAGGGATTTTTTTGGGACTCGGCTAACAACTTACCCCAGGTGCCCCAGGAAATGTAGGACGGGGAATTCCTGGCAGGCCCAGCTTGTTGTGAATAGCAGTAGCTGAGACTATCTGAGCTGATGACATTGCTGCCATGTGCTGGAGTGCTTTGTCCTTTGCTGTCTGATCCTTTAATATGACAATTACACGGAGTCTTAAAACATTTGGCACAACAAATGATGTTAAATAACTGCAGCTACAAGCACATAACTAAAAACTTAAAAAGCCACACAGAAAATGCAAAAATAGCAAACCATGCAGGGAAAAAAAAAATACAGCACGGAGGCTAACACTCAGACTACCTCAAGGCAAAACCTCCTCTCAGACATGCATGGTAGACCTGAATTCTCACAGTCTGCTCTGCCAACACGCAGGAAGCTCTGGGAGAGCAAACTACTGCCCACTTTGTTTATCTGGGCAAATTCTGCTGATTTTAAATCAGCTGGACTAAACAGGGCGCGCTGCTGAGGCTCAGCTCTGCCTGCGGGACAGGGAGCACTGAGATTTGAGCTCTATCATTTCGATCTAAGAGAAGTTTGCCTTTCGTGTTGCACTGTAAAATGAGAACACAGAACTGCGACTGACTCGCAAACAGGGACAGAGTTTTCTTCATGCTTACAGGCTTAGAGACATTTTGGATTCAGCTTTACAACAGGTATTTCAAAAGTTACATGACAAACGTAAATTACATTTTAAATTTTTGATTGTGGCACTTTACTGATTTACAGTGTTCCCAAAGAAAGCTATCAGCCATAAAATTCCTGCTGTTTTCAAGCACACAGGAACAAGTTTAGGAAAAGGTAGGTTGTTATCTGTTACTTGTATTAGAGCAGCGCTTGGAGTTCTTGCTGCCAATCACGTATGGTCACAGGACAGAAAGGGAAAGCCTCTTAATGCAACAGAGTTAACCAGGGGGATGTCTCAGGTCAGGTAAAATGAGTAAACAACAGACTGTTACGCTCTGGTAAAGCAGGGTTCCTCTTTCAGAAGTACTGTATTAATAAGTACTAATATTTAGGTATGTGACTTAGAATGAAGGAACACAAGCAGTATTAGGCAAGGATATGTTGGGGTTTTTTTTCTGGTTTTATTTTACAAGCAAAGTAGCAAGCATGCTGGCAAGAGAGGCATGCTCTTATGTATGACATATGACTTTGCACATATGCTCCCTCTAAAGCTTGTATGTAGTAGTACTATAGGTGAGCAGTTTCTTCCTTTGAATAGCTCCTTTAGAAACAGCACAGGCTGAAAGTACAGGAAAAGCTAGCCAAAAAATTCTGCCAAGCACAGCTAAGGTACATAATACTTGGTTTAGTCAAAATACTTACCATGCTTGTTACCTGGATACAACAACAAACAGTTTATTAAAATGCTTGTGTAGAATAGCAGACTCTTAGCAAAATACGAACAAAACAGTAAGAGACAAAGGAAGAGCAGTTTGCTCAACATTAAATATCAGCTTTAAACAAATGCATTATTTTCACCCAGGGACTGATTCATTAAAAGGGGGGAAAAAGGGATTAAAAAAATAACAACAAAACCCTGGGGAAAAATAACCCCCAGCTCCCTGTGTGAAAGCTGTGGATGCTGAATGAGAGGGATTGTTGCTGAGTGTGTTTCCCTGAGCTGTGCAAGGAGCCTCTGCGGGGGACAGCCCAGAGAGCAGCAGGTGGAGCAGGGCAGGAGCTGCTCCAGCATCCTTGCATCCAGCATCATTCCCTCTGCACCTGGCAGGATGTGAGCCTGAAGGACAACCCTCTGCTCTGCTGCCTGAGCAGCTCTAACACCCCCAGGCTCACCTGTGCTGGGGGGACATACATCCATCACTGTGGGGACAAAGCTTGCCTATTTCTCCAACTTGCAGCTTTCCCATATAACCATAACCAGTTCTCTGCTTAGGACCTGGAGGTCAGCCCCAGCTCTGCCAGGTACTGGCACTCACCTCTGCCCGCCCCAGGGTGGAGGCTGTGCACGGGAGATTTGTGCATGGCGTGTTTTACTGGCTGCCTTTGGATGTCTGCAGACCACTGGGTTGAAACAATGCTGTGGTGGGTGTTCAGAGGTGGCAGTATCCCGAGATTCATGCAGCTCTCCAGACCYCTCTACACTCTTGAACAGTAAGAAGGACTCTCCACCATGAAAACATGAAAATGAGACGTCCTTAAGCAATATGGGGATCTAGCCCCACCAGATTTCTCTGGTTCCCCCTTTTTTTTGTAAGAGGAGCTGGCTTGGAAATGCCAAACCATGCAAATCTCACACACAGCCTGCTGAATCCTAACAAAACCCAACATTCAGGGGATCCATATCCTGTGTGTAACATATGATTCAAGAGGCATGTGCCTCTGGGTCCTAGAAACCTCCAAAACTGCAGGAGTGTTGCTTTTGTGACTACCTAGTTACTCTCCAGAAGTGCTGAGGCACTACAGGCTCCTTGCCTGCCTGCCACCAGCCACACCAGGGCCACCACATGAAGGTGYAGCCAGTGCCTCTGTCCCTGCCAAGGTCCCAAACTCATACTCTTCTGCTGCTATAATGGTAATTACTAAACTAAAGGAGAATTTAAAAGTAAAAGCTTCRTTAGGGATATTAAAGTCCATTCCCGGGAGTTGCATGAGCCCGAGGTAGATTATATGTCTATGAAATAGTTCATCTTGCCTCACTTTATCCATCTAAAGCCTCTGGCTAATTCCCTGCTACTGTAAGTGCACCTATAGGAGAAGACATATTTCTTTGTTATGAGGCATCAAAACCATCTAAAGTGCATTATTTTCTGTAATGTTATTCCTACCCAAGGACTAGAACAGGAGCCTGCCAACATGGCAGCAGTTATGGCAGGCAAATCCCACCATAACAGATGAACTAAGAAAAATTTTTGAAGATTTATACTTCCTTCAAAACCTTCAGTGGAGCTCTTAGTCACCATTACAGTGAATCTGATGATCCTGAATTTTAGGAACAGTGACAGGGATTTTTGGAGGGAGAAAACATATTTTCTTTCATGACATGAAATGGGATGTGCCTTCCTTCTTGACAATTGCTGCTTTTCACCCTAGAATGTGCATTTTGTGGTGCTCATTCATCTTATCCTCTTTGACTGATTACATTTTCAGGAGGATGGAGAGAAAGGAAAAAACCTTTAGAATGACAGCTCAGAAATGGAGTCCTTGTAATAGTGCTAGTCTTGAGGAGTTTCAACAATTTCTACAAAGTTTCCCACTGACAAATCTGCCAGCTCCATCAATATTCTCAGGCCATCACACTCCAATGGGAAGTTTCACCTTTTGTGGGCTTAGGAATCTTTGCACAGTGGGAAGATCATCTTTTCTCAAAGTAACTTTACATTCAAAGATGACAGAAATCAAATTCAAAGTAAAATACAAATACACAAGAGGTCCTGACTTCCATTGGCAAAGGAGCACCTTCAGCTTCTGGTACTTTTGGAGAGCTGCAAGGTGGTTGCCTCTGTGTGTATAACGGGGCAGACTTCAGAGTCTTCAAAAACAAATGGGATAACCACTTTAAATAATAACCATTTTGAAACTGTTTATTTAGATTGCAATATTAGCTTGTCTGTCACTTAAAAACAAATATATGTTGGGGTTTTTCATGCTGTAATAGAGAGCACTTGTAACCAGGAGGGAATGAGTCTCTCTACCTATCACTGCAAGGCAGCCGCTTCTGGGATGAAACTTGGTAACTGATTAATAACACACAATGGTATTACATCACAGTTTAGGCAGCAAGAGAAGTAATATATCCAATTAAAACGGCAGGGGTAATTTAAACAGGCAGATTACAGTAATTACCCAGGCTGGAATTTGGCCAGGACAAATGGGTTAACACCCCTACTCTGAAACAGGAACRTTGTGGGATTTTTAATGACTGCAAATAGTTAAGATTTTGATTTCCTATCTTGTCCAATACAAAAGGGGTTTGGCTTTGCTCTCACTTGTGCTGCTGTGTAAAGCTGGAATAATTTCTTTCAGGTCTATGTGGTTTACAGTGATGTAGGAAAATATAAGTTTGGCCCAGCGTGCTGTAGTCCCATGCTGAGGTTCATCAGAGGCTTGGGGGGACAGTATCTCCTACTGAATCATTAAATCCTGCTGGAGCTTAAGGTATTCCTTGGATAGGTCCCATCTGGCCCTGACCTGATTTGACCCTACTTAATTTATGAGCTYGGCTGGGATTGCTGCTGCCCAGGAATGACACTGCAGTAAGCAACAGGCTGCACTCTTAGACTCCTGCCTTCCCCTCCCCTTATAAAAGTCTTCTGCACTGTGGTACATAACTAGTAATGAATGTTACCAAGGTGGATTTAGAGTACAGTCAGTGGAAAACTGGTCAGTTCCACTAAATCCCTAAAATATCATCTCTGTAATGGAGATCAGGATGTACTTCATRTTTTAGCCCACTGCTTCTGGCTGCAGTGGCACACACTTTGTTTTTGAAAGATGAAAGCTCTAAGCATCTAATGCAAGGAGACTACAACTTTTAATGAATCAGGCCCTTGAGGTTTGCTTTTCACCGATTAGTTTTGGAATGCAAAATACATAGTTAAATTAGATAATAGTAATTCCCCAGTATCATCCAATTATAAATCTTAATATCTATAAAARCCCCACATGAAACAAGAGTTCTACATGACAAGCACAAAAGGATTTGTGCTTGACTTTCTTTTAATCCAACATAAACAGAAGAATAATTCAATCAATCAGTTCAAACAAGTTCTTAAGCAAAAAATAAAAACTGTTATCCTAGAATGATAAATGGGGCTTTGAATACCATGTTATCTATGACTTTGGGAGAAAAAAAATCTAAGACAGTATAAGGAAAAGTAAGCACAAAAGAACAGTATTAATTCGAGAAGCCCTAAAACCTGTACCAATATTTAAACCACCAAACCTTCCATGTAATGAAAAAAAAAGACATAAGAAACAACAATTCGCTCACAAAATGGATGTTACAGTAACACTAGCATAAAATAGCTTCCTAATAAGCAATTTTGCAGATGTTATTTCTGCTCAGATCTCGTATTGATTCAAATAACCTTTACAATAATTAGCTGTAGCTCAAAAAAGATAAACAAATCATGACAATATACAATTGTTCTGGACAAAAGATAGAGAGCACTTCAGTGTTTCTAGCCCTGATCTCCAATTTGCTTATTATTAGAGAAGACAGGAGTAAATACAAAAGCTGGCTATTTCAGCCAGGCAATAGCTAATGCCAAGAAGAGAATGCGCATTCAAAGCTGTCCCAACTTGCTGCCTAATGAGTAGCAATTAATCCATCTTATTGTATTTCAAAATGCTGAAGACTCCATTCACATCAAAGGGAATTTTTCAAGGCTTTTATCATTGTTCATTTAAAAAGTATAGAGCTATCTTTAGCATTTTATAATTGACAACAATATTTTCTTTTTATCCCTAAATGTGGAATGTAGAATAATGGRTTTAAAAACATGTAATACATGTGAACTGTAGGCATTTTAATGTTTTTTTTTGGTCTCTGTCTAATTAATCTTGCACTGTGAAAAAAATCTGATATGAAAGCCTAAGACAGATGTATATCCTGCTGTGAACACCTTTACTCTCTGTTTATGTACAACTTCCAAACCATCTTTTCTCCTGAATGGACAGAGGTGACTTTGGCTCCCTGTCAGTGCAAAGGTGGGAAATGCTGCAACCTGACACTATGGGCTGGTGTATTTGAYACGGAAATACAACATTAGAGTGTAAAATCCTGCTCTGCCTCCTCCAGTCCCTGCATGAGAGGAAATGCCATGAAGCCTCCTTTCAGATCTGTCTCCAAGGACAACTTTATCTCAGCCTCTCTTCCCGTTTTCGTGAGATTAAATTTCTCTAACTTCAGGAAGATTTTAATAACCTCAGTATATTAAGATTAAAATCTCTAAAATAGGAGTATTTTCCTGCTATAAAGAGAATTAAAACMTATAACATCCCTGGAAGGGGCTGAGGGGACATTTTTCACTGGTGGTCTTGAAAGGTAGTAAAAGCATTTATGGGTGAAACTTCACTTTCTTGCAGCCTAAGGATCCCTCTGTCCAGAGTGACTGCAGGCACTTCTCATCGAAGGAAAGGGACATTGCCGGACCAGGCAGACTTTATGGCATGCAGGTGAGATTTCAGCCTCTTAGGCAAGCTTCCAATGCCATGAGTGTGGATAGCTCTGAAATCCTTCCATCCTCTTGGATTTTTCAGATTAACACAAGAAGATTTGCCCAAGTCCTCTCCTTGCCATGACCAGGCTTCAGACCAAGGCAGGACAGTGAGATCCCTTTGCACAAAATAAACTCAGCAGGTGCTTGGGGAATATGGGTTATTTGTATATACCCTATGTCAAACTAAGAGGCCAGGAGCTGAGGTYAGTCGGACAGATCAGATGAGCCACATCTCCAAAGAAAATTCACACCAGATGCATGTGGGGGTTCTTTTTTTAAGTGGTAACTGCTTCCCCAGATGCCACCAATCACAGGTTTTACAGAGTAATTGCAGGTGGCAGCTCATTGTTAAGAGGGTGAGTTGGTCTGGGTGGGAAGCATAGAATCATAGAATGGTTTGGGTTGGAGGGAGCCTTAAAAATCATCTAGTCCCACCCCCACTGCTAGTGGGACTTTTTTAAAAGGTGTCACCTCCCACTACACCAAGTTGCTCAGAACTCCATCCAGCCTGGCCTTGAACACTGCCATGGATGAGGCATCCACAACTTCTCTGGGAAACCTGTTCCAGTGCACCTCACCAACCTCACAGTAAAATATTTTTTCTCAATATCTAATCTAAACCTAATCTCTTTCAGTTTGAAGCCGTTTCCACTTGTTCTGTCGCTACATGCTCGTGTAAAAATTCCCTTGTGTAAAAAACTGAGCTTCTTATCTTCTTGGTCCCTCATGAAAAAAGCAGTGCTTCCTATCTTCTCCTTGGCCACCCCTTCACCAGAGAACGCAGACAGCACCCACTCCAGGACAGTAAGAGCCCGTCATCTTCCTGAGGATATTGATGGGGCAGTTCAGGCTGCTGCCAAAATGGTCCCAGTTGAAACAATGAGCACTCAGAGGTGCTGGAATGTATCCACCTTGTCTTCCTTTTGCATCAGTGATGTCCTTCTCAGGCAGTTTTCGAAGTCCTCTGCAACCTGCTCTAGGTGAACYTGCTTTAGCAGGGGGGAGTTGGACCAAATGATCTCCAGGTCTCTTCCAATCCTAACCAGTCCATGATTGATTCTGTGTGACAGTGAACCATACAGATGGTTCAATACAGGAATAATAAGCAAAACAGGCAGTAGCACTAAAAAAATATCTGGAGGAGCAAGATTCCATCTCAGGTTCAAAACCAGCAGCTTCTACCACTTCCCGGGAGTAATTGCAGCAGGCAAGAAGAATGAGAGCTCTCTTCTTCATAAGGCAGCTCCCTTACAGCACCTTCTTACATCAAAGTTTCATCTCTCCCATGTGGGGAGGAAAAGGTCTGTGGGAGGCTGCACCCTCTCCAGAAGGGACCTGTGCCAAGGAGCAGGTGTCATGCCATGGCTCCTTGTCTGCTGAGACCAGSAACAGCAAGGAAAAGAGGGGGTTGGGGGAAACCTGGCTCTTTCACCCTCCCTGGGMACTCTTTAGGCTGAGGGCTGTGGAGGAGTAACCAAAGCTGTGTCAGGACTCCTGAGGGAGCTAATCCTGGGGGCAGCATGGGGACTCAGGAGCAGGGGTAGGACAAGCAGCCTGGGACCCATTGGCCAGCAAGACCCACACGGGAAGGACTGGAGCAGCTTTTGTCAGTGATGCCTGGAGGACAGCAAGGCCAGGGGCCAGCAAACCTCTGTCACCTGTGTGCATTCTGTCGCAGAGAATTGAGGCAAATGCCCCTGCAGAGTGCTGGGGCATGGAGCTGGGGAATCTTCCTGAAGCCATCAACCCCTAGCAGTGAAATGGCAGATGTCCCACTTTCTACTCAGCACTGGGGGACCTGCAGCCCATGGACAGGTGGGAAAGGGCAACAAGCCCTTAGAAAATATTTTGTTGTCCAAATAGATCTTTCCTCTTCAGGCGACTCCTTAAAACGAAAATTCCTTCCAGATCTCTATTTACTGCAAATGTCATCTAGACTAGGGGTCTCAAATATTCTTAGGGTTTGGCTACCTCATTCTTCTTTGGAAAGCTTCAATAAAAGTCAGACAGCAGGTGCAGTACTTAAAAATGATTTTAGCTCTGTAAATGTCTTCATATTTTAAGGTATTTTGGTCATTCAGAGGGAAATATTTTAGAACAGTAAATCCAATAATTGCATTCGGCTCCTAGGCCTGTATTTGGTACCTAAGTGGGTTTCCTGATTTTTGCAGCCCTGAGCTCTCACCAGTCCTCTCAATCTCCAAGAGCTGCTGGTGCTGAGCACCTCTGAAAGTAAGGCCACCTACTTACATACTTAATTTTAGGCATCAAGGCTTGACAATTGAAGCTTAAAATGCTACATWTCTCTGTATTATTGCACCCTGGGTTAAAAAGCAGTACATTTAAGTTGTCTTAGTTGTTCTTTACGAACCCCAACTGCTCAGCCAGTGCAGCTAAAAAGCCAGCCACCAACAGCCAGACAAGCTTGCCAGCATGCTGCCCATGAAAAACCCAGTGCTCCTGTCAGGGAGGCCTGTTACACAGCCAGGCTGTTATTTCTGCGCTGCAGTTCAAGGATGGGGGTAAGCATCCGCAGTGCTCACCGCTTAGGACCGGGAAATTACTTCCCGAAACGTTTTGCTTTTCAGCTAGAACAAAAACGTGATTTGTTCTCATCTGGGTGAAGAAAAAAATAAAATCAGCTAAAAGGGAAAAAAAAAAAAAAAAAGGAGGGAAGTAAAAGATTTACAAGTTCCTTCACTTTTTATTAAGAAAAAAAAAAATCGACAGCRAAAACTGCCAAACTCCCTCTTCCACTTTTAAATAGTGTGAAAATGAAACAAAAAAAGTCTTAAGATCTCTGCTGGAAAACTTGAAAAAACAAGCAATCCAACAAACCCCTATTAAGCATTTCCAAGAGTTTCTTTTTAGCCTTACAATATATTTTATGGAAAGCAGGGAAAACGGGGACATGTACAATTCATCATGTCAGATTAAGCAAACATACTTAATATTCCCTGAACAGGACTCTGACTGAGGCTCTTCGAAGATTAAATGTCAATAATTTACTTTAAAAAAATTAAATTTCAGGGAATCTTGTAAATAGTGTGTAACTTGAGGTGATACTAGATTGTAGTCTAGAAACACCTTAGAGTTAGAGCAATCTGGATAAGCTGTGCTCTCTGGCACTTGGAATAAATGATCTGGTTTAAGTATTCTTGATAGCATTTTAGAAGCATAGACAAAAAAACATTTGGGAATGGAAAACAATTACCCCAATTACCCCTTTGGAAAAAGCGAAAAAAAAAAAGAGAAAAAGCATCTACACAACTGCGTAATACCTCTGTGTATTTAAATACACTCCTAGCACTCAACTGTTAAAAAGTAAAACAAAAAATGGACTAAGGGGTTAAAAATCAGGTTTAGGTGCTGAGCTGTTACAAAGAGGAGTTCACTTTGCATTTGGACAGTGTTAAAACAACATTTTTAATGTGGATGCTAGTGCAGAACCCGGGGATTAAACACAAAGAGACGCAGACAGCTCCCACATGCAGGAAAAGGAGGTTACAGGCACAGCAGCCCCAGCGCTCGCCCATCACCGCGGGGAGGAGGAAGGGACAGGCATAGCAACCACAAGCCCAAAAGCAGAAAAGCGCATACCTTCAGCTTGGAATGAAAATCACGAGATTTCCTTCTGGCAAGAACCTGAATGTGACTAGACACCTGCAGGGTAGGGGAAGGGAGGAAACAAAGGAAAAGCCTGTAACCATGGAGATGAAAAGCCCCCTACAACTGGGCAAGCCAAACGTACCTTAATGGCGGCTTGAATTTCTCGAACTTTCTTTCTTGCTAAGACCTGTATGTGACTAGACACCTACATTGTTCAGGTTTATAGGGGAAAAAAAAAAACAACAAACAAAAGAAAAACAAAAAGCAAATCAAATTTTAAAGCTCTATTTTTTCTTAAAAAAAAAAAGAAACTTTTCTGAGGGGAGGAAGTTATTTGCATCTTCAGTAAGCTCTGCTGTTAAAGATACCACATTCCCAGCCAGATACCAAGCTCTTAGCACCRAGGCTTAACAATACAGGTCATCACTGCAGTGACTTGATTAAGGAAAAAAAGAAAGAAAGGAAAAAAAAAAGTGTAACCCACCAGGTTGCGCATTCAGCTACAAGATAGAAGACACAGTTCACAGTTGGACGCAGCCCATGTGCTTTGGTACCGATCCCATCCATGCCCGGGCCCTGAGCTCTCACATGGGGAGCCTACAGGATTTCTACCCCATCTGCTGGGGATGCAAATGCCCACTCTGACCATTTGCCACTAGGCTTGAGACATAACTTGGCACCAAGAAATTTTATCCWTTATTTATTGTGCTCAGCAGCTCCAATGAGGAGACTCAGGCTGCATTTTGACTCCRCTGAAACGCTTTAAATTCTGGCACAAACAATAAAATACTGGCACAAAACAGGTCCCTGAACCCCTGCTGGTTTCCTTGGTAATCTCAGCATCAAGTTTGCCCACAAAACACTCGTGTAACTGGGGACCAGTAACTTGACATCAGCTTGAGTGAYGTCCAGGTTTGGCCCTCAGCTGTTACATTTTGCTCAGAAATTTGTGCAAACCCAGTCCTGCACTAGACCAGTTATTGCTCAGAAGTTGCTGCCTGTGCAGTGAAGGGTCTGGGCCCAAATTCACATTCCTGTTTCCCCAGGGACATACTGAAATCCATGCTATTGCTGATGAAGGTTTAATGATGCTGCCCAGCATCGCTCGGTAGTGCTCAGCATCCTTCAGATTATGCGTGAAAGTTTAAAACCTGCAGTGATGGCAAAAACCACTAAAGGGAAATCTCTTAATTCTTGTATGGCCTGTGACATACCATATCAGGTGGTGTACATTTTTCCTACATTAGTTACAATTCCTGTCTGGGAAAGAACAAAGCAAAAGAAAAGGAGAAACAATGCTTTCCTCCCTCTGGAAGACTATTCCACGACATTAGTACCAAAAAGCCTGTATTTTAGTAGGGAAGCAAACAGTGATGCATCAATGAGCACAGTCCCTGCAGGCCACCTTTGAGAAGCAGCTCAGGAACCAGTTTGCAGTAATTCAGAGTTACACTGCTGCTTATTGAGCAATTTTGTAGTCAAACACATAGACTGAGTTTCCACACATGTTCATTTGTTTTACTTTCAGGGGAATATTAGTGGTGTTAAAGGTTATACAAGAAGCATAATTGTAACATTTAATCGCTCCGTTAAAACTCCAAAGTAACGACAACTGAAGTTTTTTAAGCACTCAGTCTAAAGTGATTTATGAATCACTACAGAGGGATGTACAAGTACAGAGGYAGACATCACCACGTGTAAGCCATCACAGCCCTCCTGCTTTCTCGGCACATGCTGGCCAAGGATCGAGCCCCAGGCTCTGCATTTTGACTCCTGAGGCAACTTTATGATCCCAGCATAACCTCTGACTTCTGGAGSTCGCATGGACAAGGCAGGGCAGAATTTGGGACTCTGTCTGTGGCTTCCGATTTCTTTGCCRATCTTTAGTTTGTTCCTTTTCCACATGCTGCAGTTCATCTTTCCAACGCCTTTTTTCGTACCTTGTACCCATGCTTTCTTCCTAAATAACAAGGGACACCACCCAGGGCAAAGCAGCACCCAAAGTGCTTCAAATCCGAGCGCTGGCAGCTTTAGGTGACCCAGTGTCACCTTTCCTTGCACTGCAGAACATGCAGAGAGTGCAAGTGTGCAAGCCTCTGCCTTCCTCTCGTCACACCTGTGCAGGGACAGAAGGGGAATCTCACACCTGATGTTAAAGCGAGGGGACTCTGCCATTCGTGAASCGTTTTTAAGCAGCACAAGGGTGTAGTAACCACTGCATAAACTACACAGAGCCTGTGCCTTCTGCAAGGCTGCTGATGGCCGTGACTATTATAAATTATAAAGGATTTAGTCATATGAGATAAATTAATGGTTATGTGGTAATCATCTGAAAAAAACTTTAGACGGTTTTAAGGTTTATTGTGACTCTTCGATGAAAGAAATCTTATCATGGTCAAAGACCAGGAGCCTGAAGGCTCTTAGGGGACTTTTAAAATTATTTTTATATTCTGTAGCAACTATTGGCCATGGCCTGAGAGCATGATTTCAATCAGCTCTGCTAGATCAATTTTAGTTATTTACCTCTCATATCCAAGAATCGTAACCTCTATTATACAGGCAAAATCTCTTAACTTTAAAGAACTTCAATTATTCACCATCTCAAAATAATAATTATATTCTGTAGTTATATTATAATATTATATAGAGAAATAAGGCACCATGCTTTATGCTTTTGCTTCATCTTCTGAATATTTTTTTACAAAATATGGGGGAATAATAGCTTCATTTATGCATAGATTAATAAAAAATGTATCCTGAAAGTGCCACAATATAAACCCCAGAGTTTTAAATATTCTCTAAACAGCATGTATTTAACCTGAATAGTGAAGTCAATACACCATCTCATCAGAGCTGAAGCAAAGACAGCCACTGCAGCCAAAAATGCCACGTTTTGTCATTCACTGACATGCATACTTCCCCACTGGGTTATTTTACCTGCTTCCTGGTCCGTGTCTTCCCTGTTCTAAGTTTGATGTATCTGGCTATCAATTCATTCCTACCTGAAACAAAGAAAAATTCATGGTAAGGGACAAGCAGCATCACACCCATAAACACCAGTAAAATACCACATTTAAACATGTGAGCTCCATGCAGATGAGGTTTATGCTTTCTTACACCTACTCCACTCTTCTCTGCAAAAAATTTATCAGTATTTCTGATTGTTCACTAGTATTTCTCTTTCATCTCCTTGACAGGCATTGCACGTTCCACAGGAACTATGCAGAGGACCACGAGTTCAGTGTTTCCCACCGAAGTCCTGAGGCTCTTTGCAGGCAGAGAGGCACCTCCTTGGGCGGAGGTGGTGCCCAGTAGGATCTCCTTCTGGAGAACCCYCCATGCTGGGGCTGACACAAGGTCTGGGCTTCTCTGTTTTTGCTTCTGACTGCTCTGGGTGGTGTTTGCCCCCCCTGGATCCCAGTGGGGAGGAGTGGCCRCTCTTGAGCAGGTCGTGTGCCACCTGAGCCTAAGTGCCAATCACCCAGAGGTTACRGCTTCTCTCCAAATTTTAATTCTGCAGGGCAGACAGCAAAATCCATCCTTCCTGCCAGAAAGCCTCCCCCAGTGATGGAAACCACTGTCCCAGTTCAGCAGGTTATCAATCACACCCTTAACTCCACTCACAAGAGTGGCCGCCCTGCGGTGCCRAAGGTCCTGCGGGAGCGGGGCCGATCAACACGGTGGTTTGTTATTCAGAGCTCTGTTTCTCTTGGAAATGTGAAATACTTCCAAGTCTCTAAAATGGCTATTTGACTCTTCTTCAGTCACACATTATGCTACCTAATGCAAACTAACATTTTCTTTCCAAATAATTTCCTTCCTAAGTATTGCTGACATGGAAGATAACACAAGTTTTATGTGGTGTCCTGTTTATTTTCACTGCATATTATGTTACTTCTCCATGAGTTGTAATAACTTAAATATACTTGTTCAACAAGTACTAAGTTACAGAGCTATTTGCATTCAGCACAGGGGAAAAGTAGCCTGTGTAGAAAATGAGAAAACTGATTTAGCAGCAAGCTGAAAATGGAGAGGTTAAGAAAATAACTTGTCACCCACCAAGCTATTTTGAAGTGGATGAGTACAGAGCTGGGGAATGCAGAAAATCATTATATCAGCCAGGGCTTCAAACTCTTACAGTTTGATGTTGTGGGGGAGAGACGGGGAAGTTTTGTGTCTGAAGGGCATTTTGTCGAAAGATTGAACACATTTAGTCAAACTAGACCTTCATTTTCTTCTTTTCTTCTGTCTCTCCCACTGAGCCTTATTTTACACTCTTTGTATCAAATGTCTCATGGTTCCTGCCTCTTCCATGTTTGCTAAATGGGTACTAAAACACGAAATATCAACAATGTCCAGAGTAGAGCTACGTTTTCTCTGATTCCCACTGTGTTTTGGTCTGGACTGTGTGCCACGTTTCCCACAACGTGTAACGGTGATGTGAGGTTTGTAACTCTTCAGCAGGTCTCTTCAGGACAAACTTCGAGAGGTAAATTTTGCGTGAGCAAACAGTTCCACAAACCAGCCACATTTCTGCACACAAATGAGGGATTTCCGTATGCAAACAGAGGAGCAGGTAGTTACCTAATTCCATGCAAAGACTTTGTCTTTAGGCTGAACAGGAGTTCTGCAGCCTGCTGTGCTCACAGGATACTTGCCATTTGCAGTGAACAAGTGCCTTTGAGTTCATGGAATGAAACCAGGGAATGCTAAACCTCTGTATCTCTCTATTCTCATGTTCTTTCTCATAACCCAAACTGTAGCCTACGAGAGCAGCCCTCTGTGAGCTGGTGAGATGCAGAGACCACCACATTCCTGCCATCACCAGTGTGATAGGTGGTATGAAGATTTTCATATTTCTAAATGCACATTTTGATTTAATTGGGGAATGCCCCCCTTCCAAAAACTACCTGCTTTGCATATGCTTAAGTATGTGCACACATCAATACCCAGAATGGCRTTTTTGTTGCAAAAAGCTTGTCAGGTTGTTCTTAGCAGCAGCAGCTGGTGACTCTGCAAGGTCAGTGATGCTATAAGATGACATAAAGGATGCGATGCCATCTCTTGTCCCTACGGCTGTGCTGAAGATATTTCAAATACCTGGACACAGCACAGGTCACTCCAGCCACGCCTTGCCCATTAAGGCAGCCCCACGCAGCCGTCGGCCACAGCTGAGGTCTCAGAGTTCTCTTCCCAGTCAAGAGAGCTAGAAAACTATTTTTAAAGGAAAGCTCAGGTTCCCAGGCAGCCACTTGACAGGAAAAGCATCTTCATAAAAAACACCAAGCACTGGAAGTCTAGACTGTATTATTTGAGTGCTGTCTCTGGTTGAGCCCCAGCCCATCCATGGAGTGCTTTGGCTTCACTCAAGTGGGGTTTCTTTTACCACCATCTTCCCTTAACTTGCAGGGACAAGGAAACTCTACAAGGAACCATAAGAAATGGCCGAGGCAAGAGCATTACATTCATTTTCCTTACCATCATGTTTTCAACACAGCAAAGAAACATGCATCAGGTTTAGCCAGAGCAGGGGATACTGAAGCCTCACTAAATACCTTCTCCCTGGCCACAATGATCTGAAAAGACATAAATTCTTTCTTGGACTACCAGAAGTCATAAACACAAACAGAAGCAGGTTTGCTGCCTGACCTACACAAGACAGATGCTCCCAACTAAAAGTTTACGGCCTTAATGTTATCTACCAAACACTGGGGCTCTTCTTTACCAATTCTGACAGACACTGACAGAAATGATCTTATCTCCAGATCAACTAAAGCCGAAAGAGGATTTTAAAGAAAGAAAAGCTTAATAATCCTAAAAACACCCTATCCCGTTCTTGGGAAGAGAGGAAACAAAAAGAGGCTCAAGGAACTTCTTTAATTGGCCATTACAAACCTTAGGGTGAAAAATGCTCATTAATAATTAGATGTCTTTTCTCTAGAAGAGCTCAGCTGTGGAAATACTTTCCATACACACCCTCCCTCAGTCTCCTTGTCATATATATCTGGGAAATTGCCTGGCAGAAGAGAAGGGGTCAGGTTTATGAACTGTAAATGTTCAGCTTCTTCTTCTTGTCATCTGCTATGACAGTCTCCTACTTTGAATGTTTTGGTTCAGGTATCAAAGAGAGGCATGGGGAGGTGCCTGGTTAGATAAAACATCTTCACAGCACAGGAATCTTTTCCAAGGATCTTGAAAAGATCAGGAGAGGACTGCAACAAATATTTTACATAGGCTCCTTCTTGCGGTTTGCTTTTTTCCCTTTTAATTCAGGCTTTATCTGCCATGTCCTTCTGTACTGTCAGTGCAATTGCAAGCTATCATTCTCCCTGGACTGGTGCTGAGGAAGAGGCATTTTGTGCAACAGAACATCTGTTTTAATCATGGCATGGATTAAAAAGGGAGTTCAGCTAGCAAACAGCACAGATCCTAAAAACCTGTGAGGCTTTTGGGAGAGCCAAAGCCTCCCTGTGGCCCCTCGGGGGAACAGCCGAGTCCCCAGGGCAGCCCTGCTCCTGCCAACCAGTGGGACACAGGCTTCCTCCACCTTCCCACTGCCCCATCCCTGAGTGCCATCACCCTAAACAGGGGAGCATGTGGTGATCCTGGGCACCTCTCAGGCAGCACGGAGGGCTGACACTTCTGCTCTTCTTGTTCCAAATAAGCAGAAACAGCTGCAAAGTGGGGAGGCTCCCACCCGCCTCTCCCTGGGGGAGGCAGTTGTTGCTCTAACAGAGGGCCCTTGTGCAGGGAGCCTCCCCCACCAACGCTATTTCCAAGAACAGCCTAAAGCAGCCAAGCATCAGCCCCCACAAACATCTCCATGAGGCTCCCGGGTCCACCCTTGGTGCTAAGGGTGCATTTGTCCCACTTAGCCAGCACGAGCAAGGCCCCCAAAGGTGAAAATCAACCCCTGACTGAGGAAGGTGCAACTGGCAACCCCTTCATGGGCCAAAAACGGCACCACCACCTCTGCATGGGAGCCACCTGGCAGCTCTACCAGAACCTACGTGAGCTGTGGACAATCCCCCAGCCACACTGTGTCCCTTTTCCCCGGTCCTGGCTGCGAGCATCACTGCCCAAACCCAGGCACCAGGACAGCGAGCTGGTGCATCATGTCCCTGAGCAGCCACGAGGCTGGTGGGTGTCTTTATTTAGAACATTAATGACACAAAATGAACCTCCGCCCTCCCAGCTCCCAGTAATAGGCACTATCCGAATGGGATAAAAATAGGCAAGAGTGGGAAATAAAGCYGGCTAGCAATTTGAAAATGAACAGCTAATTCTAAAAAGTTTTCATACTCAGCAAAATGATTCAAGTAATGACCGAGTAGAAAAGCCTATTTTTTTCAGATAATGGTGTACTCTGAATTTCCTCAAATTCTACAGGACTGTGGCTCGAAACAGGTATTCCACATCCTGACCACCGAGGCTGGGGACAGACCTGCACACCCATTTCATCTCCCAGATCACTCTCACAGCTGTGTTTTAACCATAGCAAAGCTTTTTTCAGCTAGTTTTGGTAAACTCCACTTCTTCTTGGCCTAGCGATCGCAAAGTGTTGCCCATGTGCCTGGGGGCCAAATCTGGAGTGCTAGTGGGAATTTTGCTTGATGAGGAAGGGGGCTGTGAGTGCTCTCCTGGGACAGTCCCTGTGAGCAGCACCCACCTCTTTGTCTGGCTACTGAGCACGGGTTGGACCCAGATCCCACCCCACGCTGCRGGGGTCCATGCATGGACACCGTCAGCAGGGATGTGCTGTTTATTTGAATGTTTTCCTCATCACAAGGTGGGCACGGGCCCTTGGGCGGCGGAGCTCTCAGCCTGTGGAAGAAAAGCCCAGCTTTACTGTTCCATTTTGCCGGCAGAATATCCGGCTTTGGGAGATCTCGCCTAAAATTCGGCAGCGCCGCTTTCTGAAGACGCCTTATAGCTAAATTGGCTAACAAAAAGCCTCTTGTAGATAAAAGAGCTCTGCAAGTCAACAACTGGCTAAGCAGTTTAAACCTCTAAGTAAGGCATCCTCTATTTAAACGTTATAGGCAAATCTAATTTAAGCTTTTAAAAATATTATGGGCAGGTGTTTAAGTCGTGGGCACACTGGGCTGCGCTGGGCTGGGAGGGGGCTGGGCGCCGCTTCCCAGGCGGGCAGCATTTTGTTCAGCCAAGCTTTCTGCAGAAGGGCCACGTGACAGAGGCCAAATAAACAGCATCTGGGGATTTTCAATTACAGACCTTCACCCAGCATGCCTGCACTGTAATCTCTACCAGATGAGGCTCAGGCCTCACTATTTTCAATAATTCACACACTGTGTACACATAACATGACAATAAGGGCATTCATGCAACCGCCTGATTCGCACATCAAAGCTCCCAAATGGCCAGCTGTAAGCATGCTTACTGCTGAATAATTCATTCTTTTCACAGGCTTGAAAAAACGCTCAGCGGGAGTTGGCAAGCTTGTGTTCTTTCCTGTGTGGTATGCTAAACTCAAATTTTGAAAGAGGTACAGCYCCACTAAAAAGAGTCAGAGATACAACTATTTAAATGTGCATTTGCGAGCTTTCGGATGGCTGCTCACAGAAAAAAAAAAAAGAGAGAAAAAAGCAGCTCGATGTTTCCAAGTGGATAGCGGAGATAAGAGGAAATAACCTACATGTCTTCTGAGGCAGGTGGTTAATAGAAATAAAATGATAAAGCTGTTTTCTGGCTGGTAAAATATTTTTTACACATATTATTCCTCGCTAAAAATCTTAGATTTACCAGGCACATAACAGTCAACAAGTTCAGCAGACTTGAAATTTCCTCCTACTTAGCATAAATTTTCTACTAGATGGCAAAGAGGGTTTTTGTTAAGACTAACACATATGAAAAAGGCAAACACAGAAACACCAGAGCTAATTCTGTAACTCCTATTTACTGTTCTCACAGATATGGGTTGAATACTAATTTCTAGATGATATTTTAACAACTCCAAACTTGCAGCTGTGTCTTTGAACGTTTAGCTTGCAACGAGTGAGTGTTCCAGGTTTTGTAATACTTTGACTTAACACAACAGAAGCATCATTTCTTTGGGAGAAAAAAAAAAAGGGGAGAAAAAAGAAGGGTCTGCTTCATAATATCAAGTTTTCTTGACTGTCAATCAATGCCTGAACCAGCAGGATCAACTAGTCATGACCTCTCCTTATAGCAAACACATGCTGCTTACCAGCTGTGGACTGTGTTTTTTACATCCTTTTCTCTATCATTCAGAATGGCTTCCTCCTAATCACAATAATCCCAAAAGTGCTAAAACATATCAATCGTCCTTTAAGCCCTGCCTACAAAAGGCCAGCCGTCCAGCCTTTATGGGCTTGTCCAACAGCAGCTGATACTTCATTCAACTACAAATCCAATTTAGCAGTTACAAGAGGTTTAGCATCACTGGAAAAATATTGGTGTTGATCCTGCACTCTTAAGTCAGCAAATATTCCTTTGCCATATTGTTTAGCTTTTTCTGCCATATTTACACTTCTGCTGGATTTCCCTGAGTGACTTCAACAACAGCATTTAACCTCTGAACTGGTAATATTTACAGTTGATCAAACAGCGATTTTTAAAATATGTTTACCACAATTACAGAAACATAAGCCTATTTGTATCTCAACTGTTATAATTCTGAAAAAAAACCCCAACCAACAACCCTAAAAACAAACACAGTCATTTCACTCAAAACCATGGAGCACACTTTATGCACCAGTTATGCAGGTTGTTATTTATTATAGCCCTCCGGGCAAGTTCATGGCAATTCTTTCACTTATGTATTTTTAATTGCCAAGTGAGCCAATGCAAACACTCCCTTGATCCCCCTTACACCTTTTCTTTTATTTTCTTTTTTTCCCTATTTTTCTTTTTCTTTCTTTTTCTTCTTTTTTTTTTTTCCCTTTTTCTTTTTGCCCTCTTTAAGCAGCAGTATGTGTCAGAGGGCTGGGACCAAGGACACAGGCAGGGTCCCACAGTCCCCGGGGAATGGGGTGGGGGCAAAAAAATGAACTGTGTGTCTTAGACCTGTTGGAGCTTGTTGCTGCACCGAGTCCTTTGGGAGCCAAGGGTCTGGCTCAGAATTTAGGTAAGGACCACGTGCAGGGGTGGCCATGCAAGGACAGGACGTGCAGGGAGGAGACAAAGACCATCAGGGTTCGTATAACAGGTTTTAAGGGCTGCCCCAGTGGTGTGCATGTAGGCACACACACACCCAGAACAACAATAAGCCACTTAAATATTATTATACACAAATTAACTGCTTGCAAAGCTTACCCTAACTGGGCTGCCCAAGAGGAGGGGGGAAGAAAAGATCCCAGAAACAAAATAAGCGAAATAATCCCTTCGGATGCTAATGAGCGAACAATTACAATGACTCATTGAAGTTATATCATAATGATACTTCCAAAGAAAAGAACTTTTTGTGTATTGTATTAAAACCAACAACAATAAAATGATCCCAGATTGAAGCAAGACCACAATTTAATTTACACAGCAAAAGGGAAATTACCTAATAGTAGCACAGAAAGAAATTCTCCTCATGTCAAGTCTTAATCTTTGGGTTTTATCCCAGCTTCAGTTTTAGGGAAAACAATGAAAAAGACCCATAGACACATCTGGTTCAAAAGTCTTCATTGACATTAATGTAATGCATTGGATTCTGTTTGGCAGGTCTTCATACTGGGAAATATTCCACATAAGCGATGTTTATTAATTTTCTTCTTCTGCGTTTTAAAAAACACAGACAGAACATATTTCAAAAAGAGAGGAGTGATCCAGAGAGCTCTCTGAATATTCATTAATTAATATTTTGTCAGTGTTGGTTGTCTCAACAAAAGAAGGTTTTACAATTTACTCTAAGCCCCATTTAATTAAAATTTAAATGCTACAAAAATACATGGATTTTTTTTTGCCCCTAGTAATTATTTTCTACTTACAATAAACTGTATTTTACTGCAAGCAAAAATGCATTTCAAAACAAACAGCAATTTTTAGGCTTCAGAATATACAAAGAAATCCCCACAGGAAAAAAAAAAATCCCCAAACTTGACCTTTGCCATATCTCTGGATCAGCTACAGATGTTTAGTAGATTATACAAAAACCTAGATGTCCTTAATCTGACATTCTGGGTTTTTATCCCTGCTATGATAGGAACTCTCGGTAACCTATCTGTGAAGACCCCATGCGAATTCCACATGCAATTCCCGGGTTGTTTTCCGAGGTAGCTGCAATTTTTCAGTGACATGAGCAGTTCAGAAAGGAGCAGACTCTTGCCCAATGCTACTGACAGAAAGTCTGATTTGGACAGGAATCCTTCAAATACACAGACAATGGGCTGGCTGACCTGTCATGCATGATGGATGAGTTAAGGGGATTAAAACCACTATTTGCATTAGAATAGATAAAAATTAGCAAAATAGAATTTCTCAGTAGGTGGCTTCAGTTCTGTTTGTTCTCTTAGGCAAAATGAAGTTCATTTTTAAAGGAATTACAATAGTTTAAGTAACGCTTATTTGCAGAGAAGAAATTCTGGATGCTGGTTTGCTTTCTATTGTTTATTCTTTAAGAAATTCACTTTAACTATCACAAAAGTATCCTTTTCTCCCCTTGTTTCTTATTAGAGCATTACACAACTACAGTATTCTAACCACTTTAAACTGTATGTGTACCTTAATGCTTACATATTCCTAAGTTGCATATACCCCCCCCAAAAAGTGGTTTGAATTCAGAGACAGATGATCAAAAAGACCAAGAAGTTACATTAAATTGTGTATTGATGCTTCAGTGAGGTTCTGAGAACGAGCCTGCAACTCAAGAAGTGTAAAAGGCAGATGCTTGAATCACTGCATGTTTCTTTTGACCAGATTCATATTGCACACTGTGATGGTACTTAAAAGACTCAGAGGTGGCTGCCCAAAGTAACCTAATGAAAGACTGGCCGAACAGAAAAGCATTATATTGTTTACACAATATATCTTTGGGACAAATCTGTGTGGACAAATCAGTGCTTCAGAAACATCCGTGGAGCATCTCCCCCTCACTCCTGCTGAGAGCAACCAAGATTTGTCTGCCTGTCAGACAAGAGTTGTGGAAGCCGTGRAGGTCCTGCTCCTTGCAAGGCTCGCACATCCAATGTGCAGGCAGCCAGCGGCCTCCAGAAAATCCAGCACTTTTTTAAACACACATCTGTGTACTGCCAAATATGTTACTGAACTCCCTGCYCATTTACCAGGGAACTGCAGTCAGATCAGTGATATATTCCACCATGCCCTGTAGCAGCGCTAACAGAAAGCAAAGCTGAGGGGCATTAAGGAGGTACAGCTCTTCCAGCGATGACATTACCGACAGGAAAAGCTGTGACACCATTTCTCAACTCAGCAYTTACTATAATGAGATTTTAAGGGAGCAGGTCACTTCTCTCACTCAGTAATGGGGGTTCTGGCCAGATCCGGAGGTTGTCAAAAACAGGGCAATGTCAGAGCCTGCTGCCAGGGATGAGGTCCCAGCATACGGCTCCGTGCATCCGCAGGCAAGGAAAGACCTGGTGAGCTGCCTTCATTTTCAGCCCTACAGACCCTGCACTGGGATTTCATGCAACTCTTCGCAAAAACTGCTTGTTTAGCTTACGACTTATTTGGTGTCTGTGTCCCATGCAGTTAAGATGCTTTATTTTCACAGCAGGTGCAAAGAGGTATTTAAATTTTCATTATGTCCAGGGTATTTGGACTTGGTTTGTGTTAGATSACAGCTTCTGACACCAGATGGGCCAAGTAGAGAAACGTTTGACCGGCATAYGAAAGAGCTTGGGATACATCCAACACTAACCTTGGTTTCCAAGTTATTTCACAAGCACAAAGTAGCATTTTGTGGAGATTTTATAGCTAACAATGTCATTCTAGCTACAGTACAATAAATATTTTGCACCAATTATGAACCCACAAGAGAGACCCACAACATACTTGAGTTACAGGGTAAGTAATTTCTTGCAAACTCAGTCTCAAAACATGTTTAAAATTGAGATTYCTTTAACTCTTTTTTCAGCCTAAAGAAAGACCTGTCCATACTTCCTTCCCATTAGATCAGCTGCCCATTCCTGCCTCCCTGTAGAAACCAACTGGGTCACTGATGTTCGAGCTGAAGTGGAGGAGAACAATATTGCTGCACTTCTGAAGGATCCCCAAGACACCAGCCCAAGGGGAGAAAAAGAAACCTTAATGTCATCATAAACTCAGGTATGAGAACACCACGAGCCATTAAAGAACAGAAGACACCACCGCTTATTTTGAAGCCCAGCTAAGAGATACAGCAATGAAGAGCTGAGTAATCAAATAATCCTGCACCATAATGCACTTTGTTTAAATTTGGAAGTGTTCCTCATAACCTAGACATTTGTCAGAACGAAAAATGCCTCCCTGGCTCTCCCTGCYCCTCAGCCCCAGGCTTCATAGCCTCCAGCATCCATCCCACTGTACATCCCAAGCACCGTAAATACCATGCTGCTGATTTCATTATCATTGAAAACACCCATTTGTGCTTTTCAAAATCTTCAGGGTTATCTTGGAGAATCGTAAGAAAATTTGCTTTGTCTATCCAGCAAATGCATTAGAGCTGTAACATTTGTAATCTGTTACATATTTTTTTAGTTTAAGTAGTTGCTTTGGTTGATGGGAGGGCTCTTTAAAGAAAAATAATTTAAGGGGAAGGACATGCCAGAGAACCGAAAGAAAATTACAGTTATTTATAATCTTTTTACCACTTATTTGTTTCTATAGTAAATCACTACCTTCTTTTGCTTCCCAGCTCATGGCTTTACTTTACATAACATTTATTCAAAAAGTGTACCTTTGGAAACCTTTCCTTTGTTTGTTTTGGATAAATGAGCAATGGAGTGCAAACACAGCTTCACACGTAATTCTTAATCCAGCTTTCTTTAGGCCTGATGCAGTAGGAGAGAAACTTTACAGGTTTGCAGGTTGTTTTGTGCCTGAGTACCATGGACATGGGACTGGAAGAGGAGACTGGGCTGCCAGCTACAGCTCTGTCGAGTCCCTGTGCTCCCCTCACAGTTTTGCCTGTTGGAGATGTTAGTTCTCTAAATATCGTAGCGAAAAAGATCCATGRAAGAAGCATCCCCTCCACCCACATCCATGCCATGGTTACCCTACGGAGCAGCCCCAGCCACCAGTGGCTTCTGATCCTGACAGCAACAACAGATTTCACAAGGAGCAGAAGGACTTTGCTTCTCAGTTCCAACATGGAATCATAGACTCATTAAGGTTGGAAAAGGCCTCTAAGATGATTGAGTCCAACCATTAACCCAGCACCATCRTATTCACCACTAAACCTTGTCTCCAAGTGCCACATCCACATGCCTTTTGAACACTTCCAGAGGCTGAGGGCTCAGGGCTGGCATCAGGACCAGGATRGGGGCACATGTCCCAACAGAGCCCCCACAGCTGACATCACCAGACCCACTGGCAGGAGCTATGAGCAGGGCAGCATCATGCAGCAGAGGAGGAAAGTTTAAATACACACACATCTGGAATTGCAGTCAATATTTATTAATGTGGCTTAGAGATTTCTGTCCTACCAAGCTCTCACTTTGCTCATGAGACTTTATCATCTGTTTAGTCTAACCTGCTGATACGGTAATCTCCAGCTCATGAAATTATTTCATTTTTCTTTTAATTGTTGGCACTTYATGAATTCTTCTCTTCCCCTTCTCAATGTGTTCTCTCTCCCACTCTCTCCCACCCTCCTTCTCYCCCTGCCCTTCTCAAACAGTAAGGACAAGTAACACCAATCCTTCCCCTTCCATGTTTGTTTCCAGGATAACCCTCCACTCCATATGGGTTCATCTTGAAAGATCAGTGCCCTTCTGCCTGGTCCATAGTGCACAGACTCTACCCAAGAGAGCGTGCAGGCTGTCACACACCACAGGAAGGCTGGTTCATGGGTGTTACTGCCTAGTGGGCAAAGTTCTGACCAAGACTCTTGCATCTGACTTCTGCCTTGGCCAGCGGCTGGCTGGATGCATCTTGACATACGGAGAGGAGTTTCAAGTGAGGAAAAGGTCCTGAGTTTCATCAGTGCACAGCTGACACCAACAAATGAAAAAGGGTTTTAAAGTGTTAAATACTGTTTTTGGCTTCAACCTTCTGACACTGGCATGAATTCAGATGCATCCCTCGGCAAAAGGGTATTTCAGAGCAGTGGCAATGTGCTCAGCATCCCTCTTCCTAATTCACAAGTTTCTGCCCATGCAAGCACAGAAATAGCAATCTGGTCCTTTGCTAAAACACAGGCAGTGTACAGACTACTACACCGTACCTAAMCTTCTGCCAACTCCACAGGGCACCAAATTTCCTAGTTTTACATACTTCGAAGCACTCTACTATATTCTGGTCTTTTTCTGTTTTGGTTGTAAAGGCATTTTCACTGAGGCAGCTGGCAAATCCATCCTGAACCTGGCAATCACACCAGTATCAATATTTTAGCACACACGAGCTTTTTGCTACGAAAAGACAAAGAAATGGTCATTGGATCAGCCAAAGAAACTCCATCTGATATCAGGCTTRGCTATAACATATGCACAAAGATTACTAAATTAGTGCTGCAGAGACTTACCAAGAGTGCTTGCAAGAGTGACATCCCTTTCATCTTTGTGAGATGCATATGAATATATCGGTATTCACTCCTTCAGACATTAAATTGAGCCATAGACTGATTTTCCATAAGGACTGGTGGACATGGTAGTGTTAGGTTAACAGTTGGACTCAGTGACCTTAGGGATCTTTTCCAACCTAAATGATTCTGTGATTCTATGACATAAGAACAAGAAGTAAAAATATACTTACTTACCTCAGAGGCTCACAAATGTTTATATGAAGCTATTAAAAAGCTGAGATTTAAAACAACACATCCATTTAAAAGAAAATGAAAGGTTGTTTCTGGTATGGCTGATGCAGTTACATGTTTTCTGTTGGGGGAAATTTACAGCCACATTATTGCTGTCAAGGAGGGTAGTGAGCCACAAGGATTTCCAGATGCCATGTGTGAAGTTTCTCATTTCCCCTACTATACTAAAGTACATTATCACCCAAATGCAAACAAGCTTTAAAAAGTATCTGTCATTAAAACATGTGTGGCCCTCTTTCCTGGACTTAAGAGATTTGGGATTTTTTTCTTCTCTTTTCTTTTCTCTTTAAGCCAGATGGGAGAGTGCACTGCAGCACTCCCAGGGGCCCAGTGCCGATCATACYGATGTTGACAGCAATACTTCGGGCTGCACCCAAAGTGAGAGGTACATGCTGCACCCTGTCAGTGAGAAACCTGGCTCTGCCAAACAGTAACATTTCACTTGTAGAAAGTCAGGCAAAGGAGGGGAAGAACTGCTGCCATGAATTTCTCAGAACAGCTATGAATGTGAAAACAGATTTAGGAGGAACACTGAGGTGTATTGGGTTTGCATGGCCAGGTTTTGGCAGCATGGGGGCTACAGGGGTGGCTTCTCTGAGGAGCTGCCAGAAGCTCCTTCATGTCCAACASAGCCAATGCCAGCCTGCTCCAGGAAGGATGTGCCTCTGGCCAAGGCTGGGCCAATTAGAAACGGTGGCAACGCCTCTGTGATAACAGATTTAAGAAAAAGAAGAATAAAAAAGTTATTGAGCAGATGTAATTGCAGTCAAAGAAGAACAGAGCRAGAATATGTGAGAGGAATAGCCCTGCAGACACCCAGGTCAGGGCAGAGTGGGGGCCAGGAGGTGCTCCAGGCACCGGAGCTGACGTTCCGCTGCAGCCCCTGGTGAGCCCATGGTGAGGCAGATGTGACCCTGCAGCTCACATTGGATCAGTGTGGGGAGAACTGTTGCCTGTGKGACGGACTTACCTTGGAGAAGTTMATGGAGAACTGTCTCCTGTGGGAGGGCGCCCAGGCTGGGGAACGGGAAGGACTCCTCTCCCTGAGCAGTGGGAGACACAATGTGGGATGTACTGACCATAACCCCCATTCCCTGACTCCCTGTGCCACTGGCGGAGGAGGTACAGCTGGGAAGGATGGAGGGGTGGGGGGAAGGTGTTTTTAAGGTCTTATTCTACTTCTCATTATCCTGCTCTGATTTTGTTAGTAATAAATTCAATTAATATCTCTCTGTTTTGYCCATGACGGTATTTGGTGAGTGATCTCTCCCAGTCCTTATGTCAACTCATGAACCCTTTGTTATGTTTTCTCTCCCCTGTCCAGCTGCAGAGGTGAGTGATAGAGAGACTTTGGTGAGTGCCTGGCATGCAGCCAGGGTCAACCTACTACTAGAAGATAAAAGGAAAAACACGTTCAAGTTTCTCCTCTGCCTATAAACCAAACTTGTCACACCAGCAGGCAGCCGAGGGACCTGTCCCATTGTATGGACACCAGTGGGCAGCTGGGAGAACTGCCTGCACAGGAGATCACCCTCACACCTACAGGGATGGGAACCCCATGCCAAAAGCACTTTCAAAGGCTTCTGCAAGCCTGAAGCAGAACGAYCTCTCTTAGGGCTGTCTGGGACTGCTGTAAGCTCAGGCATGAGGCTTTCAGGGGAGAATAAGTGCAAACAAATGCCTTGCAATCAATTACCTTTCCAGCTCTTAATAGTAGAATTACAGCTAGAAAATCTTATTAGTGAAGTTTTGTTCCCAACTGGAATTGTTTTAAAAAAGGAGCCCCAGAATTTATGCAAAGGTCCAGCATGATGGTGCTGAAAGGAGGATAGAGGTGGAACCTTCAGAAGGCAGATGCTGTAGAGTCCCCACCGATTTTTTACTCAAAGTAGGTGTTTTGTTAAACTATGTGAACTTGAATATTTTGCTGAAAATGAAAACCAAATGGGAGATGTTGAGCCCAAAGCAGAGCTGACCCTTCTGTCTCATATCTGGGAACACACCAACAAGATCCTCGGTGGGAGCAAGAAAAACCGAGAATGAAACAAAGTTAAGGAAATGGGGCATGCTGGCATCCCTCACTCCAGCCGGAGAACTTTCCCACTTCCACAGGGCCACGGGCACAAAGTGGCACCTGTTTCTGAGGAAGCCTTAGCAGAGTGAAGGCTGAGGACAGCCCCATGCCAATGCCAACCAAACTGATTGGATGCCAGCTTTATGACTCAAGCTTTTGTGCATGATTTCGAGAAACATTTTTCGTGTATTCAGTTCTTTCTTATGGTCCTCCCAAAGAGGGTATATACAACACAAGCTTTGSCTATCAAAAGGACACTCTTACAAGCACCAAAGCAAATCCCCGAAGCCACCTTAATCACATCAGACATTTGGCTTGAAGTTATGACAGCATTTTCTGAAAGAAACATAGATCTGAGAAACAAAAAGGTTTCCTCAAAAACTCTCATGCTTCATATTAATACTTCAGAAGAACTGAATTTCTGCTACAGTAACTGCTGCAAATAGCTGAAGGCTCCAGTGCATGTTTGATGAAACAGAAAACAGCCAACGCAATTATTTCCATAAACTTAAGACAAGTCAATACAGACAAATCCCTTTCAAATCTATATAGGGCAAATCATTGCCTTGTTGTAGCATCCTGATGGAAGCTGAACTGCCTGAGATTTCATGGCACTCACAGCTAAAGAAACACATCCAGAGTGTCTTCTGCACCTGTCAGTGCTCGTTACTCCGACCTTGTTAAAAAACCAAGTTCATACATTGAAAACAAAAGTGTCATTACAGTGCTTTTAAAACAATCACTCTGGCTTCTCCTTCGTCTTTTCATTTCCACTAGATTAATGAAAGACTTCAATTACAATGTAAGCCAGTTYATAAAAGATTTTAAAATTCAGTAACTCAGATCTTTCCATCATAGCATTTATTTTCTATTGTAACATCTGCCATTCCAGCAGGCTTTTTGTTTGCATCTTTTCCCATTCTTACCTGGACAAAGGGCTCTTTTTCACTCTCCAGATTAAAAAAAAACCTGAAGATGACAGACATTTCTATGTGCATAAGTAAGGTCATTCAAGAGTGAATATGAGCTAAACACACTCAGCAGCTCTACAAATTAGATCACAAACTTTTATGCCCGAATTACTTGCTGATTCTCTGAGCACTGCAAATACTTTGACTTGTGCATCTGAAAAAGTGAATCTCCACAGAAATCACATCTCAGTCTGTTTTCTTTCTGTATATTCCCCATCAAGACCCTCAAAAGAAGATCTCTGGGTCAACTACTTGTTCCTGGGGAGAAAGATGCTCATAGGGTCTCTCTCCCATCTGCTAGATTTCTTGTTTTCAAGGAGCTTCAGAAGACATTTCCTAAAGAGCATTTCCCAGTGAACACTGAGAAAGRGTTTTGCAGAAGTGACTGGGAAGTACAGACAGGCAGATATTTGGGGACCACTTGTGGAACTGTAGGCAGAAGAAAAATTCAAGAGCAGGTCCTGTTTCACTGTTGCATTCAAGTTTGAATTCAAGGCTCAGCTGTACATGGCATTTGAACATGATTGCAAACTATGGACTCAGAAAATTAATCTCAGCCATCTAGATCCTCTATCCCTGTAGTAAGCAGTGAAGATCATAGGAAAAGAACAGCRACCAAAGTGGATCAAGAAGTTTTCCTCTTCTAAGCTTGTAGTTTCATGGCTGTGCTTGAACAGAGAAGCTAACAGAAATCTGGAATAAAGCTCTTTATGCTGGAGACATTAGTGGACAAAAATAACAAATTCAATCCTAGTTCCTAAATCTGGGCTTTTACATAGCTGATGGTTCATACTAAATGCATACATCTTATTAAACTTGGGTTTAAAATAGTTTCATATTAACCAGAAATTATTAGCAATTTACAATGCCAAAATGTTTATGGGTGAAAAGATTTGAGTTGGTAAAACTGTTGACTTTATAAGGTTAAAAAAATGTTTACCTGGCTTTAGGAATTAGTAAATTGCAGTAAGTTATATTAACTATTATAATTTATTCTAATTTGAGAATCTTAAAACCACTGTAAATTATATAAATTAGGCAAACTTAATTCCTGTGCTTAAGCCCCCTTAAAGTCAACTGTATTCCTTGGTATTTGAAATGTTTCACTGAAGTTGTTGTCAGTGACRTCTTAAGGTGTATATAGAATGAAAAGCTTGATTTTAAATATAGGTTAATTTTAATTGCTGTCATAAAATAAAACACACTTTTAAAAAATCCTGTTTTCTTTCATATAAATGTCTTGTCTTTTTCCTAAAATGTGGGAAATAAAACCAGCTAGCATTCAATACTGGGCTCAGTAGAAATCATTGGCCTGAAAGTTCAGCATTGCTTTCTACAACATAAAATCCAATACCTCCAATAACAGATCACATTAAATTTGACCTAACCTGTGGGCAGGGTTCTTTATCCAGAAATAACATCCCTTTGCACAAAATCGGTATTTYGAAGGATCATAACCTTCATGTGACCTATGGAAATACAACACCTCTCGTCTGCCCAAGATTACACTGAACCAAAGGATGGCACATGCTTGCATCCAACAAGGCAGGTATACCCACTGAGCCACACCAGAAAAATATCCAACTCTTTTTTSAGGAATAAAGAGACTACACCACTTCATCTAGGAACAGCCCCATCCAAGTGTAGGCCAGTCTGTAAGAACAGAGAAATGGACCCATTTCACAAGAAATGGATGCATTTCCAGAAGATTTTCTTTGGTCAAGATTTCCCCATTTTTCCTGTATCAACCCACTCAACCTACAACACAAATGCAGGTATCAATTCCAAAAAAAACCCATACCAGCATGCTGAAGGCATCTGGGAGAGCAGTAAATTACTAGGAGATTGGAAAGATTGATTTGTGAAGAAGTTACAAGGAAGTGGAGACATTGCAATCAGCATGTACATGGTGTAAAGGCTGAGTTTCCCAGCAATGTCTGAATGCCCTCAATTCCCACTAGCAGACTGAAATCAGTGGGAGCTCAGGACATTCAACAATTCATAAAAATTAAAGCAGGGCAACGACTGGTTTTATTGTTTGTTCTTGGCAGTACCCAGCAAGAGCGCGACGCTGAAGGAATGCATGATCTATGTTGTGACAACCTTGCAATTTGGAAAGATTTAAGCAAAGGGGATAGAGCAGTGAAAAGGGGTGTAACAAGTGAATGAAGTGATCAAAGCTGATGGTGGCTGGCATTCTGTATTAATACAGCAATCTCTGCATTTCGGGTAGAGACTATTCCCAAAGCAGCTCAGCCTACCTGTTATTGACATCCTCATTTCCTGCAAATCACCACAGAAGTGCTTCTCCTGTGCTTCAGAGGGCTGTAATCCAGAGGCCGTGGGTGTGGGATGTGGGGAGGTTTGTGGGCCGGCTCTGGCACTATACTGCACTCATGTAACCCACAGCGGGTGAAAGGGGCTGATAAATGGGGTGGGGAGAGAAGCGCAGGGGGCCAGGGGCTGCCTCATGGCCACAGGCAGAAGTGCTGCAGCCTGCAGGGGCAAGGAAGACATCTCAGTTGCACAAAGACAGAAGAGGAAGCGATTTTTATATTTTTTTAAGCCAATATGTGAGAATATACAMAGAGGAGTGATCTCAACAAAGCAAAGTTTAAATTTTAAGCAAGAAAATACCTTCCGGACCTAAAACAAGCTCCAAAGAACATCCCATGTTGAGGCACTAAAAATTAAATTGGCAATGCACTGGAAAATATACCAAGAGGAGGAACCTTCCACCTTCAGTTTTTTCCCTCCACTAGGTGTATATTCAATATTTTCTTTCTCTGTGAACTAAAAACCTACACCTGTAAGCAGAGCCCCAAGTGAAAGGTAYGCCATGAACTATGTGATAGGCCGGCAAGACAAATACCCCTGAACCAGCCCAAACTCAAAAGCCCTACAATACCAGTACTGTTCTTTGCTTCAACTCATGTGGTTTAGTTGTAGGTAGTCTTGTGATCAGAAGGGAGTTCTACTCGATGACCCTTATGGGTCCTTTTCRACTCAAAATATTCCATGATTCTGTGACTCTCTTCAGTTACATTCCTCTAAACCCGAGACACACCCAGCAGACCCTCCTTGCTTATCTTTCTGGTTTTCTTACACAAAACAGGGAGTAAGAAAAGTAGGTGATAAATCATTGAATGATTACTCTTCAAGAGGAGCTGTGGCAAGTTAGTATTGTTTTCACATCGCTTTTCTTGCTTATCTCACTTTTTCTAACAAATTACACTTTTTATTTAAGATAGGCTTTGCATTTCTTGCACACCTGGAATACATCAAAATAATTGCACAAGTTGTCTCCTTTTCTGTGAGGGAAAAATAAAATCAAAACCTCCTGTAAATGCAAGGGGCTGCCCCACCTTTAACTTCCTTCTAACACTTAACACCAGGCTTGAAATTGTACCATATAAACACACAGAAGCTGAAACACCACGAGCAGCCCTTCCATCTACTTTACTTTACACATTAAACCACGATTCAAACAGAGTCCATTAAGGCATCTAAATGTGACTTACCACATGTGTTAATTGGGTGGGGGAAAAAAAAAGAAAACACAACCCTCGAATGTGGACATTTATGTATTCCCATTATTCAGACCCTCTTGATGCCACAATCTCCCACTTCTATAGTTTATAAATGTTTGATTTAAAATATAGCCATTTTATCATTTGTACCACATTTACCTCATCTTACCACTGTTCTGACTGGATGAGAAGCTAATGTAGCCTACACTGTCTGGTCAATTATTGCATGGACACCAGGGACCAATTAATGCCATCCATAAAAGCCTGAATCATTCTGTCAATTAACTAGAACTAACTATGTCATCAGATATATTACTGGTGAGCAAGTCTATTTGGTTGCAATATGTCTTGAAGGAGAGCAGTATCAAATGAATCACAATTGACTTGGACAACTGCTAGCATAATTTCAGAAGATGAAAAGACAAATGTGGTAGTTATTAGTGGTCCCCTGAGGAATTACGGCCAAGCAATTGTAATGTGCTAAGACTGTACTAGCAGGTGCCCACAGCACAAATCAGGCAGAGGGTTAAATCAATATTTTCAATTTCTTAGGATCAATCCAGTGTTTGAACAAGATGGAAACTTGTTAGCAATTGGCAGAACGTGTAAATGAAAAGTCAAACTTCTTATTATTTGTTAAAAAGGAATCAGTGCTCTGCATCATGCCCTTGGCACAAGGTAATGCTTTCATGATCCAGTTGCTTGGGCATTCACTAAAAATCTAGCAGTTCTTAAATTTTAATAGAGTGCAAAAGGTTACTTTAATACATGCCGAACATTCAAGATCTTTAAAAATGATTGAAGTGTCAATAGGAAAGTTTTTGAGCTGTGACAACAGCACAGTTATTAACGATTAGTGCAAGAAGCAGAAGAAACCTTGATTGCTTTAGAAAAGTCTCACCAGGAATGCAGCTTGACATCCTTGGTACAACTTCACATTTATTCTGTTTCGTACAGAAGAACATTCGGATCATCAAGTGATCCTTTACCAATTAAAGCAAAAGGAAAAAGCAACCTTACAAATTGATTTCATTTGCCACTGCTGGGTTTAAAGATGCCTGTAGCAGGACCTAAAGCATTGGCATCGTATTCTTTAGTTTTAACACAAAGGTGTAAAATGAACCGTTACATCTTAGTATTGTTTTACAAAAAGACAACTCCAGCCACCCTAACAATCAGGGTTTGGATAATATACCTCATTTTGAGTTAAGGAAGCATACCCTTAAAATGACATCTTAGACAGGGCACAGTAAAATCTCTGGGATTTGGAAGCAGAAAACTGGCAAGTAACACTATTGTACCTGGGGAAAAAAAACACTTGATGACAGGGAAAGCTATTTCCATGATACACACTCAACTCTCTAAGTCCATTATTTCAAACAAATCCAAAAAATGAACCATTTTTTATGCTATAAAGCTACAGCAATTTTTATTAGGAAAACAAAAAGAAAGCCCTGATGGTCAATTAAAAAGAGGAAACTCAACAAAACACTGTTTTGAAACACATATGCCTGAAGTAAGCACCAATGCTTCAAACATGAATACATTTCTCTGTATGTTGGGCTGGTGTAGGGATTCTTTGGATTTTCTAGTGTTTGGACTTTAGCTCATAGGCACAGACAAGTGAAGACGTAGGTAAAGTTTCTCTTTCACAATTGCTAGGCATAGAAACATCCTTTTTAATGTTCTTTGTTCTTTAATTGTGAAGATAACGAAAATCACAACATTGGAAAAACGGTTCATCTGACTCAGATGAAGGAGCACCTTTCAATCCAAAGGATCTCAAAGCACTCCAAACACCAGAGCTGGGAAATGATCCCTTGCCCAGCATATGGTCAACCTGTGAATTTGCTGTGACAGAAAGTTATTACCAGCAACTCTCTAGCTGCTGTTTTTAAATAACAGTAGCAGCCCTCACTGATACAGGCCAAAATAAAGAACACTTGAACTTCAAGAAACTATAAACCCTCTTAAATATTTCCATTAGATTCTGCAGATAAAGCAGGAGATACTTCTCCTTTTTCAGCCTTTTCACAGGAAAAAAGTGGTGCCAAGTCAAATGAAATAATAATAAAAAAAAAAAAAATCAAAATGGATTCCCCTATTTCAGGGCTGGCCCAGATAATCTGTTGTCGGTGTCTAACTCACTGCAGCTTTGTCTGATTTGTGCAATACATCTGTCAGGAAGACCTTTCTCTTGAAATGAATTTAGCACAATATGGGGGATGCTCCACACCACAGGACGTCAGGTCCAGAGTAGGCAGATACACCATCAGTGTAAGACAATAAAACTGAGGGAATACAAATCATCACAGTGCTTCCTACTGAATTGGCCCCCATTAAATACAAAAATAGTAATGATACAGTTATTCTTTGAAGAATAACTCAGGGAAGATAAACGCTTTCATCCAAGACACACAGCCCACAGATTTTTTCCTTGCCCAGCCCCTCTACCTATGCACTGCGTGTCAGTAACAACGTGTTTTTGGCTCCCTGTACACGCCCTCAGGTGAAACCATTCCCTGGCTTTACGGAGGATACCGTGTACGTGTACTTCCTTGTGCTGGCCAGGGGAGCTGGAAGAACCTGTGCCTTTAAGAAGCACAACCAGCGCAATCATTTGAAATCAAGGTTCAGCAAATAGGAGACAATAAAATATGGAGTAACTTGAAACCAGCCCACGAGCTGCCCAAGAGAAATCTCCAGCTTGTCTGGCTCTCAGACACACCCTTGCAGCTCTTCTGGAAAGCTGGGCCCTGTTTGCTAGACAAGGAGCTAATTGATTCCATCGTCTTCCGTATGTGCAAGTACAAAATAAAGTGCTTAAAGGACAGGGCGGACAGAGCTCAGCTGACTGCGCTAAAAGACTCTGCTGTCTGACAACGCGCTGATCACAGAACAAGCGCCGCAATTGTTCCGGCCAGACGCCACGGGACCCAGAATGCATAATTCCAGTGCCTGCATGTCCAACTGTAGGATACACTGGCAGCAGGACAGCAAACCAGCTTTAAGTTTGGCTATTGTTAGCATTTTTCTCTGCCATCCATGCAGCTACTGAGACATTACAGAAGCGGGGCTGGTCCATCCTCTGCCACCGGCACGCACGCCTGCCAGAACATCTCTGCACACAGCAACAGATTTTCTTCTTTACAAAGCGTCACTTTTTTTTCTTCCATCTAGAAATTACATTCATTAACTTCTTCTGCAACAACCCCTGAGTTGGGGTTTCCACAGTCATACACAAACCAGAGAAAACAAAGTCAATCTTTTCAGACTGAAACTGATATACCACCCAGTACCTCCATTTGTTTTCTTTTACAACATGATTTATTTCACAGCCTTCCTGGTTCTGACCCAGTAAAACTCTCCAGGCTGGAGGGAAACTCTGACACTGGATCTATCTGAAAGTTCCTGGTGAGTCATGTTCCAGAGAAACACTAGAATACCTCTGCTGTACTCAGCCCGAGGTGATGGATGCAAGGGCTCTCCCATTTCATTCTCTTCTGAACTATATGCTTAAAAGCAAAATGGCATGACATGCACGTCAAGCAGAGCGAGAAACATGCTATCTTTGTATCCATGTGGCAATCTTTCTGCTAAGCAAAGAYGTCAATCAATTCCACTAATGATGAAAGGGAGAAATTTTATGTCAGAGCCCATTCTGCAAACATGGAATTCAAACATTGCTCTTGGATCTCAAACACAACAGAACTCACTGCTAATTGAGAATGAACTATATAAAGCTGGATATTAAATAAGCCTAAAAACACATATCTTTGAAACGTTATTTTTTTCTCCAGAAATAATAATATGAAAAAGTATTTAGAACATATGTTTATTTTGTGTATGGAAAACCATGCTGAAAATTCTGAAAACCTAAGGAAAAAACGTACAGCAGGAAAATAATTCCAAGCCACTTTGCACACAGTCATTGAGCTTCTGGTTTAAATATGGAGTAATTCCACCAAACACAGTAGCAAAGGCATATTGATGTAAAACTGTGGTCTGTCTGTATTTATCAGATTTCACAGTATTATCAGATTTCACAGGTTTTGGACACGTAATTTATAATCGCCAGAAATACAAGTTAGTAGGGAATCAGCAATTTACAGGAGTGCAGGTGAACAGGAGCTATGGTTTTGGTCAAGCTAGAATTTAGTTTCCAGGTCTCAGCTAGATAAATTGAGCAAATAATAAAGATGATAACAAATTAGCAGCCCACAAACGTGACACCCTCTGCTTTCTAACATTCTCAACAAGAAGCAGTATCTGGCCAGGTGTCCCCACGGATTTCATGACAGGATTTCACCTCAGGCTCTCAGTTGTCCCTGCCCCAGAAATGAGTGACTTCTCCTGAGGTCGCCAGCAATGTCATGATCCGGTTCAGTAAAATTCTTGCACACAGTTAAATTCAGACAAATTCTGGAATAAAGGCAGGGTTTGAGGATCACATCACAGGTGCAAATATTGACATGTTGCATCCGATTGCCCACTGGTTTGAGTTCACTGAATTCAAAGGACTTAGTGACAGTTTGGTCACAAAATAGTGAACCTTCCCTACTTACCTCCTTGCTCAAAAAGCCCCATGCCCTACAGTAACAAAAGACAATGACCCATACAGTCAGCCATACACTCCATACAAGATTTTGATTCTGATCTGCCAGTAGTGCTCTTGTTTTCAGAATTCACTGTCTTTAACATAGCTGGGGTCTGACTCTCCTCCCATCCCTCATTTTATGATTCTGACTTTGCAGTGTCTCAGAACACCCAAAACAAGGCTCCTCTCTCCTTCTTTTCAGCTTCTCTGAGATCAACGTGATCCATCTTGATCGTGCTACAACACCTTAGCATGTATGGAATAATGAGTCTAAGGGATAGAAAAGCAGGATTTCTTTCCAAGGCTGGAATGTGGCATTCCAGCCCTCATCTTCACCTTCAAAGAGAATGAGGCAATTGCCTCTCACCCCTCAGGGGAGCTGGGACAGCAGCTCCCCTCATAACAATGAACAGCAAATAGGTCTCCACATCAACACCCAGAAGAACATCTGCAAAGAAAACAAAGGCAAGATTCTCAAGCCTGCTGCTACACATAATCTATTATTTCTCATATTTACTATTATTTTACTATTGTTTTCCTTGTGTTACCAGTATATTTCTGCCATGTAAAAAAACACACTCAAATAAAAAGATTTAAATATTTTTTTTCCAAAATTCCTTGCTTTGAAAAGCCAAATCACAACTCTGTACACTCTTTTTCAACTAGAATTTGTCTCCTACAGTGCTGTAATGTAGAGATTGGCATTTTATCATGATCTGTTAATGTTTTGCTTGGATGTGGTGCTGCTGTTAGCTAAAATGAAGTGCCTCGATAGTCCTGATCATCCCTCAGAAAAGACACCAGAACCAGGAAAACCATTGCAGCTAAATAACAATAAAAAACTAAACACAATCGTGTTTTGATCAATTTTATACCATACATTTAATTAGAATACTCACAAAAATGTATCTGATTATTTATAATTCAAATCCAGGATGCAAGGTCAAAATGGAACCTACTGCATCCAAAACACTGCTTAAAGAAAGTGTACAGCTACTGCTGTAGCTCTGAAATCAGTTGAGAAGTTATTCATGCTCCTACATAACTGATTCTGAACCCTGTATAGTTTAGTTCAAGCAAATACTCTGAACAAAGGCACTCAGTATACAAATGCTGGTTAATTCTTATTTTATTCACAAGGTAGTGCCACATTTAAACAAATGAGCTGCAAATGATTTTGATGAAGATGTTGAACTGCTGTATCGTGTTTATGATGTTCTTGCAAGACAGTTGTGTATAGCCTGAGCAATTTAGGCTTAGCATAAAAACCATTATATTTTTATGTTAGATCAGAGTAAATAAATGAAACCTAATTCTGTCTGAGGCAACGAAATCATCTGCCTGGACTTATTCACAGAGATAAGTCCAACCACTTTTGGACTCATGCAGATTTTATGCTTATACACAAGAGGTGACTTCCATAATCCATAATTATAGGTGCAATATCATTCGCTGAACAACACAGCTTTTCAAATTTAATTACAAACCCTAAACGTACTTAGCTAATCGGATCAATTGCAAGTCACAGCAAAGCACATTCTAATTTTCAAGACAAATGAAATTTTGCCACCTCTCAGCTGCTGTGAGAGCCAATGTCAGGTGAAAAGTAAGAGAAAACAGACAAGCATGTTTTCCAAGAACCATTACAGCAAATTTTATGACTGTGTTTGCAGACATGTTCCCTGCAGATCTTTGATTTGCTAAGGCTGCTTTAATCTTGCTGAGCCTCTGCTGAGCAGCAACCACCATTTCGAGGAGGCAACAATGCCTTTTTTGACAGGTCCTATTATCCTTTCTTGCCCCACAAATGCAACAGGCCAGTTCTCAAAAGCGTCTTTATGAATTTATGGGGATGAAACTGAACTTCTCCATATAGAAACATGGGTTCAATCTCTAAATAGCCCCTAGAACATCCTGCTCCAGACCACAATTGCTGTGCTTACTCTAACACAGACCTGCAGCAGAGACTGAAGTCAAGTCTTTCCTCAGGGATTCGCTCCAGCACCATGGCTTTGTCCCCTTCTCCTTATGCTGCTGAGCTGAGGCTGTGCTGTCAGCCCAGCTCCACAGGATCTCTGCTGAGTAACCAGCCCCTCACAACAGGGAGGCAGCTCACACGTGATGACTCTGGGTCATCAAACCCTTCTGGATTCCCTTATTTCTTTCTGTAATATAAACCTGTTCTCTTTTTTTGGAAAGGTCCAGATCAATACTGCAGTCAGTCTACCGAAGGCATGAATTAGTATATACAATAATAACCAGTTTGTTTTGTGGTTGTGTTTCCTTTTACTGTAAACATAATCACAAAAGCTCCTGATGACACAGCAGTTGCAAAACGAACTGCTCTAATCACAGGACATTCTCAGGTCAACCCAAAGGCACTGTTATAAGGAATTAAGTATCATATTATAATTACCTAGCTGTAATATTATTTATTATTTGCAACATTTGCAGTTACTTTGAAGTGTCAGTGGTACTGGCTGTTCAAAAACACAGCTTCTCAAAGAGCTTGCTTAGCACAGAAAATCAGAGGCTACAGGTGGATGTAATGGGCTGGTGAAAGGCACAGCAGAGAGGTAAGAGCAATCCAGCAGCTGTGCCACGTAAAGTAACCAGTATTTCCCTCTTTTCAAATAAATTTTGGCACACATAGGGGCAGGCAAATCAAAGCAATTCAAACACTGCCAGAGCCCTATTGACATCCATACAGTGTGCTGCTTCTCTGTGAAAAAACTGAATTTCCTCTAAAACACTCCACAGCCTCTCCAAGGACAGGGAACGTGCCCCATCATCACCCTCTCTCATCTCTAACAAATAGAGGATGTATGGGCTGGGAGAAAAGAACTGAGAAAGGAGAAGATCCTGAAGAAAGACAAACAGGTGGATGTTCAGGAACAGAACAGCAAGGAGACCCCTGTTGTACAACAGCACTGAAGAGCAATATGGTCCCAGACACGTGAGATGGCGTGCCAGGCCTGGCCAAAGCCCAGTGAGGGCAGGATCTCACCCCTTACCAAAGGAGGGTGAAGGCAGTGACAGATCAAGAGAGTTCTCCCAAAGTCAAATAAGCTGCAGCTCAACCGCGTCCTGAGTCAGAAGCGGTGCCTCTGAATAGAACAGAGAATTTTTGCTTTCTGACCCTATGTAAACATATAGCTTCCACTGTATTTCCAAAAGGGATTCATAGCTGAACTAGAACTTGTACCCAGAGTTAGTGCCTTTTCTTTGTTTTGAGCCTCTCACCTAAACTCTAAACTTGCTGCAGAAGCAGCAGTGAGCAGCTGCTCCTCATTCACCTTCTCTGTGCAACTCAATTGTACAGATTTCAACCCCGTCCCTCGTGAGTCACCACTCCTGGACCGAAGAGGTGCAGTCCACTGAGTCACTGCTTGTGCTGAAGCTGTTCACAGGAGAGTTCTTTGATCCTCCTTGTTACCCTCTTTGAATCTTATCCAGGTCTGCTGTTCTCCTTTTGGAGTCAAGGAACTTAAGTGCACAGAGTATGCAAGGCTGTCCTGGCTTCCAGACACAGCAAACCCTCCACCCTGCAGCACCAAGGAAAAGCCAGGCTTCTCAAAAAAATTCCGCAGTGCTGTCACAAACATTCTAATTTCTATCACCTAATTTAATTTCAGGCTAAAAATCAAATAATCACTTGCCACTCTTATTTCTTATTTTCTTTTTTTTTTTGTTTACTTGCAAGTATGGGAACGTTAGCATGGACTGGACTGTTTCAGGTTTTGAAATGTGTAGTTCCTCTCACAATGTCTTTTGAAGTTTTATGGACTGCCAGACATCCACAGACCACATGCTGAGTAACACTGCTGTTCAGTGCTTCAACAAACAGCCAAACGGGAGTCGAGGGGACAAAACAAGTTTGACTCAAACTGCCCTCCACAGTACAAGTAACTGCTCAGGAATTCTCTGTATATATTCAAAACCACTTGCACACAATCTGATGCTCATTTCCCATGCTATAACTCACACGTGTGTGCCCAAGCGCGGTTCAGTGTTTTAGACCTGAGCCACGCTTTGCGTGTGAGGATTGGAGGTAAAGCCAGGAACCACGGGGCTCGTAGCTGAACCAGCCCTGAACCCCCAGACACAGCAGGGGCAATATGGCCAAACCCCTGAGAAACATCGTGCTTGTGCTTTTAGGGCAAATACTAACAAACATCAACTATTTTCTCACAGTAGCTGACCTATGTGCAATATTTTATGACTCACGGAAAACTTGGAACAGCTGTAAGAAACAGTCAATAAATTTAAGCAAGACCAGAGTGGATCAGCAATTGTACTGAAACAAAAAGCTACAAACCTGAGTGATAAATTGCATGACATGCCCATAATGGAAGGCTTGAGGCTGCTGTTGCAAAGGATCACCCATGAAGACAGAACCACTGGACAAGAGACAAAGTCAATATATTCCTATGGATTTAACCATTTTACTGCTTCTAACTAGCCTTGCCTAACTTTCTGGAACAATTTCAGTTGAATTTTCTTTATGATTGAAAGAATGAAAATTTCACATTTGCTTAAATTTATTACTAACTGACATCACAATTTCAGCAATTCATAAATTTCCACGCTGGTCAGCAAGCTATGACCCACAGGGAAAATGTTATGCTGACCTCACTGCAACAGCAGTGCTCAAACTAGAAGACACAGAGTTATCAGTATTTTAGCAATGGCTTTTAGATGGATTCTACTAGTGGAAAAACTAGTATGATACTTGTAAGTAAATGCTGGAGTTACGGAAAATATGAAAAAAATTGAGTCTATATGTTGTGGACAAATACATGGGATAACAGCTCCTTGGGAGAAAGGCTGCTGAGAATAAAGAAGATACAATCTACGTATCTCAAGTTTATAAATATTTATTTTATATTATTTAGACTTGTTTGTAGATCTAAGGAAGCCGCAAGGAAGAAGTTTATACTGAGAGAAAGTTGGATGAAAGAAAACAATCCAAACAAAACCCCCAAACCCTACAATGGAGGAATACGGCAAGATTTTTCACATTTGATTTCATGTAGTCCTTTGGAAACGTAAGAACTCCTATTTTGCCTCAATCAGGAGCTCCCCTAGTTAAATACCCTGTTTTCAGTTATATTCGTTATGTTAGTTATGAGTCAGTTTTACTGACTTGATGGATGAAGGTATTCAGTCATTCCTGAGCACCCTGTAGCCCATTTCCAAAGCACTGCAGGGAGGGGGAAGGAGACTGTCAAGACTTCTCATCCCAGGAAGCCACTGCAGGCACTTTATTCCAAGTACACACCAACAGTCATCAAGCCGTAAATAAGGGTGATACTTCCAATCAGTGAGAACACAGATGCATCCAGTAGCAAAGCAGCCATCCCAAATGACAAATAATTAAGCAGAACTGTCTTTGGGGACTGGGGGACAGAACCATTCTCACGAGCTCCTGGATGTGCACAGAGGAGGGTGGGAAGGGAGCTGTGTCCCACTTGCTCCCAGAGAGCCAAACCCTGGCAAGTGCTGTGAGCCTCCACCAGCACAGCATCCCTATGCCCAGCCCTAACTGCAGGGCTGAGCACCCCACTGCCCTTTCAGAAAGGTTTACACACGTTTGATTACAGGCATGTGCCAGGGGAGAGCTCGGCACTGAGTCTTCCCCTTTTTTGCCTTGTTATATTTGCAATACTTACAGTCCCATAATTAATTACGCAATCTGTCCCAGCTGTAGCTACAAGGTTCTGCAGGTTGTAGAATGCTCATCCTCTTTGGATGAAGAGGCAGTGAAATTAGAAATGCTCAGACCACCAGTGCAATCCAGTGAATGCGTTTGCCAAGAAGGAACCAAAGAATTAATGCACTGGAGACTAACCTTTCAGGAACAAGGCAGGTTTACACTGAGCATTAATTCTGAAAGTAATGAGGTTGTGGTTTTGGTTCAGTCTTTAATAGTCTTCATCATAAAAGCACTACAGTTAATATCCCATAATCAGTGCTTTCTGATCAGGAGAGTCCAATAAGCAATTTTCCATCACATACTGGAACTAAGCTACTGCTGCAATCTGAAAAAACCAAACAAAACAATTCTCCAGCCTACATCTAGCAACAGGAAACGCAGACAAAACAATTTAAATATTTTGGCTGCGGAGCCATTTGAGGGTCTAGCCACATCTTCCATTAAAATTAGCAGCCAAAAACTCCAGGTCTGCTTTGGAGTTTTCTCATTTAGAGTTTTCTTAGTGTGTACAAACATTATCTTTTATTGTTGCTTAGCAGTGGTGACTCCCTCACTACCAGTCTTGGTTCAGAAAAGTAAAAGTATTTCAATTTAACACAAATTAGCTTTTTATCTGTTTTCTTGGAAAAACCGTTGGAAGAAACCAGTTTGAATTAAAATCAGTTCAGCAGGAAAGTTCAATTTTATATCCCCTCCTTAAAATGAGTATATATGGTTATTATTAATTTCTGAATCACACCATGTGCTCCTTCCTACAGTAATTGCTAACTGAAGTCAACAGCAGTACTGTCATCCATTTTAATGGGCTGGGATCATGCCACAGGACACAAAATAAAGACACTTCTTCTTTCGAAATGCTTAGGATCAAAACAAGAAAAACACAAGAGACACACTGGGAAACCCAAAGGGATGAATGACTAGGAATTTAATTTCTCATTTATTGCTAATATTATTGTTGACTCGCTTGTTAATGTAATGTAGCACTTACATTAAGGGATCTGTGTCAGAGTGACCCACTAATGATGATTTGTATCTGCTGCCAGGATAGGCAGACATAGAAGAGACTATTTCGGTGGTGTTCAGGGGCTATTTCCCTGTCATTTAGGGGATTTAAAGCTCTTAAGCAGTTACAGGCTTGTTTATTTTTTAATAATTAGAGCTGGCTGAATTGTAAGTCAAAGAAGACAGGCAGAATAAGGGGCCTCTGCTCTCTATAGTGCAATTGCAGCACAAAAGAGGATGCAGGGCTGGTTTTCCTCCCCTCCTCACCAGCTGGGGAGGCTGGAAGAGCCTCCCAAGTTTCTCGCACAATGCCCCAGCCAGCACAGCTACATCCCTCTGCAGGTACGGCAGCCTCTCATCACCAAAGCGCAATGAAAACCAGGATTTCCTAATCCACTCAGAGTGAGCGTGACTGGTATTTATTCCTCACACAGGAGCCACCAGATCTCCCTGCTGCACTTTTCCTCCACTGCTGTGACAGGCACCATCACCAGTGATGTCCTTGGCCTCACGCTCACAAAGCTGCCGTAACAATCTGCTGGAACTGAGCTGCCACGGGAGCACATCCCGGAGCAAGGAGTTCCCTGCTTACAAATATTATACTTCTTGTGCCATGCTGACACATCCTCTCAGCTTCCAGGTTAGCTTGGCCAGCACTGTGAAACTCTGGCAGTGGATCAAGGGTGATTGAGGAAGGGGCCATGGGGCAAGAGGGAGAAACATCAACTTTGCACAACTAAACGAGACTCAAAATTTGATCTGATGAAGCCATAAATAGTGGCCAAAAAAAAAAAAAAATTAAAAAGCCCTTCAGTAGACATATCTTGTCTGAAGTACAAGTGTCAGGGGGTGGCAAATGTCCTCTTTTTCCACAAAAACCTGCATTCCCTATGGAGGGCTTGTCAGCACAGCTATCCCAGCAAACCTCTCCTGGTGTGCAGAGACTGAGAGAGTCACAGGGATACACCTCCAGCCAAGCTGTTCAACACCTCTTCCACCAAATTTTTTCTTTATTAGGGGTCACTGATCCTGATTGCATAACAAAAAGCACAGGAGGAATACACATTTAGAAACATCAGTTTGTAAGACAAGGAAAAAAATCGGCTGCTTGTAATGGCAGGCATGGCCGCATGCACAGGGAAGACAGCCCAAACTCCAGTTTGGTTTGGTTTTGTCTGGTTGCTTTTCCAAAGAGTACACCTACTATTCCACCTAGGAAACTGGTATCACTTCCTGAGGGAATCTGTAACCCTTTACTACACCAAGCATTCGTGGACACAAGCGTCCAAGCAGACTAGACTGACATAAATAGGCAGAACACAATTAAAACTATTTTTGTGGCAAATAAACAACTGCTGTTTTTAATCATGGGTGATGTTTATATCTGTGCAAGTGGGTGTAAAATTCTTCTGTTATTAAGGCAAAGCAGTGAGGAACCAAGCCTGTGGCTCACTCTGCCACAGCAATCACGTTATCCTGTTTCTCATCCTCAGCCTCTGCTACATCTGCGAGAGCCAATACCAGCAATCCATCAATAACTCTCTGCTCCTCACATCTGGGTGTTTGTTTTTAAATCAGGATTATACAGAAGCCCTCACATATCTATAGCAAACACTGGGAGGAGAACGGGGCAAGAGATATTATCCAGGCCCTTGCAGAGAGATACAAACCAACAGCATTTCTTGCTGCTCTTTCCTTAGCTGGGCTGGGGCTTTATCCACTCCATCTACGACTATTTAGACTGCAGGCTCTTTGGGCCAGGGACCACCTACTGTGTGCATGTTTCTACAGTCTCCGGAACAAGACTTCCATTTTTGCTGGTTCTCTCTAGGCTAGACCATAATAAATATGATTATTTTAACAATAACACACATTAATAATCGTTAATGCATTGCTTGAATTTTCCTTTGAAATGCAATCTGGGCTCTCCTCCCTCTCACCAGTTTAATCGCTGGCTGAACTTTCTCAGTTAACTGAAAGTGCCATAGGTAAGATTTTTTCCACTATCAGCACTTTTAATCTTTGTATAATTTAAAGCAAATACATCTTTCTTTGTGACTGCAAATGAGCCCACCTGTTGGGGGCTTACTTTGTGGTTTTTTGTTTTTGTTTTGGGGTTTGGGTTTTTTTCACTTTTCTGAACTTTTAAATTATTTTCTAACAGCAACCTGGCCTGGCAGCAGTAAGGCAGACATGACATAATGCTGGCTATTAATGGCTTCCTAGCCCTGATTGTCAGCTCTCCCCATTTCAGTGAGTGCTCTGGACCCTTGTGCCTGCCAAACTCACTGTGCTCCTGTGCTGGGCCTAAGTCACAGCTCTGTATAAGAATCACAGAATAGTTTAGGCTGGAGGGAACCTTTAAAGCTCATCTAGTCCAACCCCTCTGCAGTAAGGGAAGTCTTAAATTAGATCAGACTGCTCAGAGCCCCATCCGACCTGGCCTCGAATGTTTGCAGGGATGGGGCATCTACAGCCTCTCTAGGCAGCATGTTCCAGTGTTTTACCACCCTCGTTATAAAGAACTTTTACTTTTTATCTAACCTACATCAACCCTCCTTCAGTCTAAAAACATTACCCCTTTTCCAACCAGCTCCTTTTAAAGCCTGTGTCTTCCTGGGCTTGGGAATGAGGCTCTATCTCGTTTTAGAGCCCCAGGCTGGCTGCTCTTTCACAGGCATCTTCAAGTTCCTGGGGCTGTGGGAGGCCACACCATTCTCAGCTTTCCAGCACGTCGCTGCGGGACCGGGTCCATGCCGGCAGCACTGGAAAACGTGCGGGGGCGTTGGGGGGGCGCGGGGGAACAGCTGCCTGGTGCAGTGATCACCTTTCTGGGCAGGCATCCACCAGCCAGAAAAATCTGCCTTGTTATGAACTTGGCTGGCATGCTGGGGAGAGGAGGAGAGTCAAGCAACGCCACCCTGGCCCTGGAAATAGCCCCGCTCCCGGCGCTGCCGTCCACGCCCCTCTGTGCCACCGGCCAGCTGTACATTGGCAGGGAAGATGGCCAGTCTCCTCCAAGAGAAAAATCTCCAGCATTTAAGCTGGCTGTTTGGGCTTTAAAGAATGATCTTCCTTGCACAAAGGATTCCTCCCATCTTCCTTCGAGTCAAGCACGATTATTTATCGGAGTGGTGCGGATGAGGGAGGGAGCGAGCGGCCCCACCGTGGACCAGAGACCCACGGTGCTAAGCACAGAGCAAAGAGATGATCCTTTCCCAAAAGAGCTTACAACTAAGCATAAAAAGGAAAAATCTCATTATTGACAGATTAATGACAATCTGTCAGAGCAGCCATTCCTATTAGGAGTTTCTTGAGCAGGAAAGTATTACAGGGCCCTTATAATTAGCTAAGGATACCTGATCTGGTCTGAAAATTGAACAGTTAAAGAGTCACCTCAATGGTAATTTTACATTAAAATTGGTGAGTGTAGTACACATGAACATTTTAAACAGAACATGTAGTAACAGAACATTGACCAGGGGAGAGGTCAATGGATAGATTTCTTTTATGAACTTCATAAAAACATGCTGTATATTTGATCTCAGAACTGGAGTTTTTAAATAATATATGGGGATTTTCCTCTTTCAGGCCAGTTTACTGAGTTTTAATACAAATGCTAGAAAAACAAATAGATCACTGACAGGCTATGGGTTGCTTTGTTGGTTTTTTCTTTAGTGCCACCTTACATACATTTGTAAAAAGAAGATTTCCTCAAATAAGTTCTACTTTTGCTTGACTGTCTACAATTCATTCATAATTATTAAATATTGGCCAAACATGGTGCTAAATTTTCTGAGTCACAGAGCTTTGCTAATTGCAAGAAGTTGGTACAGAAAAGGTCATAAGTATTTGTTCTGCATGTACGAATCACATCCCCACATGGGTCTCTCAACAGCCTAACTACCCTTGTTCACTCTCCCAGTTGCCATCTGAGATGGAGGAGCCTTTTGATATTCAATACAATATTTGACAGGGTCGGCCCCTAGATGATATCTAAGTATATGTCAAGAAACACAACTAGAGGGAGCTTCAGAAAAAAACCCAACACCAGCTTGCATCCTCCTGTGGTGTAAATGAGCATGCACTCATGCATGCCAGGGAAAATCACACTGATTTACATGATGTGAGCATCTGGCTCTTTTCCAAGGGTAAGGACTTAGTGCCCAAGGGCAAGAAACAGCCCATGACATTATTTCACATGGGCATATGATTTTCCCTGCATTATTACTGTGTAGCTCCCACGTGCCTTCTCCCACCCTCAGGAAGGAATGATTCTGACCTCAGGTTCCAATGGAATTACTCAGATCAAAATTAGCTTGTCCATAAAATGTCCAGGCTCCCAGTTAGAGCCCAGAGAACTAGGGAACTCCTGTTGTACCATCAATCCTAAATTGAGCATTAGGATTTCTGAATTTTCACACACTCATTGTGACCAGTCCTGCTACTTATCCTGTTACATGATCACCAGGATACACAGGGTGTTTAGGTCTCTAATCCTGTGGTCTTGACATAAAAAAATCCACCCCAACCACTCAAAATTCCATTTCAATACTGCATTAGGCCGTTCATTACAGACTTGCAATAGGCAGCTAAAACCAAACATCACAGAGTCAAGAAAACTCTTTTGCACTGAAATGCAAAATATATGCATTTTCAGTAGTTTCATACAACCAAGACAATCATTACAAAGTGCATCCTCATAAACAGAGTGAAATGAGTATGTTAATATCAAAAGAAGCTTGGAATTAACTGAAAGCATATGACAGAACACAAATGGAGCAAATTCTAATTCTCTTAAAGTTAAGATCTGTAAATTTTTAAAATGACAGCCATTGGTACTTACAGAAATCTATTTATGGCTTATGCACTGCTTTAAGAAACTTCCCAAGATGGATAAACTGTTCCAGATTTCATACAGTTAATCTATTCTACCAGAAAATGCCTATTTCTGATGTTTTTCATTGACACACACTGATATACATTATGCCATTTGAAAAAATGGCAGCTTTGTCTCTACTTAATAACTACACGGCGTGGGTAAGAAAGAGCTAAAGCATAAAACCCTAAGGACAAGGCTTCATTGTAAGCATTAAATAATTATTACAATGCAAAATTAGTCAGAGTAATATCTCTGTTTTACTTCAAGCCATGTGAGGTCTGATCCAGAGCTGAATTTACTGTCAATTCCAGTTACAATGGCATTTCACACTGTACATTTTACTTACAATTAAAGGGACAAAATCCATTTTCTTTTTTTTAACCAACCATTTTCATTTATTAAATCTGGTTTCTGATAATTAGATAATTAGACTTTAGACTTACCCTGGTTTTATTTGCAAGTGTATCTGAATCTGTTTCTTCTTATGTAAAAAGCTCTTTACCGTAAGAAATTGGCTACGCAGGGGAGTAACAGTGGGGTTTCTGTCTGACTTCCTCCAAAAGTGACAAATAAATACTATTTGGAGTTTTGAAATTAATAATTTTCAGAGGAAAATAATGTTAACTACCCATTATAATTTTTACACAATAGGGTCTTGCAGCTGGCACTATACTTTCAGATGATGCCTACATTTAAATTCAGTCAGCCTCTATATTTGCCAAAAGAAACCTGCTACATAAATTCTCCTTGGTAGAGGAGCTGCGGAAATGATTCATAAAAAATGCTGCATTGAACTGAATGTTAGCTTTGAGAAACCTGTTACATACCTATCTGATTATTATTTGTATTGAGTAGCACCCTCCATTTCAAATCCAAGAGCAGAACCTCGCTGTGCTAGATTAAAAAAAAAGAATAAATAAATGAATAAATACACCGCAGCAGGCCCAAACGGCAGGGCCTCCTACTCTTGCCACAGCTATAGAATAAAAAAGCCCACTCTGAAAACAGGGCAGAAAAATCCTGTCAGGGTCTGCCATGTGTGGCCCACCACCCAAAGCCTGTATAGAAGGGTCTTCCCCTCCTGCAGTCTTTTCCTTGGAAGAGGAAACACTCCTTTTTCCTGGAGCGCACGCAGATCCAACCCAGCGACAGCTGAAATATATCTCATTCTAATGGCTTCTGTCATAGCTGGGCAAAACACAGCAATGTTAGAAAGCATTTATCAAAGATATGACAGGCCTTTCCAATTACGCTGCCTTTCAACCCACTGCTTAATAAAAATGTGCGAAGTGATAGAACACTTTACCTCATCAACATCACTGGCAGCAACTGACTTTCTTTGGGGAGCAGCTATTCAAAAGTAACTTGACTGAACTTCAGAGTCATAATTATACAAACTACACTGGAGGGATTCAAAGAAAAACCCACCTGTGCAACAAAGCAATTATATAAACTTCTTTATCTTTAAAGAAAACATTTCAGCTTTAATAAAGTTGCTTGCTTTCCTTTCCCAACATGAGCAAAAGTTCCCTTGTTCGTGTCAGTCCTTCTGCAGCTCCCATGAAAGAGAAGCCTGACCTGAGCAGGGGCTGGAGCAAGACAATTCAGCTGGATTTACCATCCAGACTTGGACGGCAAACTCTATAGAGCTTTCAGCTCTACTCAGCATTTCTTACACTCGGCCTTAGTACAAATAAGAGTAAAGAATATATTACTGTAAGTTTTCAAAAGCTTCCTATGAAGACCACCCTTTACACCCTCTGATACCCAGAGTTTTTGCACGGATTCGCGTGGGGTCAGGAGAAGCTCGTGTGCCACTGAAGACACGAACAACTTTCCACTAATCTCAGATACAAAAACTAGCCCATGGCTCGTGTCACCCTTCAAACACACACCAAACGTCGCTCAGTTTTTACATATGCACAAGAAATCTCCTCCAAAGTCTGCAGATTTCAATGAAACCAGGAGCTCACCAGCAGTGGTTAGTTTTGATAGACTGCAGTTCAGCAAAGTATGCAAGAATATGTCTAGCATTAGTTGCTTGGAGGTTTTCTGGCTGGCTTTTGGGATGTAAAATGACCTCAGTTACAACCTTGTAGGGAGCAGTTATTTGTAAAGCTCAAGTTACTGAGGTGGCACAGCAACATGCTGTGAGCATCTTTGTCAGGCAGGTCCTTTTTACTTCTTGCCTGTTAATGGATTTAGAGGTCCAGATTTAAGCAGCTTTGTATACATATTTTGCCTTTTGGGTCTGAATCTAGCTGTTATTACAAATATTCACAGTGATTTAAAGTGTTATGAAACACAGCACATGACAGATCTGATTATATCTTCATTTTTATATATGAAGAACTCCACTGCTTACAAATACTCATATGTTTCCTTACCTAGTAGCTCTGTGTATTACGGACATCTTCCCTCTGTCTGTTTAGTATCAACCTGGAGTCAAGAACCCTAACAGCCAATTTCCATTGCTTAAGCTCCAAATGCTTTATCTTTCTCTCATGGCCACTTCACTCTGTCTTCTACTTACGGCACAGAAATAAAGTAAAAAATCCATGAAATTTCCTTCTCCGGTTCTCTATTTCTTTATTTCTCTGTTTCTGCACACAGGTTTTCATTTCCCTCTGAGACATCAGCGCAGGAAACTCAGACAAAAAAATTATGTGTCTGCCTGGGCTTTCATTTCTGCCCCTGGGTACCAGCTCCTCTTGTCCCAAGCTCAGCCCATTTGCAGACCCAGGGATCCACTTTTTGTCCCACCACACCACAGCACTTCAGCCTTTGCCACAGTCTTGGTATCTTAAGTTTATGAAGCAAGAGGGAGATGCTGTAAAATAAACTCACCAGTCACATGCCTCTTCCTGGCTGATTTCTCCCAGAGCTCCTAATAAACCCCATTATGTTCAAACACACACAAAGTGGTCAGGCACACACAGACACACACGCACGCACACCCCTCTTTATTAGGCACAGTGGCTTTATATTTAAGGCAGCATGTCAGAGCCCTGCACAGAATTTTGAACTCCTGTATTAAACAGTTATTTCTTCGGCAAGAAAAGTTAATTTGAGCCTCCATTCTTGACAAGTTCCTGATTTCGTGTGGGTTCTCCAGGGGTATTCCAACTAAACCATGCATGGCACAGGTGTTCAGTCCCAGCTGCCTGAAGGGACCTCCAGCAGAGCAGCAGCTACCCAGACACAGGGTCACTGTGTCAAGAATCAAATTCCAATTTTGTTTTGAATGGTGCAGAGCGGGCTCATGCATGCAGCACCCTCATATCCACAAACCTAATGTGGACAGAATGCCACTGCAAATAACCCATCACTCAGTTCAGCCTTCCATGGCCGCACAGTCTTGCCTGAGAGTGGTCTTTTACTTATATTCTATACCTGAAATAAAATAAAACCCTGACAATTTTCAGTACAAGGTGAAATCCTGGCTTGTGACATGCCAAAATGGAACAGTAAGAATATATGCAAAAAAATCCTTGTCAGCACTCTCCCGACTGCAGTGGCAATAGGCCAGATTTTTCATGATGCAATTTCCCAGAGGAGCTGGTTTTCTGGCCAGAGTCTCACCTCATCTGTGCTGAAGAAACTCCAGGGAGCTATACAGGTGAATCTGGCTTTTTATGTGCAACCTGCTATTACATTTTTGTTCAGAGAATTTTTTTCTGTATTTTAGCACCATTCTTCTTAACAACCTGTAGGACAATTTTCTACAAGGAAAGCTCTTATTAGGCTTTATATCTATGACCTTAGGTTATCTTTTATAGTTTAATCTACACAACCTTAGAAATCAAGCTTTGCCTGTGGTAGCCAGCCCATCAATTCATTCGATTGTCCAGGACAACTTTCAATTCTCACAAGCAATTTGACAATTGCAAGTATTTTGCACTGCATATTATGAAGTCTAGTGCTGCAAAAATAATAAGACCTGGAATTACACACAGCATTGAAAGTCTACTCATTTAACCATGAATTTTCAGGTCATTTAGATGTTTCAATAACAGGCATGCTACAGGCCAAGCTGTCATATTACTCTTATCACAAAAATGTCATGAGCCTGTTCCCTAGCTTGCACACACACCGGCTCTCAGACTCTCATCAAACCTTCCCTAACTCAAAGGAGACACAAGCGAAATACATTATTTTAATGGATGGTTTCATAAACAGCAGAGCCCTAGAGCCACTAAATAGTGCTCTCAAGTCATTTACTATGGTTTGTAATTTATTAATAGGGATATATGAATCTTCCTTGAGGGGAAAAACAGGAGAAACCAAGGTTAACTTGGCCCGCTAGAGGCACAGAGCTGGTTTCTGCTCCTAGTGACTTCTGCCTCCAGCAGGTGAGAAAAGGATGTCCTACTTTTCCCTCTTAGGTCTGCTTGAGAAAGGGCCCTTGCTTGGCTATCCTGGAGTCAAATACCAACACAGCCTGGAAAGCTATCACCCATGGTTGTCCACTCCAACCCTTTGCCTGAGGTCTGGACACTTGTCAGCAGCTCCTGACGATCGGACCGGCCACAGCACACCTTGTGCACATCCACTGCTGAGAAAATAACTCCCCGAGGGCAAAGGTGGTCCATGGGGCGGGAGGGGGCAGCGATTGCAGGAATGGCTGCGGCCCGAGTCACCATGGCAGGGCAGCAAGGCTCCATTCCTGCTGGGAACTGGGAAGGAGGTGCCGGGATGGGGTGCCCAGGTGCCCCCAGCGGGACCCGGGCTCATGGCAGCAATGGTGCTGCAGGTGGCAGCATCAAAAGTAAGAGAGATTGTAACTGACCATAAACCACATGATTTATGGAATGTGAAGAATTTACGAAATGTCACGTGGTTATATGAAATCATAAAATAAATCATGTATAAATAGAGAACAATTAAGAAGGCAGCAGGCTGGCTCCACAGGCTGGAGCGCCGTCTCACCTGGCTGCACCCACGCAGGGAAGGCAGCTGTGCAGCACCACCAGACACAGTTTGTCCCCCACTTTCTTCTCCCTCCCCTACTGCCTAAATCCCCACGTGCCCCGGTGGGTGGGAGCAGGGACAGGCTGCCCGTGCATAGCTCAGCGCCCGCTCCAGAAACGTGACTTCACAACTGTCTGCATGGCCCAAGTTTAGCAACCTGTAACAATATCCCAAATCCCTCTTACTGCTGTATTTAAAGTTAGCTTTCCTTCTTGCTGCTTTTATTTCTGCAGTTAATCTGCAGCTTGGAGCCAGTGAACTCTGAAGCCTTACAATATTCTATAGTATGGGGTTAACCTGCAGTAGCTTCTTAAATTACACAGATGGTTTGATACAAAGAAAAATGAGCAGGTACAGAAAAGCCAGCCTGAAAGCAGATTGTGAACACTGCATTGCTTTCAGCAAGTTCAATTCACTTCCAATTCTGACCTGATTCTTTTATAGATTTAATGAATCTGTCAGGTTGATACCATGAAATGGGACAAGTGAGCAGTCAGCTTTGTTGTTCAGGCTTTGTTTTCATGTTTCCAATTAAAAAAAAAAAAAAGAATCCAAGCAATTAATGGGAAACATCAAAATGTAAGAATGCAACAGCTTTTAAACATATGGGAGATTTCATCCGAGCAAGAATTTTCACTGGAAAAGACTGAGGTGAGCTCACAACTTTCAATCAAAGTTCTGTATATCTAAAAAACTTGGTTAAAGTTGGTTAGGGTTATCACATAATAGATGAATTTACACAGCTCTAGAGACTGGCTTTCCTAGCATGAATTATTGATGTCTTACTTTCATAAGTGAATGACTTGCAAAAAACCAGCATAGAGTAGTCTCCCTGCTGCAAGATGTGCAGACTTAATGCAGCTTTGGAAAAGCGAGCCAAATTCTTTCTCTGAATTGCACGTCAACAAAAACAAGACTGTAAAAGATACAATTGCTTTGGAAATGGATCAGTCTTTAAATTGTTAAAAACAAATTCTGTACCTGAACCCCACTGATATTTCTGTGCTCTTATAGATGTTTTTCCTGTTTTCAGAAGTTTTTCTCTTCCCTGCTAATTGACAGAAGCTGAACATCTATTTCAGTGGAGCTCTGCCAGTTTATACAAGCTGAGGATGTGGCCCATATTTTTATAAAGGGAGGTCCTTTCCACTGTTTTGCCATCTGCCAAGCTCTACTTTAAGCTAATTAAATAACGTCAAGTTCTAGCAGGCTTTTTCAGGCCATTAGAGTTTTCCATTTCTGGACCCCTAAGGGTACCTAGCAAGTCTGGCTTCAGGAGAACTGAGACGTAGATTCAAAGGTGCTGACAATGCTAAGCGCCTTTTTAAAAGCTGGAAAATATCCTGACAGTTTGGACACTCTCTGTGGTTTCCATACAAAGTGAGTTTGTGGAAGATCTGTGAATGTGAGCAAACAATCTTACACACTTGGAGGAACTGGGGGATTGACTTTGAGCATGTGTTGTCTCAACTGCGTCAGTCACCAAGTGGCATAGCCCGGGAGAGCCTGTGTCACTCTGTGTGGCAAACCAAAGGTGCAGGCAGCTTGCTCCGGATAAACACTGAGGCCATTTATCACACTGAATTTTTCTCCCCACTTCAGCAGTCCTCTTGTCGCCAACCTCACCTGCTCTTTGATCTGGCACCTCCACAAGGCAAGGTGCTCTACTCACCTTCCCTTCCTGTCCCAAGCCCTCCTGCTCCCTCACAGTGTCCTCCAGCCGCAGTGCTGGCTGTGGAGATGAGCAGCAGCAACTGCTCTCTGCAAAACAAGCATTTTATTTACCTTCAACTCTACAGCTACAAGTGTAACAAACATCATCCAGTGTCTCCCAGATACATAAATGAGCAGTTACTCCATGTAACCATGGGTTTCCTATCATTTGTAGCATTTTGTCCCCCTCTCTGCTATTCATATGATAAACCCACTTAGGCTACTGGTCTTAAAACAGACTGTAAACAGCCGGAGCAGAGATTGTCTCATCTTGTGTGCACAAGACCTACTACAATGGAGCTTTTATCCTGCCTGCAGACTTTCAGCACTGCTATAATTCAAATACTACTAATAATGATGGTGAATGTGGAATAGTATGAGCGAGACATTAACATGACCAGAGAATAACCCTCTATCAACCAGAAGCTCTATAGGAATAATGGACTACACCAGCAATACTGGCATCCTGCTTTTTATCCCGGGAAAGCCTAAAACACCTTCTCGCATCTATGGAGAGACTGTTTCAAACACATCACATTGAATGAAGCCTTTTTATCAAGATGCAGCAGCCCCACATGCCATCCAGGGCTAAACAGGAATATGACCTCTGCCAGCTGAAACTGTCACTGGAAAAGGGAAGGGAGGCCAGTGCATGGTGGCATGGCTGAATTACAAGCTCTGGTGTCTGGTCTGCCTGGGATAAAATGAGGATTACCCCGGTCTAGATCAGCCTCTCATCCACTGTACTGCCAACTAAGAAAAAAAATAACCAAATCCCAAAGCAAAACCTCAACAAATCAAGCACTAATAAGCAAGAAAACAGTTCTTTTCACATTGCCTCTCATGCAGTGCCATCCTGGTGTCAGGCCAGATATAAATGTTGGATTGAAACACCTGTTAAATTTCACTGTCATTTCAATGACACACACCTTCAAGTAAGCCTCTATAGAGGTATGTGCCTATGTGGACACACCTCTGTATAAAGTTCACACGTGATTTAAATATGTCATCCTGCACCAACAAAGTCGTATTAGAACAAATCCGAGCCTATTGCAACTGTCTGACTCATATGAGTACACAGCAGATATTTTAACACCACTTTGATGGCTGATATAAATAAGCCTAAATCTCCAGCATATTGTATGACCCCAACAGGTCTTCCCCTTCCCTTTCTAACTAATTTATCATATGGAACCAACACTCACAGATTTCTCTTGAAATGATACTAATATAAAGGAAAATGAATAGTACTACAGTGATGGACACAGCTGACTAGTGTACAGCAGCATCCTCTTAAAGAACAAGCTGGAGCTGCCTGAAACAGCTCAGGTTTGGAGGGAGGCAAGTTTCCTGACAGCCCTGGATGAAGGTCTGTGTCTGTGAGGGTCATGGGTTTGGGAATATGTTACAAGCAAGGGAATACCACATAGGGCAGTCTGAAAGAGACAGTAAAACAGGCTCAGACGTACAGCAGTATTATAAAACGCACTATATTCCTGGGAAGTCACATGCTTTAGGTGCAAATCATTGCAAACTTCAACTTTTGTTTCTACAGAACTTTTTAGATGTTTTTGGTTCCACACACAGGGCCCTGTTCAGCATCTCGCTGCCATGGTGTTTTTCTATCTTGACAATTCACTTCCGTGAGCAGGCATGTAGCCAACTCAAATGAGACTCAACGCAGTGAAAAGCCCTTCAGGTAAACAGTGTGATAAGCTAAACTGCAAAAACGAGACAATGTTTTTGTACTAYGAGGCAGTTGCTATGGAGACGGTTGCTAATTAACTGCATTCAGCCAAGAGAACAAAGGGTTTAAGGGCAGACAGGACTCTGTATCTTAGAGGGAGCAATGCATAATGTCTTATGCAATCTGCACATCTATCATATCTGGAATACCTGAGCCTTTGCTTAGGTTGCAAAATACCTCAATGACAACAGAGGGGTTTATTCCTTTAAATTTCAACTGATTTTTAGGTAGTTAATGACTTATCAGTATTTAAAAAGCAAATAAAATCCATACTTAAAAGTCACAGGTATCATGAATCAATGCATCAGGTCAGGACTGTACTAAACATTGAAATGTTTTATGTTCATTCAAAGCTACTGTTTTCACAGAGTACTGAGTTTGCACGGCAAGGTTTTGGCAGTGAGGGTCTACAGCGGTGGCTTCTGTGAGGAGCTGCCAGAAACTTCCCTCATACCCAACAGAGCCAATGCCAGGCGGCTCCAAGACAGATCTGCTGCTGGCCAAGGCCGAGCCCTCAGTGGCGGTGGTAGCACTCCTGAGAAAAGAGATCTAGGAGGGAGTAAAAAAACCTGTTCCCAAAGAACTGCACCCTGTCGAACGGACCCACATTGGAGCAGTTCAGGAAGAACTGCAGCCCGTGGTAAGGAATCGCCTTGGAGATGTTCATGGAGAATTGTGTCCTGTGGGAGGGACCCCACTTTGGAGCAGGGGAAGACTGTGAGCATTCCTCCCCCCAAGGAGCCAGGAGCAGCAGAGACAGTGAGTGATGAACTGACCACAACCCTCGCTCTCCATCCCCCTGCACCACTGAGAAGGAGGAAGTAGAGAAACTGGGAGCGAAGTCAGAATAATTAAGTCTTCAATTCATTCCTAAATGAAGTTCCTAAAAATATACCTTGGTCCTCAATACTGTAATTAAATCAAAATTGGCTATTCTGAACAGATATCGAATTACATTATTTTAAAGGGATTATATTTTGGTATAGTTTTGTATTATTACTCCTTAAGATTTCTACAATGCACTGTAGGCCTGCAGCACTCTAGAAAGAGCATAAACTTGTCAGAAGTGACAGAAATCCCAGAGCAGCACATTTCCAGCTCACAGAGTGTGCTCCTGGGGAAACTGCCTGTGCTCACAGCATCCCCCTGCAGCCGCGAGGAAGGGCCAGGCTCTCCCAGACCTGCTCAGCCTGTTCGGTGGGCGAGAGCTGCACAGGCTGTGCTTGGGCCAGACCAGGCACCTCCGTACAGGATACGGGCACATCCTAACTCACTTTGCAGAGGAAAACTTCAAAAGTTGGCCTCTTTTCCTAAGTGGAAGCTGAGTAAAACAATAAAAAGCCCATTAGAAAGACCCTTCCTTTAGAGATGAAAAGCCAGTGGATAAAATACATCTGTGCTAACAAAAGATCTCTTTAGGTCTGAATAAATAAGGCAGTATTTTTCCTTTTTAAGTCATTAAACATATGATTTAAATAAAAACAAAACTGGGAATTTTTTAACATGATTTAGATACTGTTAGGATGTAAAGGGGCACAATCAATTCTGAAGCTAAGTCCTTTCTAAGGGGAATGGGATGAGTTCACACCTCATATGAGGGTATTACTTCAGCAAAGCTTGCTGCACACCGAACACGCAGTATATTAATTTACTACACGAAGGCCTAAGGTTTGGGGTTTTTTTGACATTTTAAATTATGAGGCATCTGCAAACAGGTCCTAAATCTGAATTGCACATGGATTTTCCACACCAGCCAATTCAGATTGCCCCTAGACATCCCCTCCAGCATTAATCACTCACCCACACTACTGTAAGTTCATATTTCTTTTGCAGAAACAGAGGTCTGCAAAATTCTTAAACTCTTGCCTAGAAAACAGGAATTATTACTTATGTGGCAAACTAAGTTTTAAACATAAGGGACCCAATTCTGCCTTCACTTACACTGCCATAAATCTTTAACAATTCCATTAGATTTATAACAGTGTAACCGAGGAGGAAATTGAGCCCAAGATATTTTCTAAATCGGTAATTAAATAGCAGAATTTTAGTTTGGCACAGAGTAAAGACCTCTTAGATTACTCCTTTGGATAAGGCCACATACTTTTTTTGTTCCTTGAATAACGATGTTACGAACAAATTAAATCATCTTATTTTCAGCAGCCTCTCTATTTCTCTGTGGAAGGACCACATCATCTCATGGAGCATCAATATGGGGCTAAATATCGCCTCACTCTCCCATCCACTTTCTCTCTCTCCTCCACATAAATGTTAGACTCCTTATAGCTCTCCATTATTTGTACACAATATACAGCACCTCGAGGACCTTTCCTTGTTTGGTTTCAAGGAACTAGTATATTAAACAAATGTCTAATAATAATCAAATGGCATTTAGTCAACTCCCTTATTAGAGGAGCAAGGCATCCTGTGGTCACATTACGCAGAGACTGTACTTTCCAGACGATGCAGCCTGCTCTCCCCGCACACAGGATGTGGTGCAGGAACACAATTTTGCCACAGCTGCCCTAACCCTCTCCAAGGGTCACTGGATAAGCTGTGAAAGGACTCCCTTCAGCATAAAAACCTAGATGGCACTGGGGGGAAGAGGGCCCAATTCCCAGCCCTGCTATAAAACCCTTGATGACATCAGACAAGTTATTTAGTCCCTCCAGGCTGCTTTTCTTCTTCAGGCAAAGGCAGCTTGTAAAATTTCCTGTCTCATAATTTTAACAGAAGTGGGTCTTTAATGGCTATTTTACCTCATTTTTATCTTTGCTCAGTATTTCCAGTTCTAATGCATCTTTCCTATTATTTCCCACTTTGCTAACCTCACATGGCAGATCCCACGCCGTCCCCACCAGCTCTGTGTGTGTCACACTCACAGGGGTCAGTGGGAGGCTGAAACCTGGGACAACTGCTCCCAAATGGGGGCTGAGAGAGATCAAGAGCCTCTGGGGCGGCCAGGCCAAAGGGCTTTCTGAACTGTCCCACCTGTCAATGGCACTCCTCTGGCCACCCAGCTTTGTAGCTCCAATGGCCTTTTTTCACTGCCTGGCAGGATGGAAAATTCTGYGGGCGGCTCCTCCGTGCACTATTCCCTTACAGCAATTCTCCTCAGCATGCTCCCAACCTCTGGTGATTGGGCCTCCTGCAGCTAAAAATACACTGTGCAGTCTAAATATGTAACACACAATATATGCCTGCATACCTCACCTATCTAAATATATGCCTACATACCTACCTAATAACAGCTACAAACATGAATCACACTGTTTCTTTGCTCTCACGGTAGGTAGGTTGCATTCAGTTGCCAAAGCAAAGGAAGGTCCCAGCCAAGAGGTAGCCAATTCCTTCTGTATAAACCTCCTGGTTGAGGTCTCCTAAATACATTTTAATTGGCTGGAAGGGATCAGATTTTATTCACACACACCCCCCCCCCCGCCATTTGCACATATATGTATCTGCATATAGAGAGAGAGAGATATATAGCTATTAGTAAACACTTATTTCATCATTAATTGTACTAAAAGATTTATTGCTGACAGTCTGTCCAAGGAAGAACTAAACAAATGAAAATGCAATTCTTGTTCAAAGAATTAAATGCTGAAGTTTCCAGACCACATGAAGGCACCTGTTAAAATGATCCAAAGACTACTTTCACTATGGAAAATTATTAGTTGTCAATTATACCCATAAACAACAGTAAGCCTGCTGTCCCTGAGCCCCTGAAATTAGAACCAGTTGGGCTAACATTTTCTTTTAAGACAGCAGTATTACCCACTGTAGTTTAGTGGTAAAACTGGTGCTGAATCCAAGTGGCTGAAGATACATTTTTCATCTGTGTTCTCTACTCACTTGCATTGCTAACACAACATAAAATGCAATTTAAACTATGATTTCTCTTTAATTAACCCTTTTCTTTTCCATGCTAACCAAATACCAGTTGATGTTAAGGCAGAAGTAGGCAAAAGTGAAGCAGTTTCAGGCAAATAAGCTTCAGATGTTTTAGCTTTGCTGCAATGATTAGGCATCCTGAAAAAGCATTTTGTTCATTATCTGCAAACTTGGCATACTCTACTTCACCTACTTCCACACAGATTACTGGAATATGCTCCCTAACACCTCCAGGCACGTATTCTGTGCTGCTGTCCCAAAACTGTCAGACATCAAGTATGCTATGGTTGCCTACAGACAAATCAAGATTCAGCCCAAGCCAAATCCATCCCTGCCTGTTGGGTCCCCTGTGTACCATCTCCTCCAAGGAGGGCAACCAGACAAGGAATTGGGTTGATGACCTGATCTTTATTGATGGTTTATACACCCAGTAACCTCTGGCAAGCTTACTGCCCTCTTCAGAAGGAGATCTCAATACAAGCATGAAATCTACCTACACGCAGAAAATCCTCAAGAGGCTTGACCTAGTTGGAGATGGCTGTTGTGGGAAGGCTGTAATTAAGCAGTTCACACCAGAGAAGTTGTGTGTTGATCACACATACTCTGTAGGGAAAATTGTGATGGTGTTTGACTGACACCCCAGTGGGCAATGCCTTCTCAGTGTTCCAATTTCGTTGTGAATTGGGGATGCATTGCTGTCCCTTTTGCAATAGGTCTAACAAGCCATGCCCTTGTCTGTGTTTAAAAGAGCATTCATGAAATGGAATTAGCACATTCGTGTCCCCAGTTTGTATTATTTTTGCTTATAAAAACATGATCCTTAATCAAACAATGTAAACACTTAGTATGCCTAGAACAAAACCAGAAAAAATTCAGAGGGGCCTTTTTCTACTAACTAAGCCATTACTCCTACTCAAAGTCTGTAAACTGTTAATCCATTAGTGTCTAATTCCTTAAACTTAAATTCCAGACTTGAATTATCTGGAAGTCTGGAGCCTGAAGTGTTTCTCTCTGATGTTCCAGACCAAGTGCCTCACATGAAATTGTTTGTAGGATAGGAAAATATTCACACAATGGTATTACCGCAACTTCTCAAGGGCATCACAAAAAAAAAAAAAAATAATCCTGCATGCATCTGTGAGGAAATCCCCATAAGACTCAGTTAAGACACCTATTAATTTTGAATAGCAGGCCCTCAGGGAATTGTGTAAGACTCATGTCACAACCACCACAGCATTTATTCTCCAACAGTTAGACCAAGATTACCCCTGTGAGGTGTTGGGTGGGACACAAACCTGCTTCTCAGGAATCTGAGATGTCCCCAGAAAACCAAAGATGCTGTACAATTTGTGTTCCCACTGCTCCTTGTTCCCCACAGTGTTATCTGCTATCACACCTACACTGAGCAAATCCACTACGAGAATCGGGGAACATTAGGATGAAGTTTCCCTCCCAACATGGTTCAGATGTCTGGTTTTCACCATTCATGTCACTGGCCTCTACTCCATCTGACTTGAATAGCCATCTAGGACTTCCCAATTCCAGCAGCTCTTAGATGGCTGGTGCAGACCACGGTGATGGTGCTGGCAGCTAAGGGGGCAATTTTTGATTAATTTTTTTTCAGTTGCTGGTCGTGTAAGATGCTCCCTGCACTGTCCAAGTCTCCCTCTTTACAAAACAACAGGTTTTATGTTTCTTACCTCTTCTCTTCCATAAGGGTTCCCAGAACAAGAGTGTCAATGCAACACTTTCACATCCCCACATAAGCACTCTACTGGGGATGTGGGTCACTGGTCTGCTGCAATGATTGTGTGAGATAACCTAGCTGGTATTTGAAGTGGAGACACTTTTACCCTAGTTTCATAGTGGTCTCATGAAGAGGAATTCAAACCTGACAGCCCATCATAATCCCCAAGTGGGCCTTACTTGTCTAACTCAAGTTGTCCCCAGGTAGTCTGGACCAGAAGGTGTTTGCCCTAGGAGTGATCCCAGTTCTACAAGTAATGAGATCAAATAAACAAGCCAATTTTGTTTTATGCTATCTACATGCAGGGTTATCCATGATCTTGATCTCTCAGCACTGTGTAACCAACTAACACACTACATCAGCCTGATCAAGACTGTTTCAACTACCTCCTAGCACGATAACTACTTCTTAAAGCTGCAAAACTATGCCTTCTGCAATTACAGGATCACAAGTTCATCTTGAGAAACCAGTGCTGGGAGAAAAACGAGCTAATATAAATCACACTAGACAATCACCTGAATGTGTCCTGGATGTTCCAGAGAGGTTGCATCACTCCAGTGCTCTCATGCTAACATGTCTCAGTTCTAAACAAGGGTATTACTAAAGGAACAATGTCATAAAGGCAAGACACCCTCTTGCTCTGTCTAGTATGGCTGTTTGAACAGGATTAGCCATTAAATGACTCTGAAGTGGTCAAATGCCTGATTCGAACCTGCACTGGTAGCTGCCACTTAGTTCCAGGCAAGAACTGACGTTGCTAGTAACTCCTCCAGGCAAGGGTGCCTACTAAACACTGGGAGACTTGGGCAGCAGCCATACTGTTGTCTTTCCCATGAACAGGCTATAAACAATTTTCTGCGAGTTCTCCTTTATATGGGTGACTGAAGAGAACATGTTTAGTAGAGAGAGGATGAAGCTGAAGTGCTAAAAATCACTTTCAAAGGATGTCCTGCTCTTTTTAATGCACAATTTTTCAGCAAAACTTTCTAGTAGATTTTCTCATTTCATTTGGAATACATCATCCTCCTAGCCCAAGACAGCCAATGGAATACTCAATTGCTGTGCCAGGTATGACCTTCCACAACGTTACTGACACTTTCAGGTGTGGTGCTTACTACAGCCTGCTCTCCTCTGCCTGCTCCCCATGTAGGAGTTGATGCCCTTATCACACACAACTCTCACTGTCCCACTCCTGAGGATTGCAGGTTAGGGCAGAGAGTGGGGAAAAAAAAAAAAGAAAGAAAAAATTTCTTTATCTCATGAAGACTCTGTCACTTTATCTCAAACCATTGGCAATTTAGTCTTGAAAGCCCAAGTAGAAAGATTAAACCCTGTTCCCCCACATTTCAGAAATCCTCGAGAACAAGCAAGCCCAACAACCCTTCATTCCCACCGACAGCAGGGCCTGTTGCTCAGCTCACAAAACCAGATTGCCCTCTTGCAAGCATGGCCTGCTGATGTTGCAAGAACATCACCACATTGCAGAAATGTTCACAGGCAGATTTGCTCATAACCCAGGCAATTTCAGTGGTAACTTTTCAAAGAGGCACCGTATCGTTGGCCCTTCCTTTATTCCCTGCTGGCTGAGGGCTCAGCGCAGGCGTCACACGCGCGCTGTGACGTAACACGCTGAGTGAGCCCAGGACTGCCAGAATGTTTCTAGACAGATTTGTTTACAACCTAGGAAACCCAAATAGCGGCTTTCAGAATAGGAGTCCCATCTCCATTTGGTGTGTGTTGCTGTGAGAACAAAAAGAAAAAAAAAAAAAAAGAAGAAAAAAAATACAAGAGCATATCTTTGTACAATGATTGCAGGAACAGATGAATAAACATGCAACCTGATACTTCACATCTGGTATTTCATCACTCCAAATACCTTATTCGCATTCAAATATATTTAATACTGTGGAAACTTTATAAGGTAACAATGTCTTTATAGAGGCAGTAACTTGCATGGAACTTTTAGAATTAAAAGCAATAGTAAAAATAATTTGTAACATGTTACTGTACTCGTCATAAAGCTATTTACCTCACAGTTTCCTAATAGAAACCCAGAAAAACACCGAATAATAGCAGTTAGCTACAGAATCAGGCAATCCTACAGAATAGAATTTCTTTTGTCAATGTTCTAGTTCAAAGTTCAATTTTAATACCCAATTTACACAAGGTGCTTTAGAAATGAAGACTATTATTACTCAGCGTACAAAAATTCTATTATCTGAGCAGAAATTTTTATGAAAGTATCATTTTCCCTTTATTGTCATGGCAGTGCGTGCCAAGAGATTTTATGTATAACCTAATAAACATATACAGTTCTGAAAGGCTGCTATGCAATTTCTCACGTTAATTAGTACTCATTCTTCTCTGTAAAACTACTAAATATGCTAAAAAACTTCCTTTTTAAATAATCACTACATACTCTTAAGCAGTTTTGTTGCAGAGATGGATACCTCCAATGCAAACTCATAACTGAAGAGCTGTTTACAGGTCTCAAAAATTAAGTTTAAATTATTTTCTTGTCATAAAGGCCAAAGCCACCTTTGCTCCCTTGAGGCTAAGTTAGCAGTGCTGATAGCAGCATGTCTGCAGGCATATTTCACTTGCCAGCAGCTTATGGCCCTTTGGCATTGTCCCTAGAGCTGCACTAAAGCCACATCTTGCTACAGCTAAATTAAAAAAAAAGAAAAGAAGACGAAAACATGCACACAGGGCCAAATCCATTCCCGTGATAACTCCAGTGACTTCAGTGTTACACCAGGGATAAAAGTAGGGTTGCATTTCACAGCAGCTTTCATTCTTGTAATCTTTTCCAAAACACTCTCCCAGGAGCAAAGACAAGCACAGGCAAATATCTTGCCAATAAGTGAGTTCACAGGAATTGCTACAAGTTTCTAAACTGTCAGCAGTGAAAGACCAACAATCGGAACAAAGTACAAATACAGGACAGCCAATGCCCTCTAACGGGCTGGAGTTTTACTATAAGCTGGACAAACAAGGACATAGAAATTCATCAGACTGGATCTCTGAGAGGGAAGGCAAATTATAGGGTGTTCCACTTTGTACCAGGAATGATATGAGTGTTTGATCAATACTTCTTTGGAAACAGTACAGATGAAAAAAATCTTACCAATACCTTGGCCAGACAAATGAAAATGGGTCTGAACTCAGTCTTTCCTCCATGGGCTACGCTTGACTGCCTCCACAAAGAGTGTGAGCATCAATTTATAGATGTGTTCCCCTATCCTTCTTCAAGCCTTCACATTCATACCCTCCTCACCTTTTTTTTAATTTTCTTTATTTTTAGTCAATACTGTTCTAGGAGCAAAACCAACACTGTAAGACCGTCACAACCTCTCTCACAAAGGAAAGGGAAAAGCAGTGATGGATAGTGCTTTCCTGCAGGAAACTTATCACAGGTCCCTTGGCGTTACTGTGCATTCCCTTTCTCTCAAGGATTTCCAAACTAGTTTCTGGAATTGCCCGTTTGAACCAAAACAAGCGCCTTTGCTTCTTACCCAATCATTTCCTATAAATTTAAAAACAAGAGTTTCATTAAGATTTCCTTTTGTTTTCTGAGAGTTTCTTCAAGGAGCCATAACCCTGGGCCAGCAGCAGCCTGAAATGCTCCTGGTCTTACACAGGTCACAGCTTTGTCTTTACAGCCTGAGGATGCCCTGAGGCAAAAAAAAAAAAAAAGTCAAGACATCCCCTTTCCTCTCCCCAGCCATGGGCCCCAGCAACCCTTTTCTGCGGGTATAGGATCAAAAGTCTTTTGTTCTAGTCATCCTCTTTTGCCTTGAGTTACTTATTTGGGAATGCAAGGGGAGAAGAAAACACCCTCCCCCTCCCTTCCCTTCCCTCCTTCATTGGAGATCTCAGCTGTAGAGGAACAGCTGAAGTGATTCAGGCTGCCCAAAGAGGTCACAGATGTCCCTCAGTGCCACTGGGACAACTCTCCCATCGTGAGCCACCCTGCTCTTGCCCAGGTGGCACTGTGGGCAGGCGCCCCTCGGCCACCCCTCAATCTCCTCAGTCATCCTTGAGCAATCCTCCAGGTCCCCCGGAGCCAGCTGACCAGGAGTCTGAACACAGACCTCTTAGAAATGCCAACTTAAGGATGATTTTAGACCACCACAAAGAACAGTGAAGAAACTCTGGTTTCTTGCTTGCATGAATGTTGCAAAGCTCCCATTAAATCAAAGGCAGAGACTTAAAATATTTCTTCCAGCAAAATCTCTGCTCTCCTCAAAGTCTCCCTCCAAAGATCAAAAACTACAATTGCTTAACTTAATCCACACAGAGTGATCATTATATTTGCCTCCATAAAGATCAGATTTGTTCTAGTGCCTATATCTAAAGGTAATTCCAGTTAGAAAATGAAATGGTGCTCTCTTGACCTTTCGTCTTACATGGTTCATGAATTACTGACACATTACAATATCCCCCAACACTATGGAAGCTTAGCCATACTGCAATGTCTCTCTTGTAAGTGAAATAAACTTGGTATGCCACTAAAAGGCATTAAATTATTTTCATTATGCCACACAGAATCTAAAACACTTACACTGTTTTGATTTCAAAATCCTTGGAGAACAATTATGCTCTCAAGGCCATAAGACTCTATTAGAAAGTCCTCAGAAACCTAGCATGGTTTCAATAAATCCTCAAACACTACAAAGCAGTTACTCAGTTTGAAGAATGAAAACATGAGTTCATCCACTGCAAAGTCAGGATGTAAATTCTGCTCATACAGTACCCTGCACTTCCTAACACATTTTTTTCTTCTCAATCAGGGCAAGACTTTAAGTCAAGTTTTCAGCATCAAGCACACATAGCTCCTGTTTTGATTGGAAATTAACTATATTTGATTTAGGATTAGCATAAATATGAGATGTGCATATGCTTATGGTATTACTAGTTACCAGTATTAATCAGCAATTAGATATGCACAAATAGTTTTATACATATATAATTTAACAAATGTTAACATTCAGCATTAGGAACCATTAAACGAAATCAGTGATTGTTGAAATGAATGGATGAATATGTTAATTTCTTTAATTTTTTCAATGGCACCAAAAAATGCTTCAAAACACCAAAAATCAGATTTCAGGGGTGACTACTGTGGTTATAGGGACTCTGATTTAAAAAAACGCAGCCTGATGAGGCCGTTCAAGCCTAAGTAAAGCTTTAGAGCATAAATACACAATAACCTTGTTTGTATATACATGCTTATGTATTCCTAGAAGGAGCACAACCTTCTAATTAGGCAAATCATCTGCCGTTTCCAAAGGAAAATAACAGCACCGAAAGGCAATCAAAAAAGGTGGAAACGGGGGAGAAGGAGAGGACAGGAGGGATTATATTCCCTTGGGGCAGGGGGAGAAAGGGAGCGCAGGCGTAGGAGGAGGGGGGCAAAGCAAACACCCCGGCAGGAAACCCGGCCGCGGCAACTTTCTGCCGAGGGCAGCTGAGACGCTTCATCTGAGCTCTTTTTTTTCCAGGCGCGGGGTTTGGTGCGGCCGCGGGGGTGAGCCGGCAGCTGCGGCGGGGGCCGGGTGACACGGCAGCGGCAGAGCGCCGTGTCCGTGACCCGGGGCGGGGGCACAGCTGGCGGCAGCTGCGGCACCATCTGCTCGGGGCCGGCCCCGCTCCGCCCGGGCTGCCCGGGCAGGTAGCGGCGGGGACGGCGTGAGCGTCCCCGGGGCACGGCCGCCACCGCCCCGGCACGGGGGGCACGGGCCAGGGCTCTGCCGGCCTCAAACGCCAGTATGGAAAATGGAAAAGGGAAAGCGACTGAGGGAAAGCTCCGAGCAGCGGGACCAGAGCTACACAGCCCCAACAGTCCATGCAGATGTCAGTAGCCCTCCGTGGAGCGTGTATTTATGGAATGCTGGCAGCACGTCATCTGATGTAGGGTGGTTTGCACGGAGGGAAGGGGAAAGAAAAACAAAAAGATAAAAAAAGAAAAGACGCAAAAGCACCCCTACTTTGCCTCTTTCATCGAGAAGCTTCTGAATGCAACAAGAACTTTATCACTTTGCAAGACAGTATTGCATAATCTGCCACACCACCACGCAGACTGCGTTTCCCATCTCCCTGTCTTCACCATTTATTGGAAAATAAAAAAAGTGTTTACTTTTTTTTGTATGCCGGAGGAGTGACACATTTAAATGCTTCTTTTACACATTCACATTCAGCCACAGCATAGCACTTGTTAAAAGGCACAATTCTGTACCAATATTGCTTCCTAGTGCCAGTGGTGAAGAAACTCGCTTGGACAGTCCTCACCACTGCATCAGCCCAGCTGAGCTCTCTCAACTTCACAGATTTCTTCAAGATTTACTCCAAAAGTACCAAAATCAGAAACAGGAATACTGTGTAAAAACAAGCTGGGCTTTACAGTTCTTGTCGGAACAATTATTTCCAAAGGCTAAATGTGTACCACTTACCATACATTTTGCCTTCATCTGATAAGATGATTTTCCTCCTCCCACATGGTGGATAGATAGCTAGAGCCTCCTGAAAGCTCTGTTCAATGTCAGGACTCCAGACACCTTCTGCATCATTGTCAATAGGTTTATCTGCAGAATCACTCATTCTTTCAATATCTTCGGCAGGACTCTCGCTGCCGCTCCAGCTGCTGGGCTCAATGGTGATGGCTGGGGTCTCCAAGCCTAAGCCTGGAGTCTTCAAGGGAGTAAACCTGCAACACAAACAACCAACCCCAAAAAGCATTAAAGGCATGGAACTCCAGGCAAACAGTTCTGTCCGCGTCTGATGCTAAGTTAACAGCAGCTGAGCAGTAATGGCAGTAACGTGAGCATGGGATGCACCCAGGAAAAGTGAAAAATTAATAACCAGACTACCTCAAGTGATCAGAGGTGGACCAATAAGGCTGTCAGAAGGGGAATTGTACTACATTTTCTGTGTGCAATTACATGAGCGCATAGAGCATCAGGTTATTTTTCACAGATAGTCAAAGTGGGTCTTAATACTGGGGAAAACTCTCCAGCCACATCTCATCTGGCTGAAGACTGGTAACCCCTAAAATAACAAGCCAGATCGTCAGGCAGGGGTAAATCAGTGTGCTTCCACTGGCTGGAAGGGGAGCACACCAATTTATGCCACAGTGACCACCAGAGCCTAAAACCACTTGAACCTAAAAACAAAAGCAAAAACTATTGTTCACATTCATCTGGATGTCAGTGGATTAAATGGAATTACACCAGCGATGCCACAGCTCAATGTAATTAACTGGAAAAGGCTGTAATTTTCAGATCTTACCCAAATAAATAATACAATCAGAATCCAAGCTACATACAAAAAGGAATCTTTAAAATGATAATACCAGAGAAAGGAATTACAAGAGAAGATATATGCTTCGCCTGATTTAAAAGGTCTCTGTCACAGAACCATAGCAGAACAAAAATTACAAGCTTCAAGTTGCTGAATCAATTTAATAAGAAATAATTTAATATAGCTGCACCTGCTCACACCAGCAGAGCTGCAGATCCGTCAGTGTTCCTTTTATATTTTTGAGAGAAATACAACTCTGCTATAAAGTCTTGCTCCAGGCAAAAAAGCTGCTATACCAGACCACGTTCACCTCTGGTGTAATTCTTTGGGAAGTCAGTGAAATAACACCAGGAACAGATTTGGCTCAACATGTCTAGGCATAATGCAGTTTTATTTTGAAAAACGAAGAAGTTTGGTGACTCTAACTGATCCAAGTGGATGGGAGTGTTCAAACATGCACGCATGAGCTGCAGACGCACTTAAAAATCCAGTTTCCTGGCTAAACTCTCAAAACCCCTAAACTATAAGATTTTTAGCCTGCTGGGGCAGAAGAGAGGGACTTCCCCTTGTGCACACCTCCATCCTTGTGTGATACGCCTCTCACTGGGGTCTCAGTACATTGTAAAACAACAGGTGAAAAGCAGCAGAACAGAATTCAACCCAGAGAAAGAAGGGGAGTTTGTACCTGGAAGGCCATGACACCTTTGGGCTGGAGAACTCCCTGAAAGCGGAAATATTTCCAGCAGCCCTCTCCTGAACACACCAATCAACCAATCGCTAGAGATAACCAAAACCTGATAGTCCAGTCCCTCGGAGGCCACGGTGCTGTGCAGAAAAACAGAGCTGCAACTGGGGAAACTGGGAGCAGGCTCTCAGCCTCACAAACCAACATTACCAGTCTGACATCCAAACTATGGGGTATTTCCACTTCTCCAGGCTCTAACAGGAGTTCAGTGGGATCAGTACATGTGAAATAGGCTCCCCTGAACTTGGTTTTCCTTGCTTGCATGTTTGTTTCTACAAAGAGGCATTTCTTAACTTTGCACTGGTTTGAACATTTCAGCACAGCTTATGAAAATGTGAGTGCCTACCCACCAGCAATAGCAAGGCCAATCACTGTCTCAAACGCCTTTTAATAACTGATAATGAGGGAGCAGATGGATTCACAGGGAGCCACACACGTATAAGTGGGTGAGAAGTCTGGCCACTGGCACAAATGCACCACTTATTGTCTGGCAAATCCAAAACGTACAAAATTTTTAAGTCAACATGACATAAGGGAGATGTGAACCTTGGTAAAATAGTGAAACTCCATCCTTCATAATCCTCAGGAGGCTGAAGGGTTGATTCAACCCCTGCAAGAGTTGACTCTTGTATGCAAGATATAACCAAAGCATAAGCACAGCGATACTGGGAAAGTACTGACAAAAACAATCATGTCCACTTAAGCCTTCACATACAGGGGGAATTTTAGGTAAATGAGAGATAATTGAATGTTGATGGGGATAATTAGGGGGGTTTCAGTTTTATTGCCATAATGCAGGGGGAAATGGCTACTGGAGCATTTATTGGCCTCACACGATCCAACTGTGATTGAGCATTTCACCAGAAAACAGCACAGAGAGGGACTGTTCACCGGCTCTGTTCTTCAAAGATGACTATTGGGAGGAAATCCTACCCCTCTCTGATCCCAAGCCCAAAGGCTTGCAACGCACATCACAGCCGCAGGCAGCTTTCGCTCAGCCCAACCACCCTCTGCTTACAAAATCTGCCACAGTCATAGCCTCAAGTCTTATTATCATCTTATAAACCAGCCCTTGTTATTACATTATGCTGAAATAATAATTAAAATGCACAAGGAACACAGTGAGGCTCTAAAGTAATTAATGTTACTAGATAGTCATGTTATATCTTGTGTTGTGTTTACTGGTGCATTTTCACTTGTGTGCTATCTCCCTTCCCATTCCTTTTTACCTACTTGGATATCACCTTGAGGCCCTGGTAGCTAGTATTTCAGTCTTTAAAATGTAAGATAGCCAAGTGTTTCTTCCAGAACATCTGTACAATGGGGGCAGGGAGCAACCTGCTGGAAGAAAACCTCTCATACTAAAGGTTATTTTCAGTGATTTCCATTTTGGTGAGTGCTGACACTGCAGATCAAGCCAGAGAACCAAGGAGGAAAAAACCCTTGTATTACAACCACTAAATGGCTCCCTCTTATTTCAGCAAAATAATGAGCTAACTCAGTTAATCATTCCCAGTTCAGCTCTATGTATCAATAGACAATTCCACCTCCTCCTTAGTTTGAATTCTAAGGACTCAACTGTGATGAAAAATTTCAGACCTGTCATGCCAGAGTTCAACATGATTATAAAAAATAATACAACCTGTCAACAGATGAGCTTTGTTGCACATTTCTAATGAGCTATAAATCTCATGTGAAAAATGTGGATTTACAAACCAATTTAAATTTATAAAAAAATTTAAAAAGTAAGCCTTCTTTATGTTAGCAAACTCCAAACCTTGCAATACCAACTTTCAGCAGAGGAAGAGCTAAGCTGTGTGGGCAATTAACTCCACCTCCTCTCACCAAAATCAGAGCTTGTACACACGACAGATCAAGTTGAAGAGTTCTGTATTTGCTTTTTATCATGTTAGCTTTTAGAGAACCAACTTTGTGCTTGTTAACTTTCTGTTAACAAAATTAAAACACCTCAACACTACCTAGAAAACCAACAAAAAAAAAGGTGCAAAAAACACACAAAAATTTCACACACACACACACAACACAAAATATTTTGGCTCACCTTTTTGTACATTCTAAGATTGCTTAAAGCACACTGCTGCAGTTTTGGGAGATCTCTCTTCAGTTTCCCTTTTAAGACCAGTTTTACATATCTGAAGACAGCTTTCCCTGTGCATAAAACTCCTTGAGCTGAAAACCAAATGCATCCGTCTTGCAGTTGCTTTCTAATCTTTCCAGTTAAGTCAGTTCTAAATATATCTGTTTTCCTCATGCAGTTATTAAGACACTTTTGCTGTGCATGATGGAGTTATATCCCCCCGTCAAACAGCACAATGTTACGCTTAGGAATAGAGAAATTATCAGAGGCAACAGTGGGTTCTATAGCCAATCCATTCAAGACAGCTTGGTGAGGTACAAGATATGACTTACTGTCATTATGTTCACTCAGTGCAGTAACTTGAAAAATTACTTTCAAATCTGACAGAAACAAGGCTAGCTGTTGTCAGAGCAGCACAAACCAATGTGTTTAACTAAAACCGAAGGATACCCAGCAAGTTCTTATCGAGGGAATGGTTTCTTTACTTACACAAAACATTCTCTTATGCCTTTCACTTTGTGAGCGATGCAAACCTGGACTTGCCCAGAAAGCTGCTGCTCACAGACCAACAACTGAGATCAATGGCTCCTCACGGGAGCGTAGGACAAGTGCAGATTTATGGCCTTGATATGCTTCATAACCTTCAACATTTGCACAATGAACTAACATGGAAACACTGTCTTTCAACAGTCATTAGAGTTGAATCTTATTTTACAAAGTCTTGCAAAAGTTAAACCATTTTCTCTGTTTGTTTAATTACTTTACTTTCTTAAATTTCAGTGTACAGGTGCCAAGTGGTGCCTTCACTGTGGTATCACATAACCACTAGAAGAGGACTAATACTCTGCAGATATTGGTGCAAGAACACAAGAATGACTAAAAACATGCCTTGATTCCAAGAGATGTCTGAGAAAAATAAAAATTATGTCTCCCAAGTCTTCTAAACTGTGTCTGCTCGAAGGAGTATTTTTAAGACTGAGGACCAGTGTTGTTAGCCACACTGATCTTCTGGCTACGAATAGCTGCAAATGGCTACCAAACCATTATTACAACCAGACCAATATTTCTAAAATACATATTCAGAAAAAAATTCTTAATTCTTGAGGTAAAGATTTCGAGTGTTGAAGGGGTAAATTACACTTTTAAGAATAAATTATATTTTTAGTTCGTGAACAACCTCATCTTAGCTTCAGTTATGTAAAAACAATGGGGCCAGGAATCCAACAAGCTTTCTATAAATACCAAGACGGTAATGAACAGATGAGTGAAACCCAACTAATTCTAAATTTGCAGATGGCAGATTTTCTCTGAAGGCTTGAAAAGTTGCAGGCCCATGGGATTTTCCTTCTGCTTTGTTCAGCAGTGCAAATCCACAGCTGGAGCGCTAAAGCTCTGGAGAGAATCCAGAGGAAGAAAGTTATCAGATCTAGAAAACATGACCTACCAGGAAAGGAATTAGGTTTGTTTAAATTTAGAGAAGACTGATGTGAGAAGATAACCACTTTCAAATAAGGAAAAGGTAACAGCAAAGCAGAGAAGCAGCTTTTGGCCATTTCTACCAAGGATAGGATATGAAGCAAAGAACTTAAGTTGCAGCAAGAAAATCATAGGTTGGGCATTTGGAGGATTGTTCTGACCTCAGCAACAGTAACCCACCAGAAATGATCAGCTTCTGGGGGCCCTGGGGAATTGCTGGGGGAAAGAGGTTGCCCAGAGCAGGTGACACAAACATTTCTCAGGAACAAGCTCAGCCCTCTCTGAGGTAGAGGGCTGAACTAGATGATGCCATGAGACTCAGCAGTAAAACACCCTAATAGAAAGAAGCCTGCAGTGGGAGCATATCCTTGGCTGGGCACGGGGGAATCCAGATGCCCGAGAGACTCCACAGATGTCCTAGTGAGCAGACAGCTTTGTCAGCTGCAGGGCAGAAATCCAGGCGCAGCCAGGCTTCCTCCTGCGGAGCTTCTCCGCCCTGCACAGCTGCTGGACGCTGCTGCAGGAACACCACTGGCTAAAGCCACCTGTGAAGCAGCTCATCAAGGCAGCCAGGATGGGAAGGAAGACCAAACCACCAGGCTGGAGAGAAGAAGGCTCCATGTCCTGCTGGTGCTCTCCATGGGAGTGTTGGGAAATGAGGCTGCCTCATCCCCAGCCACCCATGCCACCAGACACCTGCTGAACTGCCCGACCTCACACCCAGTCACATCCAGACTTCTCAAGCTCTTCCTGCACTGATTAAAGTAAATATGGCCTTGGTGGAAAGCTTGAATTTTACTAGGATTTTGTTTCTACTTTGACAGTAAAAGTATCTTTGCAGTGTTTATGCAAGTCAAGCATGTAAAAAAAAAAAACAAACCACTTTTTTATTTAAAAACAAATCCACACTGGATTTTGTAGCTGTGATGTGTAACTGTGTATGGATTTTTCTGATTCTCTGAGGCATTCAAATGGCATTCAGGAAAACACTATATGTATTCAAGCCACTTTATATATAATCTCTTTATATCAGGAAAGGATATAGCACAGTACGAAGAATAAAAATGTAAATAATTTCCAGAGCATCCAGTGGTGAAATCATTAGATTAAAATTACTTTATATTGTATTTTTGTTACAAGTTCTACTTATCAGCAATTATTCCCTCTAAGAAGAAAGAGCACCACGAGAGAGAAGCAGCCCATTTCTAGGATAAAGTATTCCTTTAAAACTCAGTCAGACTAATTCAGCCATTCACATTTGCCATTGAAATGAAAAAAAGAGGTTTTCTCTGACTGTGTGAACACTTCAGGAAGAAATTCTGATGCTGTGCTTTTTTGGTGATCAAATAGTTGCATGCAATGATGCTTCCATGTACTTTCTATCACTCATATAGACCAGCTTTGTTATCCTAAGACTGAATTTAACATTTCTTGCTGGGGATTCAAGCTATTTATTAACCGCAAGCTACCTATTTCACATTTGTCTTTGGGATCTGTGCAGGAATAACACGATCAGTTCAACTTCAGCTACAGAACACCTGTGAAAAGCATGTGATGTTTTTTTCTGAAGTGAGTGCACTATGCAGTGAATTTGAATGCACTTTCTCCTCCTCAGCTACCACACCCAGGGTATACACAAAAATAGTAGGAAGACAGTGCCATGTCAGTGCGTAAAATACCAAAAACATGGAACTTAACATCAGTAAAGTGATAGTTTTCTTCCAACAGGGCTCGGCACCCTGCTCATCTGAGAAGATTTACACGTGTATTTTCACAAACTGCGAGGAAACTTACTGAACAAAGAGTGACTTAGATCTGCAAGAGTAGGCAGCGTATAGGGCTAAATGTGAAATTAGGATTATATGAACTATTTATAAGAAGAAACAATGCATTCTCCTTGAATTGCTCATTTTTTTTTTCCTCATAGAAACAGATTACTCAGCAAAGAGTGGGTTGATGCTAATACATGGGAATTTTTCCCTTTGCAAACAGCTTTCATCTCTGCACTCTATGCAAGTGAAAAGAGTATTTGGTACCACTCTGAGGGCTTCATTTATTTATTTTTCTAGAAGCTGCTTTTGTTGATAGATGTAATTATTGTCGTAAGGATGTTGAGTCATTAACTCCAACCCAGTTTTCTTGTCCATTAGTTTTAATTTCATACCATTAATAAAATGGTTCATCTTCTCAGTGGGGAAACTGCCTGTGACTACACCACGCTCACAGCTCTGTCGGCTTTGTGCTCGCTCCCCAGGATGCCTTCTGCAGGCAGCTATGGCTTCAAGCCACATACTACTGAGCTAGTGACCAGCAATCCAGCATGCAAAAGTGCTTTCCAAGTGGCTACACATCTCTCCTGGTCCGCGGTCTGTGCTGATTACGAAGTTATCACCGGGTAGGTGAATCTCAACATACCCCTTGTGAATCCCTATCTCATTATGGTCGCAGCTGTTGGAGATACAATTCCTTCCTCATGTGATACCAAAGCAGCCACATTCGTCCTAGGTGCTAGTGCTCATTTACACCCAGCTGGTTTCAATTATAAGGGTGTTCCTGGGATTTAAACCCAGCTCCAACACTGCATTGTGGTGGCAACCAACAAAGATTATTCTAAATATGATTTGGCACCCAGTGGAATGAAGATCAGTCAGCAGCACCGTGTCTGGCTCGCTTTCGCTAATTGCCAACATGAAGCAAAGGAAAGGATAAAATATTTACCAGCTCTCAGAAGGAGAAGCCGTTCCTCCTGCAACTGCAGGAAGCGACTGTGCAGCAGCCCAGCTGCTGTGCTGTGCAGCGGGAGCTGACCGTGCACCTCCCGGCACCCAATGGGGACGGCTTGGGAATGGCAACTGGTGCAACGCTGTGGCGTGTTCCAGCTGTGACTTTTGCATGGCAAAAGCTGCTAGATCGTGAAGTGGGGATTATTAATATTTCACTCATTCGCCAGTTATTCAGCTTTTAGAAGAATGGTCTGTGACCGAGGTGGGTCTGTCCATTCGGGGAGGGAGGCTCTGCTTCCAGAGCAAGCGAAACAGCTTGGGCTGGCCAGAGGACTGTTCTTAGGCACTGAAAAAAGGTCTCTAAGAAACACCTCCCAGCCCCAAAACCTGTAGGTAGAGGCCACAGAAGGTCCCTCAGGGCAAGGTGTGCAGCCACGGCTTTGCTTGGGGCATGTTGGCGGAGCATGTGTTTGGCAGGTCACTAGAAGTCATTCTGCTGCCAACACATGTAAACAGAAAATACAAACTAGCATGTGTAACTGTAAGGACAAAAGGTTTTTTAATGTACAGGACTGGAAAATGGGATAGAAAAATAGATGCAGTTCTTGCTTACATGCAGCAACCATCTGTTCCTTGAATGCCTTAAGTTCAGTCACCCAGTGGAGGCTGAGGCAGGGATTGTCTGCACAGAGGCTCTGTGCCTTCCCAGTGACTCCACAAATTACCAATTACAGTATAAAAGCCCAAGGAAAAGAGACACCGGCCCTCCTTCAGCCCCAGTGCTGTTCATCTTTGCCTACTTCTACCTACATATAGCTTTGGGATTCAGACCTGGATACAGACACAAACACACTGAACGCCTTTGGAGCTAGCCATCTTCTGCATCTACTGATGGTTGTCCCACTGTTTCTGTCCCATCTACCTGGGAGTACGTGGAAGATATAAACACAGTTGATGGCTCTAACGAGCAAACAGATGATCTCTTCTTTGTAGTTCGCTGTAGCTCCCTTCCTAGAGCATCACTGAGCATGACGAGTTGTTTTGTACCCCAAAAGCCAAACTGGAACTATTAATACCACATACCAAGTGTTATAAGTACCAGAATTAGGTACATCCTTGATCTCTGGTGTGTTACTAGCTTCCTGTTGGGACCACATACGATCCATTGCTCACACAAATGATGGACTTGGCAGCAAGTCGTTCTGTCTAGATGTAGCTCTGAAACCCAAGTGTTCCCCTTGATTCCCCGAGCCTCCTTAGTTTTATTGGAGTTCCCATGTCACAAAGACATTTGCAAAACCAGATGGAATCCTTCACTTTCATGGATCTCTGATTCTATTCCTGGTATACGACTAACTGGTTTTGTACTCCAGTATTAGATTTTTCTCTTTTCTTTTTTTTTTTAATAACTTGTTTTCAAGATGAAAGGGTTTTTTCCACAATGGCTGCAAAAACATGAGTGTTCATTCTAACAGCTCTGAGTGAGGTGGGAAAAGGGACAGAAAACCACCTGCTCGAAGAACTTTATGTAAGTTCAGTCAGGAAAGGGAAAACCAATGCTATTTGAAGGGTGGTCCAACGTCTGACTGGTTCATATGTAACATAAAACTTTCGCCTATATAAAAAATATTTTATATAATGATTTAAGTATTCTGTTAAAAAGGTACAAAAAAGGCACAGTAAAGTAAAAGGTTCATTCATTTACTCAGGTGCATTTGTTTAAACAAGAAACAGCCACGAGATTAACCCTTTCCCTATTCCAAGCTGAAGAAGGACCCTTCTTTCATGAAGCAGGAGAAAATGAGTTTTGGACAAATGCTGCATCCAGTTGGCCAAAGCCACCCCTGGAATCCAGCGCTGGCACCTTTTATCCCTCAAGCCCACTTGTTCTCTGCTTTGCAGATGTTATACAAACACTCCTGTGTGTGAGTGCAAACACACACACACAGACTTTCTCAAACGTTTGTTGAAGGAGCTAAATTGCAGCTACAATTCATTTTACAACATAAGAAACTCTACCAAACACTATCTATGAGCTCTACCCTCTGAAGTTGTTACAGAGGTTGTGAATGTCTCATGCTCACCTCAATGTGCTGGTTCTGTACCAGGCAAAACCAGGAGAAAACAATTTTCTTCTGCTGTGGTGTTACTACTTGAGCAACAACCTGGGGCTCTGATTCTGACAACACAGAACATAGATACATTTTATACATATGAATAATCACTCCAAGTTTAATGAAGATCCTCACATCTCCATTAGCAATTGTTTTGGCTGGAAAAAAGGCCCTGCCTATCAGCCCTGGAGGAGCCTGGAAACAGAGGAGTGATCATACTGGGAGGCTCACTTTGGGAAAGGCTGTGGTTTTCTGGTGATGGGACACAGAATTGCAAGACAAAAAAAAAAACAAACTGAAGGGGTGAAATCACAGTGCCACAGCACCCAGCAGGGCTGAGATTTAATCCCAATTTTCTGGCCTTGTTCTCACCAAGTCTAAACAGAAAGAGATTTCAGAAACCAGCGTGTGAGACGAGGCAGGACTTGGGGTCCATGTCAACTAGTCACAACACGTCTTGTGTCTTCATCACACACCAACACTCGAAACCCACCTCGGGTTTTTGTGTATAGAGACAAATCAAAGCAACAATTTTGTTTGCAAGTGCAGTAGCTGTCAAATAAAAATATTTCAATGCGTTTTGTTTTCCAACTGCTAGCAATAGTGTTATGGGCAAATTACCCGCCAAATTAAATTTTCAGTCTGAGTTGTTCATCTCTCTCTTAAAAAGGAAGCCTTCTATGTAAGGAAATGAGCATTACTAATACAGCACTTCTACACTGCAACTTCTTTCTTCCATCTCACTCTTGCCTCCAACACCTGTCCTTCCACAGGTGGTGAATGCATTGGCATTGGCTTCACTTTGTCCATATGGATGTCTCATACAGACAATGACAGATCTATAGCTTGCACTTTGTCCATAATGGAAAATTTATTTCTGGCATTTCATATAAGATTCCTCTGAGAGTTAAGGATGCTTTTATGCAGCAGGACTTACATCTTCTACTAGGGTGTAGTAGAAAACCCTCTCCTGCTGAGATCCTGAAACAATCCCAAACTGTGGCAATCTTTAATTGCTGAACACAAGTAAAACCTACAATGACTGGCTAGCATTTTCAAAACTCAATATAATAGTTACGTAGTTATTCTGCACTTCTCTTGTAGTTATCGCCTGTTGAGGAAGCAATTTCTGTCTTAAGCTCTGACTTATATTTCCAGTCTATTTCAACTCCTTGTTCACTGTAGTTTAATCCTGCTTCAGGAGGTGTCAATTTTCCACAAAAATAACTTTGCTGGCAACCATTAGAATGGTAAATTCACTGGACGCCGGCAGAGCTAAAGAAGAGATGGCTCAGTTCAGGCAGCAGAAAACAAAACATCTAAAAACCCAAACAAAAGGCACAAGCCTAGGAACTAATCCTGATAATTCTCCTGGACTTTAAAAATCTTGAATTTAACAAAAATAGCGATTTCACAGCACACTCATTTCTGCCACAGCACCCCTTCCTCCCCTGTGCTCACCATTCACATTTTCACAGGCAATCATCACCTGCCTCTCACTCTGCCTAAAGAACTTCCCTGTCCAAGAGCTTGCTCCTTATTTCCAGCTCTGACTCCAGGCCCAAGTGCCCCCTCTCTCAGGAGCCGTCCTGTTAAAGGTGTGCACACCTTCTGGAGAGGCAGAGACCATATCCTGGCCTGGATGTGCCTGGCCTGGCTGGCTGTGAGGGAGCAGATCCATGCCTACGATTAGCAGAACCCTGGCCATCTTCCCCTACTGAGTCACCCTCCTGCTGCACCACAGCTGGAGCTGTGTCTTGGAAAGGAAGCGTTGGACTCATCTAGCTCCACATGGAGGTCTGTGCTGGGGATTTTCACTGCTATCTGCTCACTCCTGCCTCGGACTAACATCTGTCCCTGCCACATGTGGAAGAGGGGGTGGGAAGTGAGCAACAACAGAAATCGTCGCAGAAAGGAGCCTCTCCAACGAGATAGTTTTGTAGTAATATGAAAATATGTTAAATCCTACAGATTCCCCAAGGGAAGAAGAATATAAAATAAAATGCTAATAATGTTTTCAAATGACAAAAGAAGTGTCTCTGCCCACAGTGGTCAAGAACACCTAGCTAAAACCAGCCAATAGTTGCAATTTCTGGTATGAATACAATGCCTCTAACACAGTATTACTAAGTAGCTGAAGGTTAGAACCAAAATCTGTTTAGGAAGAACAGTTAATGCACACGCATGCATGCAGTTCTACACAAAATGTTTAGTCAAGCTCAGAAGAAGACAAATAGACTCCATTATTTATACATTTAAATTATGTTAAATCACATTAGCTCTTCAAAATTACCTCTGTTTTTCATAAAGTCTTCATGCACAAGTGTTCCTTTAACTCAACGGATGCTTTTATTGTAGGAGAAACTGAACACCTGTAGCATGGCTTCTCCAGTATGTTTCAAATTAGGGGCTAAGGGTGGTTTCATGCTGACAGCTGAGACTTCAAATTTCACAATTTAATTCACCACCACAAAACACCATTAAGACCCTGCACTTTTTTTTCTTTTTAAATTTCAGGTTGCAGGCTTTTCAGTCCTTGCAGGGTAGAACTCTCTTTAAGCTGGAACAATTTCTGGACTCGCAGGGTAAGCACATGTCAGAATGGCAAGTCTATGGGAGACCTGACTATCAATCTTGAACTCTTTAGTGGTGTTTCTAGCGAATCTAACACTTCAAGAAAAGCATTAGAGTGCCTTTGGTTCTCCTGCGTAGCCATTGATTTGCTATATGATTCTTTAAACCTTTCTGTGCTTTGCCATTTGTCACATCTTCTTCACTGAGAAGCTCAGTCAGGTTGTGATCCAGTACCTCCAAAACCAAGGAAGCCTTTTTCTACTTACTGCTAGTTAAGTCTGTGGAAATCCTAGGGAAATATATTTCATTTGACTATTTTTATTATTATTAAATGAATATGAATAAGAAGGAGAGAGTGACCCAGGCAAAAATGAATGACCCAGAAAGGGAATGAGCCAGCAAATAACCTAGAGAAAAGAAAGTATTTTGGCTTTCTTCCTCAGAATAGCTGTTGGTTTCCTCAAATGACATTAAAATTTTATTTGAAAGCATTTAAAAAATGCTGATGAACATTACAGTAGAAGCAAACTTGGCTCTTGGTAGAGAAACATTATGACTTAGAGCCAAGGACTTATTTTTCACATGTGAATTATTTTTTGAACAGCATTTCCTGGCTCAATGTCACTGCACCACAGATAGATATGACAGCAGATAAGTGTATGAGATTTTAGATCAACAAGAGTGCTACTTTTACAATGAATACATTTGTAGTCAGAGCTCAAAAGTGGTTTTATTTCTGCTGTGCATGGAAGATATATTGCACACCATTTTATTAATACACTTTTCCTCTTAAAATGGAATGTAATTCAAATTTTCTGACACTGCAGCTGCAATTTGATGGTTGGATTTCCTAACCATGTGGATTTACAGTAACAAACTCTTCAATTTTCTTTCCCTCTCTAGCTCACCTTTCTGCCACCTTGATTTATTCCTGTTTCACAGCTGTGCCTACCAAATGATTCTTGCTCTCACTCCACACTTTTCCCCCTCTTCCTGCAGCTGATCCAAACTAAAACACAAATTTTCTGGAAACGTGAAATTCAAGAACTCTGACAGCAGAAATACAATGTCCAGAACCGAAGGGAACAATTTACCAGAGGGCGGAGGAAACAATCTGAAGGCTGGAGGTTCAAATTTAGAAAAATTAGAAAATTCTCAGCTTAGATTCCACCATCAGTAGTCACTACAGCACACCAGTAACTCTTCCCCCCTTCTATGAAACGCACCCACCTCTGGTATTCACAGCACTAACTACCATAACATTCTGCTCTCAAAATCAGTTTTTAAAGCTGACCCCAGAAAACCTTAGTAGCACAAATATCATCCAAAATGCAAACCAATCCAAACAAATAATGAAAACCAGATCGAAACAAAGCGGAGAACAAGGGCACGTCGAGGACCAACAAAACGAAATGAATAGGTAAAATAATGATGAAAACTGAGGCAGCCTGCTCTCAGCAACTTCCGCTCCCCACAGCAGCACAGATGTGGAGACCTGGGTGCTGCGTCCCATCCAGCAGAGAGCTTCCCTTTCATAGTGTTACACAGGGGTTCAACAGGCCACAGCCCAGGATGAAACCGTAGCCCTGTGTTTATGTATTAATTACCGAAAAGTTACTTAACCTTGAGCCATATCCTAACGTAATGAGCTTGGGCATTCTTAAGTCTCTCAGAAAGGGAGCTGAAGGAAACCGTCTGGCTTGTCTTACTCCCGAATATGCCTGCCCTGGGTCCTTCATAGGGGCGCTGGGACCCTGCCTGCCAGGGACAGGCTCTGAGGGAGCAGCAAAGTGTGCAGACTTCAATTACAGGGACGCTGCACTTGCAGGGCAGCCCAGCTGCCAACCACGCAGAGATTTGCAGCGATAACAATTATACTTAAAAGCCTCACTACACGTCTGAATGCATTTACACATTCTCCTTTTACTCTCTATTTATTATTAATGGCAGCTCAACTAATATCAAGACCCCAGTGTGTTTGGCACTGTAGGTGCACAGAAGGGCAGCAAGTTCTTGCTCTGAGGAGTTTGCAGTCTAATTATAAATGACAGCAGATGGAGGGTAAACATTGTGAGCTGTTCTGCTTTTCATTAGGAAATTTAACTCAGGTAACAATTTCTAACCAGATAGAAACAATTACACATTAAATCATGCACCACAGCCTAGGCTGCAGACACAGCCTAGTCAGTCTTATACACTGTGTGACAGTGGCCACCTCAAGGACAGATAACCAGGTCCCAGGAGATTTGGGGTATTACAGACAACCACCTGTATGGAGATTTTGCGGGAAACGGGAAAGCTTGTATTTAAATCCACATCTGTTCACCAAAGGACTTAATATGTAAGCCCACCACATGCAATTGATGGCATTTTACACTTCCTCACATTCTGGGTGTCATTCCTAAGTCCACCTTAACTTAGCTGCCTATGGAACTTCATATTAATCAGCTGTGAAGTCATAAAAGTAACAGGTGACCATTATAGATCTCCACAAAAAAAGGATTTTGAGGCCATAACTGATAAATGTTGTCCACCTGAGGACCATAGTGGCTATTCACCAGGAAACAGTGGCCTTATGTGTTTTACACATGTTGAAACTCTGCACCCACCCGGGCTGTGGTAGCACGGTCTGCAGACCAGCGGCACCAGGCCTGAGGCAGCAGGCTCTGTGCTGATGGGTGTGAGCTGCACGCAGACATTTGAGGACCCTCTCAACAGCCACCACGTGTGAAAGCACTGGGGGCTGAGCCAAGAGAACAGTATGTGAGAGAACAGCTCCCATGGACAGCCCAAATGTTAGGGAATAGGCTAATACTGTACAGAGACCCTGAGGCTGTAGCTTCACGAGTGGGTTCAAGTGGGCAAGGAGCCCTGTATCTCCTAGACCACAGCAGAACCTTGTGCCCTGGGTGGCAAACACAGCTCTCCCCTCTCTGACATGGCCTGAGCAGGATGTTTTTGCATTCAGCCCTCTTGGAGGCCATACCTCAGTACTGCAGAGCACCAGAGACCCACCAGCTGTGCTTTAGATATAAGAGATTAATGTCATGCTGAGACTTCATCTGCTGCATTTCCTACTGCTTTTACAAGAAGATTTGCACTCTGCAGACTGTCCTGTAGGACTGGTGGCTTGCTGAGCCCTTCCCAGGGCCCTGGGACGACACCCTGGGACCTCCTGTGCAGAACCTCGTGCTCACCTTTGTTCACAAACAACCAAGTGCAGGAGGTGCCAAGCACCACATGTTCCACTGAAGCCAAGCAGTGTCACAGGGGACTCCCCACCCCAAATTCAGGACAAGAACTGAATTTGCTAATCCGAGGTACAGAATCACGGCGCCACTTCCCGGATTTGACAGAAAATGGGCATGTAAAGTTCAGATTCCCACAAGCGAATGCAGCTGCTTTAGGAAGCCAGAAGTACCTAGCAAGCTACTGATTACCAGCCACGTCCATGTAGAAGAAGGGTCATTTATTGCACCACACTGTGGGAATGACTGCATCAGCTAAGAGTCCTGGACTTGAAAATCATCTTGTTCCCATTAGTAAATTCACAAACAACTCATAGAACAGGAGCAAAGGTCTTTATGGCGCCCTCATTTCCAAGGCCTCCCCAGGCTACCTTTGTTCACTTTCCACAGCTGAGACACCTAAGGCTGCTGTGACCCTTCCCCATGCAATGACAGCACTCTAAGCCACGCAATGCCAGGAGAGATCTCCTTCCTGAGGAGAAGTACGGCTATAACACATCTATGCCAGCTAAGGATACAAGAATCAAACTCTATCTGGTTATTCTCTATTCTCAAATAGACAGAGGTTCACACAGGAAGTTTGCAGGTCTCTCCAGGAGTCCCAGCTTCCCACACTGCAGATGCAGGCAGAGGGGAGCTCGGTGTTCACACAGTGAGCCTTCCAATTCCCTGGGCTCAGCCTGCCGTGTGAGCACAGGGTTGCCTCTCACAAGCAGGCTTGTTGTGGAGGAGTCCAAACAGGGAGTCCAGCTATTGTTCTGGAGCAATAGTACAAATTCGGGATACATTTCACAGCACAAAAGAGTGAGAAAACCATTTTGCTACTGCAAAAAATTAAAAAAATTACTTAGGGCAGAATTGGACAATTAATCTTCTTGGATTCAATCTGGTCAAAAATAGACTCTGTGTCTTATAGAGATTCTGCAACCTTCTTTGTGTCACAGCCACAAAAAAATGACAACTTGGGAAAAAATGCTTCATATTTCAGACTTCTCCTTCCTAAAAAGCAGAATCCTTGATAGAAGACTTTTGTCCCAGCCAGACTACAAGAATGATGTACATGGACTGCATAAACGCTGAATGTCTCTTGAGTATCCTGATGATTCTCCCTCAGAGAAACCACCATGGATCAGCTAAAGAAGAAATTTGAGGATGAGATTGCTGCATGTCCAGATTACACTCCTTCCTAGATACTATGCAGAGAAAAAAAATGTTTATACCCTTGGAAGATGGAATAATAATTTGAATTATAGGTCCCTCCTCCCAGGCAGCATCAGAGTTAGATAACTGGTGTAGAAAGCAAAAGACTTGAGAATGGCTTGAGGCTTTATCATAGTACATTTATGGTAAATTCTGAAAAAATCCTCAAGCCATCCTTGAATCTTCCTTTCTTCAAATGATTTCAGGTATTCCAGCAGGCCAAAGGAGAGGGCAATGAATACATGGACAATGGTGACTTCAAAGTTGGCTGCAAGATCAAATCAGCACCAGAAACAGAGGGTGAAATCTCAAAGACAAGGAGGATGCTTTCTATCTCCCATGCTGCAATTATGAACTAGATTTTTGGGGGGCCCCTGCCTCTGCTGTAACACACAGAGCAGCTTGTGGCAGTCCAGCTCATCACCAGGACTGATCCAGAGGTAGCATAGCTTCACTCCAGCATGTGGGCTGAGAGGGATTTCTCACCAAAACCGTAAAGCAGAGCTGCATGGCAGGACTTGGTGATGCAGATTAAGAAAGCCACAAGTGGTTTCTCGTTGCCCTGCACCCTCCACTACATCAGTTAGGAGCTGGCAAAAAACCTTCCCCTCTGGCTTTCTCAGGCTTTCAGCATATTCCAAGTAGGGGAAGGGCACCCTGGCTTGCAGCAGCACACGCCTGGCCTCTCCTCACTCAGGTAATGGAGCTTCCAAAGGACTGTCAGCAGCAAGTCAGGACTCACAGCATCAACCATGTAACACTGGCAGAACCTGGACAGGAGATGGCTCTCACTAGGCTTTGTGGGTCAGGGAGAGTTGATCCTTAATGATTCCTACCAGTTTCAGTGTGAATTCTGCAGCTGATATGACACTTTTGAAAAGCAGCCCGAGACAGACACAATATTCCATATGAACAGCCTTAGTACTGGGGACTCCACACCCTCACTTAACCTGGGAAATGACTATCGAGGCACACGGCCCTGGCAACACACAAAGGTTTTCTTTAATATGTGGTCTGATTTCACAGGAATATCAAGGAACAAAGGAAAAACAAATGCATACACACATTCATGCACAGCTGGAAAATATGAGCTTAATCTTGCAAAGTGAAAAAAGTGTCAGATCTTGTCAGTGACTTCACACTCACTGTGAAGCACAAAAGGTTTAGTTTCTACATCCTATTCCAACAAAGTTGCTCTGATTTTCAGGGAGTTTGGCTTTTACAATTGGACAAACATGATCATGAATGATTTGCATGAGGGACTTTCCCAGGCATGCTTTGTAAGCTCACTCAAGACTGCTGAAGTTGTGTCAGTCTTTTCTGTCTCACAGTAAAACTCTAATATTTCTTTCCCAGGGACTTGGAACTGTGTGAACAGTATTTTGCTATAAAATGAAAACCTTTCCTATTAAAAAAAAAATCAGAGTATCTGGATCTCTGTATCTTCTTTCTCATCCTTCTAGAGTCTTTCTCCCACCATGTTAATGTCCTAAGTTCTGCAAACAACAGTTCTTTGGGCAAAAATTAGGAAATGTTCTTTCCAGGCATTTAGCACTGAATCGTTATCTGTGTCTATGAGCCCACGGAGAGTTTCACATAAATTCCAATTGCTTTTCCACTCCATTCTTTTTTCCATTCTTGAAGATGGTTGTTGCATAAAGGACTGTAGGATTCTATCATTTTTATTATTATTTTTATTTTTTCTGTTTTATAAATTATCTGTTTCTATCTGGTAGTCTTTTCCTTTCAATGATTTACTTTCCTGTGAAGGAGGGGGAAGGAAAAAGCAAGTTTCAAGTATGCAAGTAAATACCTAGATAACTGCAGAAATAGTCCAGTAACTGTGCACCATGAGATGGAAATCAGAAATAAAAATAAGAAGAATTACACAGATAATAAAAACTGTCACTTCTTAGACACATCAGGAGACTGCTGTGACCTCAGACCTGTGGTGACAGAAGCCAAAATCAGTTAAAACCTGCCCAGAACATTGCAGATTGTATTTAAGACTTGCACTGATATCTCCACATTAGAAACTCTGCTATTATTTTAATTCTTGATTGATGATTGAATGTTTAACTTCATTTTGGCTTTTGCTTTTTTAAAAATGAAAACTAACTAATGGTTTCGTGGCAGTCTTAAGGAAGGCTTTGTTTCACGTGCAAAGCAAACATTTAGCAAAGGGTACGATTAAAGCCAAACAAGTAAATGTTTTACAGAGAAAGCTTAGAAGCTACAGCACAGCAAAAAAAGTATTTATTTAAATGCTGAAAATCTGACTTGTGTGCATAGATGCCCCTTTTGTCTCCCCCATCTTCTTTTTTTTTATTATTCTATTCTTTTGCTTGGAGTTTTGTTCAAAACCACAAAGAGACTTTTTCAGCCCCCAAACAAGTTCTGGTGCCCAGTTTTTCAAGAGGATGCTGCCAGTAGTGAGCAGGCTAAACATAGTTTACTGAAACTGCCTTCAGCAAGTATGGCAGAGTGCAAAAAGGGGATAAGGGGAAAAATCTGTGTCTTAAGACTCTTAGCAACTGCTGGAACAGCAGCGCATACTTTTACCTAAACTGCTGAACTCACCAGGAAGCAAATAGAAATTATGACATCTCAAATGGACATTTAGTCCCAGACATCAAACTATCAGAAGGCATGTCACAGCCATTGCTCAAGGTGCAAATCCACAGAGCCAAAATACAGAGAGATGCAGCAGACCTGGACTCTTCTCCGTCTGTTTTGTCCTTCCCCAGAGCAGGGGAGGTTTTGTCAGCACGGCACATCCCCGAGCACGGGGCACCCCTCCAGAGCCTGGCACTCGAGGCCAGGGCGGGCCGGCAGGGCGGTGGCTGAGCACAGGCCAGGTACCGGCCCGGGCCGAGCCATCTGTGCGCTGAAGATCCGCCCACTGTGCGGGAGCAGCGACCCAGGCGTGATCCTTCCCTGCAGGAAAACTGCCGTCAACATAAAAGGGTGGTTTCCTGCTAAACAGGGAAAGTAATCGTTGGGAGCAAAGCCGTGCAAAGCCATTTGCTGCGCTTTTCGATCTAAGGGGTTTTCCTCTCTCCTCAAGAAAGTTTCCAAGAAATCCTCGCTGCTCCTATCTGTAAATGATAGTTTGTGGAGAGGAGGGAAAACACAGGACAGGCAGTAAATCAGCCACTAACTGATCCAGAGTCCATTACCAAATGTTTTTCATTACATGTATGGCTTCACTAATTTCTGCAGTGCGTTGTAGGCTATTTCTGGAAGCTTTAAAAATGCATGATGCTTCTGCATTTTAATACTTAACAGTATGGTTATTTCAGTTTATTAAACAAAAAAAAAGGGGAATCTGCTTAACTGCAACTGGCTTTCATGTTACAAAAGGACTAAGCCAGCGCAAAAGCATCCAAGCAGGAACCCTATTTAAGTCCAGCATGAAGAAAACCTTTCCAACCTCTTACACCAATTAGGATAATCTGGGTCTTTTGATGTTAAAATCCCCAAGAATCATATGGAAATCATAAAAAGCACAGTATTTAAAACAGATTCAGAACGCAGATAAAATCATTTTTCCTCCTTAACATTTCCACTAGAGCTGGGGGCACCATCAGCCAACAAATTCTTTGTAAAGCTTATGTCACTTGTGCTGCGGTGTTTGCTCTCGGACAGGGACGATGAGGGAGGCCTCTCTAAAAGCAGCCAATCATAAAACAACGGAGCACCTGGGAAGCACGGCTGGGATGCAGCTGGAGCTGGGCCAGGCAGGCACCAAGGCCAGCCCCAGGCCCTGGGTGAAAACTGCTGCCAACCAGGGAAAAGGAGACTGAACAAGGACACAATGTGATCTGGAGGCCAACTTCTGGAATCTCAGCCCTTGGATGCCTTGGTGGGCTTGTACAGCCTTCCCGAAGTGGATGGCATCCTCCATGACCATAAACGAGGCTAAGAGAATTGAAATAACATCCTTGAATCTGTGCAATGAGTTATCTTTAGATGAAAAGTACTTTAGCCTTGCATTGCTGCTTTATATTGGACTATTTCTGAGACATCCAATTTTCTTCAAGTGTCCTGCTTCCAAGGAATCTCAGGGCAAGAATTCTGTTTGCCTTAACAATTCAAAAAAAAAGACCACAGGCAGGAAAACAAGAGATGTTTTGCTGGATGCAGTATTGTGGAGCTGGATGGATGTTTCTCTTTCAATAAAATTCTGATCAATGTATTTTGCTGTGAAAACTGACACAACAACAAACCTTTATCAAAGCCATATACATATATAGAGAGAGAGAGAGGGAGACAGAGAAGGTAATTTTACAATTCTCTCCCAGACCATAACATAGTATTTTATGGAGCTGGTTACATACTACTACTACATTTGTGTATAATGTTGTACAAAGCAAAGAGGCAAAGAGAAGGTGACAAGACTGGGGCAGAGGTGGGGACACACAACTCAAGAACCTTAAACTGGCATTTGAATAAACTGAAAAGTAAGCAAAACTGTTCATGTTTATACAAGCAACTTGACTTGTACTCTTAAGAGAGGACAAGGGTATGAAACTATGTCCTTATAAAGTAATGCTCATCTTTTACTTATCTAACAAAAAGAAACACAGGAGAGAGGTCAGAGGCTGCTGAAGAAAAAATACCCAAGTGTTAAGGCCAGAGAAATGGAAAACAAAGTTAACAAAGACAGGAATATTTGCAGTTATAGCACACAAAAAACCCCTTAAACACAGCTTATTTTTCATAAAAATAAACATGGAATGTTGTTGTCAGTGGCATGCACACCTCTGTGAGAACCTGATATTTGAACTGTCAATTTGACAGCCAATAAAAATAATAGTAAAAAAAGATCAACATTACAGTTCTAATACAACTACGAAAAGAAAATTGGTAGTAGTGGTAAATATGAACGTGAAATCAGCCTTCTAACTGATCATCCCAATTTTCAGTTCTGTTATGAAATTCTCATACAGATTTTGAGTTTCCTGTTTATGTCTTAGAGTAATACCAGAATTGTAATTCATATTAATTACAACTTCCATAATTTCCCACTGCCTGAATTGCTTGCTATTCCTCGTATTTGTAGGAAACAAGCCATGCAGTTCCTGGCACAAATATTATTCCTTATTAGTTTTGCAGCTGAATAATATTCAGCCTGTAACAGAATCCTCCTAGGACTGAAAAGTACTCTTGTGCACACGGATACACGCACAAAAACAACAACTGAAAGCTAAAAGCAAACTTGCCGAGAACTTCTGGGTCAGCTTTTGACATCACCCATAGGAATGAAATCAGACACCGACCAATCCGGCACCATGAGGCTGGCAGTACAAAATAAACAAAAGCCGGGCCCAGGGCTCCACAATGAGGAAGGGAAGTGGAAGAGACTATTGTTCCGAAAGCTTTTAAATGATGTTGCTTTATTTATTTCTTTTGACAATGCCTGAACTGAATCTTTAAAAAGGGAAAGGACCCTCTCCCCCCTCCCCCGGGATCTGTTAAACCAGAGTGTGGGGGGTTCTTTTCCCTGTTGCTGTTTGTTCTCTTGAACAATGTTTTGCGAGCCCTGTAAAGCGAACAGCACTATCCCGGCGCGGCGTGTGGGAAGGCAGCGTTCTTCCCAGCATCTCCACAGAGGCTCAGCTCCGACACTCGCTGCCAGATTTTCTGAAAAGCTGGGCAGGCTGGGTGCTAAGCTCTTTTCAAAATCTGACCCTTATTTAGGTGCCTTCCAGGAAGCTGAGGTCTTTAGAAATCTGGCAGCGAGCACAGATACCGAGGGTTTCGGGAAGCTGGGGCAAGAACTGCGCGATGAAACCACTTATCTGGGTGTTCCTCCCGGGAGAAAAGTGACATAGAAAACACTCTTTGGGTCTCTTGCCTCTGTGCACGGCTGGACCTGCCCGAGCTGAACCCCCCGCATGAGACCATAGGTAATTATTCACACGAGTGGGCCGGGGAGGACAATGCCCCGTGCGGCGTCAGAGCCGCGGCTGGTGCACAGCCGATGATTCACTCCTTGGACGCTCTAACCTGTCACTGAACTCCAGAGATTTAGGATTAGGCCCAGAGTTCACTAAAAGCACACATGGAGTGGAGGTTTTTTTTCAAAGTTCAGCTCAGCTGAACAAAGCTGGCTGAATGACTTCAATCCTCTCAGCGCTCCTCCAAGGGAAAAAAAAAAAAGGCAACATGTGTCTGCAGTTCGGGCTGAACCTGCTGCCCCTTTCCCATTCCTTACCACGCTGCACAGACAACTGTATAGGGACAAGTAAATGCATTCCAGAGGTTAAAGATAAACATGGACCCTGGAGTTGTACAGGTAAAGGATATCAGTCATTCTTACATCTTTAATAAAATAGACCTTTTTCTACGCTTGCCAAGAAAATTAGTCCTACGGTGCACACAAATAATTACATATTGTGGAAGAGTAAATTATTACAAATGCCATAGAATGCAAGCAGCCCCAAGTCTGGGCCAGATTTTCAAATGTTTCGCAGATGTTTATGGTTTGCTGCAAAACTTTTGTCAAGTTACCCACACAACACAGCATTTACCGAAGGATTTTGGCACGTGGTAATTCATTTTCTTTGCGCAGGTGTTGCATTCCAGAAATATTTTGTCTTCGTATAGTAGACTGCTGGAATTCTACTTAGAAAAAATCATCATGAAAGAAACCAGATCCTCTCATCTGGCAGAGAAAAAAACGACGCCCCAAATCAGTTCATTTGCCTTCTCTTTCTTTTCAGGTAAAAGATTATCCTTTACGGGTAAAAATCTATTCAAAGTATGTTACAGATGTCTGGTACTTCTGCAAAACTCACAAACTGGGAAAGCACAGTCCATTACAGGGTAAAGCTCCAGTTGGCTTCTGATAGAGATACTGGGGTCCCAAGTCCCAGGTAGAGTTTCAGTGGTTAATTTTACTTACTGGAAGCTCACAGTTGGTGGGACTACTGAAGTTTGCTACTACTTGACTGCAGTAGAGAGCCATGGAAGGAGACTTTCCCCAGCAAACCCCAGGCAGAGCCACAGTGGGGCAGGACCAGTGTGGGCAGCAGCAGCAGCGTCCCCACGTGCATCCATCACCTTCGTCCCCCTCAGCCTCACCACAAAGGCACCACGTGCACCCGCAGGGCTCCCTTTTGTCCTGAGCTTTTATTCCACACTGCGTGGGGCAGGAAGCAAAACACAAAACGGGGCTGTGCAGCACTTTGGACCTTTCCTTGACTGAAAGGTTGCCTGGAGGCGAAGCGAAATGAAACCCTTGGGATTGAACAACTTTCCCTTTTAAGCATATGGAAATTAAACATTAAGCCTAAAAAATTTTCCAGGAGCAGATATGAATCCAGATATAATATTGCTTTGTAGATATGGAAAAATACAACCAGCTATCTTCAACTTCCTGGACGTGCAAGCCACTAAGTTTTCCTCCAGGGTAGGAAAGCAAAGATGAAAATGCCAAAGGACTGTTAACCTTTAGAGACACATTTTAAGAGATAACATGACTGAACCCAGATAAATCGGAATTAAATTTAATCAACCTCCCACTCCTTAGCTACACTATCAGAAGAGAAAAATCTACAATTAGGGAAGAAACAGAAGGAAATTCAGACATCTTAAACTGAGCAAGCTTCCATCTCTGCTGTGCAACTTCCTGATGATACTAAATACTGCAATTCCCATGTGCAGTATTACAGACTTGCTGTCTTAACAGTCCTCTTATGAGTAATCAGTGGAAGGGAACATTTAAATAATGTTTTGGAGTGCATATTATCTAGATTTGGCCGTTGTTCTCTCATTTAGAGCAAAATGAGTCTAAATTTACAATTTAAATACTTTGCATCAAATCCTTAAACCACCCTTCTCATTCTGTGAATGGAGCTGTTAACATTTATGTGCTCCAATATAGCACCTAGGCATATATAATCCTTTAATCTTTTGCTCTGTGACTCCACCCACAACTCACTGGCACTAATTTAAGAATACAGACTGTGATGTTTCTAATGAGCAAAGCAGTAGAGTAAGATGGACTGTCACAGTCAGGAATCTCTTGCCAGAACTGCTGCCATGAAAGGAGGTGTGAAGGTAACATACAACAGGAATCTTAATTTTTAAGGGATGGATGAGGAGTGTTCCAGCATGACTATAAAAGCCTACATTAAAAGTTGAAATATTTATTATTAAAATACTAAGCCTCCTATTGAGTAATTTTTTTGTTTATCCAAATAAAAGTATTAAGTTATGACGACTTATACTCCCTTTTATCTTATTCTAAACTTGTTTTTTAAAAAGTTCGTATGATTTTATGAGTGTGTCAATACTCAATCTGTTAATTTTTCTGGAGAAAGCTAAACCATTGGGTGGTTCACTGCCTAGGCATCTAAAACAGTTTGTTGAAGCTTTGCCTTGGGGTTTTTTTCAACAGCACTTTTTTCTACAAGTTACAGCAACAGCTGTCTTAATTTTCAGATAGTTCAGTTTGTAATTAGTTCACTGTAAGTTAGGAAAACAATTAGAAAAGGAGGAAAGTTTGTTTTCCTCTTTGCATTCATGAATAAAATTGAGATGTGCTATTATAGACTACATAAGTGGCTCACAAATTTTGAAGCACTTACTGTCCAGAACCCATTGGCTCAATGCACCAGCTGTAGATACTAGTTTTGTGTAACAGATCGGCTTTAAAATCACAACATATCTCAATATAAATTTTTGCATTGTATGCCAGAACATCAAACATACTTAAACCACTAAAGCAGTCTTGAAACATCACTTTTGTGTATTTTAATTCAAACTACTACACATGAATCACATAAGATTAAAAGACCTATTATTACTATTAAGAAATGTGATTCACTGTTTTCTAGCAAAAGTAGAGTGTAAAAATGTAGAACGTGAGTAAATGTACGTAAGCAGTGCACGTGTATTTAGAGAAACCCAATTGTGTATGACAAACAGCTCTGGTTAGCAAATTATATTGACCAATAAAACTCAGCCTTTGTTTAGGAAAGTAACTGGAAAGCAAAAATGCAAAACAAGATTACACTTAATTATTTAAATCAAAGTGCTCTGCTTGTTGATTTAAATTGTGATTAAAATCAAGGATTTAAATTAATCCACTCTGGATTGCATAAACACCACCTTAATAAGAGGGAGCAGTATCTTCATCACCCCAGTCATTCAGGAAGAGCACTGTGATGGAGCGCAAAAGAGACTGAGGACGTCCATTAATGGACATCCCTCTGCTGCCCAAACTCTCTTGCTTCTCCCATTGAGAGAGAAAGCAAACAGGAGTGGGAAGAAGTGTTTACAGGAGTGTGCATGCATAAAAACACACACAGGTACCATGAGGTAAAATAATGCTGATTAATTTTTCATTAACAGCAGTATTTCTCTCCTCACACATAATAAAGCAATTATTCATACATTCCAATTATTCTTACTTGTTTTAGTACTAAGGTCCCTAGGATAGTCCATGCTCATATTCTCCATTAGCAGGAACATGAAGCACACTCCCTGTTTACCTGATACTGTCATTTAGTCAGTGTGTCACTTAAACAGAAAGCAATGCTAAATATTATACTGAAAAAGATTTAGCTCTGCACTCAGATACACCCAAGCCCTATTCCAGCTTCTACCAAATCCTGGACTCAGCATTTCTTCCTGGATAGCAGGGGGGCAAAGAGCACAAACCAAACAGTACAACTTACTGTTAAAGGAGATGTCCTCCAACTTAACTAAATGTCTACTGCACTGCCAAGGTGATGAAAACACCAATATAATAACAATGGAGCATAAACTCAGGTACTTGACAATGCAACCTACAGCACATTTACTCCAAGGATGCTGTAATGCCTTATATGAGAATATCCTCTCAACTAATATGATTTAATTTTCAGCAGAGGTCCAATTACAACTAAATGAAAGCAGCTAAGCCTTTCTTCTTTCTGCTTCGCTGCTAGATTTTGAAGGACAAACTACTCTGGCTGAGCCTACTTCTAAGGAACTACTTTTCTTCTTTGATTTTACAAGAAAGTGTTTTACAATCCAGAGAGGATGAGTCATCAGAAAATCCTTGTCTCGTTGCCAAAAACCTGCCCCTCTTCATTATGAACATAAAGATAAAAGCTCTTACAGTGCATTAGCTGGCATACGCCTACACAGACAGTACAAATAAATTAATTGTGCCTAGCCTCAAACATCCAAAGAGGTGTAGTAGGAGCTCAGTCCATCTTGTTTCATTAACAAATTAAACTGTAATAGAGCATCAACAGTTCTCTTATGTACATAAGCTTGGCTGTTGTACAGAAAGGTTTTGCAGGTATCACGCTTCCTTATACATACATACATGGAAATTCTTCAGCTACTCACATTAGTTTGCATGGGCTACATAAACACCAACAAAAACTGTATATGCTGGAAAAAACTTACTAAAGTTGGAGTAGGGATGTGGGATATTGGTCTATTCAGAAACTGCATACAATTTTGGAACCCAAGGCTGAGACAGTGGTGTTCATTAAAAAGGGAATTTTGAGTATGACACATGCATACATACAAACTGTACAAATTGTTTTGCATCTGACAAAAAAGGCAAGTGTATTTGGAAGTGTGAGTGGACTGTGTCCACTCTGCTATATTCAGGTTCATAATTGATAATTTGAAAATTGCACTACCTGCAAACATTAGGGTTATTTCATAAAAATATACACACATGTATATTGTACAACTCAGACAATGAGAATACAGATCAAAAGGAAAGTCACTGGGTAAAGTACTGGACATGGACCAGGGGCCAGAATTACTGGAGATAATCAACATTTACCATCAAACTCCTGCTACAGACGAACTGTTTTCCTTCTGGAATGCTCACAATCTTTAGCATGAGAAAGTTATACACAACCAACTTGAAAAACAAGTTTAACTCTACTTAGCCACAAGCTAAGATTACACCCTCAAACACACCTTTCTAAGATTTCTTATGAGAGGTTTGTTTGTGCAATCCAGTTAAGGGCAATTTGTTAAAATTGCTCTGTGATTTTCTTTATCCTTTAACTGCATAATTTAAGCAACCTGCATTTTATAAGTTCAAAGAAATTTTTTTTGTAATTATGTATTTCTGCTTTTACCGCCTGAAAATAGACAAGTTGTAGAGAAAAACTACAGAAAAAAGAACAATTGAGAGAGATTGGGCTCAACCTAGCATAGAAAGCAACTTCTTAATTAATGAGAACAGAAAGTGAGTTAACATAAAACACGAGGGTTTGAAAATATCTGCAGTGTGTGCTACTGCTGCTCTACCTCTTTGGCCTCTGATCCCAAGGCTGGGAAAAGCTAGAGAGAAAGGCAAGGGAGAGCAGCTCTGATAGCCAAAGGCCAGCGCCTCCCGCCTGTCTGAAGCCTCAGTGATTCCTATACAGAGAATTTTATCCCCTGTGTTCTGGACAGGCAGTTGTTAAGATCCCACCCAGGGTACAGTAGGGGATGGCCATGGCTGTGACATTCTGGACAGCTCTCAGTCAGGGCTGCCTTCCATCTTCACCCCTCCTCGAGTTCCACTTTGTATCCCCAGCCAGAGGCAGTGTTTTCTTCTCTTCCTAGCTCAGGAAAGCACACTGCTGGTATCTGATGTTAGTAGCTGTTGTGTGGTACTGCACACGTGGACACAGCCTCAGCGGCTCCCAGGCAAGCTCCAAACTACCTTTGCAGAGGCCAGTGTTTTTCCCGAAGTGTGACCAAAGACACGGATGTGCACCCTGGAGCAGACTGTGGCTCACTACTCCCACTGCACATGCACTTTGGTTTTTTCCAGAGATCAGTTTTGACAGGCACCAAGGCCAGTGCAGACATACTGGCCCAGACTCGTGACATCACCTGATTAATAAATCCAAGGAAGGTTTGGCAGCTCTGGCTATGGGCAGCCAGCCCGTGGGAGAGTGGCAGCCACGCATCAGATAATGCAGTGCTAACTCCCTGCCCTATGCACTGCTTCAATCAATAAACTTCCTCATGAGCCCACTGTACTAACCAGCCATTTATATGGCCCCTCCTGTAAGCCCCGAGGGCCCCCCAAAGCAAAGACCAAACACTGCTGTCGGAGCTCCCACTCCTACCCCCCAGCCAGTGGGACACACAGGGTGCCAAGGATGTCATCCTCATGTTGCAATGGCAGTACCACAGCAGGGAGGTGACAAAGAACCCTGGCACTGAGACTCTGCTCCAGCACCACAGCTAAACACACATGAGCCTCACCGAGCCCCCTCCATCCCATCAAAGCACAGTCATGCTTGTGGCCTTCCAAAATGAGGCCACTGCAAGCCCTTTTTTCCCCCCACTTCCTTTATGAACAGCACCTCATTATTGCAGAATGATACGAGCGCCTAATTAGTGCTATGGGTTAATCACTCTGCCCGAAGAGGTTCCCTGTCTTTCATGAATAAAGGAAGCCAGCCCAGGTTCCCGTTATCCAGCCACCAGCATGGGCTCTAATAAAGCTCCATCTTCGGCCAAAGCCAACCACAGCCATCACAAAGATACATAATGTCTGACGTATAACTGGTGATATCCTCTCTTTTATGGGGTTAATACTTGCCCTTGGGGATAATTGTGCAGGACTTTAGATGAGAGATTTCCATAAAAGGCAGTAAGAGTCACCCAGCTCAAACCACACATAACTCAAGCTAGTTTACCCCTTTGCATTATTTAAATGTCTCTCTTTAATGTGAATGCATCAATTTAAAGGCACAGTGCTGCCAGCGCTCCGGGCAGGCAGTTCTTCTCTGGCGACCAAATGTGTCTGTTCAGAATTTAAATTTGCATGCATTTCAGAAGTGTGCCTATTCCTAGGCCTCCTGGCTGTCAGGAAACAAAGGCATTAGCCTGCCATTCCCCTTGTTGTCAGGGAACGGTGTCAGATTTTGCTGCACCCGTGTACCTGGGTGTCAGGCAGGTGAGGGGTGAGCCCACTCTGACCTGGTGCAGATATTGAAATCCAACACACTGGCATTTCAAACCACTGGTGCTGGAAATTCTCCTGACTCCAGATGAGCACCTGGGCACTCCATGAGTGGACCCAGACAACGAAGAGGAGCCACTGGTTCCCTGGCCCTTCCACTCTGCTTCCCTGTTCCTGATTCTGGCTCATGCTGTCCTTGCAAGTGCTTCTGCTAAGTCAAAATTTCCACCAGTACATGCAGGTAACCAGAGACTTTTCCAAATCACTTATAGCTTGGCCTTCCATTTTAAGATTACAATTTTTTTTTCCCCCAGGTTTATATTTGTACAAAGACTACCACAAGGTTCAAGTTACAGCAATTAATGAAATTTAACTACGTTAATAGGGAGAGAGCCTTTTTAAGAACAATTTTGGTTTTAATGTTAAAAAAAAATGCAGTAATAGGAGTGAGGTGGAAATATTTTCATTTGATTGCCTGTTTCTTTCTCCGGCTACACGTATGAACTTGTTTCTTGGTCAAGAGGAATTTTTGCGGGTAGGAAAAAATAATTCTGCCATCCCCTCAGTCCTTGAGTGTCTTGTTTTTACAAGGCAGAAAGGTTTTGTCAGTCAGGTTACCTAGGAGTGAAAGTTATGTCTCATAATCCACAATTCTATTGCCCATTACACACCATCTGGTGACACAGCCAAAGATAATCTGATTTTTGTCTTTTAAAAACATCACATAGCTGTATCATATGGTGCATGCAATATGACAAATGACTTATTTAAATATGCTCTTTCTGTACAGTTTACAATTTCATGGTCACTCTCAGTTAACCCAAAAGCAACTTGGAACTGGGGTTTTTTTTTATTATTATTTCAAATGTCTGAGTCCCTAGCTGAGGTTTTTACCTATTTACAGTTATACCTAAAATTGTATGATTAAACAGCTAATGCCTAACCAACCTTGAAGAAGCTTTTATGGGCATTTAAAGTTTTGCATTTACACTGGAACAAATATCATCAAAGCTGTTCCATGTCCCAAAAGCAGCAATGTCTTTTCACAGTGTCTTTACTAGGAAGAGCCTGATATAATTCAATTCCAGACTACTCACTCAGTCTGATGCAGGAGTTCTCAAGTATTTCAGTAGATTCTGGGAGTGTCCCCAGAAGAAGCTCCTTACAAGATAATCGTCCATCAATACATCTGCAGGTTTGCAGCAGGTTTGCTTTTGTCACTTTATTTTCAGTCTCCAGAATAGTTAAGTGAGTTGCCAAAAGTTGAATCCTCACAAAATAAATCAAAAAAGGAAAATCAATCATGCTGGGCAAAAGAAAGCTCTTACACAACTAACCTGGTGAAGGGAAATAGGCCATTTGCTGTTGCTCAACTCCTCTACCAAACTATTTCAGTGGCCCTTATATTCTCCAAGGCCAAACCTTCAAACAACAATCTCATCCCCTTCTCATGCACAAGACACACCCGAGACATTTTCAGGAGGGGTGGAAAGTAGTAAAAGAAGATTTCTGTGATTTGCAGTCAGGTTCTTCTGGGAAGATTACATATTTCTAGGAGACTATAATGTACACATGCATCTGTACCTCTGATACAATCACATAATCACCATTCAGATCTAAATAGCTATTTTTCCATGCAGATTTTTATTACTTTCTCTTCCTGGAATAATTAACCACTTTCAGATTTTTTTAACTTAGGAAAGACTTAATTTTCACCTGACTGTTCAATTACAATTCTGAATAATCCCCATTTTCCTTGCAGACTATCAGGCTCCTGTGCCTTTAGCGCTGGTAGGTTTTGTTCTCACCAGAGCCTCTGGGCAAAGCACAAGCCTACAATAATCTCATTTAGTGATACACCTGCATCACTCACCAGGACTTTGCACAGTCTCAGGCTTCATTTGGAGAGAGGAAGGCAGCAGTGCTCCATTGAAAGCCAATTCCTTGCAGAGTTTTGTGTCGGGCCCAGCTGCTGGGATGCCAGGCCACGCTCCATGGGGATGCAGGGAACATTTCCGAAACCTGGCAGGCACAGGGATGGCACAGGAGCCCCAGGTGCAAGGTCACAGGTGTTCCATTACACTGCTCCTCTCTCTGACACACCTGCAGAGCCCTGAAAGCACCAGACCTTGTCCACAAAGCATGGGAAGTTTGTCCCATTTCGTCTGCTCTCTAAATCCGATCACCCCATTCCTGCTCCCTCTGACCAGGCTGTCCAGCTGCCTATGCCTATCAGGTATATTCTGCTACTAGAAGGGATTTGGATAAAGCATTTAAGTATCTGGCAAGCATTTTCTTCAATGAAGACATGCTATGAGCTAGGCAATCATATTTTTAACTGTGCTGCCTGCCAGAAAAGTGCACAAACTTCCAATAGCAAAGAAATGAGGTCATTTTGGTCAACTGCCAAAATCAGCACATTTCCTCTTTTGGTTCTGGATGCTGCACCTCCACACTCCACAATGTGTGACAAGTTGTAAGCGGGAGGTGTAGTCTGTCAGGAAAAAAAAAGGAAAAGTAAACTGGTGGATATTAATTTTTTTTTAAAGGCAGGAGGGAAGAAGAGGTGGGAGGGGGAATTATGAAGCATCCTGATGTCCCATAACCTCCTCCTGAAGATCTATTTAATTGGAGTCCAGTATAACCTTCCTAAAAAGATGTCAATACCTTATCCTGATGCTACAGCAGCGTAAAGCCTCATCCTGTTAAGGAATTCGAAAGGATTACATGAGGGATGCAGCTTTTGTTTAGAAGGCTGGACTGGAATTCACTAGATCAGGATTAAACCCTCATCTTGCCCCAAGTTCATGTGGGGCTTGAGCAAGACTCCTGAATTCCCTTGCCTGAGACCCTATCCTGTGCCTGGTCTTGCGCATTTAAAAACTGAGTTTTCTTGAGCTAGTAATATGTCTTTACAGCAGAGTCTGGAACACTGGATTTTGGATGCTCATTTGGGCCTCTTAATGCTAATGAAGCACAAACCAAAATGACAGTAGTAGTAGTAATAATAATAATAATAATTATCTCTCAGTCTTTATTTTCAAGTTAATGTCTGCCAAAAATGTTAGAGAAGTTTCTCATTGTGGCAACTACTATATTTATGTGCATAATTTACAAGCAGCTCATCTGAATAATTTGAATTTTTTATTAAGATTATTTTCTCATTTTCCATTGAGAAGCCTTCTTAGATACTGACTCACTTTCAGCCTTGTAGGGAAAAGTGCCAAGCATTTGTTTTCCTTCTGTCTGCAGTAGTTATTTGACTCCTGCATTAAACTCAGCAAAGCCAAAACTGAATAGGAACAATCTTAATTTAATTATTAAATATATTTCAAGCTTCACTGTGATTTTAAAAAGAACTTTCATGTGGGGTAGTGGAAATGTGCCAGGGAAATCTAAAAGAACTGCATGTAATCCTCTGTCCCCACCCCTTCTTTCTTCCAGCCTCTCTCAAAAGGAGGTTAGGTGAACCCAAACCTAGTGGAGTCAGGGTGAGCCAGTTTCACTTTAGGTTTGCTTGGCAAAAAGTTACAAGGGCATCCTGCCAAGCCTGCCACTTTCGGGATAAATATGACTTTCTTTCAGGGCAGTTTTATGAGGGGCACAGCAAGAGGCTCATATACTCTGGCAATTCAACTGCAGATTTAGCTATGCAGCAGCTGCCGCTGCTCCATTATAAACAACAGCTCGCTCTGAAGTTGTCTTAAGAAGTTTACAAAAGGGACAGTGTATTTATCTGACGTCTGCTACAGTGCTGTGGAGATACAAAGACGGCATTTGACTCTCACCTTCTGCATCACACCCAGCCAAACCCCGTCACACAGAAAGGGCTAGACTTTAAATTTGCCTGCTCTTTTCCTGATGACACTCCCTTCATCTATCTGACAATCAGAGCCAGCTTACTTTCCTTGGGAGGGTCAGATTGGCAGATGAACCACAGCGAGGAGAGGAAACATGTTAAGTATGAAAACATTCTCATAAGCTCTCACAGGAAAAGGATGTAGCTAACAATAAAAGAGAGTACTGCATTTCTCTGCCAAGCTTTATCACACAAGATTATGCATTTCCAAAACTTGCATTTATACCAGTTAAATTTCAGTAGTGCTACATCTCCAGGAGGCATTTCAAAACACCCTTCCTATACTCCCCATAGGAAGTCAGTTCTGGAGCTATCTTTTTGAGGCCAGCAATAGGAATACCTATCACCAGAGGATACTCCCACTGGAGTGCAACTGGAGTGTAACTCCCACCAGAGTGCTGGGAGTTGCAAAGTGAGGAGCTCCACCACTGTGCCATGAGTGATCCATCAGGGAACACCTCCAGAAGCCACTCAGGCAGGGCCGCCAGGGACTGCTTGAAAGAAGCTCCATTGCCAGGTCCTCACCCCTAGTGCTGATGTCCTGGCCTCCTGCTAGCCACAAACACCCTTTGCTGTGCAGCTGGAAGATGAATTACCTAAAGTTAGTCCTTCCTGCTCTGGAGTCCCCTGCACTTCTTCAGTTCTGCACAGCTGGAATGGTAAAGCCAGGGAGCTGATAAAAGTATGGTCTGGGCATGGCTCTGAACCGCTGGCCTTTTCCTGGCTTAGTGACCATGTCATCTGCAGTTTCACTCAAAAGCTCTAGCTCTGACTGCCCTGGCCAAGTTTCATGGCTTTTGGTACCTTTTCAGGGAGCAATCAGAATGAGCTTTTTGATGGCCCATTCCTAGCCCAAGCATTATTCCCAGAAATGCACCAGCCAACACAGACCTATTGACCTTTGCTGGGTTTCCTCAGTCCCACCTCAGTCCCCATCGGGCAGCCGATGTTGACCTGTTCCTCATTTGGTTCACCTGTGGACAAATCTGCCAAACAGGCAGCACAAGTGGTTTTTGCTCCACACAGGCTGCTGGACAGACTTTTGCCAGCAGCCCTTGGTTTACATTTGGTGTCTAACCAGTGGAGTGAATTCCCAGGTCAATACCTGTACTCAATTCTACAAATGCAAAAGAAAAAAGAAAAGCTGCTGGTAGGTCATTCTCAGGAAGGGATCCAGGGGTTCTGAAACTTGCCTTATTCTCATGGATCTAGAATTACTGCACATGATGAAAGAAGTCTATTAACAGTTCATCATAAAACATTCTCTGAGATTTTATTTCCTAAAGTATGTATAGAATTGTTTGGCTTGTTTGGTGACTGAGTGTAGTGGGAAGTCTAAATCACTGCTATTACACCTCTAACTAAGGATTTTTAAACTATTATTTCAATTAAAGAGGAAAAAAAAGACAAGTTCTCAGAAAAAAATATTTCAAAAAAGCTTTGATCACTCTTTGAGCAGCCTCAAATGTGAACTTGATGTATCTTCTGGTCCTGGGACACATCAGTGTCAGCATGTTATTTCAGAGGAGAATCAGCTTGTCTGCAAGGACTGAGACTCATGCATTCGTTTCTCCACTTACAAATGGTTCTTCACATACATTTTCATAATAAAGCACTTTATAACTGTTACCCAATTATTGCTTAGAGCATTAAGTAACATGGTACTATTACTCCAATTTTACAGAAAGGAACAAATCATGGAATCCGAAATACTTATTCTGCTTTTGCACAGGCTTTCTCATATTAATTAATTATGAGACTTAATTACACTCAATCTCACCACTCCAAGCCAATTACGGAAAATTGGGTAAAGTAAAGAAATAGGGAAATCTCTGTCTCAGAGACAATCACTTACACTGACAGCACTTTCCACACAGGTATGTAAAAGGACTTTGCAAATATTAACTTGCCCCCTTGATGTAACTGGATGGATCTTTCTCTGATTTTTCCCCAACTGCCCCTACATCAGTAATCTGAGCCACGAACACTTCTCCCAGCTTCCTCTCTCAACTCTGCCCCAGAAACCAAATGCAAATCTCTGCTCCCTGACTTGTGCCTTAATCACATGATCACTTTCCTGCCCAGAAGCAGTAAAAAAAATCTCCAGGCATGTTAAAATCACCAGATTAGAAGAGCTCTAATCCGATGATTTTAAACATGGGTTGGTTAGAATTAGTATGTAAGATAGATAGACACATACATACATACATACATACATACAAAGATGTTGCAAACTATTTTTAACTTTCTATTTTTTTTGAATCTACAGCAATTTTATTTACTGAAGTTTGGCCCACAAGGGGAATGGTAAATCCTCTAAAACATCACTTTAAAAGTTTTTGTTCCACTGAAGTATCTATGAACACCCTCTGCTGAAACATTAATTCACTATTTCCCACAGCACTTAGCCACAGGGATTCACAACACATTTCAATGCCTTCAACAGCGGCAGCATTCCACAGGGAACCGTTCTCCAATTTCCAAGTCATGGTTCTTACAAAGATGGACTAAGCCAAGGCAAACTGGCCTTTTTATATTAATATCAACTGATCCTCCCATAAAATGTGCACATTTAAAATCAGAGGAGAAACAAGAGTAATTATCATCTTTTGCAGTTTGTCTAAAGAGGGCTATGAGTTCAAGTAAGTCTGCTTGATTAAAATTGGAGAGCAATATTGAACTGATAAATGCTAGAATTTTCCTTAATTTCTTTACTCTGTTTGCCAGTGAGTAAAGGCTTCTATAAAAGACTGTGAAGAAAGGTGTAAATGCAAGTGGAGGAGACTCCATTCATTTACAACTTTGACTTCTCTGGAGCCAAGATTTCACCCAGTCTTCACAGTTGTGACATTTTGTGTTCCATCTGGCCTATTCCAGCAGAACATTGAGTCTGTGCCCCTCGCAATTATGCCTTGTTTGCATCACACCATAACCCGCGTGCTACGAGAGTTTCACACACCGCAATGTACCACAGCTTACTTTAAATGCTCTCCAGTTCCCCAAGTGAGCCTCATGGCATGGCAGCAGAATTAAATACAATGGGATCTGGCAGGCTGCATTCACAGCACTGYGCTGTGAAAAGGGGGAAAATAAACATTAGCATTTTGACTGTTTCTTAGGGTTTTTCTAAATATTCTTAAGTAAATCAGAAAATACTTTGCTGAGCCTGAAAAACAAAAGGATTTGGACATGCAGTATGCACTACACATTCTTTGTTACTCTGAAAAGTTTTCCCCTCTTCTTTGTCCGGTGATACTTCCGCTAGGCCAGCAAAGGGCAGCTACAGCCAGAGACAACCCRAGCATTCAAAAGACCGAGATGTTCAAATCCTCACCTGAATTCCAACACCTAATGACACCTTTATCCCCACCCAAGTAAACTGTTACATCTACTAAGATAGATGCCCCCCACCTTAATTCAGGCACAGAGGGTGGATGGCCAGGATCTGCCTCTGGAAGCCTTCAAAGGCACACAACTCTCTCCTCTGAATATACAGATAACTAGACACTTCCATTAGTAAGACTAGCCTGTTGTGCACCAAAAATTTAGCAACAAATTAAGCACACAGTCCTCTTAATTTGGCCCCCATTTTCCAAGCTTCAGAACAGACACTTTCCTCGAAGATGTAAGATATAAATTGAATTGTTAAAACAAATATCAGCATAAATTCTGTGTTAATGAGAATCATGTCTCTTCCACGCTTTTAATACTAACCCCTGAGCTTAATTATAATATTTAGTGTCTAGGGCAGCAACACTTCCTACTCAGCACCTGTCATGGGTCCAGCAATTAATTGCATACCACTGACCTTCATAGAACACCATGGAAATTTTATTACTGTACAACTCAATTGCAGTCGTACAACACTGCCCCAGAACTATGCCTTATTACAAAAAAATCATGTCCTTACAAAAGGAATAGTTGAGCCAACTGAACTATTTATAATTCGAGAGAATAAAAAACATTTCACAAGGTTTGCAATATACATACACAAAAAAAAATTTGCAGCCTTAATACAAGACAAATGTTACCAAGATTCATGTTATACACAAAAACGGAATGGAAAATATTCCCTGAAGTCATAATGGCAGGGTTATGCAGTATGCTATTTAAAAGCTATTCACCAAAGTCTTCTTCCTTTTAGCCAGAACTCTATGGTAGAAACTCAATTGGAGAAAGTCAATTAATTGAAATTGTGGTTCAACAACTGAGGGATTGGATGTGTAAAATGAAGCAGCTGAAGGAAAGGACTACACTTGCATAGTCTACTCAAGACTAGAACAGAGGGATAGTAATCATGGCCCACATCTGCCACCTTAGAGTTACCTCTCTGCAGGTTTGCTGCTTTGAGGGGGCTACATCCTGCTTATGTCCTGCTGCTGTGGCTTAACCCCAGCTGACAAACCCAAAACACAGCCCCCTATCAAATACTATGAAGAAAATTAACTCTATCCCAGCTGAAAGCAGCACATCTGCCTTACCCTCTTAAGAAAACGCTGGAACTCAGCACATTTCTTCTAAGTTCAAGAGTCTCCTTGCTCCTTTCCAAACCAAAGGGTTCACAAAATAAATAATTATTACATGAGTACTCTAATTTCAAACTGGCATGCTAATGTAGGAGCTAATGTAAGTCAGGGCAAGAAGACTTTCTCCCTGGTTTCAAGGTCTGCGTCCAGGATGAAATTACTCGTCACGCCCAGCATTTCAAYGCCAGCTTCCAAATTCCCAGGCTCGAGTGACCCAGCAGGACAAAGCCACAAACCTCCACACACACACATCTGCACCTGCCACAGACTCAGAGAAGGAAAAGGATGGTGCAGAAGGAGTCTTAGGCTTTGTGGAAGGTGTATACGTGCACCAAGGAGCCCCTAGACCTGCTGTTTTGATAGTTTGCAGTGTCCTTGTGCACTTCCAAGTTGTTAGCCAAATTTCCTACCGGAGTCATTGGTAGGCAGCAGGCTGGCAATATGCCCACATGCATGGTGAGGCAAAACACCCATCCCCTAAAGTCAAAACCCAAAGAATACCAAGAGAGAACCTTGGAGCAAACTGGAGGTCACAACCAAGCTCTTTTGCAGTATTTTAAAGGAAGTGTAATATCTTACTTTATTTACACCTCCCAAACACCTCTTTGATTTTCCACAAGCAATGAAATGTGCTTTCTACCATGACAAATTCCTCACACCTTAGGCAATGTACTTAATTTCATCAAAATGCAGTTACAATTGGGTTTTCCACGTCAATCCAGCTTCAAACCTTTTTTAGTTAAATATTTATAATCTATCCTGCCAATGACAGCAAGATTATCCAGCAAACAAAGCTTGTCAACAATGCTTTGCTTTGAAGAATTGCCTACACACTGAAAGGATGATGTCTGCAAGGCAATTCAGGGCTGTATGACGCTTGTGATTTTGTTGTGTGGGGGGTTTTTCTAAGAAGTTCATTACAATTTTTCGATTGATATAATAGATTCTTCCATCTCTTCAATATAGCAGAGGAAATGAAGTGAAACTAGCTTCATTGTAATGGAAAAGTGATCTCATAATTTAATTCACTTTGCTCCCTAATCACAAATGCTCAGAGAGCACCAACTAGGGAAGAAAGGTGTAAAGTGATGCTGCAACATAGCACCCACAATTAAAAATCTCCTTTCCTGGACAAGTCTGGGTTGCAAATCAGAATGGAGCACACTTGTTACTGAGATTACTGAAAAGTTGTGGGCAAGGCTATGATTTGGAGGCCACAACCCTGCCAGTTTGAAACCAAATTCAAAATTCCTGTTGATTTTGCTGACACCTTGGCTTAGATATTTTTGAGGCCTGATCACAGAGCACAGTAATACACAGATAGGCGCCTGCAATGACTTGTTATACATCTCGATGTAAAAAAGAAGTTGCAGAATGAACGCAAAGATGACTGACAAGCTGCCCCTCTCCCAGCCAGGAAAGCTTTTATTGCCACCTCTTCAACACTTTCACTTCTGCCAGAAGTCCCCTCTGCTCGCCTGGCCTCTCCAGCTGTCCAAAGTGTCTCCTCCAGACAGCACTGCTGAGCAGGCAGAGTGTGGATTAAACAGCATTACATGTTCTTGCTGTCATTTTGTTTTCACTAATTTAGAAAATTATTTTTCTTGTTGTGGATATTTTTAATATGGTAAGGGAGGTATTACAGAAAAAAAAAAAAAGATTCTCCAAGATCAGAATATATCAGAAATTTGACAATATCTAACATGTCACTGTGACCATGAATATGTACAGAAACATACACACATACAATTAAAGTCAAATTTTGGAGGAGGCTCAAAAAATAAAAAAACATGTTCAACAGGAAGAGTCTGTTTAATGCAGGATTTAAGCAAGGCTCTTCCATTTGCATAGATCACTTAGAGCAACAGCAATTCATTAAATTCTCCCATAAAATCGTGCTATATTTTGTCTAAAGCGACACATTCCTCGCAGATCACAGTGCCTTTCTCATGCTGTTAATAAGATAATCTGTTACATGAGGCTTACAAATCCATTTAAATTGATTTTAATTAATGAATCAATCACTAGCCACTGATGACTTGGTCTACAGACAGCAAGCAATTCAAAGCCCCAGGCCTCTAATCCCAAACCAAAATCCACATTAGAGCAACAGGACATCTCTCTGATCAATAGCAACACAAAGATGTTCAGTTCATACACATTTAAAGTGTATGAACCTGATCAAAATGTATCTCCAGATCTTATGCATTACAATTCCCATATTCAGGACTGTTCAACTAGAAAAGCAATATTAAATCATTTACATTTCTTTGCAAGGGAAAAAAATCAAATCAAGCACAACTATAACCTGTTTCTAAACTTTAGATGCTTATTCCACTTGAATGTTTTTTCCTTTGTTCTTAAACAATCCGTTGTTTAACATTAATTAATAGAAAATTGCACTTTGTATGATCACAAACAGGAACAATGCTTTTTACATTTGCTTTGATGCTGTGAAAAGCCACTGCTGCTCTCCACAGCTCACGTGCTTACATTTTCCCTTAAACAGAAAACAAGAAAGAAGCAAGATTTCTGTCCCAAAATCGGGAAGCAGAAGAACATCCTTGTTATTTTAGTCAGTTAATTATTATAATTATTGTTATTACAAGAAGTTAATTACAATGCAGTAAGTTAAATCCACAATGGGTGGTGTGATGCCGAACACCGCAGTCCCTGAAGCATCAGCATCTGGCTCCCCATGGCAGAGGGGACACACCTGAGCAAGGCTTCTTCTGTGTGCACAAACAGCTGGTGCTCCAGCACAGCATCTGGGATTCAAGCACCACTTGAACTAGCCTAGAGAAAGGAAGAAATGATGCATGCCTCCCCAGGATCCTCCTTCAGGGATGCAAGCATCTTCCAAAGGAAAAGATGCTCCTTCTTCAAACGTGACAGAGAGGGAAGGGTGAGACAGGCCAGCTTGCCTCCAAAACAGTCTCATGTTTATATAGCTACACTGTGCTGAGCCCAGGCCACTCTTCTCACATGATGCTCTGCACTGCACACACCTGGTGGCACAGATCTCTGTGTGTCTGGGATGGGACTCTGCACCGAGCTCCTCAGCCCGATATAAACTTGCCCTCAGAAGCAGAGCAGGATGCACTTGGAGATGGCCACCAACTTCCTGTACCTGGGCAGTTGGTGCTGAGAATTGCAGTTACGGAGCAGCTTGCTTGGATGCTCACTGTCATGCCAAAAGTCCCAGCAACCCATGTGAGGCACAGCACCATTATGATACAACCCAGGTAGTGGCCCCTCCCTGGATGGATGCTACCAACCCTACCGTGGGGAAAAAGAGCAGTTGGCCTGAGCCATCAAAAAACTGCCATGAAAACTGTGCTGACATAAACCTGACAATCAGGAGGGGGGAGCCTCTTCCTTTCGCTTAAGGGCACCCTCACCCATAATTCAGAACAGTCCCTCTAAGGCTGCAGCATCATTGCCTGAGCAAGGCATTGGCCCTCTCCAGGTCTTTCCCATGGGCACAGAGTTGCACAGAGTGGGAAGAGGTGGCAAAATCTCTGTTATGGATATCAGTCTCCACATGAATGGGATCTCAGCACCCAGCTGCCTTCAAGGTGGTCTGTGTTCCCTCCCTTCTCCCCCAGTCCAATCCTCTTCCTGCCTGACAAACCCCAGATTCCAGAAGCACTCCACTGACACCAGCATGGGATCTCCTGTGCCAGCCCTTTGGCTCCAGAACTCTCTAAGCACCCACCACTATACTGAGGTCAATTCACCAACACTGAACTGCACCAGCCAAGAAAGAATCCAACTTGTATCTTGCTTTATTAAAGCAATTTCACATGTTATCTAATATAAAAGATGTTGTTGCCTAATGCGCAGTAACCATTCTGCCTCTTTAAATGAGGAGCTCTGTATTTGTTTTTAATCAATACTGCATATACAGTTTAACCAATGCTGGCAAAAGTAGATGTTTTGGATTTTTTTAAATGCAGTGTCTACTAMTGTATTGCTCTCAATACTCTTGTTCTTCCTAGTTTGTTAAAAACAAATGATGTTTTGGACGGAAGAATAAAAAGAATAATTAAAGAAGGGGGTTTGGCTTTTAGGTGCTGCTGATTAATTAGAGAGTTAGATTAACCAAATAATAAGTACAAGATACCAAACTATCTTTCATAATATTTAAGAAGAACATAAAAGGTTGAATATTTTGCAGGTGTAAGCACATGAAGATCAACATTGTACCAAGCCTGAATCTGGCCCCATTAGCTCAAATAGGTAAATAGTGCATCCCCTTGCACAGATGTTAGAGCATACCAGACATCCAAGTTTAAAGGACAGATTCTGCAGCCAACAATGCTCCACTGACATAGAGACAATCAATGTGTCCTTGATTATAAGAAGGCAAACAGTTTTCACTACAAAAAAGGAGACTGAAAAACAAATCATGTGTTTTTATTTTGTCAGTTCCAAGTTTGGGTTGGGTTTTTTTCAAGCCCTTTTGGAGCACTGAAACAGAATAAAAATAGTTTGTTGCACAAGCGTAAAACAAAATAACTGCTAAATAAACATTTTAAATTTACCCTATGTGTTCAATTCTCACTCCTGTTCGTCTTCAGGAGTTGGGTGATTTCACTAAAATACCTTCCTGTTTTCTGGAAAACTGATTAGATGGGTTTTGTCCAAGAATTGTGCCATAATGTGTTCCCTTTATTTCATATGCTGAATATCACTGCTGGAAAATGTACTGCAGCACAGAACGTAGTATATGCCAATGCATCCTGACATTCAAATCAAGACCACAAATTATAAACAGTTTCAGCAAATTGACTTGAGTGCCTTTGTTCCTCAGACATACATCTTCCTATTGCTTACAAAAGCAGCATATACTAACCACTAACGCTGCTATAGCCAGGACTGGGAAAGGAAGTTATTGAAGCCTGGATTTCCTGCTTTCAGCCGAAGCCAAGAACTGTGAGGCTTGTAGTGGTTTCAGGAACTGACTCATCTAATGATTCATGGATAAGATACTGGTTTTAATATATTTCTGATCATAAGACTCAAACTTCAAAAACAGTGATGCTTAATTTTTATTTTACAGCAAAAAAAAAGTACATAAATCAAGCAAACAAATATTGTCATGGGACACACTGGCTAATAATTATAAATGTGTTTTACAGTGAACTCTGTTTAAAAAAAAACCTGTGCTAAACTTCCTGGAAATTCATTTTAAGAGAATGTTGACAATGAATTAAAAATCCACCGTCAAAAACTTGAGTACTTTCATTGCAATCCTGATACAGCTGAAATTCTAGTGAACAGCAGCTGGGATACCAATGCATTTTTAGATATACCCTTAGGTACAGATATGACTGGTACACACTAATCAGGGAATCCTAGAGCTACTATTGTTAATGCACCTGGTTTCTTTAGCTGTGTACAAAAAGTAGCATCAAAGATTGGTTGGTAGCAAACATTCAGGAGTTTGAAACAACAGGAAAGTTTTGTTTCAGGAGTGATTGAAACTGCGGAGGTCAATCACAAAGCAGCGACTAACACCGGATTTTAAGTGCTCACACACACACACCTGCATTTTGTGCTAATTCAGAATTCAAGCCCAGCCATTTTTAGGCATTTAGTTCTTCCAGAGGGAAGCCCGCCTTCCAGAGCATCAAAATGCTTTTTGCCAACAACACAAATCTCATCAGTATGCTGTAACTTGAACTGCCAGGCTCTTGCACCTAAAAAATAGCTGGTGATGGAAGCTGAATTCTGCCAGGCTCATGTATGGAAAAGTACTGGTTTACTTTTTAATTTTTGAACTGCAGGCTGCAGCCACTCACACTCTCTGAGCAGTGCTGTGGGGATGGAGGGGGACGTTAGCATTTCTATATTTCACCCTGTGCACAACTAGCACAAGAAAAAAAGAAAACAAAATGCATCTTGCTTAGAGAGGAAAAAAAAAAAAAAGAAAAGAAAAAACCAGCAGTTAAAACACTTGACAAGAAAAGGCCAAAGTGCGCTCAGTGGCTGGCAGTCATTTTATGGCTATAGTCCTACAGCAGATTTACTTAGATGACGTCAGTGGCTCCAATCCAGCTTTTCTTTGGTAGCATTTACCACTTGCCTCTTGAAGCCTCCACTATGCTACAGAGCAGTAGACCATAATCAAAATTCCCTTTGTGAAATAGAGTTTACCTCAGGGCACAGAGGCATTGCTAGCTGAATTGCAGGCTCTTCACCCTGTACTGCATGCCCAGAAATAAATAACCTACAATACTGTACTCTCCTTAATACAGAAGAACCATTAAAAGCAGCCTGCTACCTAAAAAAGGGTCCTTTAATTTGTTTCCAAAATCTCAGAGGCCAGAATATTAGTTAATATTCCAAGCAACCAAGAACTACAGTAATTCTACTACTCTTTGGACTTCTTTGTATTGTTTTTAGAGATCTTGGATGATAAAGTTATTTATGGGTCAGTATTTCAGCAGCAAAAATTATTACTAATGCTAGAGGTTAAAGAGAATCTGCATGGGAAGCCGCATATTTAAAACTGTCTTTCAAATGTGCCCCTTCAACTGCTTATCTACAACTGGTCAGTAAGCACATAGTAAATGTGCCAAGAAGAGGAGCAAGAAATTGCTATGCATAAGTAATAGTCAATTCAATGAGCAAAATGCACATCATTTGGACCTATGGATTTCCTATCACAATGCAAAGGCTGAAACCAATGAAACACTCATAAAGTCAAGTAGATACCAAATAAAATAAAACTTCACAGGCTCTGAGGTTTAATCAAAAAAACCCCCACAACCATATGAAAGACGCATCTTAGAGTACCAAATAAACAGATTTGTTATGTTTTAATGGAGTCATCAATCCAAAGACAGCCATACTCATTATGGGTGATAACCAGATACATTAGTGACTGAAAATTGCCTCTCACAGTTAAGCACTTAGAAATAACTTACAGGGAAGATGCACACGTGCCTCAGAGATCTGAAAGTCCCAATACCTCTCCCCTTTCCCAGCATCTTTCTTTACCTTCCCCCTAGTCACACCAGAATAAGGGATCACAGGTCTAATCTGCAATGAGCCAGATGCCAGAAAACCCTACTGTCACCAAACTGCATGAGTCACACCACGGACCTGAACTCTAAATCTGAGTTTAAAACAGACTTAAAATTTGGGGCGACCCCCAAACCAGCTTTAAGTGGACAGATGCTCACATTCATGTCCCTGCAGTGAAACTGGAAGCCCTTTAGCAGCCTCAGATGCCAACCCAAGGGCAGAAACCTTTCTCATTTTCTGCAGGTGTCAATGTCAGCTCAGGCAGAGCAGCAAGGTGGGAGCATCACCTCTCACTTCACTGCCCACCCAGTTGGCCCCTGGCTGCTTTGTCAGCTCCTGCCCTTTTCCATGCAGCTCATCTGAGTGTACTTCAGTGAGAAGGTAAAGAATGGCCACTAGTCAGACTGATATTTCTCTGTTCCAAATGGACAGGAGAAAAATTTGCTTCTCTTTGACCTCCTTTCATTACTAAAAAAGTGGTGTCAGCAAACAGATTTAGAAGATGATTGTAAATTTCTGTGAGAGAGAATCTGGTCCTTTTATTGGTCACTAAGGATCTGGACATGAAAGGCATGACAAGCACAAGTGGTCCTTTCTTTTCAACCCCCAGGGCAAGGAAGGAGTGGAAGCAGCAGGAAACTGCGATGGGTAAAGGGACCCAGCAGTGACACCACATCTGTGAGCAGTGGCACAGAGACAGGGTAAGGAGGACCTGGCAAGATGGATTGAGAATGGAGGGAAACAAAAAATCATCACGGCCCAAAGACAGGAGAGCCTAATAATGTGCTGCCCAAGAGCAAGTATGTGCATTCCCAAGGAAAGAGGAAGGTCCAGGCAACCAGGGACAGCTGTGGTGCCCTCCAAGGGACAGCGAGACCGAGCCTGTAGGGCAGAAGACAGAGGAATGTGCTGCAAGGTCAGAGAGCAACACGGGCAGATCCAACCCTAAGGACACCACGGAGGCATTGAATGGAAGACTGTATTTATGGCTGGAGACTTTTCTTGCAACAAAATAATTACATTCAAAGAAAGGCAGGGGTAGGGGGAAGATGAAGGAACTTCCACTGAATCTTCCGGTCTTCTACAAGGCTTTCAGTTGATATGAAAAAAGCAGAAAAAAAAAATATCTTCGAAGATCACCTGACAGCAGATGTAGGGACCCAACTGTTTTTAAATATTAATTTTTTTAGAAAAAACAAATTTTTTACAAAGACCAAGAAGTGGAAAATGAAACTCTTTACAGAGTTTTGTCTTTTTATTTTAAACTGTAAACCAGCTTTAGGACAAAAAAAAAAGTATGCACTTACAGTGGTGATAGATTAAGTGTGAATAAAATTTCCTTTCTGCCATTAATTATTGTCCCCAATCACCAATTTTTTTTAAATTGAGATACACATAACAGAAGCGTTAATCCCCTAAACCTCTATGAATTTACCTTTTCTTCCAAAGTCTGTTCTGACATTTTCTTCCCTCAAAACCAAAATGTCATTCCTGAATTATAATCTCCCAACAGAAAGACAACCATGTAAAAAAAAAAAAAAACAAACCACGCCAGCTAATTCCAAAAATAAGCACCACTGTTCACTGCACCATGAGGTGAATGAATGGTGAGAGATTCCACCAAGGGAATAATTGTGATGTCTATAATGTTAAGGAATAATTTGGCACCAAAAATACCCAAGGCCATACTGGTTGGCGATTCAAACATGAAGCATATCAAAACACCACTGATAAGCTAAATTAACAGATAGCTTATCTGAAGCATATACTAGCCATATGGTGCCACAACTTCTGTTGCCTGTTGCTGGCATAACAATAGGCTACTGCAGTCTTAGACTGGAAGCACTATTTGACAAACTGTCAACAGCATTTTTATTTTTTTTGCAGAGCTCTAGGGCAATGGCACACTCGCCTATTTGCATTTTTTTTTAAACAGGTGAACAAAGAGTAAACCAGATGTCGACTTTAGAAATCGAGCTGTCTGGATCAGGAGATTTAACAGAGGCAGGCATACTGCTACAGCTCAAATCTAGACAATGAGCTTTTCTAAAAACACTCTGGCCTAGGGGAGTGGCTATTTAAAACACTTGGCTTCTTTTATTTCAGCACTATGGAAGTGAATTCTACTCTTAAGTGCCAGCTCAAATGAAGTCATTTTGTTTCACTGGGGCTTTCTTTGCATTTCAGAAATGTAGCATGTACTGTAGTAACGGAAAAGACAAAAAATGGGGGGGGGGGGGGGTGTGATGTGGAAACCAGCAATTTGATCACATACCAAAAAAAAAAAAAATCTTTGAAAGCATAATTCAAGTGCAAGTTACATGAAATTTATTTTTCCCTCTTCAAAAAAAGAAAACAAAAACAACACAACAAAAACAAAACAACCAACAAAAAATAAAACCCAAGCCACTTCTGAAAGCTTTAGAAAGACCTGATATTTACAACCCCACAAGCTCCACAAACACAAGGCGTGAATACTGACCAGTAAGGACCATTTACAATGAGATTTCAATATCTTACAGAAATATGATCAGTTCATACCAAAAGTATCATGAAAGTTGTCTTCCTGCTTTATTTAAGAAAATTAAATCTTCCTATTTGAGGGGTAAAAAAAAAGTCTTTTCCTAACAACACAGTGATCCACTCAATCATTTCAAAAATTGACAAAATAAAGACTACTGTCAATCAATATATAGTAGATCTGTCTATGATATTCAATTATGAAAATGTGCTTTTAGCTGTGTTCTGTAGCAGTGTGAAAGACATAATGAGAAAAATAGATAACTTTCTGTTCTAATAATCTGTTCTGCTTGATAGGCAGTTATGGGAACATATTTATTTTCTGACTTATACCCAGCTAAGTATGTAGCATTTTTAGATTATCTTTTCAAATTGTTCTTGAACATTCTCAGTTAAAAAAAAACAACTCCTTTCATGTTAAGTTGAGATTGCACTTGAACTCTTTCCAAAAGCCAGAGCTGTACTGAATTATGATAATTAGAAAGCTGTGCGCATAAAAGGCAGCACAGTTGATGCATTTAAAAAAGTTCATGCCAGAGAATATAAGTTCAATATGTTCTCACATAATTAACATTTCCCATCATTAGCAGCAGTTTTCAGTTCATGTATCTGTAAAAACAACAGCACTCGTCATTGTTTTAGATTCCCAGTCAATAGCATTTTAATAGTTTTACACATAATCCTAAACTTTCCTTCCCTTCCCCCTCCCCGCACATGGAGATTTCACATTCTACCTCCTGACCTGCTAGCAAATAAACTTGGATTCTGTGCTCAAATGCTCCTGCTGCCACACAGACTGACTCTGACCGAAAGTTTACTGAAAACCTAACAAGAGCTAGAAATCCAAGAAGGCCATTTGCAAGGGTACAACAGGATGCAGAGGGAATAATCACGTTGTTCCAGTAAACAATGAGTAGAAGACAAAGAACAAAAAGTTGTAGGTGATACCTTCGACTGGACAGGAGCCAAACTAAAACAGACTGCCTCTGACAAGCCAGGCACAGGCTGGAGGGACCAGGAAATGGGGTCACAGCCCTGCGCCAAGCGGGCAAGTGTCCGTAAACCCTTCACGCACCCTGCGCATTTCCATCGCGTCCTGGACGTGTGTACAAGAACTCATCTAACAAATGAGGGCGTGTAGCACATGATGGGCTACTCTTTGAGACAGTCATAGATTTCCTGAGTAGAATATCTCAAATTAGTTGTTAGGAGATGGACTTTGACTTCAATCCCCGTATTTTAAAATTTATATAATTCTGGTGGTACGTTAATAACCTGATACAGTACAAAAGTTGCTGAATCTGCATCAACACAGACAGAAATTTTGGCTTTACCAACAACAAGATAAAACTCGCAGCAATTGAAGTGGGATCAGGATTTCATACAAAAACAACAGAGGCTAGGGTATTAAATGAGAAAACTCTTAGCTGAATTTTATGTGACAGATCTGATGAGCAAATTTGAAGTTGCTGCCTCAAAGGACTGAAGTCTGCAACTTTTCACTCTCTTCTGTTTTGGAAATGAGCAATCTTTAAAACCAAACACAAAATTATTCCAGGAAATATTATTCCATCCTTGTTCCACTTGCAAAAGTCAAAAGGAGTTTTGTCCAAGAACAGAGAGCAAGATATGGTCATAAAGTGGGAATTTATTGCAGATATTTTTCTTCTAAAAATGTGTCTTCAGCATAGCTTAGAGTCGGTTGGCTTTACAGTAAATAATGCCATTAATTTGTTCGTATATCACAGGATGCAATTTAAATTATACAGCATTTGCATAAATTGTCACAAACCCTCCAGCAGCCCTGGCTTTCAGGGAGATGATTTACCTCTCAAAAGTTCTAAAATTTTGTTGAGATTCAAATTATTCTGTAACAGTAAATGACTGTAGTTTAGGAATATAAAACCTCCCTGCTTGCAGCAAGCGCTAATGGCAAAGCGCAACACGGCCACAAAACAGTAATTAAATCTCAAATCCCAGAAATAAGGACCATTTCTCTCGTGAAAAGGTAAGTCCCCCAATGAACTGGGGGCTTCAAAATCATTTTTAAAGGGCCAATTTGCACCCTCATTACAGCGAATGTATTCCAGCAACAGGCCTTATGAAGCTGATGGAATTAACCTGAATTTAGACCAGATTTCTAAAAAGTCAGCGCTTGCCTCGTATTTGCACATGCTATGAATAAGAGCATAAATGGCATGAATGATCAACTGTTAACAGAAATTTGCCTTCAAGTTTTAGACAGATTACAAGTTAAGCAGAACATAAGCCCCGTGCAAAAATTTGAAAAAGTATGTGTGTCAAATCGGTATTCTTTTAAATCAAAGATGTCCTTCTTTAGACATCAAATATCACACTAACCATGTACATCTAGCTTATGCTGTAAATATCTTAGTATTTGATCCAGCAAATGTTTATTCCTATGAGTCATCCTGGTCACTTTAACCTGAGTAAGGATTGGATCCAGCAAATATTTCCATCTTAAATAAATGGAATCACTACAGAAGGACAGCTTTTTAACCATCTCTGGAGAGATATATGATTAATATTAGTGACATAAAGAAATACCAGATAGAATGAGTGATGTGTATAAATATATAAGATGCATATACAGTCAGAAACCACGTGTTCATAGGAGGTTTGAAGGTAACCTTCTCCCCTTTCAGAACTGTACACTAAATTTTCATGTTTTGGGAACAGTCTTAGGCACCTTCTAATAAAATCATATTACCTGTAGTGAAATTCTTCCAAGAGTGCAACCACCCTACTTTACAGATTGAAAACTGACAGCTATATCATAATACACCACTGCGTATTTTTACCTTTCCCTTTTTTTTCAAGTGAAAGACACCAGAATTTCCCTATAGCTCCAGAAGTTTTTATTACTGAATAGCCTGTACTGTATCCTGAAAGTTTGCTTACAATATTATCTACAAAGGTAGCTTAAACAGAAAGAGGGAAGAAATGTTTTTTCCTCTGCATGTGACTCAACCGAACTTAACTTTTTCAGGCATGGACAAACAAAGCCTAAAACCACTTTAACGATATCCAAAACCACTACACCATCCAGCAGCAACAACAACAAAAAAACGCTAGTTCCAAATTACACCAAACACGCTACACACATGCTCACACATCTCCACACATCACAACACGCTATCATTTCTCAGCTGGAAACTCATGGTGGGTCTACTTCGTAATTAAGTTGCTGTTGTTCTTTTCTAGCTGTTTAATTGAAACTCCTTTAAGCACAGTCTGTCTTTACTAAGACTTCTGTCAAATCAAAATTTTTCCTCTGCTTCACTGCTTGCATACACCCTACTCAGCACGGACTAAGAAACTGTAGAGAATATAAAACCACAATTTGAATCTCAAGAGCTGTTGTTACTCTCTTCTGGGTGAAAAGGCCAATAATATTTACTTTACCAAAGCGGCGTACACAAAATTGATGCTCAAAATACACCGAACGTGTTTAGCCATAAAGTACTTTCCAAAGGTATTGCTACATAGCTAAGACGAAAAATTGAAAGAAATCCTTTGCACCCAAAATTTCTGCTTGGTCAGCTGATAAATACCTGGAGCAAACAAAACGCAGAATTATCCCTACTGGTATAGAAAACGCCTTATGACCTAATTAAACACCAGTGCAGTGTGAAAAGATGTGTTTTACCATGAAGGTGAAAAATAAATGCACCTCAGCGATGTTTACCCTTACTGAAAATAATTTCAAAAAGTTGATTTTAAAAACTCACAAGTTCAGAACATGACCCAAATATAAAATCTTCAATTTTGTGTTTTAATAATATCCACTGTATTAATCTGTGTATTTCTAATCCCAAATAAAGGATGCATATGTACGTATATAAAAATACATATATATTCACAAACAAACAAACCTGCAGGCTTCTCTGCCACCCCCAGAAGTAATTTAATATACAGATCTGTGTCATTTTTAATAGCACCATCTTACCATCAGTACAATCTAATATTCTGTAATGGTATTCCCCAACTATTTATAGAGATAGAATACATCATAGATTACAGACACACATTCCGAATCTAGGGTTGTAAGAAGAATCCTACATAATTTTAAATTAAGTCCTAATGTAATTATAATCATTTTTGTTTTCATATTCAATTGCAGGTAGCACTTAGTTATTTACATGAATTTTCCTGTTAGAAGCATTCCCACAGAGATTTCCATATTAGCCATGCTGCATAATAACTGAGCATGCAGCTAGAGAGAACAGTGTGTTATCCATACAGCTCCCAACTTTGCCATTATCCAGCTCAGACGGCTCTGTAAAACCGCTAACTGGCAATATTGCATTTCTAAACTTTATCAGCACGAAGAGAAAGCAAATATGCTTCTGTTAATACAGGAATACAGCTGCATATGTACTTTTTCTCCCTGAGGCTCTGCCATTTAAGCTTACATTTCTCATAAATGCTATTTTAAGTCAGAAAACACCAGTACAATCTGATGTTTCTTGGCCTTTCTTTCCTAGATGGTGTTCAACAAGGAACAGTTTAAAAATACTGGGAGCCATTTACATTCAGAGAGAGCAAGGCAAAACTGCTCCCTAACTTTCCAGCACTTCTGGAGGTCACTTCTCATTTCTTCGTATCAAAGGCAGGCACTTGTTTCTAATAAGTTAACAACTCTCCTGAGAAACGTGGGTGGCTGGTATTTCATTGTTTCATAAATATTTTTATATTGGTAACACCATTCAACTTAAAACAGATTTCAAGAGGAGAAAAATCACGACTAGGACTGTGTTCAACAGAGGTAGGAACGCAAACTTTTTTCCTCGGTGAAAACAGAGATATTTTCCCCCTCCTCTTGCTTTATTTCTCCTCGCTGTTTTTGTTTGGTTGTGTGGAGGGGGCCGCTTTGTTTTAATTTGGGTACAAAAGCCGCACTGTATAACTTTTCCCTCCCCCTTGGAAGTGTACTTCCTTTGAAAGCGCTCCTCTGCGAACAAAGGCTGCCACCGGCCCTCCGCACCAGCGCTGGGGACAGCTGTGCGAGAGAGCTCTTCAAAACCTTGCCGAGAAATAAAAAAAACCCTGCGGTTCCTACCGAAAGGAAGTTTTCCAGGGACAATCTCCTCGGTGTTGCTGTAACTGCGACTTTGTCTTTTTTGGATACAATGTTTCTGCTGACTCCCGAAAATTTTCCACTTGAATGTGCAATTAACCAGCAGCGGCGGCAGCAGCAGCTCTGGAGAAGGAGAAGAAGCAGCGAAAAAGGACATTCCTTCTTTCATCTTTTAGAGGAAAATAAAAGAGGGGAGGGAGGCAAAACTCGGGGCAGCGCGGCGAGCGGAGCTCCGCGCCAGGCCGGGCCGCCCGGGGATGGCTCCTGAGCGCTGCGAGCCTCTGCGCCCAGCCCGGGGCTGCTCCCGGCTTTCCTGCTTCCCCGTGGAAAAAAAAAAAACAATGTGAAAAATGCCAAGGATCGGTGCGCGCGTATGAGGGGGAGCGAGCCTGTGTGTGTGCGTGTGTGTGTGTGTGTGTGTGTGTGTGTGCGAGCGGCGTGTGAGCGCGCCCGGTGCCGAGCGGTGACTCAGGCAAGTAAGTGCGAGCGGCGGCGCGGGGGAGCGGAGCGGCGCGGCGGGGCGGGCGGCAGCCGCCTGTTGCAGCCCCGGCCGCGGCCCCGCAGCGCCAGCAACTCCGCGGGAAGCAACTTCTCCCCCCGCCGCGGCCCCCGTCCCGCCTGCCCCGGCACCTGCGGGGGCGCCGGGCCCCCCCGGGCCGACCCCGGCCGGGACCGGCCCCCCGCCCCGCCGCACAAAGCGCCGGCGGCGTGCGCGCCCGCGGCCCCCTCTTACCTCCGCGCCGCGGCCCCCTCCGCGCACCGCCAGCGCGCCGCGCTCCGACGGCAAAACTTCGCCCGCCGCCCCCGGGCCGCCCCGGCTATTTATGGCCCCGCGCCTATTTTTAATCCGCCGCTTGGCTATTTATACCGCGGCCGTAGGTTGCCGCGGGCCGGCGGACGGAGCCCTCGGAGGATGAGTTGCTGCCCGGCCGGCGGCGGGGCGGGCCGGGCTCCCGGCCGGGCTGCGCGGCGCCAGCGATGCGAGGAATGCGCGGAATGAGGGGAGGAATGAAATGAACGCGGGAGCGGGGCGGCCGCGGGGCGGAGCGCGGCCCGCCGCCCCCTGCGRCCGCGGGCGGGCGGGCGGGGCGGCGGGCGGGGCCTCCGCGCCGCGCTGACCTCATAGGGGAGCCCGCGGGAGGGGGCCCGGCGGCGGCGGAGCGGGGCGGCCGCGGGACCGGGTTCTGGGGCGGCCGCCCGGCCCGGGGGCGATGCCGTCCCGCACGGCGGGGTCCGCAGCGCCCTACGATGGACCGGCGGCGGGGTCCGCAACAGAGTTCCAAAGGATGGGCTGGACAGGGGTCTGCCATGGGCCACAGGGTCCAGCTGGGCAGTGGATGGCGAGGCGCCCCTGGGAAGCCCAGTGTACCCACACTCACATCCAACCCCTGGGCGCCCTGCAAAGCCCTGTGCAAACCCTCACTAATCCCTAAGAAACACAGATCTGTGTCCAGAAGACCGGCACAGCACCCCAAGGGCCCAACAGAGCCGCGGAGCACGGGATGAACAGAAAGGCTTTGTATACATCGCACCCCAAATTGACATGGATGTAGCATGGCCCAGGGGCCCACAATATTCACCCTTGAATCTAGATCATGACCTTTCTCACAAAACTATCCCCAGCTTCAGATTTCACAATGCCGGTTTTGCACCACTCCAGTTGTGAGCCCAAGTGCCACTGGACTGTCTTTACCCTTCTTGTACTTGTGCAACCCATCCCCCAGAAACGCTCCCCAAGCAGCATCACAGGCATGTCGCCTTCAGCTAACAATCCGCTACCTTATGGAAATAATTGCAGGGAAGGCACAGCTGTTGTGCTTGTGAAAATTCATATTTGCATAAGCAAAATGGATAACTGGACACCTTGGTGTTCGTGAAATAAATTGCCTATTTTGATGTGCAAACACACATTTCTATCCACCTTTGAAAGTTTGCCCAGCAGGGCTATCGCTTTTGGAGCTATCAGGAAAATCATGTTACAGCCTCAGAAGAACCACGTGTTGGTGTCATCAGGCAGCATTAACATGCTCACACTGCATGTAAGTTCATGACATGCTGGTGGAATCCTCAATAAATGCCCTGTATATTACTTCGTATGACATTGAGAAGGGATGCCCAGCATGTCATTCTGTGAATACCAGAACCATGCTTGTCCTGGTGCTTTCCCAGTACCAATCTTGTGAAACAGCCATGCTGTTAACAGACATCCTTGTAGCCTGTGACTGACCCGAGAGCCTCTTGAAAATGAGCCACTTAAGGCTCACATTGCAGTTTACACAGAGGCTGCAGCTGTTTTTTACCTTTGTGGACCAGGCACAGACTGTGTATGACAGGCACTGCAAGCAGGAGATGCAGGGTTCCCACTGCTCGCACACAGCACTGACTGAAGCCTGCTAAAACAGCCCTACAGAAAAGGTATGCGACAAGTAACAGTATCAAATGAAGCCAAAGTTTGAGCAGGTCTTGCTCAAAGGACCGTGAGAATGCAAAAATGAACGTATTTTAGGATATTTTTTTCCCCACATCAGTCCACACCGTCTGAAAAATTTCTTCCCCAAAGTAGGCTACAAAAACTCCTTCACACATGCAGAATTTCTTTTCTCTTCCACTCCTTCTTTCCAAATAGCTCTAGTAATATTGTCTAATAAGTGTCTGAGTGCCTGCACAATTTGTAAAATTCAATCACTTTGCAGATGTCTGCACAAAAGCTGTAGTCTCTTGAGTGCACTTAAAGTTTACCAACTCTTTTTCTAAAGTTGGAACAGAAAAACGGGACAAATCATTGCCCCCTAACACCTATAACATAGATTTTTTTAGTCACTAGGCTTAAACTCCTTCCACTATGTTCACTGCATGCACAGAAATGTGAAACGTCCTTAAATGAATGTGATTTTTTTTCCATAAGGCTTGCAGAGGAAGTACCAAGAATACTGACTCTTAAATTCTATGCCTGTGCAGGGCCCAAAAGGTATCACAGCTCTGTACATGTCGAGAGAGAGTAGCAAATCTTTGGACAATGGACAAGTAGAGTTTGGAAACTTCTTACCTATAGCAGTTCTCACAAATAAAAGTGATAAAAGTTTTGCAGGATCATGCTCTCCTTGTGGAAAAAAAAAAAAGAGGATTGTTTCTGCAGCCATCAGACACAAATCAGACTCAAACCAGGTTGTAGCTGTTTGCTGTATCTGCAGACAGTTCACCAGCTCTTTTGCAATTCAGAATTCAGAAAAACTGTAGAAAAATAATTAAATTTACATGATGCCTGCATATTTTGCTGTTAACTGCAAGCAGCAGGGAAGGCTCACACAATTCTGACTATTTCTCAGGTTCTGAAACTTTGTATGTTAGTGTCCTTCACAAGAAGAAATGCTCCTGTGGAAAAAAGGCAAAAACAAATGCTTGGGAAAGACTGGAAGTCTTCCACTGGCGTAATGTAAAAGTTCATCCACAACCCACAGTTTTCAGCTCAAGGCTGAGTCCTGACAATATCTTGCTCACAGGCAACTGTACACACCAATTAAACAACCAAAACTGAGGCCAAGATGAACAGCAAACCAAGTGTGGTGACTGAACCACGACCCTTGCTGAGCATAGCTCTGAGCCAGCAAGCTCCAGGCAAAAACCAACATCCTCCGAACACTGAGGTAAGGAAACTGTCAAGTATTGATCTTTCTTGCCTCCTGGCTCATACATCCTGTAGGTTGTCATGTCACGCATGTCGTGCCATACCATATTGGCAGTCACTTCAAAAAACACATACCTGGAATCCCCATGAATTTCTGACAGGAAAAAGTGGTGTAGTGGGGAGAGAGAGGTCTGTGCATTTTGGCAGATGGTAAAGATGAGGAAAAACAACACCGGTATCACCCAGCCTGTTAGTCCAGCCACTGTCTCCATGCAAGGGGAGGCTTCAGAGGCCCTATGGATGAAGAAGGAAGGTACATTAATAGACAGAACTTTCCTGATGAATTGCCTGCCCTCTGTTTATTGATGAATGGCTTCTTCAGGCACACAGGTGCGCTGAGAATTACAAAAGCTGAAGAAAACAAAGGGACATCGGGACAAGCCCAGACAGGGGTATTTCCTGGGGACAAATGCTTATCTCAGCTAGAAAGGAGACATAAAAGTGAGGAATATGGGAAAATGTCTTAAGAGAGGGAAAGAATGAGGTTCAAGAGACAGACACCAATAAAAAGACTTCAGGGAGAGAGATTGGAGAAAGAGAAGGGACAGAGAAATGAGGAGAGAAAGTGAGAGAAATTTCTGAGACTACAGACAGAAGACAGGAAAAATGAAAAGGAAGTTTAAAAAGGGTGATAAAAATGGAGAAAGGAAAACCTGAAAAAGAAAAGGAATTGATGGGGCAGAAAGAACAGCTGAAAGGAAACCAGCTGGGAAAGCAAGGGAGACTGTAGTTTAGGAGAAGAAAAACAGGAAGTAGTAGAAACAGGAGGTAGCAGTGGAAAAAGGGAATTAGCTTAACCATGAAAGGAAAGGAAAGATAGAAAGAGCAAGCAAAAGAATATACAATTAGAAAATAAAGGTCTGTAGTACTATCAAGTCTTACATTTGCCAGTGAAATACTATTTTGAGAGCAAATCCTGTTGAGTCTGGGGCAGAGGCAAGTGTGAACATACTTAGAGATAAGATGGAGGCTGAACTGTGTTTTACATATAGGAACCACTTTTGTCTTTAATGAGACCACTGATAGTAGGGGGCACCAGGTACAGGGAACATGACATACACATGTCATCCCAGCCACCCAAAACCAGATGATGCCTTTAAGTCTCCAAGAGACGAAACAGTACCCAGAGATACAGGGTTAATAGAATTCCTTGCTTACTCTAGGAATAAGTAAACTCTCATCTGCCTAGAGAGCGCTGGCAGATGAAAACAAGATGGACTTTGCAAATTCTACATCCAGAGCCCATTTTGGGCTTGGAACAAACCTCAAAGCTCAACAACACTTGGAATCAGTGTTTTGGTTACAAACAATGAAAGAATTTTAAAACTTTATATTTGGATTGCAGTTCAGATTAGGAAAACTGCTAATCCCAGGAAATGCTTAAAGCAGTGCATAGATTAGGGTTAATCTACAGTGTGCAAAGAATTATATATCCAAAGTGCTGCTGAACATGCCAACAAAAAATACTATGGGGATGCTGTAATTTAATGGAACAGAGCTCTCCATATTACAAATCCAGCTGCTGAGCTTTGCAAAGCAGCAGACAGTGTAAAGAATGAAAACAAATAACAATTTAATAATGAATTACAATAATTGAGTCAAGAGGAAGCCAGGACATGAACCATGGCCTCAGAGCCCAACTGAGTTAAAATAGTACAGAGAGCAGAAATATATAATTTCAGACAATCCTGGGTGCTTATTTCTAAAGGTGAACTGAGAGCTTTTTAAAATGACACAACCAGAGTCCAGGGTTGTGTATTTCCCTCATTGATGAAATCACTAACACCAGAATGGTGTGGCTCTCGTCCTGCTTTAGAGCAAACAATATAGGCACAGCAGCCTATTCCTTCTCCTGATAGCAATAATTCCTAGTGCCACTGATTGAACGAATTGCTGTTGAAACCACTTGTGTGGTTGGGCTTTTAAAAATATATTTTGCACTACAAATTTCGTGGTGTTAACATGCATTTGTGCTGGGAGAAAAATAAGTTCCCATTCAAATTCCCAAAGAATCTCTTTGATTCATAAAAATTTCAGGTTTATGAGCATTTCTCAGCCTGCTTAATATGCAAATGACATRTTTTTTTCTCTCCCTTCACTTTGGCCCAGATTTCTAATGGTGTTCAGATGCTTAATGTTAGGTGCAGGTATTTTTAATCCTCTTCAGTATCTAAGCACCTAATTTCTTTTGATTTCTGTGGGTTTTAGGTGGGTACCTATTCTGGGAAATCTTAATGCTTATCTAGACACATGAATAATGATAGTAATAGTAATAGCAATAAAAATAACAGTAACAATAGTAATAAAAGATACCTTAATGTTTATCTTAACCAGCTAAGTACCGTTAGAGGCCTCCTTTGGATCACGCTCAAAATCTACATCCAAGGAATATTTCAAAGCACTTCAAAGTGATCTCACTGCTGCGAGATCTGTTGCACAAGGTCCTTTGCAAACATCCACTTTCCTCACCAAAATGACTCCACAGGTGACTTCTGCAGGCCGAGGCTGGGGCCAGACTTTCCTCTCTCCAAAAGAAATTATTTCTTAGGAGGCCTTTTCCGGTCACCAAGAAGGACACACAAACACCATTCCCACAGACCCTTCTCCCTGTCTGATCTGGGCACCTGTTACCATTTGTATGGAAAGAAGACTGTTGTGGGAAGGGGATGATAAAGTTGATAACCAACCAAATTTCCAAGAGCAGCAGCAAACCCCACGGGTTGTTCTGCCATCTCAACACAAGAAACAGAGGATATTTTACTAGAGAAAGTGGCAGGCAGCTTCCCCAGAGACACGATGTGATCCTGTCACATCAAGAGCAGCAGACAGACTTCCCTGGCTGCTGCTTCACCTAATCCCTGGAAAGCCACATGCTAAGGGAGAATTTGCCATGTATTAGGAAAGGCTACCAAAACCAGTGAACCATGARTGACAGCTTCTGAAGTGAAAACAAACTGTCCCAGATGCAGAAGAATTGTTTAACAGCCCGTATATATACAAAATCCGAAGTATCATTGGAGGTTCTGATAAATAGAAAACCAAACTTCATGCGAATGGAAGGGACACCCCAAATATGATCAAGGCAGGTAGGACAGGTTGCACACTGAAGACCCAACTAGAGTACAGTTATCCTTGTTTCACACTGATTTTTCCATTTCTCCATGCATAGTGCAGGTAGAATCACACATGGCAAATAACATTTGGAGAAAACAGAAGTGAGAAAGTCTGAGATCTGCAGAGGTGTTAAGGGTGATATTGCTAAGAAAGGAAGAAGTCAGAAGAGACATGCCCTCTTGTCACACACTCTTCTGTCATCTGCATAATGAGACTTGCACAAAGTCCCTGAGTTCCTCTTGCTTCATTATTTTCTCAGTGCATTTTCTTCTGCTATAATAAAATACAAACTTGTTCCAGCCACCTGCAAAGCTCAGGGTTTGCTCAGAACAGAACAGGGGAGCTGAGAGAACCCAGCACCAGTTCTAAGGTGATACAAAACTAGCAGGATTCAGTCTTTCTACTTTTGAAAGGGGAAATAGGGAGAGGAGAGGCAAAGGAAAGGGATTCTTACAAGAATATATTCCTATTTCCTGCTAAACTTGACTATTCAGACCTTCAAATCAGTATAAAAGGAAATACAGAGAGAAGTAATGCATTCCTTACTGTGAATAATCCATGAAGGCCAGGTTTACATGGCTTTTTGGTAGGAAAATTACAAAGAGTAATTTGCAGTTGATTGGTAATGAAAGAAGAAAAAATTACCTAAAGCTGCTGGGAAATCATAATGGTGTATGGGTATGTAGTTAGATGGTCTCAGTTCACAGGGATGAGAACCACTGAATCAAGTTTCTGGAATGGCTATTACAGAGTTTGTAGTAGTAAATATCACCATGTAAATCCCGACCTTTCCTCATCCTTCCCAGGAGGCAACCACAAATGCTTTTCATCTAGCCGGTATTTAGGAAGAGAGTTTAGAAACAGGGGAAAAAAGAGTCAGCTGAAGATGTAGGAGCCACTGAGGGTAGCTGGTGCTCTAGCCCACCAGAATAGGATCCTCACTTTTCATTTTAATATCAGACTGTCTCTTCTCTCAGTGCTTTTTCTGTCGTGTTCCAGAAATGACAAACAGTAACTGGATGGACACTGTTACTTACTTGAAAATAAAACAAATGTTTAATGTATTTAAAATTCAGAGTTTTGGAGCTTTGCAAGCTCCAGTGGATAGAGTGGCTGCTATGAAGCTTAATCCCGATTGCAAATGCTCTCTTTGTTCTGGCTTTTCTGTGCATATGCTCATGATGTGTTACATCCCACCAAGAGCCAGGCGGGACACGCTGCCCGTGCTTGGAGTGGTCCATGGAAATGGACGACCATCCCAAACTGGTGTCCCGCAGGAAGAACAATGCCTCCCAAAACCGGGGAATAGCTGTACAGCCTTGAAGACCAGGTTTGGTCAGAAGGAAGACAGGGATGAGCACAAGTCCCGCTGGTCAGTGAGTGTTCCCAGCCCAGGGCAGAGTGCTCTGCCCACAGTGGGTGTCACAGGTAAGTGGGACACACTCACACCCGTGAATCACAGGCCCTGTAAATGGTCATTAAAGACTTGGGTAGGAGAGGGTCAAACAATGAGATGATGCAAGGGACAAATGTTTATCATAAACATAGAGAATCCTGACCTCATTTCACGTGTGATTTCATCTTAGCTGACCTCACAGGCGCAGTTACTCTACCACCTGTGCAGCCTTGTATGCTTTATGCTTCTTTTACTCTCTAGATCCTGGAGAAATTAGTTAATTTGTTATTTTTCACAATCGGTCCCAGATGGATGATAACTGTCAGCATTTTCCAATTACATAACATTTATAATTTTCAAAGCACTTTACAAACACTAAGCAGTTGATCTTCACACCACCCCTGTGCCCTAAGCATTAGTATTTCTTTTTTACCAACTGGAAATTGTAATTGGAAGACAGAGCAATCCTCACAGTAGCTGAGGTAACAGCAAAATTCAGTACCATCCACATACACTTGTAGCACATCAGACTTTCCTCATGCAAACACATATACCACACTGCCCTCCAGTAGTTCTTTTTTCGTTCTTATTTACATATAAAAATCCTCTCCTCAGCTCCGTTAGAACTTTTTGCTCTCTGGCATAGTTAAGAGCCAAGCTCCCAACTTGTCCACAAGTCAACTTCCAAAATACTCTAAATGAGTATTAAGGCACAACTTCTTTGTGCCTTAAGATCTTTTATCCCAAATGTCTTCCAGGTACAATCAATAGTTTTAAAAACTCATCTTTCTGATTTATTCACTTAATGTGAGGTCACAGAGTCATCTAAATTCCTTGTGGGTACAGAAGTGAGGTTCACTGAAAATCAGGCCCCAGCTGAGCTTTGGTGAATTTTTAAAGTAAGCAATTAAATGGCTTGTAAAAGAGAGGTATTTCCAAACTGACATCAGAAACTGTTGGAAAGAACTGAGACTCAGAAGGGCTGTGTTCTCAGCTGCAGTAGAGCATTTGGCAATGTTAAACTCCTTCCAAGCACATACAAAGGGAAGTAGTTTGATTTATTAATAATAACGGCCTTACATACACAGCTGTAGGCAGGTGAAGGCTTTTTAGTCACTTCTAACAGCCAAAGGCAAGTAAAGAAGAAACCCTGGGTAGCAGTTAGACAAAATTAGAAGTCTGTAACCCCTTCCTTGGGCAGTGTTTCCTCCTTTAATCTTGTCCACACCAGCAAAGAATAGTGCTACCTGGCTGAACTCTGCCAGAACACCATCACCCGCCAGCCCCTCAGCACAAAACGGTTCTGTGAGCTCTCTGCTCATTTGAGTCATTCATACAAAAAATTACCCAAATAAAACCTCAGCAAAAGCACTTTTTTCATGATAATGTCTTCTCCTTCATTCCTTTTTAAAGTGTTTTCCCGGTGCTGGCATAGGTGACCCCAGACCTGATGATCTTAAGGACAAACCTCCCTAACACTCGGTGTTGCAAGCCCTGACTGACGTCTTTGCTTTTGTGTTCGATGTAATGGGCAATGAATGGGAATAGGCAGATGCCTGGGAATGGGACTCAGCACAGGTAAGTCAGAGGTACCCAGCATCAGCTAAAAGGGAAATCCTTAGGAAAGCAGTAAGAGACCTGCCTTCTGTCACCGTAAAGACACTTGTTTGGCATAACAGGAGGCGTTCTCCTCTTGTGATTTGGTCTCTGCTCTGCTTTTCAAACTGACAGATGGTCTCTGTGCTTTGCAGCGAGAGGGAGAAGGGGACATTGCCATTCAATCCCCTGTAGCAAAGTAGTTCAGCTTTGGCCCACTCAGGACTGAAGGAAATTTAAGTTGAATGTCCTTCTCTGCCTAAGATAAACCCACTCCTCCAAGCCCCATGGGGAGAGCACTGTCTAGCAGGAGGCTGCTCTGCCGCAGAATGATAGGGCTTCAAAGCTATTAATTGCATTTGGCCAAGCTCCTTGCAGCAGAAACAGTGGGTCTCTTCCAGTATTTCTGGGCAAGCCATTAGCAGATATTCCCCTCCAAACTGGGAACTGAAATGGGATATAATCTCTCCTTTCCATGAGACCAGAATCATGGCCAGTAGTGTACCTCTCAAAGAGGTATGGGTGCTCCATCAGTTGTGTGGCCTCAATGTACATTGGGAAAAATGTACTTGTTGGCTTCATCTGGACTGGAGTTAGGCATTAATGTATCTCTGCATTATAACTCCTGCTCATCCTGCTCCCTTTTGCAATAAAGGAATTAAAGGTTGAAAATGGGCTAGAAGCAATGGGAAATCTAAAGCTGGTTGGAAGGGACAACTGCTCAGAAGGAGCATTCATTGACTACATTTTCAGTCCCTAGACTGGGCTCCTTCTGGCCATGCATTATGGCAAAATATTGGGGAAAAGAAACCTGTGTGGGATCGAGTTGTTTAAGTAATACACCAATATTAACATCCTATGTATGAAACATTGCTCATACCTCTTTGTTCTGTTTTCTTTTCCCTAGACGACTGTTGTCTAACCTGTGGACGTCTCATTAATTCAGGCCAGTGGAAAACAGTAAGCAAAAACTGTTTGTTTGAGACCTGGGTTTGTTCTGCTGCCCAGTTTTAAAGAGTTTGTGGCTATTTACCAACATCTCATGAGCATTGGCTCAGAAACATGAGCCAGTTGCAGTGGCTAAGCAAGGCAATGCACATCAGCTGAACTAYGGCTGCTCAGTTATGTCAGAGCTTTTCATGGCATGTATGTGAATCCTGCAAACAGGGTTTGAATTTGGCATCCAGGCTGGAGCGCTGGGGAGGGATTTTTATTTCTGCCTAATTTTTAATCTCCAAAACCATGAAAAGATCCATTTAAGTGTGGCAAATGGATGACACGTGCTGTGCTCTTCTATGGCACCACCATTAATAACTGATGGCTTATGTTATTGGTGAGGGGGAGAGTTAAACTATTAAAAACCTAATTTACGTCTCTTTCTTCAGTGTGTGACTCAAACCAGTTTTGCAATCAGTTACAGGTTAACTAGCCAGGGTTAGGCAGGGTGGGGCCTGCAGCAGATTGCAAAACTGGTTTATTCAATTCACAGAGAGAGAAAACATCCTTAAAAATAGGCATTCTAGAAGAAGGCCAGATACCTTGCTGTCAATTATAGCACATCATGCAACAAAACAGATTCTCAGGCCCCTCAGCTTTTGCTGCCTCGCTGATTGAGGCGCTGCCTGCGAGTCACCCCACCGTGCTGCAGCTGAAGAGCTGCCTCGCCTCCAGCCCGGGGCTGTGCTCAGGGGCACACCCTCACCTGCAGCCTCCTGTGCCAGTGCAGCTGGTTAATACCTCACAGATCACACCGACCAGCTGCCTCCAGCACGCGGGGTCGAGGGGGAGCTGCAGGGCTGCTCCGCAAACGCGCGAGGTGCAGGTCTGGAGCTGCCTGGAGATCAACAGGTGATTCCAAGTACGGAAAGAAACGGAAAAGGGCYGTACTGCTTTCAGCAAAAAGAGGGAAGGACTGCAATCTGTTGTCTCCTGCAGAGTTTCGCTCTTTTCAAGAGGGCAGGCAGAAATGCAGAAGATGAGARTTGCAAACTTACCCGTACAGCTTGATCTGGATGCACCACACAGTAGGTGTGTCTGAAAGCTCTCCTTCGGTGTTAAACTGAAGAAGATGGAATACACAAAGCATGGGGGAAAATAATTAAATTACATCAAAAGCCTATTGTATATATGTTAAAATATGTGACAGATGGTTTCAGAATCTTGCACCCTCTCTTGTTATCAATGCAGTTCTTTTTATTACTTCCAGACAATACAAGTGTTGGCATTGTACAATACTCTGAGAGAAAAGATGAAGTATGTGATCTACTTTTCTTTATGCARCCAATAACATCACTGTACTAGGGAGTTTTTCATCTATAGCCTTAGAAATGTCAGCAGAAACTGAGAGCCTTGCTTTCACTTACATTAGTGGGCCTTTCATACTGCTTCAGCAATGTAAAAAGCTCCTCAAGTTTAAGTTAAAAACTCACTTCAGCCAATTTCACAGRTRTCACAGAATATTCCGAGTTGGATGGGACCCACAAGGATCATTGAGTGCAACTCTGAAGTGTTCCATTGTCATAGCAGTGAACATTCATTCTGGTGAGACACCAGAACAGACCAACTTGTGGGCCAGAGGAGCTTCCTTCACCGAAGTTTTTGGGAAGCTAGGATGTGCATGTGCCAGGGTGGTTTGGGARTATTTGATCCCATATCAGTGCAGGGCTGAGTAATTTTCTGAAATACCTCACAGTTCTGCAGTTCTAAAGGTTTCTGGTTTCTTAAGGGACAATTTCTTTGTGTATCGGTCAGTGAGGTCTGGTTTTATCCCCAGAATGTTGCTCCATATTTTTGCAAAGGCTACCAGTTTACCCACCGTAGTAGTGAAAATTAAAAACTACATTCCTGAAATTGGCCCATTTCCTAACAGCATACCAAAGAAAAGTACACAGAAAAGRTATCACACATCATTTAATTAAGATTGCTTCTTCTGTGTTTGCTACAGTGTAAACACATTTTCACTTCTAGCTCCCCCAAACCTTCCAGCCCAGCTGAGCTGTGGACTGTGATTCTAAAGACATACCACTATTGTGCTTTCAAAAAATGTAATTAAATCTTCCTTCTTTCATCTATAAATTCCCCAAAACTGTTTGAAGTCCTGCTCTGTCTACATAGCAGACTGGGTTTTTTTCCTCAGATAATGTCAGTTTTAAAATGAGGCTCTTACCTTTGATTCTGAGCACAGTAGCCCCTTTTTGTGTCACAGCAACAACTGCTGGGAAGAGACCTTCACGATGCTTCTTAGTGAAACTCCAGGTTTAACAGMTTTAACATCTAGAACCAAAATCAGTGTTCTCATTAAGTGTTATTCCACAGCTCTCCTGTCCCTTCCCCATTGAAGTGGCCAGTTTTAAACCAAAGCTGTTCAAATGTCCTCATGCTGCCCCACAGAAGAGGCATGAGAATACCCTTCCTGCAACCTACAGTGCAGCAGAGAGAGCCAGGTAAGCAATYTGGCTTGGGAATGCTTCACTGTCATCCCACAATTCTGCTTTGCAGRGTAACTAGCCCACATGGTGGCTTGGGTTGCAGTATCAGGGACCTGTTCACTGCCAGTGTAGCCCAGCTCCAAATTTCTGTGATGAAAAAGAAACTTCAGTTTGCATAGGCTTTAGTGACAGCCTTTTGTAGTTTCACATTTGTGCTATGGAAAACAGTCCCAAGGGGATCAGACTAGAGCTGGCATTTGCCTTCCCTGGAGTCAGTGGAGCAGCCCTTGGTCAGGGCTGCACTGTGGGTGACTGAAGTAATGGGGTTCTGCAGTCCATAACTTTTCACTGTGCATTTCCTCCCTGAGGAGTCACAGGCTGGTTTATTGCAATCACACACAAATAGGTCTCAGTGCCTTTCTTAGCAGTAGATATTAGAAAAAACCTCAAACAATTGTGAAATACACTGGTGGAACCTGCAGAAAYCTGGGCTTTATCCCTGGCTTTGCGACCAGCTGGAGGACTGACTTCAAAGGAATCTTTTAACCCCTCTGTGTTTCAATTCCCCTCAGCTGGAGAAGAGGGATACTCGTCTGCTCTATGGACTGTCATGCCAGCACGGGCTGAGCTCCTTCTGGGAACAAGGGTGGCCAAACCTATTGCTGACCTTCCACACCTGTTCCCTGGACACCTGGAGAGCTTCAGCTCCAGTGGCAGCCAATGCAAGACCTTTATCAGCCCCTTTATCCACTAAACAAGTGTGTATTTTTATTGTTGTTATGATTGCAGCTGGTTGACAGAAATCCCATAAAACCCAAGGTTGTAAAAAATAAAAAGATTTAATGTTACAAAAAATTTACTTTGATACTAAGTGCCAAGTTGGCACGACTCAAAGTGCAGTGTCACAAACACCAAAACTACTCATGCTCCTTCCACTCATCGGGAGGCTTAGGCCACCCTGGACAGATCCCTTGTGTCCTGACACTGTCTCAGCTCACACCTTCCCACAGAAATCCTCAGCCAACCCTTCCTCCACTCTCAACTCAGGCTACTTCAGTAGCTGCAGTTGAGGGCTGTGCTGCTCAACTCCAATCCAGAAATTGCACTTGATGAGGCAAAAGACACTTTTGCCAAGACTTCATGCTCTGGACACTCTCCCATGTAACAGCCATACCTGATCACTTGGTGTAAGCCACTTTGTAAGCCAAGATCCCAATATTTAGACTGCTGCTCTGCAGGTCAGTCATTAGATTTGATCCGCAGTTATGTCTTACCTTGGGATGTTATAGCATGTGAAGTGTTATAAAAGTTAGCATTTTTCTAGGGCAATAAAATTTGTCTTTCAGAAAATTTTGAATAAATATTTAAGAAAAAATGTTAGGTAAAAGTTAGTTTATTTTAATTTTTATGACTCCTCTGGATGGCAGGACAGCTGTATTGGCTGCACAACATATTTTTTAGTTAGAAATATATAGCCATCTGTTCAGCTCATAACATGTGTTAATAGGTATCTCAAATTTCAATTAGAAAAATAACCATCTTAATAAATAACATAGCAGCAAGAAACTTGGGTTAACTAATGGAGACCTAGCTGTAGTAGTAGTGCATCTGTTCAGATTAGTCATTATAGAAATATTCAGGTACAAAGTACTTGGCTAAATGGGACCTTTAGCTAAAAAGCATTAAAGAACTGCATTTCCTGGAAGTTTGTGATCGAGAGTTAAAAAGAGACCTGGCCAAAAGATTTCCAGCTTTGTGTTGACACTTGGATACRTTTTACAGAGATGAGCGATCTTTACTAACCATTTACTTACCCAAGCTTCATAAATTTCTCCTATGGACTTGGCCAGAGATGACCCTTTAGATACCTTCATACCTACCTGGACTTGGAGTTTAGACCCCTTACTCTAGAGAAAGAAAAAAGCATCTCAAATTGTGCAGCCCCTGTAGGACAATACCCTGCTGAAGTGGTCTCAGTGCAGACAACAGTCAACTCTGAATTTATTCTGAAAGGTGATTTACCACTGGATGATAGCACTGGACAACCTTGCATGAAGCAAGACATAATAAAGTGTGGTTTGGGTTTTTTTTCTGCTCCAAAAGACTTTTTGCTGCACAGTAACAGGAAGTGTAAAGAGCTATAACTCCAGGTCTTTAGTTGCCAAGATGAAGAAAATGTCACTCTCAAGCAGATGGTACTGATGATGCAGAAGGTCAGAGACTTGGAAATTAATTTAAACAACCCAAAACAAAAGCAAGGGAATGGTAGCGACAGTCCGTTATTATCTTTGAATATTAAAAAGAGAGCTGAGGAAGCACAGCAGAAAATGAAGGCCAGTTTATCCTTAGATTAACTGTAGAAAATATATTTCGCTTCCTTAAGAACTAGAGGGAATCATAAGCCACCAAAAGAAATCACTATCAGATCCTCGGACCTCTACAGATGTGGATCTTACCTGAATGTGGGGAACCAGAGAGGATCCAGTGTCACCATAATTAATGGTCTTTGTGTCATTTTTCATTGCAGGGATGCATTCCACTTCCCCACCAACCAGCTGGGTGCTGGAGGGGGCAAAGTGCCCTGGTTGTTGCTGTTCCCGGCCCAACCCTTAATTTTAGGACTGAGAAGAACAGAGAGCACTTGACATCTTCTTCTCCCATCTCCAGACAGCTTCCAACTCCAGCTCAGTGGGCTGGTGAATTCCAGTCCTTTGTGGCTAGTGTGGGGCAGATGTGATACTGGAGAAGTTACAAGAATATGACTTTATGATTTCATAAAGTACCTTCACAGGAACTAATTAGGGGGTAAGTTATTAACRGAGAAACCACCAAGTTATGAATGAACTGTCAGTTGCTGTGCCAAGCAACTTGCATCAGCAATTACAGTCCTAAATGTTCTGGGTAAAAGCACACTTAATAGGACCCTTTCACGGGCTGTGCTGTCTCTGCCACAGGAACAATTTAGTGGTTCCTTTGTTTGTGCCAGCTACAGAAGGGCCTGGAAGATCTGTGATCTCTATTCAACTTCTGTGACATGAATTTGCACCCATCTTTGCTATTCATTAACCACTTCCCTCCCCTCCCCCAACTTTTTAGCKCTTATGCCTGGGGAGAGAATGTGATTCAAACATATTTTGAAGCAGCAAGATCTTCCTGAGTCTGCAGAGAGCCTATTAAGATGCTTGTGAATATGAACAGCCCTATTCATATTGATCAGTACATTGGTCTCACAGCCATAGAACTGCTAATTTTTCAGCAATATACCAAAATTAATTGAAATTTTCATGTGGGCTTTGCCAGAGACACAGGACTTTAAACTTTGTTTCTATACTCTGCTGGAATCTCTCAGCAGCAGATTCTATTTCAGTGTTCTTCCTAGAATCAGGAATCTGTGGGATTGTGGTCCATCACTCCCACGCTCTCCATTCAGTTAGCAGCTGTTTAACTCATCTCTGGCTCAGCCCCTGCTGGTGTGGCCACACTGAGGTGACACCAGGAGCCCGGTACCCACACCAAAGTTCCAGCTCCTGGCACCCACACCGTGCCTCTGCATCTTCAAAATTGCCTATAAATTGGTATGGCCATGTGACAAAATGCCAGGCCATCTACCTACAAGAGGCAAAATCAACCAGTATGCTGTATTTTTTCAAGCTCTCCTTATCCCTAGAATAACTTGTGAAGATCCAAGCAACTTTAAACAGTTGCACAGCAGAGCACATGCATGGACAAGCTTTTGCAAACGCACGGCTCCAAACAGAAATAATTCCCACACAAATAGCCTGTCATAGCTCAGCAGCACACACAGAGTTTGAAAACTCCTGCAAACAGAAAGAGACGTGGCATCTGACTGGAAAGAACAACTTTCTGTCTTAAATTTAAAATGGAGTAAAAAAAAAAAAACTTCCATTTTTATCTGTTCCTTATTAAAAATCGTATAAAAAAAAAGAAATATTCTTCTTAAAGCTTCCTAAGTAAGAAACTAGCTGTTGGTACAGTATTTCCTGTGTGTTAGTATTCAAGTACTTCCAGATTATGATTAAAATATTATGAGCTGCTTTTATGAGAGCTGAAGTCATGTAACGAGATTTATATAGGCTATTGCAACCCTCCTATCAACTGCAACTTTGCTTAAGGCTACTGTTTATGCTTTCAGAAAATACTGAAGATATCTAAGGTCTAAGGCACCAGAGAAAAGGAAAGGGAGACAAGCATCTGTCATGCTACATAGAAAATGAATCCTTCTGGCAACTCCTGCCCAGCCCTAGATTAATATGGATTTACAATTAACATCATCAGTGAATCAAGCAGCGTTGTAATTGTTTTTGCAGCTATTCCAAAACTTTCTTCTGCACAGACATAACCTAATTCTAACTTAGTGAGACAGAACAGCTTGACACATTTGTTATCTAAAGACCACTTCAGCCAAAGAACATAATGAAAAAGCATGGGAACTTGACTCAGAAGCAAAGGCTCTTCTTTAATATTGGTTCCAAAAATAAAAAAGCCTCTCCCCCTTACAACTCTCATTATTTCTTATTCTTGAAGGTCTAATTTTGCCCCAAGGACTGCTTCAAAAATACATTCTCTTTGATAGGATTGCTTAATAGTGCTCAGTCAAGTGGGATTAGAGCCTTCTGAGGGAAAGAACATATTTCTTATTCATTTTCTTCACTAATTAGTAAAAATTACTTTGGGAAACCTTAGTTGTAGAATATCACCTACCTCTTTTTCACAATGGGGATTCACAAGCAGTGGGCTCCTGCCCAAGAGCAGTGACAGGCTGTTCTGTGACACCAGCCCTGGAGCCTCATGGAGTTGGTGCTGTGGCTGCAGCCTTCATGTAGGAACTCCAGTCTCATCCATGCCAGCAGCAAACCTGTTATTCCCTCTCACAGGCACACTCCTATTGACCTCATCACTACAGTATCTAAGGGCTTCTACAAAGGGGGACTAACCAAGCATAACCCTGTCCTGCAGCTGTGCCTCCAACCAGTCTTCAGGGGGAATTGAGTGAATGCTCTGTCTATGCACTAGTTGAAGGTAGGGAATATACCTGTGACCCAACTTCTGGAAGTAAAGTGACAAGACAATGAGCTGGAAAAGACCAGACACAATGATGGAATCAATTTCATGTCCTTCCTTCTCCGTGCTACGGCCAGACATAGCCTGTTTGCTGAGAATGAATCTGCTCACATTCCTCCAAGTTTCTTTTCTTAATGAGTTTGTACAGACACACACAGCAAATAAACAGAATATGCCTGAGTTTGTTTCGCTATGAAGTTTAAGAAGAAAAGAAGCACTCTCATTATGTGTGGTGCTATGTTTTTACTGCGTATTACACTATCAATAAATTAAAGTATTCTCACTTGAAATAATTTCCAATAAGGCTGAGACAAGACAAAATCAGACCCAGGGATCTGAGTGTACAGTGCTCAGTAAATCAAAAGCACAATTGTTGTTGACATTTATGCTAAATAATGACTCAGACCTTAAAAATCCATGATGTTGACTCACATTTGTGATTATTTCTTTTATAAATGCAACCGTATTTAGTGTTCTATACATRGGTCCAACAATAAGGCCCAGCCATTGCATTTCCTCCAGTTGATTTGCTGCAGTGTTTTTGTAATCCAGTAGATAAAACTGTCAAGGGTGTGAGGCAGAAAAACAGGCTTTAGGAAAAAGCATGAGATGAAGCTGAAATGAACTTCCCGGCAGGAGGAGAAAGGGGTTTTTCCTGTTCCTCAGCGCCACTGCCCACCAGCTGAGCTGGGCTGGGACGGCTGCACTACAAACAGCCACCTCAGATGCTTGGTTGAGCTGTGGGGTTATAAAAGGTCTCCTGACCTCCTTGGAAGGCTGCAGCTCTAAGCTTTGTTCTCTGGCTTTCTGGATGTCAGAGCAATGCTCAGAATTAAGAAGAGAATACAGATCCTGAAAAAGGTGTTAATTCTTCTTCTGAGAGAGAAAAGTAATACAGAACAAAATTCCCATGTTTTGTGGCACATTTCCACTMTGAATTCACCTAAGAAAGAATTCCTTCCTTTGCCTAAGTGTCTAGTCACTAGAAACACACTGAAAAGTGATCTTTTTTGTGTMGAACCATATGCACCAACCTAGGTAATGTCAGGATAACACGTTGGGATTTGTCATTTCCTCATGCCCAAACAGCATCTTTCACTTGCCATCAGAGGTCAATAGATGCAAAAAACAATTAAAAAAAGAAGAACTAAAAGAATCCAGGAACATAATTTTTAAAGCACTTAGACAAGAGCGTTGGGTCTATTACAGCAGGTGATGAAATCCATTTCTCTTCACTTGACAAAATGGGACCTGATCATATGATTTAACTCTTTCTCAAAGAAGTTCTGTCCTAAAAAATGGTCTCTGAGCTTGATAACATTAATAATATTAATTCTGCTTGACAGTGTTCTGGGACTTTTGCAAAGACCCCTCAATTAGAGCTGAGCTGTAAAAAAATGCTATTTTTTCCTCGAAGTAGCAGAATATGATGTGTTGCCATGTCCACCAACTGCAGATATGACCTTTCATCAGCCATAGGGACTGATGTAATACAGCTGTAACCATGAAGCTTCTGAAAAGCCCAATGGGACCTCTGGGACTCTGCAAGCCTCCCTGACACTTCGAGAGAGGGGTTCTGTGTTCAGATTTCTCTCTTAGGACCAAAACCACCACATCAAGGCAAAAAGGAATCTGTGAAGAGCTTCCAAGTCTGAAAGATTCCAATGTAGCATTTTACCTTCCCCCAAAATATCAGAACTAGTCTGAAGAGGCTGCTATGTAAACCCTTCACTAATACACCTGCACAAAGCAAAAGAACATCTGTCAGGACCAATAYAGGAAACACCACTGCACAGGGTGTATGGTGTCCCTGTGAGAGCCAGCACCTGCTTCTTGGTGGGAACTGGATGGCAAAGTAATGAAAAGAAATCCTCTTATTGCTAGAGACATGGTTCAATGCCTAAACTTCAGTACTGTACTTCATTCCAGAAGTCACAAGCAGTCGTAACAGAAGGACTAAACCAATCAAAACCTTTTCAAAATGTTTCACCAATAATCATGTAGCTGCCTCGTTCCTTGCTGTAACCAGAAACAGATGTAAATAAGAATAGTAACATGATGAATTGTTGGTATAAAATGAAGCTACAACAGTAATTAAACACAAATCTCTGTATAGCAATGCAGGTTTGGTTATTRATCTCGCTGGCATAACATTTTGGCTAGGAGGCAGTTAAACTTTTGTATTTTGAATTTGATCTTGTTGTGTCATGAAATAAATCTGAAAATTCTGTAGGTGGTACCTATTAAAAAAACTTCCAGTCTGGAGCACATGATTAGCATAGGACAAATGTTCTACATTGATATGCATGAAAGATTTTCCTTAAAAGATTTTCCTTAAATCAAAACACTTTAATATGCACACATTTGCTATCCAGCCACTGGGAAGTCGGTCCTGTGGTCAGGTAGAGCACTCTGGGCTATTTCACAGGAAAACGGTTAATGTGCATCACAACAAACTGTCACGCTTTAGGAAAACGCAGCTCTGCCACGGTGTGTTCTGAATTACAGGCAGGCCTCAAATGGTCTCCAGATGCCAACTCACCCGTTCAGATATCCCATCTGTCCAAATGTCTATGGCATTTCTTCAGATCTTTGGGCACATTAAAAAAATGTATTTTTTGTTGCTTCTTTCCCCCCTCTCACCCTTCTCCTCCAACATCACCTCCTTTAGGATGTTATAGCCACCAAATGGCTTTGGGGGCAGCTTTTGCAAAGCGAGTCCCATTTTAGATGCTGTTCTGACTCACCACAGAAAAAAATAGTCTTTTCTCCTCCTCACACAGCAGTGTGCACTCTTAATTTTGCAATACAAAATCCTTGAACCAAATACATCCCTAATGTAACTCTTTTGAAGTTAATGAATTACTTCAAAAATTGGTTTGTCTGTTGATTTTAATACCAGAAAAGTGCCTCATCCAGCAAGAAAGTAGAAACTTAACACAAACTTCAGTGTGTTAGGCAGCCTCATCATCTCAGCACTGGATTTGCTTTTGAATGGGCTTATTATCCATATCCGTTATTCTAAATCTGGATATTGCATTTGTTACGCAAAAAAGCAAATTAGTTTTACCACTCGAGACAGGCAGTGCTGAGACAGCTGAGTTCCAGCATATGTTAATAGTCCAACTGTCCTSATTTAAAGAGATATTCAGACCTCTAATAAAATTTTCGTTTTTAAAGGTTTCCTCTCCTGAAGTACACGTAACTAYCATGTACCATTGCCATCTAGTGGAAAGGTAAGTAAGGACACAGGTTTTCTTCACTTTAATAGCTATCCATGATGATCACTGAGGATTATTTTAGCTAATTTGGAAAACCTCTAGAAAGCATATTGCTGGCGTCCACACTTCTCTCAATGCCTGCCCTGCTCCCAGGGAAATCGATACCTTCCTGTTTTTCTTATCTTTTGGTATGATAAAGAGAAGTGGTTGACTGCTGTAAGCAATCTACTGAAAAGAGGGGTTTTTTCTGAAACACAGGGAACTTATCCTGTCTTCTTATCTTTGATTAAAAGTAACATTAAATAACTTAATAGAAATACAGCATGTTAGTGGATACACAGGGTCAATGAGGATGTATTTCAGAGACAACTGTTGTGCAAGGGGAGGTGGTGGTACAGCAGAAATAGAAATAACACTGCAGTAATGCAGTTTCCCCTTGGCTTGTCTAAAAGAATGAAATTAACACTGCTTTTTGCAATTAAAAGCGTACGGAAGTTTTGGGAAGGCTGGCAGATTAAGCAATAAATTGAGGAGCTTCTATACAAAAACTCTAGTCAGGCTAAAAGACTTATTTCTTGTAGCCATTTGTTTAATGAGTTTACATCTGCTGTAACATTCAAAGAAGTCAGCAGAGCTCAAGTGTTTGACAGCTGCTCTTAAAAAAACCCAAGGAGGGTGCACTTCGCTCATCTTCCTCACAGACTTCAGATAAGGATGAGAAATGTTACAGAGATCCACTGGAAAGCCTCAAAGGCAAAATACATGATATCTAGTTTTACTAGATTCTTATCATTTACAGTTCACCCTAAAACTCCCACACATTTGTTTCTTAATGTCCCTCATGCTCCGTTAAACCTCACTACAGCAATGTTCCCATAGGAATGTGGCCACTTGCCAGACTCTCTCATGAACATTTCATTAATCTTCTTGGCTCTCATACAAACTACAAAACATTATTTGTTAGCAATTTAACTGTTTTGCTCCCAAATGTGCCAGAAATGTGAACTTTGCTATGCTTTCATTCAAGAATACATGAGGATAATTATATAGTAAATGAAAAGAGTTTTTTTACATTTAGCAAGATACGGTGCCAAGAAAGGTAAACTGATTATATCTTGTTTCTGGAATTGATTCTCATGCTATCCTAGATGCCAAATCACTCTCAAATGTTAAGATCTAACTGAAACTTAGCAAAGTACATATTTAGATACAGTTTTTATTTCATTACATTACACAAATATCTCTGACTTTTTTGAGTAATTCAGGCCATACCACATAATCTGCTTACTTCGGGGGATAACTTAACAGAAAATATTATTTCTGTTTTCCGGAAGGCCGGCCTGACCCATGTCCAACGATCTTGAGAAAAGACAATCACTGGCTTTGCAGCAAGGATGAAGAGCCTTTGAAAGCCTGCAAAGGATTCAAAGCACACATGACTGGCTAAAGAGAGGAAAGTGATTTAGAAAAAAGCAGCTTCATCTTCTGCAAGGCAGGGGGAATTAATTCTAGGCATACAGACACACAACTTTTATTTCATAAAACGGGAAGCTTCAGAGTGGGATCARTGGATAAAGCTGTCCTCAGACGCATATAACACTAACAGTAAATACGGAGGTTTTATCACTCAGCTTCATCTGGACTTAAAAACCAACACTATCACACAGACAGAAATGCAGACGCAAATCAAATTCATGAGAGAAGGGTAACATCTGCATTTCCTAACTTTCCTAACCTTCATATGGGTAAACTCCACGGATTTTGCTTTTTTTTTAACTAATCTATAAATTCAGTTAATCCCTCAAATCCCATGTTCCCTTTGTAACAATGGGACCGCTTTCAACAATATGCTTCCATGGCACTGAATGCAAACTAATGTGCATCAGCAATGGAGGGGAGAAGAGTAAAGAGTGAAYTGAGACTGCAGCCATTTAAAAGGACAGGAACAGAGTATTAAAGGGATGGGAATGAACAACAGCACATTTATAGGTCTTTCTGTTTTCTCTTCTGACTTCTGTAAGCACACACAAGAAACTAAAATACTGGGGAGGTATCCAAACTCAGGCTCTTTTGAGGTTTTCCCAGCGCATTTCTGATTTAATATTGTTCTGCAATGTAATGGGCAAAGACATGGAGCTACACTCTTCAGGTTGTGTGGGCACTAAATTTCAGTCTGTGTGAGCAGACACGTATTTGACCAGCCATGAATGCAGCAATGGCCACAGGCACTTTTCTGGGTCAGAATTTGCATTTTTTTTCTTAGAATAATCTTTGGGAGAAAAGAAGAAGGTACTGCAAATTATGTTGCAGAATGTGCTGGCAAGAAGGGACTGATACAGTTCTTTCAATCCTACCTTTTAAAATTATAGCAGGAGGATGAGTGATTGTTTTGAGTGTGTCCATAGAACACGAGAGGTTGATGATAGAAGTAAAAAGCTCTATCAGTTGTTACATGCAGCCAGATAAAGAAACCATTCAAAGCCTTTAATGTGGCCTGGAGAAAAGAACCAGGAATAGTGTTTAAGAACAGTTTGGAAAGAATGGGATTTTGGTGAAACAATGGCATGATCAGCTACATGATTTCGATTGTTTGGATGCTGGGTTAAGCAGCTGCCTTAAGCGGGGAGAAGGGACAGGTAGAAGATGACGTAGGTGCTAAGGTACAAACAGATGAAGGGGGGTTGGGGAGCTGGGAATTTTTGAAGGGTTACAGTAGTTAGGAAAAAACTTGGTACAAAGGCTCATACAAGATCTCCGGAGAGTCAGTCAAGGAGGAAATAACCAATGGCATCCACGAAAATATCTGTTGTTCTTAGATGGTGGTAGGAGGGCTGATGCAGCTCTTGTAGCACTGGACTGAGAGCACTCACCTGCAGTGCTGCAAGGGTTAAAACCAGAGACAAGTCCACGTGACTTCTGTCCATATGTGCAGCTCCAGGGACAAGCACACACGTAACTTGCCATTTGGAATGAGCACTCCCAATTTAGCTTTCAACCGGTGGCAAAGCCCAGTCAGAGCAGTGAGGTGCCAAATACAAATTTAGGCAAAGCTATGCTGCTATACACTCCCGAAAGCTGTAGGACTAGAAGTCAATAGAGTATAACTGACCTAATTTCTTATTTTTATTTCATAACTAAAAACAACTCCAGGGAACCCTGAACACAGAGACTTGCTCAACCCACACCATAATTGGACTGGCTGATTGAACTAGCTGGTTGGCTAAAATTGTATTCTGATTAAATTGTAAGACCTTTTCTCCAAATGGCAATGCTCTCCTCCCTGTAATTCCTGAGAGAGCCATCTGAGAATTACAATCTAAAGAAGAAGAGAGTGCACAGTGTCAGGCAGCCTCTGTTGTTCCCCTCAACAAGTTATAAATAAATATAGAATACCTACAGTGCTCTGTACTAGAGAAAGCCAAGATCAAGGCCAAGTGTCACAGTCCTCCCTGTAAAAAATTGCAGCATGCAATATAATCCTACATGCTCTAGCAATATGTAGTCTAAATAGAAATGAACAGGATAGAATTGGATTGTGGGTGGTGGAATTGTACCAGACACTGGGAATTTTATGTTAATTAAGAAATGCTGATTAATAGGGAATAGTAAGTTTTAATAAGCCAGTAATAAAAGAGAAATTGTGTTTAAATAACAGGCATGTCTTGATTCCTTGGAACAAATCTGATTTTTAACTGGGGGAATGCACCTAGTGAAAAATTTTGTCTGACTTAAGACAGCAGTTTTCTGTTGGTGTTACTGTGGTTTCATTCCCTATCCCAGAGGTCTGCCTGGGTAACTGAGCCATTGGGAAAGAAGTCTTAGAAGCAGCAGAAGTTAACGGTTTTGACACCAAAATTACTGGGTGAGGTTGTGTCACACTGGAGGAGAGAACAGAGGATCACAAGACTTCTGGGGTTAAAGCGCTGAAGACCCAGCAGCACAAGATAGTTCAGCTTAATTTCCTGTAAGTGCTCAGAATGCAAATTAGAGGTTTGCCAGGAAAGATTTTAATGAAGGAGCTGGGACTGTTCTGCCCAGCAAGATCCATCCTCTATCTCACATCAGGGTACAAATGCTTCTTCCCCCTTCTAGCAGCACAACTACACACAACTTCCTTAACTACAAAGCCAAGGAGAGCCCTGGATCTTTTCCATTACTGAGCACACATGGCAACAGGAACATCCTGAGGTTTGATGCAGATTTCCTTGTACAACTATCCCCAAAGGAGAGCTGACTCAGAGAAACCTGCCCATTAGTATCCAATCTTCACATCATCCTCTGCATCCTGGTGCTTCGTAGATTATAGAAAGGAGCACTGTCCAACGGAGGGACATTACTGTAATCATAAAACAGTAATCTGGGCAGGTTTGTAATCCAACCTCAATCAGTGTGGGCATAAAAAATCCACTGTGGCAAAGGAAAAAATGAAAAGCAAGGTCTAATTATGAGCAATGGAATTTCAGAAGTTAATGCTCAAAACTTCCAGCTGAGGAATACGCATGTTCCTGAAAAGCAGTGTAACTGTTCACAATATCAATATATAAATGTGTGCCCTAAATCCGCCTCCTACCACCTGGGTAACATTCCATAGTGATTGGGAAGTGCAAATTGTAACAATTCATTGCCACACTACCCTTTCTGTCAGGGGAAGACAGCATCCTTTCAAGACAGAAAAATCTCTGAGCCTGGACATGGAGCTCTGGCTAAATGAAGCTGTCTGCTACGTGCCTTTAATTTCTTTGCTTTGATGMAAGTCTTAATGTCACCACTTAGGCAATGAGAAGGCGAGTTAGGGCTTCATCAGGACTAACTGGCAGCAGGCAGAGATGAAGGCAGATCTCGATTAAGTGCTCTAAGCCACTGGAATTAAACCGTGGGACTGCAGAGTCTGGGAAGAAGTGGTCCACATGCAAGTTTTCATTTCGGAGCCCCTCAAACTAAAGCCTCTTTTAAAACCTGACCTTTTTCCTCCAGCTCTCCTCTTCATGCTAAAGGTAACCTGGGACCTGCCAAAGCAGAAAACTAACTTCTTAGTCACCAGACAGCTGGTGGCACACAGAGCATACTCCTGATTAATTTATCAGTCCAGGTTAGTTTATGTCTAGCTGGCCCACCCTTCTTTTGTTGTATGAGCATGCAGCAGACATGTGAAGTGTTCACTGAAAGATACATTTCTCTCTCTTCCCCTCAACCTCTCTGCTCTTATTTCGTGCTTGTTTCTTTAGAAACTGTAGTGGTGTCGGATGGCTCCACCGAGTATCTGAATGCCTGATTCTCAGTTGCATTAAGGGTCCCTAAAGTGCCATGAAGAAAGTTTAGTGTTAAGCAAGATTCAGGCTTTGATTCAGGGTAAGAGAGGCATGGTTTTGTTTTCTTGTTTTTCTTTCTGTTCTTTTAAAATTCTGTAAATACAATTAGTATTCCTTCTGTTTTGATAGTACCCTAAGCAGTGGCTCAGGTTACCCTCCCTGCAATTTATATTTGAGGAGTTTGTTTGATTTTAGTATTGCTTTATAAAGAGAAGGCACAATGACCCAATTAGAAATCCTGCTAGGGATCCTGACCAATTAATGCTCTACATTTTATCTTAAAAAATAAAGAAAGAAAATAAAAGTTCCCAGGTAGCAAAGTTATGAAAATCCCAATGGGAAGTGCTACATTAAGACTGTACTTCTATTGAAATTGTAACCACCACAAACTTGTTTTACATTTATCAAGACTGGGAATATTTTCCCAATGTATTAGAATTGTGAATTTCTTCTTTTTTTTCTCTTATAGTTTGCAAGGCAAACAAACCAAACAGATTAATTACAATAATTTAACAGTCTGTCAAGTAAGGCAGCTCTGTTGCTTACCTTTTAGGTTAGTGCATCCATGGGAATCTTTTTTTTTTGCAGCATTATCTCATAAAAATACACATGTAAGTTTAGCACAAACCATAAAAATGTGTTGTACACTTCAGCTAATCTAGTATCTTTCATTTCTGAGGAGGATTTGGGTGGATGCCAAGTTAATTAAAGCCAGAATAGAAATGTGTTCTATTCACATGAGTCATATACCTCTGACTCACAATAGAGTCTGTGCAGCTAATGGGTTAATTTGTCCTGATAACACAGAAAAAAATGAAGCCAGAGGTTAGGACTGTTTGGACTGAGTGCTGGTTTCAGACAGTAGATGTACAAGGTTTTTATGCAATTGAGAATACAGACCTGCTCTAATGATGTCCTTTCTGTCTATTCAAGCGCCGTTACGAACAGTTCAGAAAGATCTGGAGGTACAGAAGGCTTAGAAATCCAGGACTGACGCCTTCAAAGCTCTATTATTGTAACAATATGCACATGCAAGTGTTTAAGCTACKGTCACATAGAGGAAAGTCTAAGTCACATGCAAGTAGCTTGTAATGCTGGTAATATTCCCCCAAGCTGATGGCTCTGCAGCACTTCAACAGGAAGAATTCCTCCCCCAGCCACCTGGGAAAACCACACACTTACTTGCATCAGTGACCTGATGCTCAGCATCTACATCTTTACCACACAAGTGTGGAAATCTTTCAAGATAACAGCCTTCTTAGCTCCTCTGGTCCCCTAGCCCCCGGGGACTGGTATCCACAGCAGCCCCACCGGTCACTTTTTAGCTCCTTGTTTTACACCACAACTTAAAGGCGCAGATAGGTACAGAAAGGACAACTTGCTTCCTAATCCATATCTGTCATTCCTAATCTATACCTAYCATGACGTTCTGTGTAAATGCAGAGAAGGTTCACAGCTTTTCTCCTCCTGCATTCCTGCAGGACTGTGAGCCTTTCAAGACAAGGACTGTATGATACTATCATCATTCATGTATTCAGTGTATCATTATATACGTGGTGAGCCAAATAGTGCAGTCTGCCACAACACACAGAGGTCAGAAGAAGATGCTCTTCCCGTTTTCCATCCCCAGCCCATGTGAGCAATATGGCCCCAGGCAGATTTTCTGCTCTTTGCACCAAATGTAGGCACCAAGGTTGCGCCAGCTCCCCCTGAAGCCATCTAAATTCACCCTTGATTTTCAATTGTAAAGTCCCGAGCATGTTATGCCCACCCATGGTCAAAGCCGACCCTGTCTCAGTGGGACTGAGTAGCTCTGGTTTTAATCTGGCTGGGATTCAAAAACAAGAYGTAGCACTCAATCCAGTACTTGTGCTCAGAGAAGTTCCCAAGAAACCTCAACTGGCTTTACAAACAAAGTGCAGTGTCTGTCATTTTCCTAAAACACAGCTTGGAGATGATGTGGTGCTCTTCCCACAAGAGCTCAGCTAATGGGTAGGAAACTATTATTTGCTCTGCCTGAGGAAATGCAAACCTAACTCAGGCTGTGGGGTAGGCAGGAATACCTTCTCTTGGGGCTGTTTTGACAGCAGAGTCCTGGGAGAGAGGAGTGAAAGAAAAAGCTCAGCAGGAACCTTGCACTGAAACAGAGGTGATGTTAGCCCGTTTCCTCTCCAAAATATGTTTTTGGAATTTTAACACCTTTTGATTGACTGAAATATAGAAGCAGGCCATACAGGAGGCTCAGAAGACAGGTTCCTCCCCCAAATCCTTTTCCACCTTTTCAACAGTTTAATCACCAGCTATGCTCCCTCTTCTGCTCTCCTTCTGTTTCAGTTAATGCGGAGTTACTCTGTATASAGAGTTGCAACTTCAGCATAGGTGTCAACAGCGCTCCTCCAACAATACTACAAAAAGTGTTATCACCTTAAATACACACTGCAGGTTTCTAAAAGGGAGGAAAAATAATTCTCACAGCTGCAGAAGGGCATTAAACCCAGATCTTTTACTTTTTGTGTGAACAGCAACAAAAAAATTCAGGTACCCAGACCATGACCTTTGTGTTGTACTGCAATGTTTGAAGAAGAGCAAGTCTACTTGCTCTTCAGGACAAAATCTATAAAATTCAGGAAAAAAAGCTCTAAGTGGATATGGTGGGGGTGAAGAATGTGGATCCTAAACAGACAGAATTGCTTCTATCCAGCCCTGAGTAACAGACTGGGATTGAAGACCGGCATTAAAACTCACCCTGTCTTTAGTGTTCCCTGTTGATTAGGCAGCTCTGCTTGGTGGTTTCAGCTTTACAAGCAGACCTAAAGATCAAACACCTGCTTCTGGATTCAGTCCAGTATTTCAGCAGCTAAAAATGTCRATCTGTAGCACTTTAGATGCCTATATTTTGGACTGGTTTCAAGCTCTGCAYTGAAGCTCCTGCATTAAAGGGTCACAACAAAAACCAGGTTATAAAAAAATAAATCTCCAAGTCTTCCTAARTGCCATTTTTTTTCTGAAATGGATAGTTTAATTTCAATCATTTTAACGTTTCACTAACATTTTGTTAGATTTCAAATTAACAAAATTACTCTGCAGAGAATTGCATTATATCCAGCTGCAATATCACCACTGAAGTGCTCAGCACAGCAATGTTACTAGTAAAGGTATACTTTGCTGTTAAAGACAGCATTTTCCCGACCTGCTGCTGTTAATAATTTCAAACATATGTTTACATGATTGCTTTTGCCAACCCACTCTCAGCTGTCACCAGCCCCCACAGAACATAATAATAAACACCTTGCACACCCACAAAGGGGTTACTGGAAAAGGGTTAGATGCATGGAGAGGTCTGGAAGCTTCGAGAACATAAACCACACAACTTCCCTAATTTTTTGTTAGACATCTCATACTTTGACCCAACAACAACATGTGGTGTTGATTTTCAGGTGCAAATTTTATTGTGGATCATAACAAAGGTTTCAGAAAAAGCAAAGGAAAAAAAATCAGCAAGAGTGTATCTTTTACTTACAGAGTACATATATTCTGTGAAAGCTACTAAYTCTGCAGCTGAAGGCAATGCAGCTTAATTTAAACTAATAATTATTTTCGGATACATGCTAAGCAAATTTTGAAAATATTCTTTTTTCTCAGTTAGTYTGATACTGAAGTTGAGAATTAAATATTTCAAGGACTCTAGCACTTTTGAAGAGTGCATGGTATTAAACTGTCAGACAGAAAAGMAAATCTCATYATTGCAGAAAGAAATAGTCACACAAAATATTTTCAAAGTACATAAAATTAGCCCTTATAAATGTTGAATGACTCAAAACCTCTTTGGAAAATCTGTGGCTGCTGAGGTACACCTGATTTTACAATTTTGGTGATGCTATGTCAATTTGTCATGTGACAAATCGAAATAAAGTATCTTACTTCAAACTAATTATAACGTTTTAAAAAGGATTTCTTCAGTCTATAATTGTACTTCGACTGTAAAGAGAAAACCCACACTAATTCTTACAGTAAAATCACAAAAGCCTATTAGGTAACAGTGTAGAAAATCTTGCAAGAGGTYTTCAAGGCACTGTTTTCTCTTTGGGTGCTTGGCCATTTATGAAGGTTGTTTTGAGAAAAAGACAAGAAAAAGAAAAACTAGACCTAAAGATGGTATCTAGTATATTAAATATCATATATACCTTTCTCTAATGAAACAAACCCCATTACCTCTAAAAGCCATTCTGCTTTACAACACTGTGGCTTGCAGTAAAGTGTCTGCTAAATTACTCTGAAACATGAATTTAAAAACAYAGTTCCAGAAAAAAAGTAAGAACAAAAGTCAACCAAGTAGCATTTACCTCAATCATCATGGTCTGAATGTAACCATTCCCAATCACTGCAGCCCTCTGGAAAACAGAGGTTTTGTTGATATCATGCCACTGGTTTACATGGAGATGTGCCAGTGGGCAACTTGGTTCACAGTTCATTGAAGTAGATTAGGACCTTGTCCAGCTCCTGCTGGTCCACGAGAATTCCTGAGCTATGTCACTGCAAGGGCTGCTACCCCCTGTAACATGGAGATACTACTGACTAGGAAATGTAAGGAACTGGATACTCTGCAGTCAGCTCATTTAGTAAGGAACTTGATGCATCTGTACTCCATCAGAAACACACAGCAATCCCATTCTGGGCTTTATGAGTGTGTCTTGGATAAAATTATGCAAAGGTTCCTTCAATATCTTTTTTATAGGGCCTGTTCTTTATGGCRACTAAATGCCAGTCAGCTGAGAAAGAAATCTGAAAGGAGCTCACTTCAAGATATGAAGATTTTAGGTAATTATTTTGACACACTATGAAAAATCTGCAGCTCCTCTTTAAAAAAACCCCAAACAACAAGTTTCGTGTGGTTGAAAGAGCATGCCAGGATCCATCAACAGGGAAAGGATGCCTATCTCTAACCACAGAACAAACCTGGATACCATATTGCTGGATGTACTGGATGAATTAGGAGCCAGGGAAGCACAGAAAGCTGTTCTTTTGGCAGTTTCACAATGYCTCAGCAGCAGCAATGTTTACTGCTTGTTTGCTACTCAAGGCGGGCTAAGAATCGGCCACTTTTCGGTGGACTCAGCTACCTGTGGGCTTTTGTGTGACACACCACAACAGACAAGCACTTTGGTCTGGTGGATGACATCCAAATAACACCCTGAGAGCTTCAGGCAGTGGCTTGGAGTCATACTATCGGGCTTCAGATTCCAGCCCAGGTGCTGAGATAGCAGCCTTGAGACCCCAAGCTCTCTCTGGGGCCAGTAGAGAAACTGGCCTCTCCAGGTGGCTTCTCATATCTTACATGAGCTAAATCAATTGATTTAATCATTTAAAGTAATTATAAATAAACTCGGGATTGACTAAAACTTAAACAACTTCTGTCTTAATATAAACAGTGAGGAAAACTCTGCACTCAGTGGTACATCACAATGCACTGCTGTGTATCAAGAATAAAAGCAACGTAGGTGTGGCAGAATTTGGCCCAGCTAACTTAACTTTTCCCTTCCCTGAAGGAAAGGGCTGGTCTACACCAATTGCTGAAAAGTAAACTGTCTGCGGTAGTATTCTATATTTCTATAATATTCKGAATCAAAGCAATAAATATTAGATATAATCTGTATATTAGATTTCATATTCATCTGATAGCTATTTAAATCTACATTGTCAAAAATATAAGCAGTGACCCACTCCTACATGGCAGCATATACTATTTGTGTGAATGTGTTAAAACTATCACAAGGATCTATATTTACATAGGACACTGTTGTTTATATAGCAGATTTTAATTTACATAAATTCTTACCATAGGATAGATAATTGGGTAAAACTAGGAAATAGTTTAAATGTTTCTACAGTTCTGCAGAATTGCATTTCAGCATGAGCATATAATCATTCTGTCTCAGTTTTATGTTTTTTAGAGATGCAAATGGAGTCTGACAGAAAAATCTCAAATAATGCCATACCAATATAGCACAAGAAATACTTATTTTCAAGTCCAGCAAAGAAAACAGTTCCACTGTTCACTTTACACATATAAATCTCCTCTTTAAAGAAAGTGCACTCTTGAAAACAAAGGCAATCAAATTCTTTCAGCACTGTTGAAATGTAAAAGTCTTTCAGCTGAGCATAGTCTGCAGAAAAAACATCATACCTTTTTTAATTAACTACTACAATTACTACTAGGTGTGCAAATGAAAAACTTACGTGCTTAAACATTAAAATAAGATGAAATTTCTGCTGATATATACAAGAGAAGTTCTGTCTCAGTTTGCTCAAAAAATGTTTGGTTAATTCCTATTGTTTAGCTTCTCAGATATTAAAGATATAATGAAAACGTTCATTTTCACTGAGGTCAAAATGTCCAGTTATTTCTCTCTGTAAAAGGCAAATAACTGTTATTTTCTGTACCTCTAATTTCAGAAACTCAGTTAAAAATACAGAGGTAAGAGAATATTTTAATAAAGATATACAGAATGCTTATAACAAGCAGATAACAATTTCTGAGTTCAGAGAACATCCAGGTATTGTCCTTTGAATTGAATACTGACTTTCCCTTGAAAAAGTTGATATTGTTTCTCAGAAAAATAGTTTTGTAGCCCCCCCGGCAGAAGTCAGTATCACCTTACTACTAAACATCAGTTGGTGTTTATCAAAGACAGAAAGTAATTGCTTGAGTTCCCTTTATGCTAATGTTGCTCTGGAAAGTTCCACATAAAAAAAAAAAAAACCTAGAAAATTGAAAAATATGTAATGTTTGACATCATAAGTAACATACAGCTGTCATTGACTATTCTTGCCAGCACTGCCTTTCTCCTGAAGAACAACTCAAGAACAGACAGATCGCTTTTCCTTTTACCTAAGCCAGTTCTGCCATAATTGGATGACTATTAACAAATCTCCTTCCTGCACTGAGCAGTCCAAAGACTTCTGAAGAGTTATCTAGGAATTTCAGCCRAAGGATTTTTTTCCTTACTGTGCAACCCAGGATCCCAAGAACCTGTGGTTGCAGTGGAACACTTTGTTTAGAAAGTGATCCAGGCAGTCTCTATCAGCTTCTTATGGAAGCGTAACTGRGGCTTGGTACCAGTCTAAGGGAAGAATCAACCTCCATTTCCCTTTTATGCCTTTGTTAAAGATAAAACCAAACAGATAACAGCTTATACTTGGTGATAATTAGATAAAAGAAATCTTTGTAGCCCGTAGAATCACCGAAGAACCTTACACTGGGAGAGAATCTGCAGATGGGAGTAGTTTTACCAAAAAGCAGAGCTTCTGTATCTGAAACACTATGGGAGTATTTCTAGAAAATTAATCTTTGTTTTTTGTGTTGGACATTATGCAGCAAAATACATTCATCATAAAATCAACCAAAGGGACAATTCTAAACTCTATTTAGCAATCAATCTAAACTTGCAAGCCGATAATCCTGTGATTAAACTACCAAAACAAGCCATTCTTCTACTTTCTAATACTACGTAATAATACAAATATTATAGAAAAACTGTATTATACAGGTTTGTCTTCCTGAAATGTGTTCTTYGCAAAAAAGATCTCTGCCTTGATCAAAAACAAGTGACAAGCTGCAAAGTGTGCTTCTGTGGAATGCTCAACAGCACATATTGAAAGCAAGTATCACATTATAATAAATCTGAAGGAATGAGTAGCCACTTCAGTTTGTACCCATAAAATTGAAGCCTAATAATGGCATTGGAAATATATATTCATTAGGTTAAGTTTCTTCTTTTTAGCTGTCATGTGAGCAAATGTATTTAACTTTTTCTCCCCATGCATATTCCTTACAATTAGAACGGAACCGTCTTATCATGGACAGAAAATATTCTTCCCYTTTCCAGATTAAAAAAAGATATATGTAAAAAATTATTAAAGTACTCAGTACAGAATCTTCCTATGATTGGCTTCAAAGGCTGATTTGAATTGAAGTTACTAAATCTTTGTTTTCATTGTTGCTTCACCTATTAAAAACAGTGTGAAGACAACTGAGACATGAATTSTCCCAAAATATACCCAAATACCTTCCTCCAAACCCTTTTTCTTYGTAAGTTATATTAGTTTTAAATCTACTATGAAAACAGTAGTGCAAGAATAATGAATTAAAAATTCTTCAGGCAAATGGTTTAGCTCCTTTTAGGACAGAGATGCAGCGGAATACCGATGAAAGATATGCTAATTATGATGCTTTCTTTGTTAACACTCCTTTGCGACCCAAATCAATTCTTCACTCCACGTTCCTGTATTTGGAAAACAAATTGTACAGTACTCTCAGTGTAGACTTCAAGTCACAATTTACAATATCTAGAAAAAAGACAAGGGAAAACAAATTAGTGATTTCATTAGCTCCAAACATTTTTCAGAATAAAAGTGCCTATTCTCTACTCCCTTCCCTTGCTCAGATTAATATCTGTGAACATTAGATCACAAKGATAGTAATAAAAAGTAGAAATATCAATAAAGCACAATTTTCAAACTGGCAACTCAAAAATCAGTGTTTTAACCACTTTTAGTTAGGGATACACATAGCTAATGCTGTTGGTTTTGAAACACAACCAAGGTTTAGATGCCCCTGAGACAAAGTGTGCCCAGTATTACATATATTTATGACTTCATCTTCAGTCAATTGTGGCTGAAAAGTAAAGATTTTGAAAAAAATCATCAGGCAGGAACCAATGGAACCTTCCTCTTATGTAAGAATTGTAGGATTTGGCACATTCTGGGCTGCAACATCCTTTAGCAGGCCTAATTTCAGCAAGTTAGCTAGARGCAAGTTTAAATTTTCCAGAGGATYTAAAGAAGCCAGGTATACAAGTGCTGCTTGAACAAACATCTGAAAATTCTTTGAGTTAGCTGACATTCATGGCTGAATCAGTCCTCAGAAACCCAACATCTAAAGTAAAGATTTATATGAAACAAAAAGCTAATGAATACCTTCTGTTTCAAAGAGCAGTTCTTGAGAAAGTCAATATTATTTCACAAGAAATCTATAAAACAAACTGACAAGTACTACTGCAGCAGTCTACRGTAGTGCTTCAAGGAATATCCAACCTCAAACAGGGATTTAGAATCGCCCTCAGAAAGAGCAGAGTAGAATTAGAATTGTCCTATCTCTTTCCCTCSAATGTACAGAAACTCAGATTTGTAACTTTGGTTCTTGGAATTGGCCAAAATCTCCCAGTAAGCCTAGTAAACGGTGCATGTAATCATCAGAGAGTTTTGCCATCATCTTTATCTACACTGATGTTTCTCATAGACTGTGAAGGGATCATGCTTCTAAGAATGAGTCCAATCAAACCTATGAACGGTGTCCCAAAGCATGCAAACCAAAGATATTGGCTACACRGCAAACTGACATCCACGGACAAAGGGGGAAAAACACTCGAGCCTAGATTTTGTGCTGAGCCTGTGCATGGTCACGAAACCACAGCCACCATGGGTTTGTAGCTCTTAATAAATCAGATCAAAAATGCTTGGTATACAATGAAGAGGAAATGTCAAAAGCTACAGGAAGGGTGCATTGCCCCACAACATCTTGTTATAATCTGCAATACTGTTTGAATATAACATTGGTAGTTTCCTCTTTCAGGACAGCAGCAAGGTGGAGAACAACTGTCTTTCCTATACAGAGCCTCAATTAATAAAGAAATAACTTTGTTAGGTCTTTGCAAAGATACCAAGAGACTCCATGACCAGAACAGAATCCCACAGAAAGGCCCAAACTAAAGGAAGCATGCTCCCAAAGAAAGATGGGTTATTTCCATTGCTTCATGTGTTTGACCAACATGTGTAACATTTTACTGGTTGCAAGTTTCTAGAAGAGAAACTTGAGTTTGGCTTTGATGTACACATTTTGAGAAGTAATCTGAAAAAGCTCAAACTGCAAATGAATTCGTTATAGACTCAGCAGATTAATGCTCCAGCCATTTTTAAAGTAAAAGGTCACAGAAAGCTTTTTAATACCTTTTCAATTATATTGCAAATAACCCTAATAAACTGTTGACCCCATAAAAATCATTGGTTTTCATACTCATTTATTTAACTGCATTCTTTTTTTTCCACTAAATATGTTTTTCATATTCTAAAGCACTTTTCAGCATATTTTTTCCTCAAGAACCTCAAAGAAACAGTGTAGGAATTTAAAGAGTATTTAGTGTATACATTTAGGGTAAGATCCTTTTCAATACTCTTTTGCTCACTGGAAATTTTAAGTATGGGCATTGTGCCCAATGTAACAACACATAAAACAGATGTGTTTTTCCATTCACATTGGGCAGGAAGTTTCATATTAAGCATTTCAATAATTGCACAAGAAATGTCTTATATATGCTGAAATATCCTTATGGCTTGATTTATACTGGAAAAATTAGCTGTCCCCTAGAGCAATAAATACCTGAAAAATTAAATGCCATAAGAATTTTAAACCTCCACGGGGAGTAAGGGATCACAGATACTCTGTGTTTTACTTGGATCCCTAGATTTCACTGTTTCCCCCTTCTYACTTTGACTATTTCAAACATAAAGGTTTGTGATACACTCACCAGTGGTTTACTTAAGCATGACTGTGGCTAAGAGTTCAAACAATCAAAAGAAGTGAAAAAAATAGGCTGGGTAGGTAATGTAATGCACAGGCAGCACAGGCTCGACCCCGAGATGTATTATTCTCTGTGTGTGTGTGTGTGTGTGTGTGTGTGTGTGTGTGTCTCTGCTGCTATTATAATCTGGAAGTTGGGAGGGATGGAAAAAATCCTGAATGGAGCAGAACCTGATTCAGCAATGCATGCCTGAATCTCCAGAGAGTTCTTACTATTAGAGGCAACACTCTGACATTAGCTTATGTCCACTCCTCAGGGAATGACAATCCAATATTGTGACAGGACAAGAATGCAAGTACCATATAATGTAAGTCTGCAAATGGTCTTGAAAAGGCACAACTATGTTTATTACTATGGCAGGTAACCAGCAGGAGCCCAGCTGTCATTCCTCTTGCGAAGAGTGGAGCAGAAGCTGCATGTCCAGCTCCTGCATGGTAAGAAGCGGTAACTTCTCATGGGAGGAGACACAAGGGTACCCTATAACACGGTGAATCCAGGGCTCTGTAGGCAGCCCAAAGAGCTGGATTTAACCACTGTATTTACATGAGCAAAGAGCAGTGGAATCTTGGTACTGCTAAAGTCAGTACCAATGTCCCTGAAGCACACTTCACTGCATTCAAAGGCAGTTACGTGAACATTTGAAATTCTTCCACAACATCTACCTTTTCTGTGAAAATCTTGGAAATTACACCAGAATACTTGAGGTTTAGTGTGAAAATGTGAGACGGGGTAAAATGGACCAATAGGATCAATTCCCATCTGCCAGTGACACTATTCACAACTGCATTCTCTTTCTTTCAGTGAATATTTGAGTATTACTGCATATGTTCGGCCATTGAAGAAAGGAGGTACCGCAACGTTTGAGAAAGTGCATTTAAAATGCAGAGTTACTTGAGCACTTCAAAATGTACCTTGCCTTTTGCTCTTGGATTAAATTAATCTTCATTTAGCCACACCATAACCCTGTAAGATCTAGATCCAATATAAATTTTTAAAGAGATACAAAAAAGATAGAATAAATACCTTCTGGTCTTGGCTTTGGTTTTTCCAATCCACCATCCTGCATGAGCTCAAATGCAAAGGATACATTGACGACCTAGCAATAGAGGAAGTAGTCACAATTGTGAACTTTGTATTGTAGAGTACAAATGGTCAAAACAAGATGTATTTGAAGATGCAGACTCAGATATTCAGAAGAAAAAAATAATCACGGCTCCATATATCAATAAAAGGTCTGGTCCAGGGAATCCAGACAATCCATTGTTTTGCTGTTTCTGGGTGATGGTGGTTTCAGAAATATAAAGGTAATTGAAAGTTAACATGAACTAACATAACCCATAGAAAAATTACTTAGAAGTAAGAATAGACCACCTCCCACAACTTCAAAAATTGGAACATGATGGCCCATGAAGTGCTCTTGTCTTGAACAGACAGATGAATTGCCTGGATTACATTACACTGATGTAATGTTGGTCTTAAACTGACATTGTACATATATGCCTTTATGCTTCCAAAACCCATTAAACCTTTCAAATGTTAAATTCTTGGATTTTGGACACACAAAAAAGTCAGTTCCGTCATCAATTGTTGTGTGTAATCCTATATACATTCATGAACAGTAGGTCTCATTCAATGACAGCATCACACAATGGCTGCCAAAATCTGCTAATACTTGCTAAACACCACATCATTAATATAATTTTGTTTTATTCCAGGTAAGTATTAATACTGATTTTTTAAAAACGCTTKGAAATGGTTACCAGTACAATCCTTTCTTGATTTCAGCTATTAACATCAAACTTATGTGGAAAAGTTAGTGCTATCCTTGTACAACTAGACACATTTATATGTTTGTTTTTAATAGAAAAATGAAATCTAATTACCTTTTGTTCAAAACTATCAGGAGTCAAGAAAAAGCTGTGCAGGGGAACAAAATAGCCTTCCAGGAGACCCATTAGCAGGACTAAGTACACTCCATCTGCAAACTGTATAAAAAGACATTTCTCAGTACAGTTTCTGAAAAACATCTCATTGCTTTTCTTAATGAACAAGATATATATTTTCTAATGCAGAACTGTCAACAAACTACTAATACAAATATTTTAAATTACAACTAAAAGATGTCATCTCACTTCTTTGACTTATTTATTTAGTTAGTTCTGTTATGTCTAATTTTAAGTGTCTGTAATTACAGTGGAAGACATCTAATTGCTATAATATATGTTCATTTCTATCTAAAAAAATAGCGACATCCACTAGAAGGACATGGACGTGTTGGATCAAGTCCAGAGGAGGCCACCAAGATGCTCAGAGGGCTGGAGCATCTTGTGCTCCATCTCTATGGAGACAGGCTGAGAAGAGTTGGGGTTGTTCAGCCTGGAGAAGAGAAGGCTCYAGAGAAACTAGGGGTAATGGCTTTAAGCTGAGGGAGGGCAGGTTTAGATTAGTTATCAGGAAGAAATTCAACACTGTGAGAGCAGTGGGGCACTGGAACAGGTTGCCTAGAGAAGTTGTGGATGTCCCATCCCTAGAATTGACCAAGGCTGGATGGGACTTTGAACAACCTGGTCTTGTGGAAGGTGTCCCTGCAGGAGAGTTGGAACTGGATGATCYTTAAGGCCCCTTCCAACCCAAACCATTCCATGTTTCTATGGTTTTGTCAAAGGCCTCTCACTCCCACCACTGTGGCAGCAGGTCTATCAGTGCACTGAGGTATCTCCACAATCAAACYGAGTTTTCTGAAGCATCTCATCACCTTCCTGAAGTAGGTAATTTTCTTTCAATTGATAGAAATACAATCTCTCCTCTTGGGGAATAYTGTTTCAGATAAATGCTTAAGGAATTTCTAGGTACATTTGAATARTATGTTTTCCCCCAAAGCAAACAATGCAATAAGCAGAAATAGGGAATGCCCTTGTGAAAGCCTTTACATAYGATTATCATCTAAATCTTAATTTTACCTTTGAAAAATCTCTATCAGATTTGTAGGTATCTAAATAAAGCAGAGATTCTTAATAACATGAATCAAGACATAAAATAAAGCCTGACCTGAAGACTCCTGGGGTTTTTTGATAGTGCAGATCCCATTCCCTTCCTGCCTGACCCCCTAATTTTCTTATGATAACTGCTGCAATTGTTCACATGGGGAGGTATTAATACAGCAGGATTAAGCTTTTCTTTTAGCTTCTTTTCAGCCAATTTAGCAGCTGAGAACAAGAAAGAAGAGCATGTAGCACATTATTTCTGTGGTGCAATCAAGCCTGCAGCCCAGCTGTACAGCTGCCTATACACTTGAGTAGCTTTACTCTCAAGAATCCCTGAATTCTCCCTGAATAGAGCCATTGTAATCCCATGTGGCTGCATGCTTGTGGAAAGGTAGGCAGGAAACAACTGCTCAGCCTGACGTTGGATCAAACCAAGCGGACAGAATTCTTTCCTGACCAAAACAAGCAGGTTCTCCTTACAGCACTTGGCAGCACCCAGGAGGTAGCATTTGTTAATTAATTTTTATTCTAACGGAAGTACAAAACTGGTTTAGATGGTTAATTGGTGAGGGTCTTCTTCAYATAATCATATTTAGAAATGAAGACTTTCCTGCTGAAATAGCATCTTAGAGCTCCATCGGTAATAATTCAGAGAAATTTCTGGATAAAGCTGGGGCCATAGTGCATAACRTAGTGCAACTATCCCCTTTAAGAAAGGCTGTAAAATTCTACCTGCGTGTCCAGTTCAGTCACCTCCAAATTCAATTTATTCAGATGCTTGTTCACAAAGGTGATGAGAGTCTGAAATATGAAAACAGTGTCATGAAGGTCTATTCAGCAGGGCAGCAGTTCAATACAAGCAGTATGAACTCCACTCAGAAGAGAATCTCCATGAGTGAAGAGACTGCAACAAAATATGTTTTAAAAATGAAATGGGACATKGAAAAAATTTTAAAAATTATTTTTTACAAGAGTGAGGAACAGAAATAAAATGAACATGATATATATAAAAAAATACACTGTTAAAACACAGAAAACCCCCAAACTTCCAGCAGACTATAGGGAAGTAGGTAATTGGACTCCACTCAAATCTGACAGCAGCCAAAATACTCTAGGGTCAGACCTCTGGCAGCTGTAAACTGGATATCTCCTTGGCATCAGTACAGTCAATGTTCTAGTTGGGATCTACTCAACATACACTTTGTGAGAACTTTTTTGATGGAAATTTTGATAACTATATGTTGTTCTGTGTTCCAAAGTTAAGTTCATACTGCTAAACATTAAATAAAAAGTAACATTATAATCATGGCTTTGTATATGTAAGCATAAAGCCTAATTGTATTTAACGTATGCAAAGCATGCCAGCTATATATTATATCCCCTCACACTCACTACATACATATAATCTGATACACACAAACATGCACACATTATGTATTTTTATCCAACCTTTTTCACTACATTGAGCTTGTCTGGAGCGTGGTCAAATAAAGTGTCGAATGCATCTCTTTCTGAAAAACATTCAGTGACATTAATATACTGAGCAGCAGTTGTTCCAGAGCGGAATAAACACTTACTGAGACACATATTCACTTGAGACAACACAGTCAGCAAAATGTTTCAATATAGTCTCTGTATTCCAAGTACCAAGTATTTTGCATACTGCTCTCCTGCTGTAAGCTGCTAGCAACTTATTCTCTATTATTTACGAAAAACATCGTTTTCAAATAGGATTTGGATTACCTAAAGACCCTGTTTCTCAAAAATGAACAAAGAATAGTATCTTTATGCATAAAACCTTAAACAGTCAGATACAGGCAGCTAAGTAACCAGATCATTTTCTGCAGAAGAACGTGAGTTTACATTAGTCACTACATCTACAGGGGAAGATTCTCCCYATGGGCCACTGACTGCATTATTAAGCACCTCAAGCAGGTTCATGATTACACATCTGCAATAGAATCCTTTGAATTGATGGTTTGCGCTATTCAGATATGCATTTTAGGGCATTATCAGCAGGACAGGGAACCTAAGGTAGCGTSACTGGAGTGCTACTGTAGTCACCTTCTGAGGAAAACAAAAAAAAAAATAAAAAGGCACCAGACCCATTTCTGAGCAATTTCCGTTCTGACAAATCACCTGAACGACAGCAAATGACTCCACAGTTACATTCATATTCCTCAATTAAAAAAAAAAAGCTAGAGTAGATCCAAAGGCATTTGTMGAAGGCAGACTTTATACAAAGCTAGACTGCTCAGGGATATCATCAGGAAAAGAGGTCGTGCAGGTAGCCTTTTAGATCAGCTCCAAGGCAGCCATTGAAATAATACCAGAAGCAAAAGCTAAGTTCTTGGTGGGACTCCACCCAAGCTGCTCAGGTGACTGTTTTCTGTTGGCCAAGCACTTGGCCACTCTCAATCCTGGCAGTGAGACGCACGAGGCACAGGACCTTGCCTGGTGTGCAGGCTGCCGAACAATGACTCAACATCTTTAAAGTGTAAGTAGGTAATGGATGGAAGAATATCAACACATTCACCAGCTGGTTCATGATAAGACACCATTTCACATTATGCTGGGAACTTATGGCCATTAATACCATTGCAGTAATGTTCTGGAGGTTAAACCACAAAGCACCTGCAAATTAACATGTGCTGAAAAGCAATGAAATGTGTTTCAAAGATGGCCAGAGTGATTTTAAGGCTTTTTCCCCCTTTTGTTAACTGCCACAGCAGGCTGTGGGGAGTATTTGCCAGGGTAACTTGAAATCCTCTACTTCCCTGCAATTTGATCAGTCACCACCCACTGCAGAACTCATGTACACTTTGGCTGCCTCAAGAAAAAAGATAATCATCAAAATGAACTTACCATGCCTTCCTGATAACGCCCTATGGAAAAAAAAAAGAAAATAAAACAGTTACATATAATTCACTCGCAGATATTGTGCTGCAAAAGAAAACAGTATACACGGTAAAATCTTCAGCTTGGTCACTACCGGAGTATATCTATGGAATTAAGAAAACCTTCATCAAGTTACTCCAGCTGAGAATCTGGGTTAGTCTGGAGTCTATCAGTATAATATCTCTTGGCTTCACTGAAGTCTCATAGTAGGCCAGATCTCATATTTCCTACTTTGAACCAAATCAATGCACCTTGCCTGAGCGAAGAAGGCTTTTTCATGTTGATTTTGTGAGAACTTTTCCCTCTGCTTTAAAGATGCATCTACCACACCAACTAGATAACAATTCCAGCCAAAACAAGGCTTAGGGCTGGGTTCTTAAGGATTGCAGCATTTTGCTCCAGTTGATCCCTCATTTAACTATTATACATAAATCCATACAGATTAATAATAAGTCAATAGTGCAGCTTCTCTCTATTCCAGGATATGCTACTATTGTTCTCTTTTGTTTGGAATAACTCTTCTGTAATAAAATGTTTAGTGAGATGACACATACGGGGCTTACTACCATCATTTTACATCCATAAAGTCCAAACACCTAAAAATAGTCATATCTCATCCCTTTTTGAAAGAATCTCATTCTCTATCCAATATAAACCAACAGAAATGAATGGGGCATATCTTTCTTGTTTATCTGAAGGATTTTTGAATAAAATAACAAGAAACGCAGTAAATCTAGAAATAAATCAATAGTAGATAAATATAGAATAGAGGTTTTGTATAACTTCATTCTGTCTTCTCTTCTATCCTGGTCTCCTTCTTTTAGTTCCCCACCTCTCTATTTCCTCCCCATTTTGTATTTTTAGATGAGTGTTTGCAGCTCTTGAAAAGGCTAAAATACAGTCACTGGCTGATGCATCATCTTCCCTGGAACCCCAATACTGAAACCTAAATATCAGCAAATGTTTGAATTTCTGAGACGCATCTGTGTTCAATTACTGAACTGCTGGCAAAAGTGGTGTTGACATACTCAGTGTTACCAGTTATTTCCTCTTGGATTTGTCGAGACTGAAGGATTCCTTCTCGTTTCTGGAAAAAATAAAAAAGTGACATTTTTCTCAAGAAAGTTTAATGCTTAGGGTACAGTAGAAATTTGTGACCCAAAAACATAATTAGATAAGAAATCTGCAAAATAAGAACTTTTCTTGAGCAAACTTACAGCAATATATTATTTTACCTTGCAAGTATTTCAGAAAACTCTTTTGTACATTAACAAGAAACTTGAAACTCCACCTGTAGCAGGAAGTATTTATTTTCCTTTCTCCATTGTTCTTAATTCACTTTTCTTTTAAAGGCCTCAATTCAGCAAGACATTTGAAACACCTTAACACATATGTAAGTATTTTAGTATTTACTAAATTTAGTATTTAGTAAGTATGTCTAGGTGAGCTGAATTAAACCTTGTATTTCAATGAACAGCTTGGCAGATGCTGCCCATGCTTCTCTTTTGCAAAARTCTTCCTCCCAGGCTATTTATTCTTTCTGCCTTGTTCAAACTCTTTCTTTTTTTGCTTCAGTGTTTCGTTTCTCTCCAGACAAAGAGCTCTATTTGCTGCTGATGGAAAACCAAAATGGAGCTTCCATTCACCTTCCCAGCCTTCTTCAGATGCTGTCACCTTGTGTTAATACATGCCCTGACTCTGACGTTCTTCAGATGAGAGAAGCCCTCAGTACCTGGTGCTGAGTGGCCTTTGCCTAGAGGCTGTGCCCAACATGGCAGAAGCCAACTCCAATCACTGCTGTTTGAGTCAGCTGGAAAACAAAGCATTTGAAAAGCTTGACATTGTTTCCAGTTTGCTGATCACAGTCATCTGGTGCCGGTGTAAATACTGCACATGTGTTTTGCCTCTCCTTGTGTTCTCCCTGTTAATTCTCTTTGCTGGTATTACCAAAATTTTGCAGTACAGAAAGGAAAGTCAGGCAAATGCTGATGACTGCATGTGGAATCTAGACAACTCTTCACTCCCTGTCATACGAGGAAACAAGAAAAGCTGATTTATGCTGGTCCTAGACTTGCCTTCCATGTGGAAACGGGAAAAGGAGAATAAACTTTTGGAAAAGTCCTTTACGGCGTGTGAACTGGGACTGCTGCTCTTCCCTGCCTTGGAGAAGACAGCACATCCCCACCTGAGGCAGTCCTCAGTGTATGATGTGCTGAGGATTTAGCCAGGCTTGAGTCTGTAACATCTATACTGCATTACTAAAGTACATGAAGAAATGTATTTCTTTCTGCAAGAAAGCTGAACATGGCACCCTCTGGGTTGCTCCAGACTGGCACCTGGAGTAATCTGAACTGTCCTTTCAGCTAGATGATAGTTTCAGGGGGTTTCCACGGTACTTTTCAAAGTCCTGTTTCTAAATATCTTGCACACGGTAAAAAATGCATTCAGGGAGGACTTCTGAGCATTAAAAAGACAGAACAGCTGCAGAGATATTCCCTGTCACATACCTTGGAAGTCTGAAGAAAAATGACGTAATTTAGGGCTATCTTCACCTCCAGCTTATGCAGGCAGCAGTAAGTGCTGTCTGCAGTACTAACTGAAGTAACTTCAAGTTACAATCTAGTTCATGCCAGCTCAACTTGGAATTCCACTCTGATTGGGATTTTTGTTTATTTTTCCCTTTCCTGCAGGGTGAAAGGAAACTTTTATCTCCTCCTCATGATGACTCTGACATGCCAGTGATACCTTCTGCAGCAAAAGCCCTGCATCACAGCAGTGCCACCTGTAGTTCTCAGTGACCAGTCTGGGGACATGGGAGCAGAAAAAAGTTTCTAATACTCTACACCTTCTCTCTGCAAGCACACTAAAATTGCCTAAGACATACTCCAGTATTGATGGAAAACATACTTCCCTTTTTGGTAAACTGCAACTAATATAAAAAACAGTATTTCTGCACCTTACTCCTATTGCTGACAACAACAACAACAATGATGAAAAAAAAMCCCAAATCAAAATGGTACCAAGCCCAAGTTTTGTGTCTGACACCTGACCACTAACATTAACAGGATTTCCACACTGCCCAAATACAACATGCATCCCCTGGACACTTATTTGACCAGCACAAGTCAAGATAAACCTTTCCATACTTTTTATTTGTAAATGGACTGGTAAATTCCCAATGGTAACAAACAGAATGAACCTTAAAACACTAGTCTAAGCACCTTCTTTGTGAAGGCTGCTTCTCATACATCTTTTGCACTTTAAGAACTCTTCACTACAAAATTGACCCTACCACTGATGTCATCTATTGTGAAGTTTGTCTTAGACTAGACAGAGAATGACACAATATTCCTAAAAATACAGAGATGTAACTGAGGACTGAAAGACTCTCCAGCATGTTCCTTAAAGGCAACAGTGGATAAAATTGAAATAACAAACTATAAAAATCAACATCAAGTGTTTGAAAGTCACTGAGAAATGAGGCATGAATTAAGATTCCCCATTAAAAAGAAAAGCTGGACACACATTCCAGTGACGACAGAAGACTTTAGTGGACAGGCTTGGCATTCTCTTCCCTCACAGCTAAAAGACTTCACAAAAGGCCATGAATATCTTCCAAATCACTGATCATTTTAAACTGGCAACTACCCCCAGAAGAAAAAAATGTCTGAAATTTGGGTAGTATGTCTGGAAATGGAAAAGATGTCTTCTTATCTCCCTTTGTGTCAGCAATTTCATGTAACTGAGGGCCAACTGCTTAATTTCTCCCACAAAGTCCCACTTAAAATCTTTCCACTACTAGGATGGCTTTTTGCCTATGTATTGATTCTATCAATTTCATCTGGAGGATCATGTTTTACAATTGCCCCACCAAAATAAAATGCAGAATTATTCCAGAGCTTGAAAGAACAAATACATTTGTCACAGGTTCAGAAGAAGACTTCTTGGGAACCTGAGGACAATGCTGCTCCAAAATATTTCAGACCTTCCCAGGTAGTGGGACCACTGATCTCCAATTAAGCTTGTGATTCACACATTCATCTAATCTCATTAATTTCCTAGCTTTGTCTAAGAGTAGTTTATGCACCCAAGAATTGCTGTCCCAAAACATGCTGAAGCCGTTCTGGCTGCTCTGCCAACGCATTCTTACACTCTCTGACTTACATCTCTTGGACACAAACAATCTGTCATCCAACCATTTGTGGATGGTATAAATACATAATTTTTAAAAAGAGACAAAATGATGACAAGAACCAGCTCTCCAAAAAAGCTCTCACTCATTTCAGTAGATATGATCAAACAAAGCCTGGGCTTTGTTCAAAGTTATTTATTCTACTGGTATGGCAGGAAAAGAAAATAATATAACAGAGTAGCTCCAAAACGTCCAACTATTGCATTTTTTCCTAAATCAGCTTAAACCCAGATTTCATATTACTCTCATTGCTAACAGCTTTTGTACAAAACAGCCGAAGGAAACAAGCTTTCATAAGAACTAGGCTGATTACCTGTTGGACACGAGCACATCTTTTGTTTCGCGAATATTTTTTTTCTATTTCAATAAGCTACATCCAGCCAACATGGCAATCCTCACATTTTATGTGTTTCTATGCCTAACAAAATCAAGAAATGAATTAAGGGAGTCTTTCTTAAAAGGCTTCATAAAAGTATTTTCTTCTTTTATTTCTCTCTCTCCTGTTCTCTTTACTGAACCATATACAGCAGAATTTAAAAACAGCTACTGCATAGTCTGTGATGCTTCCCTAGGCTTGACCTTTCTTTCCAGAATGTGTGAGTGTTTAGAACATGAGGTGTGCAAGTCTGACCACTAAATTAGACTTTAGGATCTGTTGATTAAAACTTTTGTGAGTTCAAAGGATACATGATGCATAATATAGAATCAGGACATGAAAGAAAGCTTTTAAAAATAAGAATAAAAAACCCACCCACCATAAAATAAGAATGAGAAATGTCTCAGACAATTACAGTAAGTATACTGGCCCCCACCTCTTGTTAACAGGAATCAGCAGAACTTTGGAGTTCCACTGATTGGCTTTCACCAAGGTTGGGGTCTGCAGGACAAAATCTTCTTCAACATTGCTTGGATTTTATTCCGGCGCAACTGCTTTCCCTGCAAGCCACTGGCGCCTGAGCTGCAGCTGTGTAACTAAGAGGCAAAGCAGGGAGCCAGATTCTCCCACTACTTATTGTTTTAAATTGGTTTATCTGTACTGACTTCAGTGGATTTGCTGTTGAACTACATTAGCCTGTTTAACAAGAGGACAATTATGTCCATTGATTCCAACCGGAATTTTGTCTGGAGGTATAGAGTCACAGCAGAAGTCCTGGTTCTTTATTTTAGGACTGTGTTCTTTTTCTCAGCTTCTCATCATAAAGATGCCCTGCTCACTGTACTCCAGATTTATTAAGCTGGTTTTGGTGGAACTTTGCGATAAACCAGTGTAAATAATACATTTATAATAGCCAAAGGAACTATGTTCCTTTGAAGCCTTAGACACGTTAAGTGCAGATTTTCTGGGATTCTCTTTCATCCTCTGTAGAGAAACCCATGAAGCAGAGAGTCAATGAGTCATTACTAGGCACCAGTGATACATTTACCAGAGACTCTCCTTTGGGTTTCTCCATTTGTTCTTCTTCACAAGTTACAAAACTTGTCCTATTTGAATTCTAGAAAAACGTGTGTTTACTTTCTCAGATCTGTCTCGCAGATTTTCAGCCACACAAAACTTGAGCAATAGCTCTTTCCACCAGTTACTTCAGGGTAACATCAGTTAAAAGACAGTGAGAAAAATAAAGGCAAAGTTAATCGGAGAGAAAGAAAAGCAGGTTAAATGGCATGAGACCAAACAAGATAGAGCAACCACAAGTCCAGCTGAAAGAAAAATGATGAACAGAATAACATGGAGAGTTTGAATGGATGAGGCTCTAATAAGGAGACTGACAAAAGATTTAGTTGATGGGGGTTTTTTTTGCATGCTTATGAGAAAACAGCACTGTAATCAGACTAAATTAGCATGCACAGGGCTGAAAAAGAATAGTTAGTCACCTAACGTGAATCTGAATGTAATAAACAGTGACAATTCATCACTCAGTGCCAAGAACTATTTGAATCTCAACACAAGTGAGAAGAGCATCAAAAAATGGGAAAAATAATAATTCTAGAGATCATACTGGGTGATAAACACATTCCAACAATAATAATGCTTCATATATTTTTAATGTCACGGTCTGGCCACTTCACAATCAAAATAAGATATTCTGGGCCACAGCTCAATCTGGGAAAGCAGTTCTGCCTTTTTCTGGTTGAAGTACTGTCAGCAGGGAAGATGCACGTGTGTTTCTTGTCAGCCAAAGAGACACAAGCATGCCCGCCCAGATGCATTTTTAAAGAAACCCCTCAGTCAACTCAACAACACTACCAAGAGCTCTTACCTGCACAACAACCACCTGAATGGACACATGATCAGGGAGTCTGATTGGTGCTCGAAAATACTGAGATAATGCCACCAGAAGGTGAAGTATCGCTACGAGACTTTTAGCATGAACAGCTGAAATAGATATTAAAAGCACAAGTTACAAACTGTGAAGTAACTAGGGCATGTATTTTTACTGCTTAGCACGCAGGGATTACGGGACTCTTTGTCTCTTGCCACTTAGAGCCAGGAGCACCTTTTAGGCACCTCATCTTTAGTGGTCTCCTGTAAGATGCGTCAGCAGCAACGCACTACTCTTTGCAACACGTCTGGATGCCAAAGGCTTGTGGAGATGGAAATCTAAAGCTAATCCAAAAGCCAGATTTTATGTACAACAGTTTAAGTGCTGTCTCTGCATTCTCCTTGCCTCTCCTTTATTCCCTTTATTTCAATAAGGATTTATGGACTATCAGAAAGATATTTTTGTACTCATAACATGCGCTTATTCATTTTTAAGTGTCACAATGTCTGCAGGATGATAAACGAGCCTATTTTGGCACAAGCCTTAAGCAATAACTTACTAAACTCAATGACTCAAACATTCCTCATGAAGCTGTTCTAGCTCTGTTACTGAAGCTTTTCCGCAGCAGGTTTCATATGGGTAGTTAATACTAACACAACTTACAAGATAGCGTAAGGTATACTGTAGGAAATCCTTGATCAAGTATCAAACCATCGGCATGAAAGTGAATAATTTCCAATCCTCATTATTGTCCTTCTTCTGTTTTGTTTTTCATTCCCCAGAGTAGTATTCCTAAATGATCTTTGATAGTTATAGTGMAGTGCACTTAGGTTTATTGTACTTGAGCTAACCCATACGTATTACCTTACTTCAATGCTGAAGCAGGATCAGATTCACTAAAATATACTTCTTCATTACCTTCCAGTGCAAGTCTCAACTATGCCACAGAGATACCCATTCATATAAAATGTGGCATTGCTGTCAAATGTTGCTGGAGTGCCAGTGGTCAGGGATGAGGTGCTTTAGCAGAACATTACAAAGATGTCTGTCTGCCTACCACCGGTGTGCTACAACTGGGCCCAGCTGCTGCTCTCTATCTCTACTCCAGCTCTAAAACACATGTAAAACATTAAATTAAAACTAGAAATTAAATTGTCAGGCCACTCCAAACACCCTGCCTCCAGCTGCATAACAGAATGGGAAAGAACTYGGGGGAGGTTGAAAAGAGAAGAGGACAAAAAAATTCAGCAGGACCACAGAAAGGGGAAAGTCAAAATGCCTAATGTTCACTCTTCCTCCCTCAAGATATTTCTCTCCCTCTTACTAATTTGTTGCGAATGGAACAGGATACAAAACTGCTCAGCTCAAGACAGGTACAGGAGACAGGGAAACAARGTCAAGGTATTCACCACCATGAAATTATTCTGAAACTCAAACTTAAAACAGATTAAGAGGCACAATTTTCTAAAACTGATAACCTGCTTTCTGCAACACGTGAAATGAAGTGTCTTGTGTTGGGCCACTGAAGGCAGTTCTATTAGATACTGCTATGTTCATTCTTAATACAATAGAAGAGGAAGGGTGCAGAACTAATCTTGATGAGAGTTTTGTAATCAAAACTAGTGGTTCAGATATAGCCTTGCATGATCAGAAATATTATTCATATCTATGTTGCAAATTTCACGCAAACAAAGACTTCTAGGACCTGACTCTCCTTCTGCCTGTTTACTACACTGCTGCAGCTACTTGCCTGTTTCAACAAACCAATTTAGCAACAGAAAACTTAAGCTGGTATGCACATGGACTTCAGAGCAAAACCACCATACTCTGAGAAACTCTGAAAAGACATTTTATTGAAACTGAAGGTGGAGCACCAGTAAAGAGGGTGGAGTGTATCACATCTGGAAGTGCCCTTCAGAGCAGTTCCTACCRTAAATACCAGGTTTCAGCCTTCCCTTATCATTGGATATTTCAGAATTCCAGGTAGCACCTATAAACAAATGAGAACAGCACAGCAAACACGAAACTTACAGTCAACATTCCATTTAATGCTTCTTGGAGGGAGTTTAAGGGTTTCATTGATCTTTTCAAGCACTGTCTGTAGCTTCTGTTTCTGAGCAATTTCAGACTGAGTAACTTCCGCAACATTCAGCTTCTCACTTTCAAGCTTCTCTGAAGTGATAGAAGAAAAAATGGAGGAAAAACAATTGTCAGCTCCATGAAGAACACAAAGGCATTCCATACACCCAAAGGTACATTCACGAGATACCAGATTTCCCAGTTTTAAAATTATCTGAGTTTTCTTCCAGAGCCWCTTTCCCCTCATACTTCTGAGCTCCTAAAGGTAAGTTCACATGTCCCCTTTAGTTACACATTGCCAAGGGGAAGGTCAAGTATTACTCTATGCTGCACTACTGAGTAACAAATATTTGCTGCAACTGCCTTTAGGGAGCACCAGACTTGAAGGTAGGGCCCATTCCTTCCATTGCTACTGGATAAAGGTTATTCTGCATGCAAGTGGCTTGTACAGCAGACCATCAAACCTAGGAAACAGACACCAATTTCAAGATTTGTTTCATCAGTCTCAGCCTCCCAGCTTCTACCTCAGATGCAGGAGATTAAAAAATTTTACTTGGCCCATTTGTGTTAAAAGTTCCATATTTATAGACATGGAGGATGCACCAARGAACTGAAAACAAGTTTTTCTGGAGGCATGAGAACTAAAACCTCAGGCAATTACTTTCTGTGAAACCACAGCCCTTTTCTGCAGTCAAAATTTGCAGTAGATTTTAAAATACTTTATGCATTGATTTGTTACTAATTAGTACAGATTACTATGTATATACATACCTGGCTTAGAGTTTACCATTAAAGAGTAAGCAAAGAAAATTTAGCAATAAGAGCTCCCTGGTGACAACACCAGAAACAAACTGCTTGGTCACCTATCAATTTACTTCTAAGGAAGAATATCTTATTAAGAGATATCTTATTTGGTAAGAGCTGATCTTTTTCTCATCAAAGCCAACTGAGTATCTTCCCAAAGGGAGTGAGCCTAAACTACCAGCCTAAGAGGCTGCTATCTCCTAATCCTTCTATATCCTAATCCCACCTAAGAGACTACTATCTCCTAATCCTTCCATATCCTAATCCTGCCTAAGAGACTGCTATCTATCTCCATGAGTTTCTTGTGCCTCTTCAGAAATCAGTTTGTGCATAGTCTCCCCCCAAGACCGAAGTCTTTAGTAAGCATAGATCTGATCCACAAGGAATTAAGAGTAATGGAAAAGATTCCCCTGAAATCAATAAATGTTGGATCAGTATAAGCATATTTAAAGTCAGGCTGCATCTGATATGCATTTTTTGAATTTTGGGTGAAGTCACTGGAGGTCTGCCCATGACAATCRAATTGCTCAGTCTGAGGCATATCCAGTCCATCACAATATATTCAATAGCTTAACCATTCACAGAAGGGAATAGTCTGTGAAGTCTTTACTAGAAGTGCTCACATGATGTTTCAAGATTCATTTAGGATACTGGAAAGAAATTTACTGGAGACTTTATGAGCTGTAATAAGTAAGAAAACGGCTTTCAAGCCAACAGTGTAAAAAGCACATGCCAGCTCTGCATTAGCAGTTTCTTTTCTCTATCTGTTTCTCAGCTGAAGCTCAGTTTGCAGTCCACTGGGCACCATTACCTCAGCAATGTTAAAAGCCAGACATCAAATCAGAAAGAAATTCCAACTTTCCAGAGGAACCTTGCAATGTGAATAAACTATAGCATGGAATGAGCAGAGATTAAAAACATCCACCGTGGTACTGAAAATACTCTTGCCTTCAAACTTACTTTCCACTTGCAACGTGGTGAAGTTTGTGCAGYGCATATGCAGATAATAAATTTAATTGGAGTGAGTACTGTTGCCAAGACAAGAACCCTCCCTCTCTAGCACCCCAGGTAGGCTTTGTGCTGTTCTCATCAACTGCAGAGCACCACACATTGCAYTGCAGCTACGGGGACTGTGCATACAGCCCACTGGCTCAGGGGTCTCATAACACAATGCTATTTTTATATCACTTAGCAGCATAAATGTAAGACGACACCAAGGCTCCTGAGCAGGAACAAGAGATCCACTTATTGACAAAGTGCCTCAACAGGGTGCACATGTATTTTTTCTTACCAAATAATTTCTGCAGTACTTGTCCATCATACAGATCTTCAGCCAAGTCTTTCACAATAATCCTCTCTCCTACCAACACATCATTAATCCAGTCAATTAATACCTATATGGGAAACACAAAATTGGCAGTATTATACACTATTCATTTGCAATTTAAAACACATGTCACACTGTACAATGATGAAAACTTAGCAGAAAGAATACCAAAGCTGCAGTGGCTCTAAATACAGACTGAAATACTTTCAGGAGCAAACAGGAAAGACTCAGGAAGGACTCTTGTAAGCTGGCTGTGTCAGTGCACCACAAGGTCTAGACAAACATTAATTTACGCAGTGCCTTCTGGAATGAGATCTTTCCCTTGCTTTCAGTAGCACTTTAACATTTTATTGTGAAGCAAAAGGTGCTGAAGTTGATTCTAATGAAGTGTCTCCTGCTGAAGTTCTAACCCCAAGAATCAAAAAGACAAGGAAAAGACAGTGTGATCTTAGATTGGGGGCGGGACGGGACTGAGAATCTGGACTCAGGATTTTAATCAGAATTCTTATGTCCCTCTGTGCCACATCTAAAGAAAGATACTGCAGCAAACGACCTCCCCATTTCACTGGGATGTACATACCACGTGGTTCCATTTAATACATACCTAACTAGTGCTCTGAAGTGTTCAAGTGAAAGAAGCAGAGGTGGCATTAAAAAATAGTTTCACTTTTCTGAGAGTGTTTACATGCTTTTCATTACCTTCATTAGTTCTTGTAATTTTGGGTCATTTCTTGAATTTGGATCAACCATTGTTCGGACTTCATTTTCCTCTGGAAGGTTTAAAAGAAAAACATTAGAAACTATCCCAGGCACGACACTTTATTTTACATCAGGCTTTTATGTAGAGATGTAAAATTGTTGTGAATTACCTAGCATAGTGTCCTCGGGGTCTAGTTCGAATGGAATGGGACTGAGAGGTAAGTTAATGGCATTTATTCCTTCTTCCTGTAATTCAGACACTAGGAAYAAAAAAGAAAAGCTTGGTCAAATTTCAATTTAATTTTACTTACTATTTCGCTCTTGCTAAAAGCAGCATTAATTGTCTTAATTTCTTTATAAGAACATGACTCTATTAGATAAGCCACCGGGTGTAATTACAGCAATAAAGTAAAGCTAACAAAAATGGGAGGCCCAGCCAACAAACCTTTACTTGTATGAGTAGATTTTTCATGGATAATGGTACTGGAATCAATGCAATTACCTCAAATCTTTTCCAGGATACGGCCCATTGTCCTCAAATTTTTAAAAGGCTCACTTGCATTTTAATGGTCCTGACATTTGAACACTAATAAATCATTTTAGCTGAGGGAAATGATTATTGCTCTCASTATGTCACCCTGGCTCTGGAGATGCTTGAAGTGTAACTACTTGAGAAGAGCTGGGCCTGGCTGTGTACCCACAAGGGAGTTACCAGACTGAGGAACTGTTTAGGACTGAAGGGGCAGCTGCAGCACAGAGCACACTCTGTCGTTCAGGATGCTGATGGACCTCCAGTGTCTATGYGGAGCAGGCTCTGGGATGCTTCTGGCCTGTGTTCTTGGCCTTTCCTCAGCAGAAATCACAGCAGCAAGACACAGGTGTAACATGATGAACCCTCAGAAGTATTGCCTTAGTGTGGAGTCCAGACAGAGGYTGAGAAAGAACTTGGACACAGGAATGGGGAAGTAATCCAAGAYCCCACAGTTTGGAGATGCCAGCAGTTGTCAGGAAATACGGACAAGGAGTTACTCAGTCAAAGTCCCCAAATGCTGCAAAAATCAGTATTCTTGAGAACAAAAAAACAGAGAGATCCAGAGAAGTGGTGTAAAGGGAGGCCTGTCACTAGTTTTGTACTGCACAGGTTCTGTACCCACTACAGTTCAGAGCAACTTCATTCATTCCTCTGAGTGACCCAGACTTGCAAAGACAAAATCCTTCCTTCACTGCCCAAACATGCCTCCCTAACAGAGGAGAATAAATACCAACAAGCCAACACACAATCCTACTGCTATGGAAGAACTCCCAGCACTGTGYAGGGAGGGAACACCCATGGCAGGGATCACACAAGTTTGTACCTTGCTTCGTACCAAGAAATCAGTGCATACCTGATTTATCAAACCAGGAAAGGGGCTTGCTGCCTTATGAAGGACCAGTAAGTAATGTTGCTTTGACCACTCAATTTCCAGTGCACAGACCTTTAACAGAACTGGTTGTCAGCTCATCTGTGCCAGTCAGAGTTTAAACTTAAATAACTTAATCCAACAATCCCACATATGCCCTAAAGATTCAGGTAGTTGTTCACACCTTCTGGCATGAACTAAAGTATATGACTTATGTGCAGATGCAGATTCACCATCCAACAGCTGAGATTCACTAGCTGATGTTTTCCTCAATTTATTCTGAAAATTACAGAGAAATTTGGTTTGAAAGAAAAGAGAGAAGTACTTTAGAGATCTTGTGCTTTATCCCTGCCCTCGTGGCTGCCTCATAAGTTAGCTTTTGGAAGTTTTTCCTCTCTGCCTTAACTTCCTGGGTGCAATAAGTATAGCCAAATTTCACATGAACRCTGTGATAATCAGTTGGTGTGACAGTAGGACTTAAAAATTTCCAAGTATTTTCTACACTTTGTGAAATGTTTCATGGTCTGCCAGAAGAAATGCCTGTGCATGCTTCAAGAAAGCTGCACAGCTGTATTCAAGCATCTATGTAAGATTCACAGCAATAGTGGCTGCTAGAATGCTTATTACTTTTAACTGTACAAAAATAACTTTGAAAAAGCCACTGCCTTCAATACTGAACCCCTAACTTCACTCCATAYACTCACCCTGCTTATGTATCTGTAAAATACAAATACTGAGCAGCTCTGAAGAGTCATAAAACAATGCTGACAATAATAGTTCCCTTGATTGCTGTATATTCTCAAAAACTGAGGGCTGAAAGCAATGGACCAAATTAATCCCTCATGTAACTCCACTGAGTTCTGAGGAGTTATAGCAAGGATGAAGTTGGTCTACCATGAACAATCTCAGGGACTGTTTACACTTAATGGCAATTGTTGGAACTGCTAGCACTCCTTAGAGAAAATCACTGTTGGTTTTATTAACCTCTTTGATTTTTTCCTATTTTTTTTGTTTTGGTTCAAAATGGTTATGGACATAAAAATGTCAGTGGGTAGAAAACTTCCATGTGGAGGTCTTTCTGTTCTGAAATGTTTARCTCATGAAAGACTTCCGCACAAAGGTTCCTAGGCAGAAAACGTGGGATTTTTTCACATGAATCCCAAGAGGGAGCATACTAAATAAAATCTATTCAAGCCAACTGCCTCCACTGAGTTCTCCTGTCCCAAAGGGCTGGATGCTCTGCTTGGGCAAGACTGGAGAAAGCAGTCAGCTCATTTTCCTAGTGGAGGACGGTAATGAAAGCTTTTGGTTTCCTTCTCCAGGGAGCAATCCACTGGCAGAGCTTGCTGACACTTCTCCAAGGAGACTGAGTGGACCTTTCAAGGCTGAAGGGGTTATGTAAGGAATTCTTTACAAGGCCCASTGAACCTCCCCATATTTGTCCTCCAACATGCACAACTATTACATTCTACCTTTAAGAACACAACCTTCGTCATGTTCTCAGAGCTTCTGAAAATAAGAGAAAGCGAACAAACCCCTATACCATACCTTTGTATGAAAAGGGAACATAAAATACAAATAAAATAATAATAAATATACATGGGGAACCAAAACATTGATGTGTTCTAGAATGCAAGTGTTACATTTATGCACAGAAGGGCCTAAGCTCTGCTTTCTGTATCCTGCTGTAAGCACATACATTTTGCACACCAGCCAGAGCCACATGCAGAACCTACCCAACACACCTCCGGGTGATCCTAACATCCCAGATGGATCCAGCTTGCAGAGAGGACAGCTCCTCCTCAGCCACTGCATTCTGCACAACCCATGCCCCACGTCGATATTAGTCCCATAATAAAGATCTGCCTGGCCCTCCCGTCCCCCACAAGCAGAAAACTTGATGGAGAAACTCTGAGCCTGACAGAATCTTTTTCATTTCTTTCTCAATGCTGAAGAGCAAAGGTTTAACTACAGATCAGTAATACTCTTAAATGGAGCAGGTAAGCAAATGCACTATATCAAGTTGTATGTAAAGTGAGAGAAAATGTATTATGTAGTGCAGCCTMATTTCCTAAGAATTTCCATCAAAAAAAACCCACGACAAATCACTGCTRTACACTTAGGTGTTTATAGAGGAACCACAAACATGTGATTGAGGTTAAGAGTTTGCATACCACAGTTTCAGTAGAGGAATCCATTTTTCAGCTGCTTTTCATTAATTTGCTTTAATTAATTTTCATGGAAATCACTTCAGCAACCTAGTATTTTAATAAAAACRAAGAACACAGTACCAGAGCAATTTTTGCAGCAGCAGAAATTAACATAAAATAATCTAATTTCTTAAAACACTTGGAGGAATGACTTTGGAGCATCAGTAAGACCTGCGCTCTGAGCCTTACACTGTAAAGCCCCAGGAAGGGAGGAGGGAATGTACCTGCAGCAGCTCATCTCTACCACACCAGTTGCCAGACCAGTGCACTGGGACCTGCGGCATTTCCTCCGAAGGACAGCATCCAGAGCTCTCTGCTTGACATGGGGCATGCCTGGCCACTGGATGAGCCCAGCAATTAGAGTTAAAACCACTTTTGTGTTCTCACCCTCTGCTGTGACCCAGATTCAGCCCAGTTCATCAGCTACCATGGGGCTTATGCTCATCATGCTTATATTGCTAAGATTAGGGACTTTATCCCTTTGGACATTAGAGCAAAATCCAGTCCCTCATGGGTTTCTTTCAGTCACCATGCTGAGTGTTACTGGGGGAATGTACTTTCAAATCAAAACCCTTAAAAGCAAAGCTACACTTGGGCCAGACAAATCTCTGTGGATTGGCAATGTGAAAGTCCCAGTTTTAACTCTGGATGAGGAATGGACATTTCTGCTCAGACTTCTGATTCAGCTCCACGTGCCAAATTTCTTATGATGTAATCAAGTGCAACTCGACTGCTATCAGCTGTCAACAGACTTCCTCCCATCATGCCAGCACCAAATTTGGCCCCAGAGCTGGGGAGCCCGTGAGCTTGTATCAACAGCAACTACAGCAGCTATTTTAAGCTGGATGGAATTCTTACTGTTTTAGATGCTCTAGGATTACAAGGTCATAAACCTATGCTATCAAATCCAGGCGGGAGCTCCGAGCCAGACCCTGCCCTTTGATGCGTGCATCCAACTGCCATTGGAACTGCACATCTGAGAGTGGAGCACTGCCCATACGGTTTAAATTGCCTTAATTCCTCCAGTACATGCAGCCTGTTGCTCCACATTGTATTTATTAGACAGTTTCATTTGGGTTTTTTTACTTGTTGATTTTGTGTGCTGAAGGCTTTTTGCTGCCCTATTTAGTATTCAGGGYTTAGCGTTATTCTGATTTGAATGAAACACATCTCATTATTTAACTGAGCTCAGCAATGCCACATCACCCAATGCACTCTCTGCGGTTTAGACATATTTTAGCATATCCATCCGAAGAATCGTGAAACAAATACAGCAAAATGCAGTGTTAAATTCTCTCCTCTGAGTGCTACAGCCATGTCTCCCCATGTAACTGGTTCTGCACTTACAAAATTAAAATTACTCAAGTGCTACAACAGTAATGGATCAATTCTGAAAGTGTGTGATTAACTAGAACCAAACCATAATGTTGGAGGAGCACAATGCCACACTGCTTCTAACCTCAATCTTTCACAACTAAGAAATTTAAATAGATGCATCTACACCCACATACACATATACATACATAACATTTCTGCAGGTCTTTAACTGCCTTTCTCTCTCTAGCACTCAAGGTGTTCACCATTTTTAAAGCTTCACATACTTTGGGTTGGGTTTTTGGGGAGGGGGGGGTTGGATTTTTTTTTTTGTGGAAGCTGAGAGTTGCTGACGTTCACATGACTTCAGGAGTTCAAGCTTTCTATAGAAAGTCAAGAACTACCGGATATTTTAAACTGCTATGGTAGGCAATAGCTTTATTACATGTCATGTCTCTGTCTTCAGTTATTCTTTCCTGGAACAAGCACCATTTGGAAGGCTAGCTGCAGACATTATATTGCCAGAAGAACACTAGCTATTTGTATGTATGCCCACATTCAAACATGCATGCCTGTGCTACATACATTTATATACATAGCCAGAAATTACAGCCAGTTAAGAAGAACACTGATTTGCAGTAAGAAATGTCTTTACTGCTCTTGTGTAAGACATCCACTCAATAACAGCTAAGCCAAATTTAGATTAATCAGTTTTTGGTTTCATATTCCCTTTATTGGGTGCAAATTTCTGGTAAATGCCCATGAACTCAATGGTTTGCTTTTGTAGTCGCTCGTGCACAACAGCAGCTTTAGTTCTTCTACTGACTTGATAGCCTGTAATGCAGACTTGAGTGTAAATGACTGTATCCACACAGATCTCAGTGGATTTATGATGATTTACACCAGCTCGCTGGCTCAGTGTGGTTCCTGTTCCCTTTCACATACTCCAGTTCTATAAACTGATATAACTCCATTGGAGTAATTCTGGATTTGTACTGATAAATGTGAAAACTGACCAAAATTACTTAAGATGGCTGGAGAATGAGAGAAAAAAAAAATAGCAAAAACATTTTCAAAAAGTTGTAGTTCAAGCTTTTATAGAATGATACTATTTAGTCAAGCAAACTTATGCAATTGCTTTCTGGGCCACCTACCCAAAACGTTAATTTCTAATACTTGTGCCCATGCGTTTTATAAGTCCACAAAGGGAAAAGAAAATATTAACCTGAAATAGTACTGCCTAATTTTCTGCAATACATAATTCATTAAACATGGATTCTGGCAGCTCAACTTTAATTCCGAAACAAAAGAAATCCACACAAAAGACAATAAATCTGCATTACACATGGTACTAAAATGATCTAATGGATTTATAGATGTTTACAAGTTTGCAGAGTGTGACACAGCGTCCACCAGAAATTTGATATTCACAGCACAAAACATCATAAACATATGTCTGCAACTACAAAAGGGCCTTTTTATGTGGGGATCATTGTTAAAATTGTCTTCAGAACATAAACCTTAAGTTGTAAATGCTACTCCCCATTTATTCTCCAAGACATAACAAATGAGGGAAGAAAAGCAGAGATATGTTTGTAATTGAAAATGTTTCTCAGGAAATGATCTGTACAGGAACATCATTCTCATTCCATTAACTGCTGACTCCAAGCCAACCATTTGTAAAAGTAAATAAATAYGCAAACTGGCTGACAACAATGTGCCTGCCTTTAATGTTTCTGCATTAGTACTCAGTCTCCAAAAAAGAATCTATTTTCTTTCCTCATTTCTCCATTAAACCAAACATGGCATTCACACAAAAAGAACAAGAGTACTGCTGTTCACAAAAAAGATGGAGAAATGCTATGATTTGATTTTCATGTACACAGTAGAAATTAAATGCCTAGTGCCTTGGACATTCTTTAAAGCCCAAAGCCACTCTCAAGTACCTCAGTGACTAGTTTGCTGTTCCTTTCTTTTTTGCAATTAGTAGGGAAATAAACCCTCCATAGAGTGACAGACGTCTGGTCTGAGTAGGTAAAAAACAAGAACAAATCAGGAAGCAAACTCAGTCCTTCTAGAGAATACATGTGATCCTCTTCTGCCATGTCACAAGTAGCTTCATTAAGCCTTCCATGCTTTCACATTTCATTTGGGATGAAGGCTCTTTCTCAGAATTTCCCTGTAGTTTCTAAGAGGTAATAAGTGCTGCAGTGCCAAGCTAACACAGATGCCAGTCATTCCATTCATTCCTTCTACACATCCTCTCAACACACCTTTTAAAATACATAAGCAGTATCTGCGGATGTTTTGAAGAGCCTGTCACCCTACAGCAGTGTTTAAAATCCTACTGAAAAATCCCAAAAGGCAGCTTTGGGAACAAGAGTTCAACTGACGCTGATTTCTGTTCCCAYTGAAGAACAAACCACGCATATGAGAAAAGCTGTGACCATTCCAAGTTCTTATCAAAATTCGCTGTGTGGAATCTGATCCCGAAACAAACTCCAAACAGCCTCTGATACTTAGGTAGGGTCTTTGTGCCACAGACATACAGGTTGTTAGCCTGGTCTGCATGTGGTATCCCTACATGCAAAATACTTTATTGAAACAAATCCTTTGACAGCAAAATATTTTCTGGAAACAGATCCTTTGACAACTAAGATTTCCAACTTATTGAGGTAAGTATTGAGAGATCCCTGAACTGATTAATTGAGGGTTCTCAGAACTACAGAGTACTTGGGGCCATACAGAGACAGAAGGGAAAGCATTTGTATCCTCCTCACTGACATTTTGATATTTCTCAAGTTAGAAGGAATCTGCAGGTAGCAATACCCAGAAGAGAGGCAGACAGACCTCTTGGTGCAGGTAGAGGCAATTGTTCATCCTACACGTTCATCAGTTAATGCAACAGTTTTTTTCAAACATTGTGGAGTGGAGAGGCAGGTTTTATAGGGCTGACTTGCCTCAATTTGTRAATCACCAACCAGCTAAGAGCAGCTATTCCAACATCAACAAGAGGCACTCATGCAGAGAAGACAAAACCAAGGATCTGTTCCAAGAAGTCTTTCCCAGCTCAACAAGTTCTAGCTATTCCTAAGAGAAAACCCAAAAATAGTTCTTAGGAATGTGAGGGCACACTAGTAGCAAGCTGAGGATTTCCTGAATTTCTTGCTCTTCTTTTCTTCTGTATATAAGTCTTGTTTTTGAAGGAGAAAAAGTTAAGTGTCAGACCCACTGCACCTCAGTAACCTAGATGACTGCTTTTTCTTGAAAGAAATAGAAAAATTACTACATTTACTGGAAAGTTAAAGTTCTTTCTCAGAGACTGCAAATTGGTTTACGTATCACACCTGGCCATCATTTTCAAACTGCAGTTCCTAGAGCTACTTGCGTTTTAAGATAAGCACCTCATCATCTTCAAGGAATGACTTTGTGACAAAGGATCAAAAGATTTGTAGTAAATGGCCAAGTGTTTCTATCATCCCAGAAGGAAAAAAACAAAACCAAAACCACCATAGTATCTTATGAGAGCTTCTCATGTCCAAGATCTTTCCTTGGTATGAAAGTCAACTAAGATTGAGGGTTACACCAAGGCTGGACAAGTAGCAAACACAAGAAAGATGGGATAAGAGTCACCCAAAAAAATTAAAATAATTATGAATACAACTACGTAGATATATTACTTATTTGCATAATTGGCAGTTTGCAGGCCAGTCTTTGCTACCTTCTGTGTCAATCCTGAGCATCTAACTGTGATTCTCAGATTCAGTACAACAAAGAAGAACTAATTTGCAACATCTAATTCTGTCTTTCCACTTTAAAGGTTTTCATTTTCTTGCTATGTTTAATATTTGCGCCTAACATACAGATGGTTTCTGAAAGTCTCTGCAATATGTCCAAGGGAATTTAAGTTTCTAGTCAAGGACAGAATCAGGATCTAATTTGGGAATTGGGATCTAAAGACAGGCCTTCAACATGGCAAAAATAGGCTGTGGCTTTGGCTGGATCAACAGAAACCCAGCTCCATTCTGAAAGAAAATGGGGTGGATTTGGTGAAAGGCAGAAAAATGAAATCTTAAAATGGAAGAAATGTATCTTCTAGCATCCTGAAGACTAAACTGCCCTTCAGGGTTCTCCTGATCAGTGTGGAGGTTAGCATGTATTTGACAACTGAGGAGCATCAGGCTTTGACTGCTAAAGAAAGGACTACACAAAAGGGAAACTGACTGCCCCATCCTTATCTCATGTGAGTGTGCATGATCACCTTGATATGCACATCTGGTGTGTGGAAGCCCCTCTGCTCTTCCCAGCCATAGAGCATTAAGGGCCAGCTCAGGGATGGAAAGGAATATATCAGGGCCCTTCTACTTTTCCCAGCCATACAGCATTAAGGGCGAGTTCAGGGATGGAAAGGAATATATCAGGGCTATGGAAATCCTTGGCTGGAGGGAGGACTTCGGTCAGCTGGCATAAATCACAGTGTGCTGTGATCAATAGTGTGGTTGTGCTATCCTCCTAAAACACATTTACATGAAAGTGTAAGATGATGATGCAAGACAGGACTTTGGTAGCACAAATGAGAAACTATGTTTGGCTTAGGAAAGCTGAGTTTGTTCTCAATTTGCACAGGAAATAAATCAACACTTTCCAGTCTAGGTTCTCAAACCCCTTAATCAGAATGAATTCATTTAATATCCCACCAACAGAAGAAAATAGCAGTATCCCCATTCTGCACCATAAAAAGACACAATTCTAGTTTAAGGAACACATCTATACGTTTCCTTTCTGGAGACAAATTGCACTTGTAAAATGGAAGCTTGGCACTTAAAATACAGCCTTAAAAGCCTATCTCTCCTGCTACACTTAGCCTGACATAGAGTGGACAGGAATACATGTACCTCTTGCTTTCYAAACCCATATCATGGCGAAGGGAATACCCTTCTTTCCATATAACCAGCAGCAACCAGCCTTTGCCTTGCCCTTCACGGGCCCTGCCTGGTACTCTCCTGTGCATTCCTAATCTTGCTTATTTCCTTATAAAACTCAAACAGCTGCTCCAACTTCCAATTGCCCTGTCTAAAATAAACTGCCTTACTGAGTTGTTCATCTGATTGTGGTGTTCATACGTTTCTGTGAGGACCAGCMCTGTAAGGGTAAACCCCCAGCTCTGAACTGCACATGCACTGCCACTGTCTTTTCCAAAAGATCTCAAACAAGCTGGAAGGTCAGAGCAGCACTTGCTATCACCTGTCAAGAACTGTCAGACATGGGAAACACCACTGTGTTTCAAACTCCTACCTCTCAAATGCATTTCATGCGTTGCTGTCATTGCCGATGTACCAATTTCAGCATGAGGAACAATCASACCAACAGTAGCTGTGTCTGTATTTCCTACTTTGCAGGTGAACCTACCAAAACCTGCAACCCAATCATCCCAGTAAATAACCTTAAATGGATTTTACTTCATAGCATTAACACATTTGGAGTTTCCCAGAAATCCTCTGCAGCCTTTAGACTTGATGTCATAAACGAGTTTATGTTACTATTCCTATTAGAAAGTGTATAGCACAACAAAGTATTCATTTTAATAAGCATGAATATTAAAACTGACCTACTGCATAGCACATAGCCCATTTGAAAACTGCTATCCCAAGCATGCTTTTGACTGCAAATGACAACCTGCTCTGAGAGGAAATTCAGATGATAAAAATCACTATTTTCACACTGGAGCCAGTGTTGCCTAAGGACTGAATTTGTACCAAACTGAAGCTAACAGAAACACACAATCTTATGAAACCCCCACGAGGATGAAACAGCTAATTCTATATTATATTGCAGAAATATTTTCATGGAATAGCATTCAAAATTAACAAACTGCTATATTTTCTTCCTCTTTTACCCAGAAAAAGCMAAGTCTGTCAACCCTAAGAAGAAAATAAACTCCTATTCTTATCTCCAAAATATTACAAAACAAAAATAACTACCATTGTAAAAATACAGCGTCAGAAAGCAACAACCAGGAAAGAAAAATAACCAGATGAGTTGGTCTAGTCTCCTACCTTTAGGGCAAAACGCTCCACAGCCCATTGTGGGGTCGCTGGGCCACCCTCATAGTGCATCCCAGGGAGAACTGCAGTCCTTAAGGTGTTTGAAGCCCCTCGCAGGCCCCTTTGCTGCTGCTCTTCAGAGGAGCTGTATTAGCTTTAGAGCCTGTTTTCCAACAGAATGGTCCAAGCACATCACAACTCTCGGCTCAGAGCATCGCTTCGGAACAAGCGACTGACTGCCTATATAATTTAATATGATGCCACATGAGACTCATAGACCATCTGCAAAAGAAACTAAATCTGCTTTTTGCAGCTCGGTGAGTTGCGTTCTGAAGTCTGGGATGCAGTTTTGATTGTGTGCTTTTGTTATCAGTCATGCAACTAAACAAAGTGCTCAAAGGGCAAGTGTAAAACACACGTTTTCAGCAATCACAGTCCGTTTCTGTTTGAGGTAACTTGTACCTTTTCCCTTTGTAACTGAACAAAGTCACAATTCCCCTCAAAGCATAGGAAAGGTCTACGCATAGACACTGCAACACTGGAAGGGAAATTTCTTTTTCTTTTTCCTTTTTTGGAAATTTTTTTGCTGTTGTGAAATAAAGTCTGATCAACAGGAGTTACAGAATCCTTGAATCTGGCTGCCTGAATTGAGATGCACACGTGACATTATCAAATTCAGATCCTGATCACAGCACTCTTTTCTCTATAAATACTTCCCTACTGAAATAATTAGCAAAACTCACATGGAACAAGGATTAAGCTCTAAAACAGGCAAAAGCATATAAAAAGCTAAAAAGCAGAGGAAAGGAGAGGTATGAGCCATCAAAAGAATAATAAACTACTGGTAAGAAATAAACCAATTTTATGGTYTGTGGGTCCTTCCAAAGGGGGACAGTAATGAAAATATAATCTAAAGCCATTACTTACTTGGGCTAAAAATCAAATTCCTACAAAGTTTTCTACAGACTAAAACTTTTCAGAAGCTGTAAAATGTTTAAGTGTTTGTTTCAACTTGGAGCAGGAGGAGGGAAGTGACACATCCCTGGCTCATTTCTAAGTCGTGGAAAGTAGTTACCTTTCTAATTTCCAATGGAACTTCATTCAAAATACCAGTGCCAAAAGACAAGTATGGAGAATTAAGCAGTATTTATTGTTTAGGGTTATTCAACTGTGCTACACAACATTCCTCCCCCAGGTTTCATATCAGATGTGATTTCTTGCAGAAAAAGTTCGGAGGTCTCATCACCGTTCTGAAACCACATTCTTTGCCAGTTCTAAGGAGTCTCTGATACACGTTGGTCTACAGCTTCTGGGTCACTCCTAAAAGCAGCTTTCCCTGCCAACATTTCTAATTCATTCTGCACTCACAGGTAGTACTGGGGCTCCCCATTCGGACTCCTGGAGTCCCATTGCCTTCTGGCATTGGAAAACTGCACTGCTGGACTGCTGAATAACAGCATTCAATTACAGGACAATACTGAGCTGGCAGTTCTTTACCAAGCTTTCCTTTTCATAATTTCTGAATAGAATCATAAGTGTCCCAGGTACTTTATTATGGCAATCCTGTTTGGGACGTAAGCATAGCCAAAGCAAAACAACACTTCACTTGAAACATCAAGGAGGATGCTGAAGATGATTATACATATTGAAGAAAATTCACCAAGTCTGAAGTCACAGCTACCTGCACTATCCATTCAACCTATAAGTGATTATTTATAGCTGTTTATAAAGCAGCAATTTTTTGCATGCACAAAAATAGTAAATGACATTTGTTTCTTTTACGTTGAGTTTTTATACCTACAAAAGATCATGTCCAGGTAATAGGTGAGGTTACGGCAGAGTAAGAAAGCTGTAAATTGGCTAAAGCAGAGCTCTTTTCTCAGAGGGTATAACATGGCAAGAAGTTGACAATAGCAGGTCTGAAGTGCACAGCTTGGGGACCCAGTAGAGGAATTTCTACTCAATCTCTCTGTAATGCATTTTCACTTGCCACAAACATAAACTCAAGCAGGGCTTGACTTCTAATTCCTGTAATATAACAACAACAACATCATAATCATTCAAAAAGCCTGTGCACTTCCCCCTTCCCTTAGCAGAGATCACTGCAGGGAAAAAAACCCAGCACATGGGTAAGATGCTTTGAGCCTAGAGTTTCCCAAACTGCTCCTAAGGGCTCATTTTCAACCCTGCAATTTTCAGCTTTGTAAAAACAGAAGTATAGCCAGGGAGGACTAAAGTCTTATTCAAGCCGTTTTGGCCATCAATACAGGAAACAATTCAAAGGCAACATGACACTGATAGCTTAATTTGTGAAAATGGATAAATACTGGATCTGCCACATAGCACATTAACCCATGTAACAAATAAATACAGAAATAGCACTGCAATACTTGGTTAAAAGGTTTTGGTTCACAGAGGAGGAAATTCAATTAAAGCATGTAATGTCAATTACTGTCATTTGTAATTTTATTTTGCTTCCCTAGAAACAATACAGATGCAGGATTCTAAAGTTACCTGCAKGTTTGATGCAAATGGGATAAAATTATCTAGGTTCTGAGAAAATCCAGATAGTAGTAGGGAAAAAACCCGCAGTTTTACCTAACCTCACTCATGGATCTTCTTCGAAGTGCTGGTCACATGAGGACTGACAAGCCTTCAATTTCAACATACAAGCCAACAATCCAGACCTGAAACAAGACTTTTATGTTTAAAAAATCATGTTGAGTCATCAGAAAGGCTGGGAGGAGAGCAACAGCTTAATTCTCAGCTACTGCAAATGGGTACAGCTTACAAAAGCCAACAGAAGAGCATTGATTGATATCAGAAGAGAATTTGGCTTACTGTTTATACTGATTGATTCCAATTGGAAAATTACAGGGTCAGGTCCTTAATGTTTCTGTCTCCTTCGCTCTGCTCTGTGCAAAAGTGACAGTCTAAAAGCCATGTGGAAGACTCCAAGCATCTCACCACCACAGTAACAAACATTGCCAAATCTCATCAGTCCTTTTTGTCCTTTGCCATGTGCAATGCACTGCAGCATCAGCACCCAGTTCTGCTTTGACACGAACAGCTTTGCAGCAGCAGAGCTCAGTGCAGCACAGAAGCATCCTACCCACAGCAAATTCTGTTGAAGTCAGGAAATAATACCAAAAATTAATTAATTGAGCTCACAGTTTCTGAAATAAATGCCAGACACATTTCTACCTTGCAAACTATGATCTGAGCTACACTAGAATCAGCAGAAGATCTGTTGTAAAGACCTCCAGGCCATTTTCCTTTAAGTATTACCACTTCTAAATATGGAAGCATCCTGCCTTTGAAAAACCATACTTTCCTCAATGGTGTAATGCTATAGTGAAATGATGATTAGAATTATAGGAAAGAGCTAACAGAAGAAAGACTAAATCAATCAGATGCTTTCTTATGCCTCTAAATGATACACATAAATCGTGTCTATCAGGTTCCCCCAGGCTATTTCAGGAGCAAGCAGAACACAAAATGATGCAGATTCATTACAAAAAGTCTAAATCTAATCTACCTGAATTTAAAATGCCAGGAATCATGTAAATGGAAGAAGAGATGACAGACCTTGTATGTTATACTGAAGCAGAAACAAGAGTCATACAAACTGGGAGTCACATAAAATGCTCAGTTACCAGGAAATTACAGGTTAGATCCCTGATAGTGCCAACATCTTTTGGTGTGTAACTGCAGTGAGGAAAGAGGTGTCCTCAAACTGCCTTTGTGCCTTCCCCTGCCCCCAAAAGGGTGACATGAGGCTGGCACATGGGACTTCAGGGGTGGCACTGGGGGTATGGGTGACACTTAACCTCCCCTCCCCACTCACCAGGGCTAAAATCCAAAAGTGAAGAATTCCAACACAGGCTGTGTGATGCAAAGGGAGAAGGTAGATACCAGAGTTATATTTTTAGACATGCAAATTGTCAAAACTGCATCCTTCCCAAAGAGCACAGGGCGAATGTTGACAAAAGTCATTTAAAAAGCGTAATTCCAACTAGGTCTAGGTGGCAAACGCGAAACAATTAGAATCTTGAAAAAAAGAAAATACCACTGACATGACACAGTTCACCTATAATATAACTGATAAACGCCTAAAAACATGCTGACAACAACCTGAGGGATTAGAGCTCTCCTAGAACGTTACTATTATTTGCAATGCACCTTGCAAGGTCCAAGTGTTAATAAACACATTGCCTTTTTCCCTAAACACACAGGAGAAAGAGAATGATGTTATACCTATAAATACACACACTTTTTTTTATGCCTTATATCATAAACAAAATCTTTACTACAACCATACATGCACACAAAATCGGATCATTTGGAACACTCAATCATACAGCCTCTCTCTCCTAACAAGCTAGTCTCATTCCCTGCCACTAAATCAAGACACACTCAGGTCTAAAACCTTCACCTGGAGCCAGACTTCTTGACTTGTTATGTGCTGACATTTTACACTGAATGTAGGAATAACTCTCGTTTTCTAAGGTATGCTGGATCAAAATCTAAACATCAGCAATGCTACTGAAAAGAGAAACAACCCCAAAGTGAACAGAACCTCAGCAGTATAAAACTAGTATGGAGATCAGACCTAGATCACTGCTGATTTCTCTTGTGGCACAAAACTGTTACACGGCAAAATTAAAGGAAGCACAATTGATTACCAAATAGCATCCTCAATGTTATTATTATTTCTCAAGTGAAAAACTACAGCATACTGACTTGCAGGGATGCACTAAATTGGCACAAAGTTCGTGCTGGAACAAGAGGGGGAAAACCCCTTGATTTACAGACCTGTACATTAACAAGTCCCTCTTTCTTGTTACTCTCTCTGCCTTCCRTTTAGTGTTCATGTTACTGGAGTTGGATTTCCTCTGGGCCTGGGCCCTACTCACTAACTGCATTACTACCCCAATTCCACTTGAGATCTCCGTTTCCAGAATCCTGCCAAGCTGGCAGTATGGTTCCTGAGAGACTACTTTCCCTGACATGCAGTAAGCTATTTATTGACACACCACTGTTCCCATTCAGTTCTGCACCTAAGCACTGAACTGGATAGCAGTTCCATATGTTGGATCTGTTACACTTCTCTGGAAAATTATATTACTTTGGGTAAATAAAAAGCTAAGAGCAGCAGGAAAAATATCATAAAAATGCAGCCGAATTTGTTTCATCCTGCCTCCATCAGCAAATTTGGTCTATGACCTCTGCATATGAGTCATGCAAGTGCTTTAAAACTTGCAGTGATTTATATTTTCAGGATAGGAAGTTCAAGGCTTATATTTCTGTTCCCCAACCATACATTATTTTTCTCTATACACAATTTCTTGATAATTATCTATGAACTAAAATATATAGGCATCTTTTTTTTCCTAATTTGTGGTGCACGTTAACCAAAACCATCCATCTCAATAACCAGTCTCTGTGTTCTTGGCAGAGGAGAGCTGAATGTGTAGGTTATTCCTGGAACCATACTAGGCTGATGCTCTCATCATAGTTTTAGTCATGGAAACAGGCTTCTACCAAGACAAGCATTGTTTGTTAAAACRGAAATTCCCAGCATATCTGTCAGAAACAAGGAGTAGTAGGGTATACYACTTAAAAATGTAGTATTTGCATAGTGCTGTTCATCAGAAAACTTTAGTCTCTTCCACAAATCAAGTGATTTTTGTTGGAGCTTTGGGCTTGTGTAATTACTTCWGGACTTCTGTAGGCTGCCACAGCATGGCATGAAAGCTTCAGTGAASCGGACTGTCTATTTCCAAGAGTTTACAGCACTTCTATCAAGTGGGCACAGTCTGGAATGGTGAGATAAAAGGTAACTCTACAACCCACTGTGTAAATCTAGTACTGATTCTACATGTTTGAGCTCTGGACTTCAATCCCAGAAATGGCAGTGCCAGGGGTTTAAGCACATGGTCCATTCAAGGAGCAACGTGGTGGTCAGGATTTGGGTGACCAATCATTTCCCTGTGTTTCTTACAGGGCTCTACTTGAGCTCAGAGTCTGCTTTGAAGAGGCTACTTTTCAGTTTCTCTAAACATTATTAGTTGGGCTTTTGGATCCACAAACCTGTGTTTTCTATGGTCTATCTGGCCTTTATCACAACACCCGAAAGGTTACAAGGAAGGTCTCACTGACTTCAAAGGGATAATTTGTTTCCCTTGTGATTCAGGCCTCTAAGAACCACAGTGCAGCTCTAGCCACAGATATGTTGACTTTACCATGTAGGGATCCAGTTAGCAATTGCTGTATTGGTGAGCTGCAAGTGATGAAGCACTCTTTGCCTCCTTCCTGTAACATTTAACAAATAGTCCCTTCACAGAATAAAGGTGTAAAAATCTGTCTCCACAGATAAATTCTTTGGGGCTCTGTGTCTTCAGCATTTGCCTCTGTCGGATATTTTATGACTGAAGAGTGTCTCACATCAGCGTCTGGAGAGTTTGTGTGGCACTGGTGTTCATCCTTTCACTCTCTTGGACTGGTCTTGCCCAGATAATAAAAACTTTTTCATCTCATTTCTCTAGAGTACTACCAGAGATCAATACTCTTGCTTTATCTAATGGAAAATCTCTGGGGTCTTGTGAATCATGTGCTGGCAGCTTCATCTAGATGGAAATCTGTGTTCGCCCCTGGGAAGCCTTGCTTTAAAACAATTTTCTGTAACGTTCAGACTTTAGTTGATCTTTCAATTTATTTCTGGTCTGAATGAGTTAAAACACAGGTGAAGTTTCCCTGCTGAATGATCAGCTCAAGCACAAAACCTGACCTGACAGATCTGGATCAGTTTTAGAAGTCGGCTGCAAAATGTTCCATCAGTGAACAAGTTAATCCTAACCCAGGACCTGAAAGCTTCTGTTTTTCTTCAAATGTTTCCATTTTCATTAGTACTACAGGGCATGTCAGGCGAATCCTGCCCTTTGTTACTTGTGCAGCCCGATCGCAATTAAGCTAACAAGTCTGCTGTAGTACAGGATGGTGTCCAAACCCTTTTCATAGCTGTGGTTGCTCAGGAAGAAGAAAGCAAACCCTTAATTTGTCACTGAGGTAAGCATTTATCAACTGTGGGCACAAAGGAAGGTCAACACATCTCTGCTGTTTCAGAACTACAATGGCACTTTAAGCCTTCTGATACCACTTCRATGCAGACAATGGCCATTATCACTATTTCATGAATATGAAAACAGACACAAAGAAAAAAAAAAGAAAGAGAATTTGCATGCAGCCTCAGAACAGAACAGGATTAGTGCTCAGGGGCTGCCGGCTCCCAGGCACAGGCTTAGTCCACTTCAGCAGCAGTTCCCCCCCCTACATCACTCACCCACTTTCCTCATTCAAGCTGGTCACCTCCTGAACACTACTCGCACCTTGTCCATCTCCCCTGCCAAGGCTCATGATTGTTGTCACCTTTCCACTCTCCCACCCTGGTGTCGATCCTGCCACTTTCTCCCTTTCACCTTCTTTCCTTTCCCCCTCTCCACCCTACAACTGCAGGCACTGAGCCAAAGCTGTTATGTCCAAGTGATCTTGTTTTCTGGATCCTGCAGGGAGCAGAACCAGACAGGTAAATAATGAAAAACAGTGCCCCATGTTGCCAATCTAATTTATCATATTTTGAATGCAGGTATTAAAAATATGAAAATGATTATTAACTCTCTCTTGTCCCACTTAGTGGCACCTTAAAGTGACTGTTTGAACTTTGCCTTAGAAATCTGTTTCCAGTGTTAACTGCTGATTTTACATTACATCCTATATTGCATAATTTTCACCATAATCTCCAACTTTCTCTGATCCCTTTAAAATCTGATCCYACTTTTTCATGACAATTCTTTGAAAACTCTTTAAACAATATTAGGAAGAGAATCTGATAGTCTACGCTTCTAGAAACCAGCGTTGGCAGAACCAAGTTTAAAAGCACTGCATACGCAAAAGAAAGTATTTCCTGGATCAATTGGGGCTTACTGCAATAAAGGGAAGATGTTGCCTTTAATAGTCAAAGGAATCTACCACCTTGTGAAAGAGCACCAGGCAGCCAAGCCGTGCTGAAGAACAAACAGGAGGTTTTCAGTTCCTGGCCCCTCGCACAGCAAACCTGTTGGTTTATAATTACAGCTCCCTCCGCTCTGCCAGGGCCAGGGAAAGGCCAGGGAGAGCTGTGCCCCACCACAGCAGCACCTGCATGCAAATGCAGCACTATCAGCTTAGGGGCTCCGAAGGGAACCACTTGCCATAAGTAAATGCACTTTGACAGCAGCTCCTAATAAGAGGAAGGAAATGAGGGAGAGAAAGAAAAGTGATAGGAGACAAAAGGACTTTATAAACCAGGGCTTTATTGCTTTCATTTGTAGCATTTTCCCTTTGTTCTGTTGAGCCTTCCAATTCCAGATACTGCACAAAAGAGATACCTGTCTAAAAAAGTTTATTTCAATCTGAAACTGACTGGTAAGATGCTTCACTAACTCAACAGCCCATTATCAGCAGCAACAATGAGCTACCTCTAATTAATTTGGTGCAGCCTTTGCTTCTGATACCAATCAAATCAATATTAATGGGGAGTTTGTGCTCTCTCATTACAGCACAAAATGGGCACCAATCTTCTCATGAAGATTTTTGGACCATAAACTGTGTTTGAGGTCAGCGTAGTTGGCTTCTTCCCACACCCCTTTTTTCAACCAGGATGGAAAAAAATATATAATGATGTGTTATTTAGTACCTGGATAAAAATCTACATTTAGGCTGCCTACACCGAGAGACTGAAACCAGTTCAATATGAAGAAATCTCAGTCTAAGAAAATAAAGATTTTAGTAGCTCGCAGAGCTCAAATTAAACACTTAAATAGGTAACACTAGATATTTCTCATGCTGCCTCACATTTCTCTATTTATTTTTATCTGCAGGATCAGGCGTGTTAGAGAGGGAGGCCTGGTAAGAATTGCCTCAGCCATCATTCTTGGTTACTTACATCTGTGGTCAATTTTCCACACTTTCTTCCATAAAAGGTAAACGAGGCACTGTACTTGCAACAGGATAATCTAAACAATATGAACAATGTTACTGTTGAAGACCATCTGGCTCATCAAGCACAGCTCCAGACTTTTAACTCCTTGAATAAAGTGTGGAACCCCACAGTGTATTTTTTTTTTAATCCAAAATTCATTTTTTAAATGGTAAAAGTAGAGGTCTTGGAGACATGAGGGATTCAGACCGGGAGAAAATTCAGTTTCTGGTTTTATCCTTTTTGTATCTTACGTATGTCGCAATCCAGGCCAGGGACAAACACTCAGACGTCAAGTTTTTCTACAAAAAAAAGCCCTCCTGCGTAACTGGTATGTGTGGGGTTGGCGTTTCAGAGGGGAGACAAGAGGGTTAAGTATTTCATAATTCACTTCAACTTAATGGCCTGATTCTGCCACTTCTTAAAAGGTAATGAAAGTCAGAGAAGGGTCACCAAGAATTAGAAGAAAATAGGGGGGAGAGATAAGGGTGAATGCAACCAAAGAAGGCTTTTGCTAATTGTACACACAGTTTCTTATCTGTAGATAAATTAACAAGTGGCTGGTCTCTGGGAGAAAAATGTTCAAGCTGCGCAGGAACAAAATAACCTGGAAAAGGGCAAGCCCGTAGGGAGAAAACAGAAGGATCCTGGAAGTCCAAAGAGCAAAGGAAGCRTTGGAGCTGGCTATGCTCTGTGCACCAGAAGCCAGAGCATGGCCCCGTGCCTCAGTTTCCCCACCCACCCACTCCCAGGGGAATGGCAGCCCAGGGGAGCAGTGCCAGGATTCACCTCAGTTCCGTGAATGCTCTGAAATACAGAATGGCTGCAAGCTCGTGCCTTGAAGCAAAACAACTCCACAGGCATACAGGAGTTAAATATTCTTACACTTCTAAAAGGCTGTGGACTTCAAAACATGCTTATTTTTGAACCGAGCAACAGCAAGAATTAAATTTTGTCCTGGGTCTTTGTTTGGTTTTCGCTCAGCTCCGTGATTTCTGTGCACGGAGTGGGTTAAAAAGCCCCGTAAGCGCTGGCTGTAACAGAAGGCAGGGCTTTGGTCCTCAAGGGGGTTGTTATCCTCCAAAGAAGTTTTAATGGCATTATAAAAAACAAAACAAAACAAAACAAAACAATAAAAACATACAAAACAAAACCAAAAAACCCACAACCAACTGGTTGTTGAAATACTTCAATGCTTTTTATTTAATTTCTAAAAATATTTTTGGAAAGGAAAGCAAAGAAAATGAATTAGAGCATAGTCGGATTTTTTCTTTTTGTGTAAACACAAAAATTAATTTTCATATTCAGTGGTTCCTCGCTTTAACTAGAAACATCACCCTATCTGGTTTCTAGGTAGAGCACATACAGGGCTGAACCTTCCCTTACACTAAGTTCTTCCAGCCACTCCCAAAAACATGTGCCCACAACCCTTTTACAAAGTCTACTCTAATTTAGATCTAATTTTCATTGAAGCTATTATATCATAAGCCCACTGCAATATGTATTGACATACATATGCTGAATTCTTAGCTTACAAAATTGTTTTAAGATGCAAGAAGGGCTTTTTATTATTATTTTTAAAGAAATCACATTTAATAAATGCTCATGACTCATCAATTTAAAAAAAAAAAAGCAGTGTTACAGTAAGCAAGATAGGTCAGGCACTTTTATGATTAACGGGGTCAAAAAGTTAGAATTCATATTTAAAACTGTGGTATTAACCCTATCTACCAAGCACCAACTATACACCAAGCCCCAAAAGACAATGTAAAATTTCACAAAGAAGCAATAAGATGTTCCAAAACACTTATTTTGATGTATGTTCCTCCCCTTCAAAAACAGAGTGACAGATTTCTCCCATTTATCGAGAAACTTTCTGGATGTAACTCTTCCAAAACACATCTAGCTTTGAAGTATGAGATGTTAGAGTACAATGTGAAAACTGGGCATGCCCTCATGGCTATTTTGCTTCAAAAGCATCCTGTTTTCTGATGTACCAACTGAAAGCCCCTTTCCTCCTACTTAAGCTAATATTAGCATTTGAAAAACGAAAACAGAAATCATTTGATCAGCAAGGAATCTGCTGCCCAAACCTCCTGTACATTAATGACAACATCAGTTACAAAAGCATCTGCCAATTACATTGCAGCTCTGAGAAAAATCATTCTTTTAAATTTATTTTGCTGCTAACTTGACTGAGTGCTCATGATGGCGAGCATCAAATGCAATGCAAGCAACTCCTGGATTTTAATTAAGAGCATTCCACAGGAATAATGCCAACACGTGCTGAGTGATACACATATAAGCACTAATACTGTCCCATAAAGCCTTAAAATTACATGCTCCAGTGCGCTGGATTTAAATCCTAGAAGACACTGGCACCAAGTGCTGGGATTACAACTTTCAATTAAACCTAGAACTAAATTACTGGATTTCAAACCATTTCTTTAAGCCACACCTGTCTGCTAAGCCTTTCACCACATTCACACTTAATAACCCTCAACAATTTTCATCAAGAAAGCTCAAAGGTTCTTCCAAATCTAATCCCCATCACTGTTCCACTTCATACATCTGGAAACTGAGGCACACAATAATTAAATATCCAAAGCACACAAATATTAAATATCCAGGAACCTGTGCCATGGCCACTGCTTTTGAAAGGGGCGATTGCACCTTGTTCCCAAACTTGTTGATCATTCTCACTCCCACATGATCATCATCTCTTGTGCAATTATTCACATGGCCTTATGATGAATTACATCAGGAAAGAGCTCCAGATTAAAACTGAGCGGTAAAAGGAATTACATGCATGTAAATTACCACAGTGATTTTGTAGCCGTTATTTAGGAAACTTCTCTAGATGGGCAACCTTCTAGACTTGGTAACAGAATACTGTATTGAGTCAGTACAGCAAAAGTCTACAGTTGCCTTTGAAAACCTCAGTCATGTTTCCATCTAATTGAAGAGAGAGAAAGAAAGAAAACCAAAGTAAAATAATTTTTTCCTCCCGATCCAGGACTATTCTCTATCTGAAGAAGTGGCTAATTGCTCTTCTAAATAATGTTACGCTTACTCAGACTGAATCTCACCAAGATGCGTTTGGCCAGCTTCATATGAGTTTCACATGGTGACATACTTGAATTTTCTTAAAACCTCCAGCCCATACTCTTGGCCATGCCACAGATGATGAGCTGCATGGATGCTGTGGGAGCCGGGAAAAGCAGGGGAGACACAGGGGAGCTTTGCACATGCACCTCCACACTGTGCCTAGTTCTGGGCTCTCCTGTGCAAGAGACACATGGACAGAGTCCAGTGAAGGGCCACAGAGGTGATTAATGGCCTGGAGCATCTCTCATGAGGAGAGGCTGAGAGTGCAGAGACTGTTCAGCCTACAGAAGAGAAGGCTCAGGGGGACCACATCAATGTGCACAAATATCTAAAGGGAGGCTGTGAAACAGGCAGAGCCAGACTCTTCTCAGTGGTGCCCAGGGACAGGACCAGAGGTAAGGGGCACAAACCAAAACACTGCCATGAGCAGCTGCGAATGGGTGGAGCCACATCATCAACCTCCCTCCACACCACCTGCATGAACCCAAAGGCCCGAGGCTCTGGTGCGCACAGTGATTCTGCAACTCAGAAATGCTCAGAAGGTTCAATTCCTGAGGCAAATTGGAGAACAGGATCCCACTGTAGGAGCACAGAATTGGGCAAAGAATCAACTCGGCCATGCATTCCCTCAACCACTCTTTACAGGCACAGACATCAAAAAAGTAATTGATATTAAGGAAATCTAAGCCATGTGCATATACAAGAACACCTCATTCTTTTCCTGCATTCCTACAAAGACTTAGATTCATTTAGTATCCTGGTAAAAAGTGGTATTGCACAAATATGCTCTGGGCATAAGATCTGTCACAAATCCAAACTATTAAGAATTATTCTTTTATCTAATGTTTGATATATTTCATTAAGTATATTGAAATCCTGGTACACGCTGGGAAGTAAACGGCCTGGGTACTTTGAGAAGTGTGAAGCTAACATGTATCACCTCTGAGGAAAAAAATTATTTTCTGGAGGTTGTGATACAAAAATAGGTAATTGTTTTCTGCAGATGAAATCCCTGAAACTGCACATTTTAGTCCATACACTGTAGTAACTGCTTTGAAGCAAAAATAAAAATGCTTGGGTTGCTGCTTCTTGTGCAAAGGTTTCCATGTCAGTGACAACAATGTATGTAACACTTTTGAAGTCTGATGAACTAAAAGACAAGGACTCTGCTAAACATAAAATCCCTTACAGTGCCTGGATTGAAGAAAGCGGCTGCAGCTGCTTGTACTGTCTCTAGGTCTTGGCAGTCATTATTTAAGTTCAGTGGAAACTGTTCAGCCTTGAAGTAGACTGACTCATGCACTTTAACTTCCAATTTCCTGCAAACAATCCATTAGTTTTTGGCAAGTTTCATACTGCACAGTACTTCCCTGAAAAGGGCAGCTCCCAAACTCTTCCAATTTCAACAGTGTTTTTTGAGTTTAATGAAAGTAGAATTTGTACTTGCGCCCTTACAAAACTGAGCGTGATCCCCACCTGAAGATGTCTGACACACTTATCAAAGGTGTATGAATGACTTTGCTCATAAAAGTTCTCTCCAAATGTACTTGTTGGGACAAATCCTACTGGGCTGGTCATACACTCCATATGAGGCATTTATCAGAGAACAGGAGCTGAGTTTAGATGTGCACTGTTAAGTTTTATCTGACAAGGAAAGAAAAAAAAAATATTTTCGTACTACCTACACCTCTACCAAAAGTGCACTACCCACTCCTACAATTCACTGGTTTTGCAACAGCTGAAATGAGCTACTTGATAAGTAAATGCTAATTCCATCATTTGCAGCTACAATGGTTTTTAAATTTACCATTTCCTCCAAATATTTTGTCCCCAAGTGGTATCTGAAATATGTCAGTAACTCAAAATGGAAAATAACTGTGGTATCTCCAACGCCACCAGTTGGTAACTGTGGATAAATGTGGTCTAGTAAACAGTGACTAGTAAAATAATTCTTCTTCCATCCCCAGGATGGAATTATTTAAAAACTAGAAAAGAGACGAAAGCATCAACATAAATACATCTAAATACAGTTTTCAAAGTCCTCAATGGGATTTCAAATCTCCAGTTCAGCTGATACAGTAGAAGAGCTTTCCGCCTTAAAATTAATTTTTTTAATCTGTGCACCTTGCTGAGAGTCATGCTGGAATCTTGTGTTTTACCCACACATCAAAAAAACTACAGTTAAGAGCAGCACAGATTTCCTCACCTCAGCATATCAAACCTCCATCTGCACAAGGCAATCATAAACAGGTTGCAAAGTTTTCATGTTCATTCAGGTCCTTAGCCCTCTCTCCTGGGACTGTCACCAAGCACGGATTGTTAAGAGAGATCTGCAAAATAATCTACTCTTTCTACGACCACACCCAATCTCATCCAAATGATTTCACTGAAGCGACACAACCATCAAATGGACAGTTAACCACTATGGGAAAGTTCATATGCAACAAACTAGGCAAGCTGCTCTAATAGCAAAAAAAGTTTACAAAATGCAGAAGCTAGCTCCAGAATGTTTCAAAAGGCTTGTTTTTAAGTGTTTAAAAGTACATTGTGACATTGTGGGAATGTCAGTAGCTCTTTAGGCACCTAGATCTGGTATGGATTTGGGTGTTCAAAAGACACCTCTCAGCTCTACAGATGCCTGCATCCCAGCTGGGAAAGTCCAACAGATATTTAACTCCCTAGTGCTGTATGTGAACACTGGCATAAACCTGACTCAGACAGCAGGTACTTACTTCCCAGTTTCCTTTCCCAAGCTAGACTGTGCACAAGTATTTCCACTGTAAATAAGATACACAAAGATGGCAGAGCAAAGGTATAATAATTATTACTTACCGTTGAGGGTACCTTACTTTCTGCACAAGCAATGTGGCATTTGACGATTCATAGCAACGCTAAGTTTGTCTCAGTTTCTTGGTATGTGTGTTACTGTTTGCCACCTCAGAAAGAACTCTCTCCTACCTTGCTGAAACCACTGGGAAGTATCCCCAAAGGCTGGTTAAATGCTCAAACAATTAGCATAAGCCTAACCTCTTTCTTTCTTTCTTAGTTTTTTTTAGGGGACCAATTTCCTCATTTCCTCATTTTTAAAAACATGGAATTTCTTGCAGCTATACTTAAGGTCCAGTCTGACAGATCTGCTCACTCCTTCTATTACATTTCCAAGCCTTAACAGAGAATGTGCCTGATTTAGTCCTTAAGCTCTGCTGTACTCTGACTTGATCCATGTGTGCACCTCTTTGAGCACATGAATGGTTTCTTGACTTGTCTACTTGACTTGTCTCCTTGCATGCTTATTGTTAAGCGGGGAATTAAGCAGTTTGTCAGACTGATCCCGAGTGCTTAGCATCTGAACAGCATGAAGTTTTACTCCGCTGAGTAAGACAACATTTCCCAGAACTTCATCTCTCTCTCCATGCTAACTGCCTACATACAACTCTACTTTCCTGACAAAAGAACAAAATTTACAGACGTTCTTATCTCCCTGGGATTTATGACTGAAACTGGAGACCAGTGGTTTGAATTGGGGCATCAAATGAAGCCGAGCTGGGACACCAGTCATCTAGGGGTTAAGCTAATTTGTTAGTGCCCTTGCTGTTTCTTGCTGTCAGCCACTGTGCATCCACTCTTTAAATTCTGAAAAGAACACCGACCTTTAATCTGTGGTATTAGTTCCTTTGACAAAATGGAAGATTATGTCTTTCTCCCACAAGCCTTCATGCAAAGCTTAGCCAGCTTCCATCTGGTCTGGCTAATTAAATGTAAGTTAACATTAAGTTAAGAGCCAGCTCCAGCCCACAGACCTTCTATTCTGCAACGGCAGATTTATTAATTGGCCAAACTATTTGAGTATTTAATACCAATTTTTGATTACTTCTATTTTTTTCGCTCTCTCATGAAAACAGGGAAATGTTTTTGAAGACATATTTGCATAATTTCAGTTCAGAAACACAAAACACTAAGACATGCTAACAAGATTCTGAGCAGCCATAAAACTGTCAGGTTTTTTTCTTCTGTATTTGACATGTTAATAAAGCACCGTCATAACAGTGTGAAGGATCTGCCTATTATGCACAAGATCTGGAGTCACTGGAGCTGTACACTTTAAGCTGGCCGTGACCCACAATCTGGCCCTATATGTACTAAAACGACAGCCAGTTGTTGTATTCCTTATTCAGTCAAAACTTTCTTTGACCCTAATGGGCGTTCTGGCTGAATGAAGAACAAAGGGATCAGATCTAATATGGGGAACTACTAATTAAAATCATGCCCACAGTTAACTTTTGATAAAATTCATTTGTAAAAATAAAAATACAGAGAATCGACTAAGTCAAAATTGTGCTTTGCACTATTTTAATATTAACTCTCTGTAGCTCTGGAACCTAATCTATTTCACTGTATTTAACATCAGATGTTAGAGAAGAAAACTATAAGACTTTTAAAATAAATAATGCAGCAAAGTTAGATTTATAAATTTGTTTTAACACCTGACATTACTTTGAGAAAGGCTATTATCAAGTTAAACATCTTAAACGTCTTAACCAAATCTTCCTTTTTTAGGATAGAGGCAAAGACCACATTAAGAAGTGCTATTTCTTCATATATTTATTTAATATAATGCCTGCTGCTACTGTATGTAAAGCATATTTAAAAATTCAAACCCCAGGAAACTTCTACCTAGTTCACATGCAAAAATAAAAAAAAACAATCAAACATCAGATGATGTTAAATTAAAAAGACCAAAAACCCACACCAGTTAAAAGTCCAGTTTCATATAAAAATCTAAACTATATTGAGACACGCATCAGAGAGTTAAAAAACCAACAAAAACTGTGAATGGCACAAAGCTGTCTAATGGAGCAAGACTAAACACAGAAATGAGGAGAGCACTTCTCCCTTCCACTTCTTTGCCTGCAGAAGATCACATGAGTAAATCAATTCACCTTTTTCTGCCTCAGTTGCCCCAAGCAGATGGTGCAGAGAGAACAAATATTTCTCCTTTTCTGATCTCACGTTAAAATTCTCAGGTGTTTCAGTCCGATGAAGATGTTCTGTGTAAGGGCAGACTATTAGCAGCTAATATTATGTTGGAAATAGAAATGGACAGGCAATTCGCTTCAAACAGACTCTGAAAGCAAAAATGCTGTTTTACAGGGTGCAAGACCGACAACACACACAAAGTATTTTGGATTAAGTTTGGTTACAATATGGGGTTTTCTTATCAAATTATTCTGTTCTCTCCTTTATCCACTAAATTTTAATGACCTGCTTGCTAAAAAAATCCCAAACCTTTCAATCTCTGTCTTATCTCCTGCCTAGCTTACTTTACATTTGTTTTCTTACTGTACACACCAACTCTGTTTACTTCCATAGCTTACCCTGGGAATGCTGTTCTGCACAGAGTTATTACCTTTTTTTCACTCGGACAAAAACAACTTCTCTCAGAATGTCTGATAAAATCCACTGGGGTAACTCCTTCAAAAATGAAATACGAGACACAAAATGCAATCTGAATTTACTAGTCCCACTCTAAGGCTAGACAAGGTTTTCTTCTAAAGGCCATTAAGATTCAGTTCATTTTCAAAATACCAGACGTGCACACAGAGAACTGCTGAACTCCATTCTGACACAGCACGAGCTGATTCCTCCGAACTCATTCCTGGCACTCGGGCTGCTCACGCCAGCTTTCCTCGTGAGCTGGAGCCACCTTGTGCCCTACAGAGCACCTGCACCCTGCGGTCTCCTTAGGAAAAATGGTGTTTACATGCTAGCGTTCTGTGCATGAGACAACTCCTCCTAAAAAAAATTTATTCGGATTCTATGTAAATCGTTTCATTTGGGACTAACTGTTTCAAGTGCAATTAGACATGATTTATTTGTGGGTAGCTGTTTCAAGTCAGTTAAAAATGAACAAAATAATAAAGCTGCAAATCAACCCGATGCTGATTTTTTTTTTTCCAATCCAACCCACCACACCAATAAGGTTTTACGAGTTATGCAAGACACTAAGTCACTCTGAACACTCGTGCTATAATGAGGAATACCAGCACTATTTTCCAGTTTATTATGTGTTCTTACATATGATTGAGAATTACAATAAAGCAGTGACAAGAATGCGAGACCACGAGCTGCTCTGCTGCATGTTTTACTTCGCAGTAAAACAGCAAAGTCTCTTCCTCTGCACTAATGAATTGGGTGSACAGCACAAAAATGTTTAAAAGTGCTGCAGTTCAGATTTGGCCTCTAGCCATAAAATTCAAATCCAGCTTTGAAGCACGCCTAAAACTCAGAGCTGAATTTTTTTTGGTCTCATTATAAAACAGGGATGACATGCATCAAATAGATCTGGACATATTTTCAGAGGCTACTGGGGCAAATTCTGTCTCGAGGCCAAATCTACCATATTCATGTTCATTTTAACAGGATCAATATCAAATGTGTTGAGGATATGAGGGTACTGAGCCAATAGGTATTTCCTTCGCTTCTCAAAGCAAGAGTGATGTTTTTTATTCCAAGTGAGTAGGACAGATGTGATCCCACCTTCTAATAAAATTAATACTTATCATTTAAACACAGGAGACCTGACATTTCTTGTTAMGCCTGAAAGCACAGGCCACAAAAAAAAGAAAACAAACCACAAAACCCAAACCTCTGAACTACAGTTACACCAAAAAGTGTTCTGACCTTTTACCATTCTTCTTCTTCATGCACTCTGACGACAAGTTAGGCATATCATCTTTTGAATTCAGCACTGCAATACATTATACTGCATTTACTCTGAGCACTCTGACATTATCATTATCTTCTTTTGTGCCCGACAGCAACTGCAGCTCCTATAATGCCATTATTGTAATTAAGAACAATCTGAACCATTGACAGCATTGCCTCGTTTGCTCTAGAATCCCCCGTGCATTAGTGTTCTTCTAAACCAATATTTCACTATTAATAGTTTGCTACTTTAGAACTGCCTACGGTTAAAAAAAAAAAAAATTAGACCTCAGCCTAACTCGATGGCCAAAGAAAAAAGTGCTAAGAAAAAAATAAATGAAAGGCTGTGCACTGGCAAACTGTTACACTTCTCTTTACACACGCTGAAAATGGATTCACACCCTGCCAACCTATTCAGGCCGTTACCCAGGTGAGGAAGCTTATTTTGGCTTGCTTCAAAAGGACCACCTGTACAGATACAATAGAAAACATCTCTTCTCCCACTAAGTGTACCCAAAGTACTTCTCTGCCTAAACTCTCCTTTTCATTAATCCAGCTCACAGTCAGAKAAGTAGGGCACAGCAATTTAGACATTCTTGTCTGGGAAATTCTGACCTTAACTCCCACCCCTGCAGCACATGTGCTCTCTAGGCTGCCTGCACCCCGTCCATCTGTTTGCTGAGGGTGACACCTGCCTGTTCCTGAGCCAGGAAGGTGGTCAGCCACAGCCCTGTGATCACCCAACACCCAGCCTTTCACTATTGTAATTCCAGGGAAACAATCCACTGTGAGCTAAAGAAGTGCAGGTGCAACTGGCAGGACAGCACTGACAGATTAATATGCACCTCTTAGCACCCAGAGCCAGGAAGGCCATGGCCAGGCCATGGCAAGCAACTTTAATTTCTCCTCTGCAGTAAATGAGAAGTACTAAGCCCTAACAGAAAAGACCCCAGCAATCACTACGTGCACATTGTCTGAAAAAGGTTATGCTGAAGCACTGCTGGTAACATGGAGCTTTATATATTTTTAGTAGACTATGAACACAGGAAAGCACCATATGAAAACGACCAAAGAAACATGGCTAGTGGAAAAGAGCTGTATCTCCCAAGGAGATTTAGATAGATGTGGTGACAGGCCTTTTCTTCTTGTGAACATCCATTCCATCAAAAAATTATGAACCTTATGGCAAAGAAACATTCAGGAAATTATGTTTAGACTACATTTGGAATTTTTGATTTTTTCAGAGCTTTGGCAGTATGGGATTGTATTTTCATGTCTGGGACATCACTACAGGGCTGGAGCTGCTCCTCACTCTACCACACCCTTCAATGTCTGCTCAGAGCTTCTGAAGGGGAGCAGTGCTGACTGACAACTGTTGCACGCCCTCTCCTACCACTCCAACTAAACTCCATCTTCCAAGTGGGATTTCACAGGTTTCACTATGAATAAAGGCTAATATCACCCATGACTGGGTCAGTGCCACAGACTGCTCTACCTCTCCACAGGAAGGGCAAAGAACAGGACCAGCTCTATGCTAAGCAGAAATCAGAGGAGCCAGAAGAACTTAACCATGACTACAGCTRCTAAGAATGACTCACAGAAATATATATCCCATGTGTTTTCTTTTGCAAAAATAATTATCTAAGAAAAAGGAACATATCGTCAACCATGGTGCACTATGTGCTGCTTAACACAAAGATCAAGAAGTCAGGAAGAGAAGTGCAAAGACTAAAAGAAAAGCAGTGTTGGTAACTCACGACCAATGTGCTCTCTTTACTTTTGTATTAAATCCACATATGTGGTAAGAACGTTTCATAGCACCACATGCAATTATTTCACAGGGACTACTACAAAACTAAAAGGAAACCAGAACATTGGRGAGACTGTAGAGCCTTGTTATTTAACCCTGCAATTCTTTAATACTTTGGGTAAGATCACTGCTTGATAAACAGTGGCACAGTCCAGAGCCAGGTGCAGGATTTGGGTGAACAGATGGTGGCTAATCTTCCTAATACAACTCTGCCAGTACAACTCACTCTTGACCAGTCACATCCCTGTTTTTTTTCTGGCCCTCGGTTTTCTCTGGCCTAAGCACAGCTTGTCAAGGGGTAGTTGCAGAGTAGGCTAAGGATTCACATAAGGCTGTTGATCTGATTTTGCTTTTGGTCCAAGACATCTTTTGTTTGTATTTCAGCCTGGTCACCAAAGTGAATTAACTCACTGGCGCACTCACCACGCACATACACACCCAATTCCAACACGGACAAGGGTATCCAAGCCAAGTAACATTATCTCTTAGTCAGTATTAGCACACCAAGCACAAAATGTATGATGATACATGTAGAGAGTAAGGCTTTGAGTGCTTTGCTACTCAGTGCTCCAACTACAGCTGCACACTCAAAAGCAGAAAAGGAACTACTATGAGCAGGAGAAGGTACATAGGACACACAGAGAGCAAGCTAAGCCTTCAGCCCCACCCAAGTCCCACATTTGGAAGAGCTGGAAGCGAAAATGTGAAGCACTGGAAAATTTCCTGGCTTCCAGCTCATCCTCTCACGCAAAATGGCATCACACTGCTTCCAGCACAGCACTGACTGCACCAAGTGTAGTCAACTGTCCCGTCAAAGATCATCTCCTTCTAGTTTTGGCTGCAGTTTAGTAATAAAATAATTAATAAAAGTAATTAATAAAATAGCTTCTTATTAGGGATACAAGTCAACAACAACTGTATTTTAATAGGAACTGGTGTGGGGAGGAAAATGAAGTGGACAGAAGCAGCAGAAGGAAAAGCAACAAATTTTAGGTACACCTAAACCACTGCTTTTCTAAAATTTCACTTCACAAAGAACTGTGTCTCTACACCACCTTCAGCAATATCAGCATTTTGCTGAAAACGACTGCAGAACTCTGGATTAAGTTATCAGGAAGCACTCGATCTCGGATACAGTGACATAACAAAAGAACTGGACTGTCCTTATCTTAATCTCCGTGAGAAAGGCAGAAAGCCCAGTATCAAACTATTTGGTCTGCAGGGAGGGCATCATTTAGTGGTTGTGAAAGGCATTAAAGAAAGAAAATAAAAATTACRATACATCCCAGAGATTCTGTCCAAGGGAAATTTCCAGAAGCACAGACCTGTACTTACAGGAAGCTGCCTCTAAGGTGTGAGGTTYCAGAAGATGCAGAGCCCACAAGGAGTAATCAAATCCAGTGAGAACTTTTCTCTTGGTCAGAGTCTTGGTCTCTAGGTCTTCTCTTATTGCAGGGCATGAATGTTATGGGAAATGTCAGAGTTCTAGAACTCCAAATGCTCTTGACACCACACTCACTTCACTGAGGATGAAAACTTCATCCTCAGTTGAGAACCTCGTATTTACTCTATTTTACAGCTTCACTTGGTTATATCCACCTTCTCTCTGCAAACTGGATATATGTTTTTAGGAGGACGATATAAGGGAAGGCATGTTTTAAATCTGGAGAAGTAAAAAGAAAATCAGCACTGAAATAAAGGTACATCAGTCTGAGCTGGTCACTAGCTGTTCTCGGAGGTTTTTTTTCATTTCAATGGCTCTCTCCCGTAACCTGGAAGCACTGGAGGCTCTTCAACCACTTGTTCAATGCATGTTTAGTTTTAGCCTGTATGAAACCTCAGCTCAGACGATGAAGGAATTGTTTGAATGGAAAAAACACAGGAAATAAAAGGCATACTTCTGTAGCAGCTGACTTGCCCATATAATTTAGGCTGCTTTCTGAGATGGAGTTCAGTAGCTCTATGCCCTCACGCAGGYGGTCAGAGAACAACAGAATTCATGGCTGTTTTGGGTCAGAATAGGAGATCAAAGCCCTGGGCCCTGGCAGAAATACCTTCTTTACAATACAAACGGGGAAGGGCAAACCAAGAGAATTTTGTCAAAGCTTCCTAATAGCTTCATGATCCTGATAGATTTCAGAACAGGCATTTACGATTTCTGAACACAAAAGGTCTGTGATGGCCTACGTGATTCACAAGTGGGCCACTGGAGAAACTGGAGTTTTTTCCCATCTAAGATCCACTCAGACCCACTTTTAGCCCCCACCTCTCCACTCCCGACTCCCTTAAAAAAATACTTCTGGCATCCAAAACATGCCATAGCAGTAAGTTTCAGAAATTAATCACGAGCAGCCTGCCTCTTTGTGCTCTTCATACACATCCCCTTACTGCGTGTACAGGTCCTCCCGCCTCCAGGGAGACACCACCACAGACAGCTCCTCTGCCTCCTCTCTGGCACAGAACAGGTTGGCAGAGCTGTGCTTTGTGTTAACCTCAACACTGTCAGCACATTTTATATACCCTATGTTTTACAATCCTATATGATCTAACCCCTTTGCACCTCCTAGGAGGCACTCACATAAAGCAGACATGAATACTCAGCTCTACTATGGACATAAACTCAATAACCTGTCTGGCAAAAAGACTGGCATCTGGGACTCACACGTTCCTGCAGATTTGATTTGTTGTAGATGAAACACATGGACCAAGCATAATTGGACTGTGCCCTGCATGAATACTTGGTTGAAACAATGAACTTTTCAGAATAATTTTATCTTTCACTTTTGACATTYGGAAATGCATTCACAATATTTTCATGTCTTTCTCTGAACCAACTCGAACCAGAGGCTATTTAAAAAAAGGGGGGGGGRAAAAGCTCCAACCCGGCAGAGCTAGGCTCGACAGATGCCAAACAGCCTCAAGCAGGGCGGAGCTGTCATTTACATTTGTGCCCGGGAGCTGCATCTGGAGGGCGACCGCCAGCCCAGCCTAAGCAACAGTTGGGTGTTTATCAACGCTTTCAGAAGCAATTACCTTCCCTTCCACCGAGCAATCCCTTCAGCAGCCAGAGCAGAGGCCTCCCCAAATATCCCCAAAAATTCGGATTCAAAGCCGGGAAACGAAAACTCAGTGCTGTCGTCCTGAAGAGTTTCTCTCACACTGTAGATGTGCTCAGAAGGCTCAAAGCAGTGAAACGACACCGAAACAAAGCAAGTGGACCTCCACTCTATTTTTCCTTTGTGCTTTCCACGTTCCTTCCACCGAACAGAAATATTTTATCTACTTAACAGAACTCGCTCCAAGGCAATAATTATTTCAATGGTGATGCGAACAGGTTTTGTCCAGCATCAGCTATGCAGCTGTCTGTAATGTGCCTGTGGCAGTACACCAGGGACGTGGAAATAYGCAACACTGCATACAGGGAAAAGATTAGAAGCACATTCCAGTTGCTACACAGTAAGGTTGGTGTTCAAACACATTATGTYAGACAGCAAACCCAGCTGTTCCGCTACTCTGATGGCACTAGAAGGCTTTGGGTTGATGTACTGATACGCTGCAGTGAAAGACAGTTTCAGAAGTAATGATAGGAGTGACAATAAAGCCTTTCCCATGCCTTTTCCTCTTCACAGGGAACACCACATGCCATCTTCAAAACCAGCATGAAATTAGCACTTAGTGGCTCATTTTCATCATTCACACTATACATCAGCAAACACGAGGGTAGGACACAGATCAGTTCTTCTTCCAGCTTCATCTGCATTTTAAATACAGCATCGAGTAAGAGCAGAAGAAAAGCCTGCAGAGTGTTTCAGCTAGCCTAGAATCTCTCACACAAGAGAAGCACAAAWATCTGCTGACATAAAAACTAGTCATTTGCACCAGTAGTGCATTGCTCTACTCAAAAAGAAGCTGCAAAAATACGTCCAAAGAAAATTATTCAAGTACGTAAATTAAAATTTAGCAGAACACTTCTCGTGTACCAAGAAATAACTTTCTTTCATARTAAAAGGCCCAGAGCAAGACGTCTTAGGCATGATCTCTCTATCAGTGAGTCACACTGCAAAGCATTTTACTCATGGGTTCCAGAAAGACAAATATTTTACTTAAAACACCTGAAAAGCTTTCATCACCCTACATTTACTCTTAAGTTTGTATTCTCAGATTTTTCTAATTTCCTATTACTCTATAAAATGCCTGATGGTAACAAAGTAAAGCTTAAGAAATTTCAGGTTATTAAAAAACACCAGAAYCTACAATATTTTACACTGTTAACATCCTCTTTCCTTAGGCACACAGAGAATACTGCCTACTGTGACCTCACAGACCAAAATTAAATCAAAACAAGACATACAACAGAGAAAGAAGAAATATCTTAAGTGGAGGACAGAAAATTCATTCCTTCTCCTGCCCATCACCACCAAATAAAGTAGGCAGAAGAGCAGTCAAATTACTGAAATTGATGTCATATCAAYTGGAAAACTGACTGAGCCTGTACAATTGCTCTCCACCAAATTCATGGGTCCAAGCTGTCTGTTTCCCATCTGCTCCTCTGCAATTTAAGCAATTCTGAACTTCGCTCTCCGTTCCCAAATGTGTCACATTTATTAGCATGTCAGGGGCCAATTCTTTACATTCTCCACTAAGGTAAGCTATTAGGGGGAGGGAATTTTCTGTCTGTAATTGCCAGGCCAGGAAAATTCAAGGAGGACAATCACACATGACCTTACTAAATCCACCATGAAAAATTCATAAGATAACACAACCCCTCCACAYGCATTTAAAAAAAGAGGCCATTCTGTTCTCTTCTTACATGTGTTTAAAGATATGTTTAATACACAGTGCAGGCTACTACAAGGAGCTTACAAAAAACTGAATTTGTGCTTTGTTTTTGCTAATATGATGAGCTCCACCATGCATCTGAGCTCCTGATAGATACAGACTGGGATCCTTCAGTGGCATATATGGGGTGGGCCAGTCTTTGAATGCCTTTCAGCAATGAAAGGGATGGAACCTTACTAAATACCACCAATAATTTTTGCACGCCACAGTTCAGTTTGCAAACAGGTCATCAAATACTCTAGTATTAGCCCACAATTCTCTCATTGCCTAAAAAGCTAATTTAATTATTACAAAYACATTTAATAAATTGCAATTTTTGCTACCTTAACAGAATGTATACAGCATTTAAAGATGCAGCTGCAGATGCTCTCACAGGGAACACTGAAGTACAATGTTCTCACCCTTGAATTACACCACTGGTGATGAGATATYGTAAATGAAAACCAGACTAAGACTCTACATGACAGATGACAACATAAGCAAATTTGAGCTCAAAATTCCAGATTTTATCAAATATTCTCTAAYATTTAATGGCAATGCATTTTCCATATTAACATGTCTTATGGTATGACTAAACGCTGCTTACATCATGTGTGATATCTCAAGTATCTCGGGTTACTCTCTTTGTTTTGGACAACAACTTGTGCTGTCATATCAGAGAATTCATTCCACTTGTCTAGACTACCCTCACTTCTACCACTGGTGGGCTGCTTACCATTGCCAAGAACTTTAAAGTTCATAAGCAAAGGCTTGCTATATGTATTAGTATATATTCATACATATAAATTAATGTCAATACTGAAATCTCAGTTTATGTTGTATTATAAACTATTTTTTCTACATCTAAAACTACAYAGACTTTACRCTCTACATAAATAATCTGCATTACTCTTCATCATMATGTCACTTCAGATCCTAAGAGATTTTCATTTTGAGGAACATTTTGGCACCAGCTCTATTCTTGCAACATATAGAAATGTAATTTTGACAATGATCAAAATGCTTGTTGATGACATAAATACAAAACTCATTTATGTGTAATCATGTATCATCTACAACAGTTAACTACATATGTAGCAGATACACTGCTGAAGTGCAATCAGCATACTCCCTACAAGAGATAAAACATCTTTGCATTATTAAAACCCAGCAATTCTTAGCCCTTGCGGTAAAACACTGGAGTAAATCAATGAGTTTCTGTCTTCTGTGTAACAGCAGAATTTACACKGTCCGAAAGACAGGGAAATTTTCAGTTGACCCTCATTTATCCCAACTTATACTGAGCATTTTCCAACACATCCTGTGTGTTAACAGCTGAATAACCATGTGCACTCATATGACCAAAACCCTCCTCCATGGGTCAAACCTGTCATAGTTTGGTTAAAGCATGAAAAAAACCCCAAAGAAYAGAGCCCAGATGAACAAGCAATCTGACCTCTGAAATTCCTAGGTAGGCTTCAAGAACACCTAGAACCCTACAAAAAAAAGCAGCACAACTTAAGATGGAACCTACGTGTGCCACAGCCTGTAAGGAACAAGGYGACTCGTTAATAGTTTGCAAACCCRTRTCTATTTCTAGTGGAGAAAAGATTAGGAAACATGAAGAGGACAGCTTCACAATAAGGTTTAAAGCCATCTGAATGTGTTCAAACCAACAAACAAAAAGAGAAGATACCATACTAACAATCTCACCTCTATATATGCTTCCACCAGAGAAACATCACAAATACACACAGAAGCAAGAAGAACACTAAGGTAATTTAACACAGTACTTTTTTATCCATCAGCAAATAACAAACTCCTTACAAGGTTAAAAAAACCTCCAACTTTCCAAAGCACTGTTATTTTTAAACAGACTTTAGAAAACTRGGAAACACAAAAGATAAGGACAATACTAATGCAATTTCAAAATTCTGAAAGGGTAGACAGTGATAATGAAATGGCAGGTGCCGGTTTTAATCAATAAATTTAATACAGACGTTAAAGTAATGAGAAGAAATATGGTTTTGCAGAATACATCTTTTTTTAAGATTACAAGATTGTGGATAAAAGTCATTGGTGCCTCTAACAGTTTGCTGGAGACCTGTGACTTCAAACATGTCACTGAGGAAAATAGCATTTAATAATAAGAAAAATAATAGTAACAATAAAATGGGCACACCAAATCTGCTACAGATGGGCTCACTTAAACATCTCTAAACATACCTACAACACGGACTCAGCAAGGATGATTGTTGCTAGTTCAATGCTGCTAATAGTCACAGATACTCTAACAGAATGTAAAAAAGCAGGTAACTAATAAAGTTTGCCATTCTTTACTAGTTCATCAACGTCTGGTCCATCTGCAATGACCAGAAAAAGCCAAGWAATGCGAGCACAATTGTACCACATGGATTTAATGGAAAAGCAAGGCCACGCAGCACAGAAAGATGACACGATAGCTACAGAATGAGGGGCTGTACTCGCCCAAGTTGTGTCACCCTTGTCCACAGCACTGGTGCTACAACACWATGCCTGGTGTCATTGCCCATGTGCTCATGAGGAGCAAGGGGCTGCGGAGCCTTCTTCACACTTGCAAGCACTGGATGTTGCTTGAAACAGAGTTTTGAAGTGACTGTTACTTTGGCTCTATCTGCATCATATTTAAATCAACTTCAGCTGTGAAAACGGTGGGTGAGYGAGGTTAAATTCCAATTCTCTGTCTCATGGGATTTCACACAGACAAATTCAGCAGGGGGTGGGTATTAATTCACATGTATGGACAAAGAACCAGACTGTCGTGCATGCTCGGCATTCTGCAAAGGTTCGCTATCGCGAGGCAGAAGACTTTTGCTCAGCACAAGGATAATCGCGTTTCAAGCCCCTGAGGAACGATCACTACTACGAACATTAAATCACTTGTGTGCATTACGCCGGCTTCGCACAGCGACGTGTGCTGACCACACCGAACACCAACACAACGCCTTATGGAGTTACGGAGCATTTGAGCACCGAGTTTTTGGGTGCCCGCGCCACAACTGCAGCGGCAAATCCTGCCGAGGGAAAATCCCCGTGCGCTCCCCGGCCTGCCGGGCCCGCTGCGGGGAGCGCTCCTTCCCCGGCCGGGCCCGCACACGGGGCAGCGCTGCCCGGCCCCGCACACAGACCCCGGGAGCGGCCCCCGGCAGCTGTCCTGTACACAGACCCCGCACAGAAACCCCGGCAGCGGCCCCGCACACAGAYCCTGCACAGAAATCCCGGGAGCGGCCCCGGAGCGGCCCCCGCGCGGTGCCGGCGCAGCGGCGGGGCCGGGGCGGCTCCTCCCTCGCCGCTCGCCTGCCCACCCCACCCCGCACGTCCTKCCCCGCCAGCCCCTTCCTCCCGCTCCCCAGAGCCTGTTCCTCTCCCCCTGTCTCCTCCCTCCCCCCCACACACTAAGGTAACTCCCAGGAAACGTGCAAACCTGTTCATTTTTACCTTCCTTGGCTTTTTTCCTCCTGGCCAGCGTGCCGCCGAGCTTGCCCAGGAAGGAGTCATCCTTCTTTCTGGAGGGGGGAGATTTGGGGGTGGGGGACTTGGGGGAAGAAGGGGACTTCTGCGGGGAGGTTGCCATGCTGGGCCAGGCGCCGCCGGCGCTCGGGGACGGAGCAGACGGGTCCGAGGCCCCGGTGCCGTGGGAGGCTGTTCCCTGCTCTGAACGGAAGCGGAATTATTTCAAGCATTTGAGGCAGCTCCTGCTCCGCTCTCCCGGCTCTCCCGCTCCTTCCCTCCCTCCTCCCGCCCGCCCTCCCGCCGGGGAGGGCCCGCTCCCCTCGCTCGGCTCCCGGTAGCCCCCGGGCGGTGTGAGGGCCGCGCTCCCCTCCCGCCTGGGGCACCCACAGCGTTTCTGGGGGGCCCGGCTGTACCCGGGGGCACAGGACAGCGCCTCGCCCCCTGCTCCATCCTCCGCCCTTGCAGTGGAGCCGGGCACTAACTGGGGCTGGTGGGGCAAATGCCCCAGGAGGGTGCCAGGTGACGGGGGTGTCAAAAGTTAAAGGCAGGTACGGACRGAGTGGCGGGGCACAGCTCAGTTCATCCACAACTACTCTAAGTGAAGGCCCTGGAGGATGGGTGGGTCACAGCTGCAAGCAGATGTTTGTACATCCTGTGGTTGGCGTTGATAGAAACATAGAATCATGGTCAGGGTTGGAAGGGACCTTAGAGATCATCTAGTTCCAACACACTGCCATGGGCAGGGACACCTTCAATTAGACCTGGTTGTTCAAAGCCCCGTCCAACCCAGCCTTAAATACTTATAGGGATGGAGCATSCAGAGCTTCTCTGAAGAGCCTGTTCCAGAGCCTCACCACCCTCCCAATAAAGAATTTCCTCCTAATATGTAGTCTAAATCCACACTTTTTTAGCTAAAGGCTATTCCCCCTTGACCTGTCCCTACCTGCACTTGCAACAAGTTCCTCTCCAGCTGTCTTGTAACCCTCCTTTAGGTGCTAGAAGGCTGCTGGGTCTCCCTGGAGCATTCTCCAGGCTGAACAACCCCAACTCTCTCAGCCTGTCTTCATAGGAGAGGTGCTCCAAGCCCACTGAGCACCTTGGTCGCCTCCTCTGGACACGCTCCCAACAAGTTCACACCTCTCTTGTGTTAGGGGCCGCAGATCTGGACACACAAAAGAACTCATGAAGCAATAAAATGTCACTAAATAGTTTACTGCAAGTTAAAGTTTGAGCTTACTGCATACATTTCAGTCTTGAGCACATTTTGCAAAGCTCTTCTGCCTGTAGGTTTCGGCTACATCTGTGGTGAGAAGTGGTGGGCATCAACATATCCACTTCTACAAAAGAAAACAACTGTTGTAATCAGACCAGTGTAAAACGCCTGTGGGAAGGAAAGGTGCCTTAACACGATGGATTGCCTATACCAACCCTGCTTTGATTTGCAAATGAGCAGCTTAAGAGAGAAGTATGTTTAAAACAGATAATTTGCTGTGACTGGTTCAGGAGGCATCCAGGACTGGAACAGCATTAATGTCATCTGGATGCACTACTTTCACTTACCACTTAATCACTCGATTAACAATTCAGGCAAAAAGCCACACACACTTCATGCAAATATCTAGCTATCCATTAGGCATAATAAGTGAAATGAAATTACCATGAGGATATTTCTAAATCAGCTAATAATTGTTGTGTTTTTACAAGCCAGTAACATTGGTTAGCTGATGAGGGGTAGACATCAATGCCTATTTGTTGCATGCAGTTAGTTTGTGCCCTGGAGTAAAACTTTATTCCTCCACCCTGCCATCAGTTATAAGCAGGAATGAGCCCAAGCCTTAGCATAATCCTTTCCTAACCTTTGCTCTCTGGTTCATGGCACCAATTTGTGTCTGAGGATTGTTGCCTACAGAATTTCAGTCTGAATTTCAGACTTTATTCTCTTTTTACAAAAGTGTTGCTCATACAGTGTATGGAGTAGGAGATGAACAGTTTTGAGAAGATATTTTTAAGAATATAATAAAAGACAATTTCAAAAGAAGAAGAAATACACATATCAAGCCCTTTTTTTTTATATGCCTGTAAACTTGTGCCATTTACGAACAGAGCAGTGACCCAACTACATCTCCATTTGGAGCCAAATAGATGTCAATATAGGATTTTGTAGGCACAGCAGAAGAGGGAGCATGTTGGCAAGCATAAGTGTCCTTGCCTTTGTACCCCTATGTATATGTTAAAGACAGAACAAGCCAGATATCTGACAAAGAGTAACAGGTGCTGTGTTATGCAGTACAGGGTAGTCAGAATTCAACATGCATTTGCAAAGTCCTCACAAAATAGCTGAAAAGCTCTAGCATCTTTCCTATTTCACTACACTCAGCATATGTAAATTAATGATAAATACAATATTACTTATTTAATGGCCTAATGAACTATGGGAGTTTCACATCACAAGAGGGAAAAATTAAATGAAACAATGTGTTTGAAATCAGCTTTATCAGATCTGGAAACACAAATACTGTGTGCTTTAAGTAATAATSCTAAAACAACAGGCAGACTTAAGTTTACTTTTTAAAATGGATTTCTTTCAAGATTTATTTGCAGTTTATTGTGTATAACATTATTGCAGTGTTTTTCCAACTGTAATGTTTGTCTTTGAGGATAGTTACAACATTTTTTCCGCTGTATCTTAACTTTAGAACTACATATGCTACCTTTTTTTTCTTTTTATCTSGGAATACATATGGACATATGGCCTTAAAGTAATACTACATTCAGCACAAAAGGCCTTATAGATAGACACAAGGTCTAAGTTATGGCAGATATGGGGATGGGGTTTGCTCTATTTTTTCCATGTTTGACAATGGAATACTGTCAGGATCATGCTCCATGATCCCAGCACAGGACACAGCAGTCAGCAGGCTGCTGTTCAGGCTGCAGCTGGCATATCGAAATCCAGAGCAGACCATGGGAGCTCTCACCACACTCCCTGTCAGCACCTTGTTCAGACAGATGAGCCAAACATTAGATCAAATTAATTGTATCCTGATCACACGTGTACTTTTGCCAGGCAATAAAARGTGGCTAAGTCCCCTCCTCCCCCTACTTCAAATAATTCTTATTCACCTGCATATCTGTCCATGCACAGCTGGTTTTTATTTCTTTTAGYATGAGACTCGGAATGCTCAGGAGCAGAGTTTTACTTTCCCAATGAAACAGAAGAGGCAAGGTATGTAATATCCCAACCACGGGCTAGACTAATAAGAAAGAGCAGCCAAGCTGGTTAAGACTGCAATAAATCATTCACTTGTCTTAGAGTGTTCTCCTAACATTTTTCTCCTAGGTGTAGCTCTGCTCCTGCCTTTTGACCATTTGGTCATTTAAAGACTGGAAGTGGAATTTCTAAAAGCAACTTATCAACTTACTACAACTGCTGTGCTTGCCTACAGGAACACCTTTTGCTGACTTCAGGAAGAGGAGAACTAGACCAAAGTCCACACATTTTATTTTCCTAAGTACTTGCAGTCAGCCTTGTGCTGACCTGCCAGCTCCTTGTGGTGAACTGCTGAATGTGCCCACCCCTCCCCGAGTAACAGTTAACAGCACAGGAAAAGAGCCTGCTTGGCAAAGAAAGCATTTCCATACCATCTCAATGTGGCTGCATCAAAACAGCAGAAAGCATCAGCATCAGGGGTGGAAAGGCTCCAAACTTTCATTGCCACCATCACCTAAAACTTACACTTGAGGATAAATTTGTTTCCAGCTCAGAAGGCAAATTTAAGATTGGGCATATGTTTATGCTTGAATTTAAAACAGAGCTGTGCTTTCTACTCTAATTTCTTTAGTATAAGAATATTCTCTTTAATATAACAAAATGACATGGTTTCATAAAAGTAACAGATTCCAACTAGATTCTTCTAAAAGTACAATGAATTTTTGTTGTACATCAAGGAGTGAAAAGGACAAGACTAAGATGTGATGAGGAAAAATGTATGTGAAAGACTAAAGATAATATGTTGTATACAGATACAGAGATTAATAATTGGGAAGTTTCAAAGGAAAGTAAGTGGATTTTAAACTTTTTGGTAAAATGGGAACATCATCCTGGTATTCAATGCTTCTGGTAACATGTTGTTCCATCAATTAGTTATTTATAAAAACTGGGCCAAGTTTACTTGCATTTACAACTGCCCTTCTTGAGACAGTTTTAGGGGAAAAAAAAATCAATATTATGAWTTTTTTTTCTTAATAAGCTTCAGTTGTACCCTTCACTTAGGCCTGTAGTTATGTGTTACATGAATATTCCAGCAAGCACAGTGCTGGCATACAGGGCCATCAGGCCTCTTTTTGTAGTTCATTAGAAGCAATAGAAGAAATCACACTTGGTTCATAAATAGCAGGCAAAGAGATTTAGGTGAAATCCAGCAAATACCTTGCTCGTCATGAAGTATTTGCCAGGATCTAGGTTCATGAGATGTGGCTGCCATGAAAACTGCAGGGATGGTATTTGCATGCTAACATGGCAAACCCACTGTGCTAAACGATGCCGAAATGTATGGTCCATGCAAAACCCAGCAGGGACAGCTCCAGATCTTAACAGTAGCAAAGTCTCAAAGGACATTCAGAATCTCCAATCTGCTTTGCCACATCCTGTTACTCGCTCAAGCAAGAAAGAAAACAATATATCTTTTTGGAAAAAGACAATTAAACTAATGGGAAGATCTCAGCTGAAATCAGATATGCATTGGGCTGAAAAGCAGAAGTTTCAAGGCGCAAGACTTCTAAATTTGTTTCCTGTGCCCAGGGAAACCTGGTCAAACACACTAAAAATCAGTGAGGTGTCCCTTTACCCTGAGGGATTGATTCAAACGATGGTTTACAAAATCATTTTCACAAACTTTTTATAGAATCASAGAATTGTTTTGAGTCCAACCATTAACCCAGCACTGCCAAATCCAYCACTAAACCATGTCCCTAAGCACCGAGTTTCTTTAGACCTGTGACCTTTTGAAGAGAGAACAAGGAGGCTGTGTGTGCACACACGAGGAGCACCTCAGTAATTTCCTGTGGTGGCATTTCTATCCTGCTCCTGGGCCAGAAAAGTCCTCCAGCTACTGAGCAGTGTCATGAATGACCCTAACCCTAACATGGACTGGGGCTGGGGGGGGTATGCACCACCACAACCAGCTGGCTGGTTTTGAGCATGGATAGAGATTTGATGTATTGCTTCCAGTAAACATAGCAGGCAGGTAATCCCTGTGCAGTCCTCAGAACTTACATGTGCTGTTACCAGAGAAGTCACCACCATGCCCATCTGCCTCTCAGGCACACAAGATGCAAGGGAAAGGACATGACAGTAAAAGGAAAATCTCAATTCAGAGATGCCAAAAATTACCTTGACCTCTGAAGAGAAGCAGCTGTCCATCTGTCCTCTGAAGAGGRGAGGAGTAGCAATCAGTTCATAGTCATTAAGCAGGGGACAATCATGCAGGCCTCAACCTTGTCTGTCCTCTTCTCTCCTCTGAGCAGCACATTGTCTTGCTCTGTAAGACTCTCCCATTGGTAGAAAGCAACGAAACGAGATGACCGGATAGAGGCAAAGTGAGCGGCATTTGAAATTTGACAATTAATTGGCAATTAAGATTTTGATCACCATTTGATCAACAGTTTTCCTTCGAGTCTTCAAGGAGCTGTTACAATTTGTGTGTCATGCCTGAGGAAATCAGTTGCTGAATTCGTATATAAGCATGTGTGGAAGTTGTTGATCTCATGGGGTTTGTAACCTCTTCTGTTAGACACTCTCTAATTTCAGAGTGTCTTTATTTCTAAACTACAAAGGGAATCTGTGCACTTCAAGATGGTGTGATTTACTTACCAGTATATCAATTAAGAAGCTGATTTAATTTCTTACCTGTAGATATTTTCTCATCACACATTATTACACTGTAGGTATCTGTGGGGAGAAATTTCTATGGAAATGATTTGGGGACTTCAAAGAGTGAGATAGAACTTTATTTTTTCAAATAGAAAATTTCTCACAACCAGCCCGTTTAGACACACTCGATACATTCCAGCACATCACATTATACCCCAAAATGACAGTGCCACGAACTTAAAAATTAACAAATCTATTATAAATTAGTGAGCCACTTAACAGAAAAGATTGAGCAGCAAGAAAACTCATAACCAAACCAGTGTTTAAATACATTTCTARTACAAGCCAAACATATTAAATTGACCTGTGAACAGTGCACATAGCTTCTCTTTTTCTACCTCCTTCTCAACACTCACAATACACAAAGACCTGTTTTAAATGACTTAAGAGTTTTTCTAAATCATTTGCACAGTTTATTTTTGGATCTAATCTTGTGAGGTRCTTAATATTAGGAAGGGTAACAGTAGCCTGACAGGTTTTTCCACCTAAGAGCAGACAGTTTTGGGTGGAGCATTTATAACAACCACAGGGCATCCAGAAAAGTATTTCTTTAGTAAAGAATATTTTTGAAGTCCAGAAAGTTCTGATGGCCCTCAGCTTCTGTGGACTTTAATACTCTCAAGAATGCAAATCTTTGGTGCTAAAGGGAAAGCACCCTTTGGAATTTGGTTTCATAGCTGAACAGGTATCTGCTGTAAATGGAAATCTCAAGGCTTATATGCAACAGCAACACTAAGGTGAATGGACTTCTTCGGTTGTAAAAGAGAGGTGAAAAAAACAATCTTTGTTATAACTGGAGGTTTCTGCAGAATTCTCCTCCTGTGCAAAGCTCTACAAAATTTTGCGTTCAAATTTTTTAAACATACCTTGAAAACATTATGACTCTCAGAGAAAACTGTGATAGATGTTCTAGACTATCTTTTTCTACAGGACTACATGAGGCAGGATCAGGGACAGTGATAAAACCCAGAAGTTTTCTCCACAAAACTGGAAATACCAGGTGATCTCAACAGAGAAAATAACAATATTTATTGCTGCTCTGTCTGCCTCTCCCACTTTGTGTCAGTCTTAAGTAATAGAGTTAGTTTAAAAAATCAGTCACTGCAATCCATCTCAGTAAGAACGTCATCTGAAGATCAGGTGTGCTTAGCCTATGAATGAAAGGGGAAAAAAAGTCTGGTGGTAATTTTGGAACACATTTAAAGATTCTGCCATGTCTTTCCATTGYGATGAAAGACAAATTATATGTTAAAGCCCTGAATGCTGTGGTTTAAGGCTATCCCTTCAAGTTACAGTCACTGAGAACATTGTTTAAAATCTTAATTCATATTTTATTGCTAATTATTTACCAAATCTATAAAGCTGTCTACAATACATGGCTTTTTCTGTGCACAGCTGTTAGAAATACACATTTTTCAATGAAAATCAGAGACAACATCCAAACTGTAAAATGTAACCAGACACTCTTACCCTCTTTAATAATAGTCTAATAAATAAATATGAATGCATAAATATTGCAGAACAATAGTATAACCCTTGCACCAGCAGAGGTATATTACTTACCTGTGGCCAATAGCAAAAACTTGCTTTTATCTTTAGAAAGAGTATTTCAAATTTATTGCAATACAGCAAAAAAACCACCAAACCCTGAAAATAATTCATAAATTATTGTGACAGGATCCAGTGTGTCTGTTACCTTACTTACCAAGAGGTTTTTCAGTTTAAAGCTTTTTTAACAGGAATGCTTCTAGCTTTGGCTGTACCATAGGCAAGTGCTGCAAATTAGCACCATTCATGAAATAACGAGAACGTCGAGTCTTCTCAGAGCGTGAGGTAAAACGATATTCAAAAAGAAACAGTCTTGCAGTTTCTCCTTGTTTTTTCAGTTTGAAAATCTAATGCATCGTACAAACAGTTGGGAATATTACCAATTTTAAATTGCAGAATTATCTTAATTACTTAAATTAGGAGAATTTCTGCACGTCTGTTTTGTCAATACCTACAAATGCATGTACAAAAAATATAGGAGATGGTCCCTTTAAGCAAAAAATACGCATATATTCTCAAGCAGCAAGATACATGTAGCTTAAATATACCCATAGTATTTTCTGTCAAATGTTGATATTACAAACTCAACATTTTTTGCAGTCCTTTTAAGGGATTATTCTCAAGGAGGTCTTTAACTGTTGTACCATTCATCACACCCAACAATACAACTTGTGATGTRTTTTATGAAGAAATTGTAAAGTCTACCATAGTAAAGTCTGCCCTATAAATATCAGTTGGGTCTGAATTACTATTCTTAAATTATCTTTTATCGTATTTTAAAGACCTTAATCTCTGACATACAGAAACTTTTTTGAGCATGTAACAGCTGTAAGGGTAGTCACCCCTTTGATAATCCCTTACCATTTTACAAAATGCAGGGATTTAATAGTGCTTTAACTTCTTGTTCAAAAATACACAGTGCAATAAAACTTACAAATACCTGAAAAATTAATTTCTGACATTGCATTTACAGTAGTTTTAGTGAGTACTTATATGTAGTCATTAGTCAGATGACTCTTCCTCCACCAGAAATAAAAACTAACCTTATTTCTATACGAGATGCTTGTTTTTTGACTTTTGTATAGTTGACCATGACTTGGCCAAATATTAAAAAAGCCTCACAGAGATTCAGACAAACAGATGGAAAGTAAGGCTGTCTCAAAAATACTAAATGATGGCATCATGTTCCTCAGAAACTCTACTCTCAGCACTAAAATAAAATTCCAAGAGAATAATAGAGCTCTGATTTCCCTTTCACAGACCCTGGTGCCCATCAGATAGGCAAATTCAGTCCAAATCTGTATCCCTGTGATCCTTTGAGCTGACAGTGAAATGACTGTCTCCAGTATGAGCAAAAGAACTGCTTTAAAGCTTTTGATAACAAAACGACGTGTTTCCCAAATAAGCTGATTGAAAATTTGAATTCCTTCATTTTTCAGAAGACTGTATCTCCATGGTTGTGAACATTGCTGAAAGGATGTTTATTTGCATGTGGCTGTTTAAATCCTGCTCAGCTGATAACCTGTAGATAATATAAGGCTTTCGAAGTGCTGGTCTTCTGCTCTTTCTTTCACTCTCTGCTCTTCTAAGATACATATGAGTCTGTCCCTTTCTTCAACCACTTTCATCATCTCAGTAAAAATTTCATCCTCCTCATTCAGATCCATCTCATCTTTAAGGCTGTCTAAAAGAGCACAATAAAGAGGTTAAAAACCATATCACTGCTTGCATTTTAACTGTTAGTGCACAGCTTGAATTAGCATGATAGTCAATGACAAATGAAGTCAAAAGCAGTTAGTGTTTTTCAAGTTACAGTTCAGGGAAATTTTCTCCTGCATTTGGGCCATTTGAAGTTAACCACTAGGGCTCCTACTGTCTAGAGCAGATCTTTTAACAAAATTTAGACTGGAAGGGGTAGCAAAAGCACTACTTATTTATAAAAGCAATTAAGCTTAAATTTAGTTTATATGGCAAAAAGCCTAACATGAAATGTAGTACCTGTAAGAAAATGGAAAGTACTTTTCAGGAAATGTATTTAAGACTGCCATCACTTGCAATCCACGTTCCTAGAACACAATAGGATATTTTGGGGTACTCAGTGCTATGGAACCCCTCTTCCTCCTGCATTCCTCCTCCCCATGCTCCCTTTTCAAACCCCAAATGAATGGACAAGCCCAAAATGTAATCCCGAGTGGCTAAAAGGAGTTCCAAAATACTATGGTAATCAGCAATCCTACATAAGAGCACATAACCGCTTTTGTTTAGGTGACTGAAGAAGTTACTTTCCATTGCTGCCCATCATCAGCTGGACGTTTCTGCCTGCAGAGCACAATTCGTGTAATTACACATGCAGTGCTTCTGATCCAGTTCAGTGCAGAACTGGGCAGGTCAGCTCAGCTGTCTTCACTTGGAGTCAGGTGAGAAGATCTCAGGTTTTGCTGCCTGGGAGCACAGGAGCCTCAGCCACCCTGGTCCTTTCTGGAGCCAACAGGTTTGGCATGGTCTGTCCCTGTGGGCTGGAGCACACCGTCCCCTTTGACTTACCATCAATGGCCATTTTCTCTCTCAGCTTTTGTTCCAGCCTGCTTTGGTGGTCCTCCAGTTCTAGCTCTTGGGCTCTGGGTACAGCAAAASGTATGTTAAAGAAGAAGCTTTTTCCAATGAAGACATATATGCTAATGTTATTTCAATTAAGAGATTCTGTATTCTGTTTCTCCGGTATTTTCTCCTCACGGGCAGCCAAGGCTGAAAGGTTTGCCTGTGCCGACATTGCCAGAGCAGCTCCAGAAGTACCACTACCACCTTTTGCATTATGTGTGGGATTAAACTCCCTCACACACTGCAACACTTAAGGCTTTAAACCATCTGTGCTTTGTTGGTGGCACCCACAGTGTAACTCTGGATAGGGCTGAACACTCCCACACGTGAAAGGCCTCATCAGGCCCTCTGCACAGGAACAGGTCCTGAGGCAAAGGAATTAACACACGTGAACACAACCAAAGGAATTAACACACGTGAACACAACCAGACAACACCACTTTGTGTCCTGTGGTGCTAAAAGCAGCCCACTTTTGCTTTTTTAACTCACAGAGTGAGCAGAAAGCATTGCTACCACAACGCCCGCTGACAATGAGGGCGGCAAGAAAAGGTGTGGCCCATGGCAGCATCAGCACAGCTGGGGACAAACCGGGGTGCAGCTGGAGCTCACGGCTGGGCTGAGTGATATGGAAATGATAATGGCAATGAGCAGCCTGCATGGGTGGGAAGTCCAGGGGTGAGTAATGACAGCTGAGGCKCTCATTGCCTTCCCACATTGCCCACAAATAGTGGAGAACACAGCTGAGAGTCACCTCTGCCTATCTCTTGAGTGTGTTTGCAAGGGGGCGAGGTGAGRGAGCTACAGCAAACATTGTTTCCATCAACCACAACAGTGGCATCTGAGGTGGAGTTTATTTGCTTGGTGTATCTGCTTGATTCATTGCTGTAGTGAATTCCTAGATCTTTTTTCCTATGTCAAATAAAAACTGAGATGAATTTGTCAGACTATTTTTCTTCCCAGGAGAAAGGGCCCCCGTGTTCATTAGACCCATGTTATGTGAAGGCAGAGCATCTATATGCCACACTGGTTCAGAGTATCATACCGAATTGAATTATTTGAACCACTAGAGAGGGAGGGATGAGGAGGGCTCAACTGCAAGTCTATGTTCAAAACACATTGTAGCTACTCTGGGTATGTTTATTCCATGACTGTCTCAAACTGCAGCACAGAGCAAGGTGTTCAGGTGTATTGTGAGTTGTGAGTACACTTCTTCCCTCTCCCCTCCCCATCTTTAATACTAATGCTTGTCCTTACTTACATAATCAGGAGCTCAGACTCATAACGCATTAATTTATTCTTCTCCATGACCAGCTCAAACCATTCATGTAGCATCTGATTTTCATCCTTTGTGCCTGAATCTGTGTAAAATAGGAAACTTCAATGTGCTTTACCAGCTTTCTTTTTTCTTTCTTTTTTTTTTTGTTGCTTTTGCCAACTAAGTCTCCTTTCAATAATCCTCCTGTGTAAGCCTACATGASTTCAAATGGAGATGGTTTTTCTGTATGCAACTTATACCAGTAATGGCTGGGTACAATAGGTATAATATATTTGTCTATTTTTGGTTGAGTGTTGTGGCTTATTGCAGTTAAAGATGCATTAGATTTTAAAACAATTTTGTCTTGAAGTTTTTGCTTTCAAATAATCACATAGACTTTCTTTTTAATGGGCACTATTCCTGTCTCTTAGTTCTTTGATAAGATAGTTTCTCTGTTGAAACTGGACTTCAGAGATGACCTATATGTCTAAGTGGATATTCCATTAGCACAATCAGTCTTCAGGATGCACATGCTGGCAAGTATCAACTTGCCATTAGTCCCTGCTTCCAGCAGACATCAGACGCACAACCAAATCCTCTTCAAATTTGCATTCACTTGTCAACTGGCCTCTAAATCTGCATCTGCTTTGAATGACAAATCTGTAATTACTGGGTGGTTTTATAACACTTTGGGCCAGGGTGTCACTGGTAGACAGTCTTTCTCCCAAAGAGCTCAAAGCTTGACTCTGCTGTGCTGAAGAAGAGGATGGTCTTTCACCAGGCGAGGACCTTTACTCTCCTGAAATACCATCTGCACAAAATTTTTTGGCAATGAAGAACCCCTGGGTGTTTTCAAATGGCAAGTCAGAGCACATATGCATTTCTTTTCCTTGCTGTCCTGTTTAACATCCTCGTCCCTTCACATTTTCCATTCATTTTCTTCACAAAACAAAACCACCCCACCTCCCTTTGATGCAGAATTACAGTGACAGTGATGGCACTGCCAACACAACTCCCATGTCTGTTCTGCCCATCCRCTGCCTGGTGCCACAAAATAGTGATCACTTGTAGGAAGCAAATATCTTACACTAATCTAGGCTGAGCCAACAATTTAAGTGACACACTGGCACCTTCAGAAGCATAGAGCAAACAGCCAGCCTGTGCCCCTGCCCCAGCACATGATATTTTGGTACTCCTCACCACACATGTTGGAAGCAGGGATAGCCAGACTTGGGACAAAGCAAAAGGAGGTGCTGCCAGCAGGCAGGAGAACACAGCTCTCTCCTCCTCAGACCTTACATCATGATTCTAAGATAACCAAGCACAAAATTCCCACAAACCAACCTGGCTGTTTTCTATGGATGGAAGCTTATGTGATTTCTCTTACTTTAAGAGGACTACCCCTTTATTTTATCTGACTTAGAGCACTGAAACTTAACCCAAAAGGTCTCAGGTTCAAGCTCCAGAGACACGAACTGCAAGAGTATCATTAACTAGGTTACCAAGGGGAGAGACAGCCAGAGTCCTGGACGGTTCAGCAGTGTTTCTGATGCCTTTCTGTTGCCATTTTGAAATGTGCTTTGTTCTTGGCCCCAAGAGTTACCCTCTAGTCTCTATAGCTTCAGCTGTTCCTCACTTTAAGGTCAGAGCCAGGATTTGACTCCACTCAAGGACAGCAGTTTAAAGCCCATCTCCTTGGGGCAGCAACGATCTCACCCAATGAAGCCCTTTAGCCATCTTCCCGAGCCAAGGGAAATTGTTAGGTGTTTGGGATCACCAGCCCATTTGCATGCCTTCACCATCATCCCAGGGAACCCAGATCACCACCTGCCAGCACTGGAGGAATTACATGGGCCCCCACACCAAGGACAGGAGTCGTGCTGGCGTGGGTGCCGTTCTGCAATTTGTCATCAGGACTTGACCCCAATTGGAAATTGCCATGAAAGAGGAGGATAAAACAGCAGGAGAAGGCAGAGCAATCTTGCTTCAATTTCTGCCTGATTCCATTAAAACTTGGCAGTAATGGATGTGTTCCTGTGAGATCTTCCAGGTCAGCAAGCGGTGATAAAAAGTGTCTTCTCAGAGCAACTGCAGGAGCGGTCCTTGCTGGAATATGCCGGTTTCTCACAGATCCAATTCAGGGATGCAGCATTAGTATTCAGAGCCTTAGGTGTTTGTATGCCATCATAAGAAGTTATTATCACAATTTGATCTATCTTACTGTCAGTAAAACGCTGCAGTTGCTGTTATGCATAAGTTCTGCACAGACACAGAGGGTTATATTCAATTTTTGTTGTTTTCTTGTTTAGGCAAAAATATTCCTTCAACTTTTCCTCTTTACACTTTGCAATCTCTGTATCTCTAATAAAAGACTGTGTATTGTAGGTTGAGGTAAGTAAAGATAATGCACTTTACAAAAAAACATTCATTTTAGCAAAATCCTCAGTGCAGGCTGAAATAAAATTAGCTCTTGTTTTTCCTCCTCCTCCATCCCACAGAGTGCCCCCTAAGTGTCCTCCGGGGCATTTTTTCCCTGAGCTTTTCAAATTTTTGTTACTACCAATGTTAATAGTTATTTAAGTCTGATGCTTGATGCCTTCCAAGGGCAGAACAAGCCAAAGAAGCATTTTGCGTAATGCAGTGCAACACCTTTTTAAAGGTTAGAGGGAAAACAGTTTGTGAGTTTGTTTTGTGAGCCACGTTGGCCTTTCCCTACAACACTGCTGAAGCAAACCTTTGCTCCTGGTTTACCCAAGTCTCCTTTAACTGAGATCCATTTGGAAGTCAGACGTTCTTCTAATTACATCATAGGTATTTCTATTTTCATCACTTTTGAGGGAATTGTACAGGCTCTAGAGGAGTATTTACTGAACACTGTTCTCAAAACCTGCACCTTCTGTTCTCCAGATTGATGCTACACTGTCCCTCCTTACAGTCGCCACACAGTAAAAGGGTCTTGGCCAGTTTGCACCTTTTTAGGAACAGTTAAACCTCATATTCCTTATTTCTACAGGTTTTCAACTGATTTCTTTTAACTCTGTTGAAAATTCCAAGAAATCTTGGATATGTTATTTATGAAATCAAAAACCAGCTACAGCATGTGCAGATATTTGTTCACCTTCCAAAACACAGAGAGATTTCTTAACGTTTCCTCAACATAGGTTTTCTTCTTTACCATCATCCTTCCTGATTTGTTTAGTCAACTGAGCCATTATGCTAATTTCAGGGGAAAACGTGTTTCGAGATTTTTATTTCTGTATTTTGTTGTAGGCAGAAGCTCTCCATAAGCCTTCACAAATGTCAGCGGAAAACAAAGCAACGGTACATCAGTGATTTATTATTTGGTATTTCGAACCAGAATAAAGGGAATAACAAGCATGAAAAATTATTCATGGGACTGATATTATTTCTTCTTGGGTTTTTTGGGGTTTGCTTTTTTTTTTAATGCATGAATTGTTGTCACTACAATTAGAAGATCATCAAAACCTCATTTTGCTCATCAGTCTTCATGGCAGTTGTTTCACACCCACGCATGTTCTCTTCTAATTCAGTTGAGGAGCTAATGAATAACTCCCCCTAACAAAGGGGCCATTCATCCCAGGCTTGCAGAATTATTAGAGGAGAGTTGCGTAAATGTCACTGAAGACTGGTGTTTGCAGGCCTGCCTCTAAATTTGGTTATTCACAACCTTTGCAGCTCAATATTATTGCTGAACTGTGATCGTTTTCTAATTACCTTAATAATACCTATTAAATCACTTGAATTGCATAAGCGCAGACCTGCTTAAATACAACTTAACCTAATAAACACTGGTCATTCATTAAACAATAATGCTCATTATTTTTAGGAAGGTTGAACAGAATATTAAACTCACCAATTCCTGCATCATTACACGTGTGTTATTACCAGCAACAAAGCATTCACATTTTATTTGGCAAACTTACGGCTTCGTGCTTTTGCACCAGAAGAGTTATTGAGAGACAGTAACATCCTACATTTCAGTATCTGCCCTATTTGTAACTGGCCACCTACACACAAACAATCAACAGGGAGAAAAAAATAGTACTTTCACCTTAATGAGGGCAATCCAATTACCAAGCATGGTAAGAGAATGAGAAGCATCGATCTCTTGGCAGACAGCCTTCTTTAGGAAATGCGATTGTCAAAACAGCAAAAACAAGAGGTGGCTCTAGGCCATTTATCCTGGTATTCAGTGTCTATCCCAAGAGCTAGAAGCTTCTTATCCCTCTGTATTTTTGAGGTTTCCAAAAAACAACCACCTTTATACAACTCAGCAGAAAAAAGCTAACTCTCCAAATCCTCAAAGCCTATTTAGCAGACTTTCTCACAGGCAGTAAGGTGGGTGCTGTTTGATAAAGGGTTGTGCTTTCATTTAAAAAAAAATAGATGTTAGCCTTTTAAATAACATTTGAAATAGACCGACACTATCAATTCTAGGAAATTAGTTAATAAATATGAAAGGTTGAGCAAATGCTCTCTTGCTGAACTGATTAGTTCAGTGTCAGAATAGGGGTGAGAGCTGCTATGAAATATGGCATTAAAAAGGCCAGCATGTAGGGGTCAGACTGGGTTGCCCACTTAAGACAACAACAAGATCAAGTGCCAAAACATATCTGGGTTTTCCGTGTTGTGCAACTGCCTGTCATGAAAGCACAAGGTTCAGTTTTCTAAAACTGAGGTAAATAAAGACACATTTGCATTTAGGCTGTTAGTCCCTTTAGCACAGAACCACAGCCCCCTCTGAAGTCCCTTATTGGCATGGTTCACACTCCCATCCTAATTTTGAGCCTGGCAGGAGCCCCCAGGTGTCCTGTCCCTCTGCTTCACCCCACGTGTCCTGGGAAGCGGTGGCAAGGCTGGGACAGTGGCAGGATCCCACAACCCTGAGTGCTTGGGAGTGCCAGCTCAGGTGAGGGAAAACCTTGTCTCTGGCTGGGGCCAGGGTGATGTCCCTGTTATCTCCTGCCCACTGGGCAAAAAGCTGTGCTGCTGGGGTCTGTGTGCCTGCATGCTGCTGTTGCTATAGCATGGCCACTGGCTCTAATCACATTAATGGCATTTCACACTCCAGGAAAGTCATTAAGGACTCCGTTACTAGGCACGGGCTGCTGCTGGCTTGGTAACTGAGATACAGCTCCTGGAAACCTCTCTGGTTCCCTTCAAAAGATGATATTAAGCTCAGGATGGGACATGAGGAAAAAAGGGGGCATGGGGGGTAATGTAGAATCAGATTCAATAGCATTAGAAAGAAATCCAAATCTGTGATAACCAACAGAAGATTTATAGCATTCAATGTAAAGGTGCTTGAGCTTACTGAGAGTTTGAGAAAAATGTTAAACAATTATTTTTGTCCTTCCAGTTGTTGTTCCTTTTCAGATTTTGCACCAAACTATTTCTAAGACAATCATTAAAACCCCTCTGCTTTGAAACAGGTTAAAAAACCCTCCACCAAACAAGCAAACACTGCTTTGGATACCTGCTTCTCCTCTTAGTTCTCTCTCCAGTTCAACTCCAAAAATCTCCAGAGCTCTTTGTCTTTCCTCCAATTCTTCTAGTTGGCGCTGGACTGCCTGCAAAAATGTAATGATGTAAAAGCTCCAGACAGAGCTTCAAAATTCAGAGTCAAAATATTGTCTCAGTGGTTAGAGAAACAGCTTGAAAAGGTCTCGGAGGAGTCGTGGCTCTTGCCAGCTCATTGAGTGTATCAGGCACCCAAGCAGTTTTATAGTGCCACTAGGTATCTATCACATTTTTATGTGGGTAAGGATCACAGGTACCAAAAGAACCTCAGTTTTTCTGAGCTTTAGCTCTCCTGTTGTAAAACAGAGCTCATAACGTTTCTGTGTCTCACAAGGTGTAAAAAAATCAATACTTACACATTCAGAGACACATATTCCGAGATATTACATTAATAAAGCTCATATAAATGTGGAAGGTTTACAGCTGGAAAGCTCTGCTAGCTATTTTCTTGTCCATGGGATTTTGTTTGGTTTGCTTTCATATTTCACAAGCTTTTGACCCAGAAAGAAAAGGGTCTAATAGCTAAGAAGTGACAATTCAGTGGCACTTCAAGAAAGATTTCTACATTCATTGTCCATTCCCTTTTAAATAAGATTTTCAGAGGCGTGGTGGCGACAAAAGACATGAAACACCTTAAAAGGTTGAAATGTCAAAGACAGATGCTCTATAGTTCCCATTTCAGGCTGTGTTAGGGCATTCCAAGCCAAGCCCTCAGCAACAGCCTAACAAACACAAAAGATCATTCAAAAAGTTTGGACTTGATAGCTTCCACAAAGCAGTAAAATAAGAGCAGGCGCGTATGCATCTAATTTTACCTTGAGATAATTTACAATTCTCAGATAAAAACTAGAACATAGTTGCTCTTACTTTGTGTTAAATAAGATACATCTGAGATGAAATTGTGCATAAGTACATTCACAAATCTAAAACTGCAATTGGAAATAATAACACATCAGTAGTCCACAGCTTTCCTAGCATTTTCTGAAGAGAAGGGCCTGTATAAAATGAAGTGACTTTACATCATTRAGAAACAAAATGATTCACTTTCATTGTTACGGCAGGGAGAGAACAAAAGCCATCACTGTATTTTTATGTTCTCCGGTACTACATAGAGGTAATAACTGAGTTTCTTGCATTATATGGGATTGATGTTATTTTCCCTTTCTATCTCTTTCCCTCTTCAGTGTATTCTTCTCTTATTGCCAGTCACTATTCCCTCTTGTTCTTCATACACAATTACAAAATTATGATGACCTTTGGGGACACACGTGGATTTGTCACACAGAGATGCAGGGCCCTGCTACACACACCCTCCTGCTCCTGATGGTTGGGGGAATTTCAGCCCAGAAGGCAGTGAGCCACAGTGAGGAGCGAGGAGAGGTGCAGAGCCCACTTTGGGTACCCCCATCCTCACTAGTCACTCTTGGGAGACAAAGGGGACATCTGCGAGCTACGTTTTCACCTGTGCTTTGTGAAGCCTCTTCAGCTCCTCTTGTTTAATCAACTGCTTTGTCTCCTTCTCCAGCTTCCTTCTCCTTCTGAGAGCCCTTTTTGCCTACAAAAGACACAGAGAGAAAGAAGGCAATCAAAGCATAAAGTATGCCATTGCAGCTTTCCTCAAACCTTCCCCAGAACCAAGGAGGCGTTGAGGTTGGGACAGAGCTCTGGGGACCGTCTGACCTGATCCCCTGCCCAAAGAGAGGTGAGCTACTGCAGGGTGCTCGGGGCAACCCAACCAAAATGAGAGCATTCATGTAGGAACATTAACGTGCATTTGCTACGCTGGCTTTAAATCATTGCAAGTTCTTAATGCCACCCTAAGTGAGCAGRAACTGTGTCTATCAATATAAAATATCTGTATCACAAAGCTGACCATGTATAACATCCCACTACACGTGGCCATGCACAGGCTGGAGGAAGCACCAGTTTAAGGAAACTCAATCCATTTCTATTGCTATAGCTATAAAGTAGTGAAATTCACATCATGGGACAGTACCTGAAGCCCTGTGAAACCTCTCCCACTGCCATTTCTCTACCCTGTTACAGAGGTTTTTGCTTTTCCCCAGGGCACTTGTTGCTGCTGGCCGGAGATCGGGACAGCACATGCTGCAGGGCTGGTTAGGGAATTACCTGCCACTGCTCCATCTTGCCTTTGACCCAAGATATCCTGGAGTCCTACAAGGCTGTGGTATTCCCATTTTTGAGAAGACAGAATACATGAGCACGATAGACCAGACAATTAAAAAATTAACCAGTCAGGAAGCCACTAAAATTTTTCCCACCGCGTTTTGCGAGATACAGATGGTGGTACTGGCAAAAAAGCAGCCAGAACTGGCATGAAAAGGGATGGTAGGAGGCAGCTGAAAGAAATAACACTGAGTGGGGAATGTGCAGCAAAACTGAATCACTACTGATGCCCATGTGCAATAGCTGATTGTTGTCCCCATTTCCGGCAGCTCCCCTGGAGCACTGCCTGGCCCTGCCTTCCCTGAGACTGCCTGAACTGTCAGGGGTTACTTTTATCCAGTTTGCTCCCATGTCTCCCTTCTTTTCTCTATTTTGTTTAAGCCTTATTTAATTCACCATAATATTATCACACTATATATTGTGTTTCCTGTAACAGGAAAGATAATGAAGAATCCTGACATCTCAGCATATCCTGCCACAGAGCCACTGGTGACGAGTGCTGCCACACATTGCTGTGCTTCGGCCTCATGGCACTTTAGTTCCTCTGGAGCTGCACAACTGGGTCTCCATTCCAAGTCCCACTGAGCTTTCACCTCAGATGATTTTTCAGTGCTCTGTACTTTGCTCTCCTTCCTCTTCCCCCTGCCCTCAAAGGCAACAAATCAAAAGGCCACCTCATACTATTAATTCCACTTACTGATATTCTCCACGGGAAGGAGATAAACACATTTCTGATGAGCTATTCAGACAATAAAAGCTCTGTTTTCTCACATCAGAGCTGGGTACGGAGGGTTCAGGGTGCTGTAACCCCCCCAGTTCCTGCTCCTGCAGTCGGCCCTTTTGGGATACAGGGCCTGGGTGCAATTTTGTGGCTCACACACTTGTGCTGATTAGGATAAACACAGTGTTTTCCAGGCAACCTGCCTGCAGCACTTCTCAAAGGAATCTGTATTTCCCCAAAGGAAATCTGCATCTGTTTGGTTTAATTTTTTCAATAGTTTGCTCGTTGGGCTACATATTAAGGCCACTTAAGAATGCAGCTTCAAAGTGGTTTCAGTGAAACATGTCTGTCAAATTAAGACCTCCTCTGTCAACGCTGGTGTAACCTGGGGGAATTAAAGATCCAAAGAGGTAAAAGAAATGTTATGTTCATCTGTCTTAAGGACGTTTAATGTATTTTCTCTCCATGACATATAACCTCCAACATTCCAATCCCCACTTTGAGAAATTGCTATGTGTTTTAGATCAAAATCATATGATGAATTTTAAATACAGTCCAGCCAAGGAAATACCTTTCTGTTTCCAAGTCGAGATTACCTTGTGTGTTAATGAAGGCTTGGATTCAAATTCATCATCAGAGGATGAAGTAGAATACTCAGTAGCTTGTTTTCTGACAGGTAGATGTTCAAATCCTAAAATGCAGGGACAAAATGGTCAGTGAAGCAAAAAATACTGTTCTTTAACAGACACTTTGCACCTGCCCTGAGTTCTAGTCAGCAGCACCTAGAGCAATTTGGATATTCAGCTGACAGCATTAATTAGATTTTTCGATCTCTGTCAAAAACTGTCTGGGTATATATTTTATTTTTTTCTAGGTACTGCATGCAAATAAATTAATTCCTTGAGCACCCTGCACGTAGCACGCTGTTCTGAATGCACTCAACATTCAYTAAAATGTATATCTGAAGTTACCCATATTACCCAAATGATTGTATAAGGCTCACTATACAGTGTAATTGAATGCACAAAGTCTGAGCCAGCTCTTAAACAAATTACCCTTATGTGGCTTGTAGCATCTGGCACCCATTTTTACTACATGACATCTGCTCAGTGTAAAATAGTTGGCGTCAGAATGTCTGGTCATATAAAAAAATCACAAATGTAATCAGAAGCAAATGGACTAAGAGAACAGGGCTTTATCACACAGCCTCATGCAACATAAATATTTCATTAATTATGTCTAAACAAACGTCACTTATTTTTCTGCTTTAGGAATATTATCACATCATTGGGCTGTTGATTAAAATGCCATAAGAAGTCAGGAAAATCCATACATCACAACAATACACTCCGTAAGAAAAACTCAAAGGCTGCCTTTGGAGGAAGCATGCTTTCAGAATTGTAAATTAAATTACATTTAATTGCAGCAATTTTATCATGCCTATTTTTCCAGCATCTTGTTTCAACTGGGTGTAAATATTTGAATTTCTTCTTAATTTGTCTAATGCATAGCTTCATTCCCTTTATTTCAGAAAATAAAACTGCTTTTGGAACATCTGTCTCTATGCTTCAACCTGCTACAGGGTTAATGATTAACAGCTGGGCATCTTGGAAATGTACATTATTTAAAGCTAACAGTGTTAGTTTTTCTTTGCATCTGCAAGGTAACAGTTGGCTTTCTAGATGCAAGCTGTATTCAGATTAAAATCGCCTCCCATTCTCCCAGTGTAAATGTTTCTTCTTTGCCTCGTTCTGGATCCCAGATCTGAGGAAGGAGTTTTGCCTCTAGCCCCAGTTTAAAATCAGGATTCATGAAACATGTTCATCCCAGACAGTAAAGCAATAAAAGCAAATCCAAGTAATTTGAGGCAGAAATTCTGGTTTTTGTCAGCAGTCTCAGTTTTAGAAGCACCCAGTCCTTGTGCTCAGTGAAGCTGCAAGCTCAGAGGCCTCAGTGGAGTAGACGTGAGTCCTGCCATCCTTTTTGGGATGCAGGTCCTTGGGCAGCAGATGCTGCAAGTGAAAGCAGGGAGGTGCAGCAGCCCTCCAGGTGGATGTCCAGCCACCCAGGTGACTCCCAAGCTGCCACCCCACACCTCCTGACTCATAGTGGCTGGAGAAGGGACACAGCTCCTGCTTGGGACCTGCTGGGGGCTGATTGCTCATGGGTGCTGAGGTCACACCCCTGTCACACACTGCCCCACGCCCTGCACAGGACTGCTGCACTCCATCTCCGTCCCCAGCAGGGACAGTCACAGGCAGAGCCCTTCCCAGGTGTGGGAGGCATCAGCCACTGCTTCTTTTAGTGAGTAAACTCACCCATCCTTCTTCTCCTTGTGCAACCAAAAGTTCGCAGTAACTACCCTGCAGTCACGCCACTGGAGAAATCAAATTCCACAATATGCAAAGGGCAAACCTTAGAGGCCAGCAGGGCTGGAAACACGAGCAATTACACGCTCCCTTTCTTCCCTCAGCTGTGCTGGGAATAAGTGACTGCTTCCCCCTGTCCTCCCCTTTGAGTGATATCAATAATTTAAGCAGCATTACAAGGTCTGCAGGAGAAGGAGGCTGCTCTAACAGAAGGGCACCTGCTTCCTCCTTGGGGGTGTGACTCAGGAACCCTCTGCCTTTCTGGGACAGAGGGAGGGTCGGTGACCTCCCTAAGGACTTCCAAGGGCCACTCATGAGCACAAGGAATCTGATGCCTGTGCACAGAATAGATTCATAGCACCCCCAGTGCTCCCAGTCCCTCTCTGCTGTGGAGAGCCAGGTATTTGCACCTCACTCAGCAGAGAAGAGCTGTTTAGATTGCTCCAAAACAGCTCAGCCTGTCAAGGAACCCCAATACCCAAAATACTGTTTTTGTCAGCTGTTTCTTTGTGAGAGAGACCAGAAATATGCTCTAAAGTGTACTTCAGATGCACATTTCCACTTCAAGACAACAAAACCAAAACAAATGAACAACAAAAAAACCCAAACCAAAACCCAAAAAAACCCTCAAACCAAATGGGGTGGGATAGGCAGAACTTAGCCAACAGCTGTGAGGATTTGGACAAGTTCACACATAAAAATGTTCAACTTAGGGACTTTTACACTTACTGGGTCATAAAACACTTAGAAGTGCAATACTAAAGTTAGATGATAATAATGTGCCTACTCCAAATGGGCCAAGCCTTAAAGCTCGATCTGCTGCAGAACAGATCTCAAAAACACATGTTTTTTTCCAAATATTAACCCAAGTCTTCTAGACTTGGGCTTTCTCTTTTCAGGCATCTCATTCCTTCAGATTGGGAGTTATTTATCATGTATTTCTTATTTCCTAAGTACTCTAGCATCTCCCTAATTTCCAAAATAGCATATGTTATGCTAGAGCTTTCCCTCCCCATCTAACAAGACTTCAGGTCAAAGAGCAATGCTTTTGAGATCCTCTCCTTTAACATGTCATCCAAGGTACTCATTTTCCCAGGAAACTCGAGGTCCTCTGGAAAACGAGGGAAGGGTCACGTGAAGAGGTTGAGAAGGTGATCCCTTCTGTTAGATGGGGGAGTACTGCTGATTGTCCTGGAGATTCACAGGGAAAGCCACCCCTGCTGTCAATCTGCCTGTTACAGCTCACTTCCCTTTCTTTCCTAGGGTGTTTCTGCAGTGTGGTAAAGACTGCAGCTTAAATACACATAATGTCTTGGAGCAGGAAGAGTTTTTATAACATAATGCTATATTAATCTGTTGGCTTCCTCTATAAGTGTCCAAGATTGCATATTTTTATAAAGTCATGGGAGTTAATCATGACCACTGTAAGAACTTCAGTGTTTTACAAAAGAGAGAGGTAAAGTTACACATGTCTCAGGGCACTGGTGTTCAAAATCACGTGGAAATTGGTATGAGGAAGGAAATGAGAAGAATTGCCAGTAGAAATCCAGTAGAAAGAGAGGACTTGGCTATTTGGCTTCACATCTCTGCTTCTCCACAGGTTTCTCATGTAGTCTTATGCATGCAATTAATCTTCTAGTGCCTCAGTTCCCCTTCTAAAATACAACATCAGTGAAATAGCAGTGTCCTCACTGAGCAGAACACTGCAAACACACTGACTTTCTGCGGCAAAATAATGCAGTAATGGGAACCTGAAACATTTGCAAGCAATCCCTCTCAATCTAAAGGTGCACAAAATCAGCGAAGTGATTTAACAGTACATTAAATTTTGTTATCATCTGCTTAAAGTATCAGTAATTAACATGGCACTTCGGCATTTTTTTGCATTTCCAAAGGGCAAGTAGTCTTAGGAGAGAACAGTTAACCATCTGGTTGAACAATTTTATTGATCAATTTTTTGGGAGGAGGTTTACCACAGGTTGGAACACAWAGGAAGCATCAAAGGACAAAAGCCTTAAAGATATTTGTGCAGTGAATTAAAAATCTGGAATAGCACTTAGGAACTCCAGTGTGGTTATGTGTGGACAGTTGTATATTGTACAGGCAAACTTTGGATTTATTTTTTATTTTAAACGAGCCACTGACTGAAAAGTGTGCATGAATCCCCATTACTTCAGTAAGCTTTGTCTAGGTCCCACACAAGTTGTCTGTGCAGCTGGATCTCTGCATGGCCCAAAATTTCCAAGTGGCTCTGAGGACTAGCTCTTAGGGAACAGARGCAAAGTTTTAGGTAGAAAGCCTTAAAATCAGGTCTGGATATCAGAAACTGGAATGACCCACATGGAAGGTGCAACTGCAGGTGTAAGTTTGAACGACAGGCAATGTGCTGCTAAGACTCCTCATTTTYGTAAAGATTGCTTCTTCATGCTCAGCTTCAGCTGAGGGCTGAGCATGTGGCAGGAAAGGACAGAACATATTAAATACTAGAAGTGGTTTCTAAGTATTTAGTTCCTCCCCAGGGGATTTCTCTGCAGTGAGCTGGCCCAGGCTCATCTCAAGCCCATGGACTTTTATCACCCAACTCATTCTTTGGATCCAAAGCTGTTGAGGGAGARAACACTAGCGTAATGTAATACCAACCATACCTGCACTGAACAAGCTTGGCCTCAAATAGGATAGAAAAGCCCTACTGCAAAGAGAGAGCCAAGAGGAGTATTAGAAATAGTCTCATTAAATTGGTTTCTGCAAAGTGCTGGGAGTATTTTTTTTTAAATTAAAGAAATTTTCTGAAATTCGTGGTAAATTTCAAGAGAGGAAAATAATGACAAGAAATGTGGGCTAAAGCTCATCATCACTTCATGACTAAAGTTTGCCAAGCCTGGGCCTCAAACAAGTGCCAGTATGAGGCAGAAATGCCATTTTAGAGAGCCAAGCAGGACTCAGGTCTTTACCAGTTTGATTTACTCAAATATGAGGTTTTTTAAAAGTTCAGAGAGCTGCAATGTTGAAACATTGAAGAAAACAGATTACTGGTCAAATAGCTAGATTAGAGCTTCATTTATTTTTTTTTTCTAAACAGACTTTGCATTGCCTACATTCAATGATTCTAATAATTTAATAATTTCTCTTTTGGCTTGCACAGCAGAGGAATGCAACACAGGTTACACCAGCATGCTTTTCCAAAATATTTTAAGCATAAATAAAGTATAGCATCACTCAAACCTAACAAGAACTTTTCCCATTTTAGTATAGAACACAACATACCAATTACTGTACTGGATTTAGTTAAGAGCAAGTCAGCTTGGCTCAGTTGATGGGCAATGAGCAGGCATAGACTCTGAAAAAGTCTCCCACTTAAGACCCAGTGTGACAAGTGTGAACCAGCAACTCTCTGTGGCTTCAGTGCAGTCCTTAGCATCCTCTRGCTCTATGGGAATGCCTGCTTTTGTGAGTTGTTAGATAAAGGACGCTCCAAGAAGCCAATCCAAAAATTCAGGAATGAGAGCAGGAGTTATTCTATCAATTTTCATGAGCTTCAGATCAAGTCACATATTTCCAATCTTCCTCATAGTATGCAGCAGTTCTGAAGCAGAAGGGATGCAAAAGGATCTGGCAGCTCACTGGGAACATTTCAGTGACTCCACATTTTACATGCAGCTTTTATTGCTGTGGTACAGCAACAATTTTGGGGTTACAGTTTGGGTTGCAATTTAATAAAGTAAGAAACAAACAAGTATGTCAATAAAATTCAATAGGTTATTTAGTTAAATAACTGTGACTTTCTGCAATGGAAAGATGGATCAYAGAGAAAGACAGGTGGGTGCAGCTCTCATGCCTCATATTTCATACCTGAATCTGTGCTGCACCTAATTCTTTCTGAGCCTATGCTCAGATTACTCAGACTGCTCTTGGTCTGACATCGATATTTCTTGGACTCGCCTGCAATTTTAATATTAACCTTGCTCTTGCAAGCAAACATGAAAATTGATGCCTTTTAATCACTGCCCAGATAGACTCACAAATAGGTCAGAGTAGGTCAATGAGGTGCTCTCTCCTCTCAAATTAAAGAACAAGGGGATATTAATGACTCTGCAAAGCTCCCAAAAGTAAGTCCACAGCTCGGTCACTGGCAGCAGACAGAGGTGAAGAGACACCTGCTCAGGAAGCACAAACACAGAGCGAAGCTTCTTGCTGTTACAACCACGTTGCTTCAGTCTCTGGGCCCCTCGTGRGAAGAAAAACAAATGTACTCTGCACTGCACTGCAGTTTTGGTGCTCATCCTTCTGCTTGCCTGCTGTAGTCCTCCTTTCACAACTCAGTGTCACCACAGAAGCTGCTCTGCCCAGCATCCCACCCTGCCTTGCCACCCCTTCAGTACAATTCCCTGACCCAAACACTTCCCAACAGCAGCGAGCTGGTTCTGCTTACAGATCCACTCCGCTCCTTTAAATCTGTAGCAACTCCTAAACTCCAGCCAAAAAAAATATTTTTTAAGTCTTCTTATGCAGAAACTACAAATCAAAGATAACGCACAATAGATATGTGCTAGCGTGATCACACACAGGTCTTTTAAAGGTTAAGTGCTGTTACACAATAATAATAGTAATATAAACAATGATAACAGTAATAATAACAAAAATAATTCCACTCAGATCCTCACCTGTGAAAGGATAACACAACCTGTCTTCTGAAGAATRGTCCTTCATGACAGGCAGAGATGACCCCAAGGAATTCCCTTCTCTTTCATGAGCTTTACTTCTCAGTCTGTTGAAGTGCAATCCAAGACTACCTTTTTGTGCAGAGTCATCCAGATTGTCCTTGAAGGTGGTCTTGGGCTCTGGAGATGAAAGAAGAATGGACTTTTCCTTACGGATATATATGTCATCCATGGGAGCCCCTAGAGGACTGTCTTCAAAGGTAAATTTTTCTAGGAGTCCTGGGACTTCCTCCATCCTAGTGCAAGCTGAYTTCTGAGGTATAYGGGTTGTCTTGGAAGGCCTGTAGGYGTGAGGACTGTAGGATGYGAAGGATGCCTTTTCCCTGTAATCCCTTAGAGATATCTCTTCAGAGCCAACAGAAGAATGAGATGGATTTGAGAAAGGGCTCCCATCTCGTAAATATTCTCCTGCTTTAGGATCCCGTGACTGAGTGTTATTGTTGTTACTGTTCCTTTGGCGCAGGGAATAACCAGGAGTACTGGGGAAGCCGAAGAACACTTGTTCTGAAGAGGCTTTGACTTTGCTCTCCAAGTCCTGCTTTAGTCCTTCTGGAGTCGAGGTTAGAGGCTCCAGAATGGACCTTTTGATAGCATTGGCTATGAGCCTCAGTGGGGATTTTGGCTGGGCAGCTGCGTGTTCCCTGGAAACCACACCCGGACTCCTCCGAGCATCTTTTGTGTCAACTGGCAAAGCTGGTGGAGCACTACCTACAAGTAAGAGAGGCACAGGACAACCAGATCCTTTGAACACGTCTTTTCTCCAGTCAGCATCCTCCTTCTCCGTAGTCCACAGGGCTCCATTGTTTCCATACCCTGGACTGGTTCCACCCAAGTCTGTCCTGTTTGCGTCACACAAGGGCTGCTGCTGATTACGAAGCCCCAGCCTCTTTCTCTTTAATTCTTGCTCAAGCTTTTCTTCTGGGCGCCTGATATTTTTGCCATCTTTCTCTTTCAAATCCAGAGATGACAGCGCTTTTTTCTTCTTGTTAAAATCTTCTGGTTCAGCAGTATACTTCCATGTTTTCTCCTTCCAGTCCTGGGCTGAGTATGTCCCAACGTCRCTGTCTGGGTCTTCAGGCTCATAGAAATAAGCAGCCAGTGTCCCATTCCCAAGAGGGGTCCGTGAAGAACCTGTAGTGCTGCTCTGAAAAGGACAGTGRGGAACGTAGTGATGCGTGTCTTCGTGCATCTCTCTGGCTTTTTCTTTTCTTTGAAATACTGGGCTGCAGGGTTTGAAATGTCCTTTTGTAATTTCCGGTGGCTCCTTGTAAGAAGCCAACTGTGAAGTGCGTGAAAAAAAAGATTATTTTAGGGATATAAAAATACTGCTTTGTGTATCTTGTATTTCACAAAATATTTTAATCCATTTTAATCTTAACATAATAGTAATGAACATAATATTTAATTTATACAAAAACACATATGTAGATGATAATATAAGAAAAGCTTTTCTCCCTAAAGGGCTAATATTTCTCTAGGAGTGGAGATCTAATTCTACTGGAAATTYTAATAGTCTAAAAATAATGTTATTCAAGCTAAGAATCTGCCATATCTTTATGAATTGCCTTTAATCTTTTCCTTGGAAAGAAACACTCCTATCTCCAGGAGAATATACAAGAGCAGATCTGCTCTGTTTTCCTGTGTGTGTTCCAGTTGCATCACCTTAGAGTTTTGAGCAAGCATAAGAGATGATTATCCATCCTCTCCAAATGTTTTTATAATATTACATGTTTATGTAGCACAGGTAGGAATGAAAGAAGTGACCCGGAAAAGACTATAACACGCAAGATGGTAGTTTTAAACAATTCAATTAGTCCTCTCTCATGATTATTCTTCCTTTGGTAAGGGTTTAAATTCATTACTCCAGCCACCAAAATCTTCTGCTGAAGATAGTAACAAGGATAAATATCCACATTATGTAGCCAGGAGACCAAAACTAGAGTTCTTTCTTCCTTCTCAAAAGGGAGGCATTTTATCATCAGTGCTATGTGATAATGGATGGTGTGAAGATTGAATTCCTGCTTCCATTTATGTGGCAGATACCCAAATTCACATGGGTGAAGCCATTAATCTGTCTGACTTTTCATTTCCCAGAAGCATCAGAAGTAAGGCAATAATGATTCCTCTCAGTTTCGCAGTTGTATTTGATGACTAAAATTATTATTGGCCAGGATCTCAGATAGAAAAACGTAAGGAACACAATAAACAAATAAACACCCTCTTAATCCTTGCTTTTTAGAGTAAGAAGGAGGCCACTAAGCAGTGCTTGTAGAGGAGGAGCTGCATGGAGTCACCTCTTCTCATGCACAGCCTGGCCAGGCAGCATTGTACAGCTCTGCTCCCCTGGGACATTCCCTTCCTGGCCCCWTTGTCCTGCACCGGATTTCAACCACCACCGTGGATGTGGAAGAGTTGATTTTTTTCTCACACAGSCTCTCAGGTCAAGCAGTTTTTGTCATGTTTAACCCAAGGGTGAGGACAACTGGCCAGGGCATGGAGGATGTGGGCTGGCCCCGGCTCCACCTGGCTCTGGGAGKCCAGGGACGTGCTGCCCTTTGCAAGGAATGGTCAGTCATGACTCCTGGAGCAGTGCTGCACTTCGGGCAGGCCCACCCTTCCTCATGCTTAAAAAAAAATAAAAAATTTTTAAAAACTCTCAGAAAATACAATGGAAATCCTAGGTCCTGAAGGACAGAGAAGGTACTCCTGAGCTGTGGGAGATGTTGAGCCAAGGGCATGCTGCAAGTTAAGGAAAGAAATCTTCTGCCTACTGGAGGCAAGGGGCAAACACTAGACATGGGCACATCTACGTCTAAGGGCTGTAACAGCTGAAATCCCATTCCTATGCCAGGTTTCCTACGGCTGGAGCACAAGATTGATGAGGAGCAGCTGAGGGAGCTGGGGGTGTTTAGTCTGGAGAAAAGGAGACCTGGAGGAGACTTCAATGCTATCTACAACTACCTGAAAGGAAGGTGTAGTGAGGCGAGGGATSGTCTCTTCTTCCAGGTAACAAGTGACAGGAAAAGAGGAAACTGTCTCAAGTTGTGCCAGGAGAGGTTTAGATAGGATATTTGGAAAAGTTTCTTCACTGAAAGGGTGGTCAAGCACTGGAACAGGCTGCCCAGGGAAGTGGTAGAGTCACCATCCYTGGAGGTATTTAAAAGATGTGTAGAAGTGGCTCTTGGGAACRTGGTTTMGTGGTGGACCTGGCAGCGCTGGGTCAATGGTTTGACTCGATGATCTTAGAGGTCTTTTCCAACCTAAACCACTCTACGATTTTATGACTGATGCAACAGATTAGTGCCTAACTCTTCGTGTGGGCACAGTCTGAGTCTCACAGCTGCTTGATTTGGGAACGATCACATCAAATCAAAGTCTCTTCCCTGTGTACAGCACAAGTAAAACTCCAAACTCAGTGGTTACTGTGAGGACYAAAACTGTTTAAAGGAGCAGACGCAGCCTGCTGAGAGCTGTAACAGTAGTTACAGTCATTCTGCTCTGCACAATTCTCCTTCATACCTGTGTTTGGGGGTGATCCGCACCGGGACCACTCTGACAGCTGGCTGAGCTGTCCTTCCCGTGTAGCCCAGGTTTCTTGCTGGACAGCAGAGGAAAGCCTGTAAAAAACACAAATTTTACACCTTCACATTGGTATTGATTTTGTCTTAAATAATGTCTGCAATTAAAGAATGGGAGTAGAAAATTAAAACAGCCACCTGGATAGAGTTAAACCTGAAGAACTGACCTACAACATASAAGTTTATGGCCTCATTCACATATGTGTGTGCATGCTGTGCCAAACACATGTTGATATTTTCAGCAGTGGACTGAACTGCTTCCATTTTTTGGCTGGATGTAGTGAAGCAGCTTTTGAGTTCCAGGAAACTTTCTGGAAAAGCAGCCCTCTTTAGAAGGCCTTCAGGCCTCAGAGGCAGTCAAAACAACCTGTGACTTTTGAACTTTGGGTAATTCCAAGAAATGAAGAAAATGGATGACTTTTGTGCATTAGAATGGGAAAAACATGGGAAATCCATCCACCTGCAAGGGGTAGGGACAGAAAAAACCCTGCAGTCTCCCAGGCCAGGACAACAGGCAGCATGCTGAGGGCTCTCCTAGGATCAGGCAAGGTAATTAATTGCTAAAGGAGGCACCTTGCACCTGAAGGGAGTCAGGAGAACTTTCCAATATTTGTGCCTGTGGGAATTTCACATAATAAATAATCTTTGGACAAACAAAAGTATCCCTGAGCCAAGATATTATCATGCCCAGCTATAACATGACAAGTACATTTACAGCTCAATTATTAACTCCCAAACCCAACTATTAGTTCTGAAATCCATACAGGATCCCAAAGCAAAYTTTGGTTCTTCTTTCTTCTACATAGGGATTAAAAGCTGCATAAGACAAAAGCAACACTCCAGAGAGAGAGGGGACAGTTCCTGCATGTGGACTTGAGCAAAGGCAAGCCAGAGAGAGAGGCTGAGCTTCCTTTCCTCTTAGTGTCTCACCTATTTGTACCTATTTGACCTTTATATTCTGTAAAGTGAATTGAGCCATGGGAAAACATGAGAACCCACAACGAGGATAAAAAAGCCACCACCACCACCTGCATAAGCGAGCCAGGGGGGTTCAGCCTGATCCACTAAAGCCCTGAGCCCCCTGACACGAGCAAATGTCATGGCTCAGAACACAGAGGGGAAATGCAACTGCTGCAGCAGCGACAGCCAGAACACTGATGAGGGCATAAAACCCCCAGCCCAGGGGTCTGCACGTGCCCATGGGGAGAATTGCTTCCCACTCCAGCTCCCGTGGGCATGCTCACAAGGACAGGGCCTGCACATGCCAGAACATTGCTCCACGCAAAGCCGCAGCTCCCTGTCTGTCACAGGGATAACGGGTTTTATTGCCACCAAGACGCTGAACCTATATTTTCAGCTTCACTTCCACGACAGGATTTTTAAAAAAAAAAAAAAAAAAAAAAAAAAAAAAAAAAAAAGGCTCCCCAGGGCACTATCATGATCTGCTTGGCCCAAAATCCCAAGATAAATTAAGAGCACGGCGTTCCCTGTGGCCATGCGATGGGGATTAAAGGTTTTGAAAGGTAATATCCTGCTCTGAGCCTTTCAGCCAATACAGCCGTGACACTGATTTCCTCTCCTTGGCTGCCTACCCTGTGCTGTTTATGAAACATATGTGTTTGGGGAAATATGTCTGAAAAGGAGACAGATTTTTTTTTCATGTGACTGATGATCACATGAATTCCTGTAATCAAATTGGATTAAATATAGAAACTGTGACTTATAGTGYTCCTCCAGAGAGTAAAAAAAGCCTTTATTCTGTTCCCAGTGTATGCTGACTGTGCTTTACACCTCATTTTAAAAGCATACTTGAGGTTCAGGCAGACTCATTGCTTCCCTCTCAAAGGCTTTTAGCTCCCTCTAGAGCCCTTGAGGCACATGAAAGATTTTAACAAAATGATGGGACAATTAATTGGCAAACCATTAAGTAATGCCCTTGCTGAGAACAAGCTGAAAATCAGTCAAAATTAAGAGTGACACCCCCTCCAGTTTTCTCTGCTTTCCTCTCTCAGTTTTTCTTACCTCTCACTCCAATCTGGATTACGCATCATTATTGATTGATCTTTTTAAACGGAGATTAGTTWAGGCAGGATTTTAAATCCAAGCCTTTGGTGGAGCCAAGCTGATGTATATGCCGATCCCCACACRCTTTACAGCACGCAGAGGCAGAGCCAAGGCTGACACAGATGCCATGAGACTCTGAGGACACCGTGCTCCACTTTCATATCCTAAGCATGGGAGAGCCTTCCCCAGGATGGGACAACCTCTCAGAGCATGGCAAAGCCTCAGGCCTCAGAGGTGCAGGGAATCCCAGGGAATGCAGCCCCGTTGTRCCTGTCCATCTGCCGCAGCCGCTTCTCCAGGGACAGACAATCACAGGGGAGGGTTTGCTGAAGCTGGGCTTGGTGGGAGCCTCCTCTCAGAACCATGAAATAGCCCTGTGCATACTCTACTTACTGAGTTATCCCAGATGTCTGGCATCAGGACTGCGGGAGGGTAGTGACAGTGCTCATGTATACCAGCAGGCACCTGACTTGAAGGTGAGGCTGCTGCCAGGAAGGAGAAATGCAACTTATCTTTTGAGATCTAAAAACTCATCCCACAGTGGGCAAATAATCTCAAAGCTTCCTTGGGCATTCAAAGCAAGCAAGTTGAAATGCCCCTGTTTGAGCACTGGTCCCATAATGGGCACAGGGGATCCTATTGTTTCAGGAGCAGAGCCACAACTTCTCTAAAGGCCACTGGGACTCTGAGCAGCAACAGAAATCCCCCTCATTGCAGAGGGCAGCTTAGGGCAGGCTTAAAGAGCAGCTGTCACCAACCATTCCCCAAAACCTGCTGTCTCCACCCTCAGACACTGTGGCACTCGGTCACATGCACAGATCCCTTCTTTCTGCTGCTGTACATCCATGTTCTACACTTCAGCCTGTCAACACCCCGTTCTACCAGATACAAATGCGTTTCTAGCACAGCTTTGAGAGGCCCTGGGATGCTGGCAAGCTCACCCAGCCCCCATACTGGTGAGGTCACTCCCAGCAGGCACCTGCCAGTCCTTAGGGGGCTGAGAGGAAAGCGTGTGCACTTGCTGAGGGGCTGTGCCAAGGTGGGAAGGCGATCCAGTTCCAAGCAGCAGAAGTGAAACCAAGGATGGATGTCTTGTTTGGGGACCCCAGCCCAGGAGAAAGGCTACCTAGACGCAGCCTCAGCTGTGAGGGGTGACCACCCTCTGTTTCAGAAGTGAATAGAGCAAAATCTCGATCAAAATCACTGCATTCCTGTGTGATTCCCATGGGCAAAGACAGGTCAGCCCAAACCAAGGGAAACGGGTAGAGGACAAGCACCAGTAACACTTATTTTCACCAGCTCATCTCTTGGGATTGGCTTTCTCCCCTCCAGGAGCATTTCTAGTAAGTGACACCATGTTAGACCCAGAGTCCCACCTGGTGAAAAGCAATCGTRCAGGCAGTGCTAGAGACAAAATATGCAGCTCTGGGATAGGAGTGCATGTTCTCATCTGGAGAAGTAAAGTGGACACCACTTGCTGATAGGTATAATTACATAGAGAACAGTCACACAGAAAGAGAATTTGATCTTTTGGTGGTACAAAAATGGAAAAGGAATATTTGGTGTGTTTTAGCTCTCCTTTTTCTCATCTAGTGAGTCAAAAATACAAAAATTCTAAAATAAAGGAGGGGAAGCACAATTAAAAGACAGGAAAACAGAATGAATAGAAGATACATTCACTTCTGAGGCTTTACTCACTCGTTTGGATTTTTCTCCTCCAACTCTGATACTTATTTAACGCTGTGGACTGAAAACTGTTGGCCCTCTGGAGTGCTGAGCAGAAACAGAAGGGACACCGGGTCAGCTAACGCAGCAAAAGCCAGAGAGCGAAAATGGAGATGGGGAAAAAAAGAAAAGTGGAGGAACAAAACCCCAAACCGCCGGCGGGGAGGCAGGGGTGTCAGTTTTCCAAGCAGCCTCCAGCCGGGAGAGGGCAGCGCGCACCCGCCGCGGGATGCCTGGAGCAGCTCCCAGTGGGAAAGCTCAGGAACCCTCTCACTTATCCCCAAACAGACACAGGTGATGGTGCGAGGAAAACGACCTCAGCAGCCAGGGATGGTGGACAGCATGAAACTGGGAAAGAAAAAGAATAAAATCCTTTAGTGGCTACACGGGGTCACAAACTACTGAGCGCACTTTGGGGTCTGCTGCTGTCCTTTTGCCCTAAACAAGGGCTCCGTTATTCCAGAGTCGATTTAAAGTGCTGTATGAAATCCCCTCTTTTCTGGGTGGATTAAAAATGCATATATGAATGTGGGGGCGGGTGGGAGATGGGAAGAAATGAATGCTGATAGCCTTTTATTTTCTGCAGAACAATTTCTTTGGCTGTTTTTAGCAGCTCCAGAAAAGAGTTTGAATTGAAGGCAGATTGTTCCCAAACCTCTCTCCACTTCCCATCCCCAGGTGAGGATGCTGCTTACCGTCAGCGACCTTGGATGTTTTGGAGCTTTCCTCTGGCGCTGCAGGGCTCTTGATGAGAGATGCCCACCTCGGGATGGGGCTTGAGTGGGTGGGGGGCTCCAGCAGCAAGGTCTGTCCTTCGCTCACTTCAGAGTTCGAGGAGTCACCGTTGAAATCAGACTCCAGCTCAGAGCTACAGGGAAAAAGGGCAAGAGGGAAGGAAATTGGGACATTGCAGGAGGTGCAAGAAGCACCGGCATCAGCAYTGACAGCAGCGTGGGTGTTCCAGAGGAATAGGTGTTTGGCAGCCAGAGCCAATGTCCTTCTTTTCCTTTTTTCATCACCATTCTCACAGGACTGTAATTTGTTGTAGGTGCTACACAGCTGAGCTATCCCCATTCCCATCAGACTTTGGATTTGCACCCACAACCACCACCTGGAATCAAAGTGCCACTGAGAGGGATCTGGGGTGAAACCTCCCACTTCTCGGTTAGCAGGGCCAGGGCCTCCTGCCTGCAAGGTTGCACACCAGGATGCAGTAAGGGAAACAGCATTTGCAATGCCATAATCGGCCTGGAAACAAGGCACGAGGGTCAAGACTCTACACTTCTCACCTTTTTCCCACAGATTTTTGAAAATAAGAGGAGGAAGGAACCCAGAGGAGAGGCATGAGGACAGCCATGAGCGCAGCAAACAAAGCTGAGTCAAGAAGCTGGAGAAAATTGTAAGCATTAGTCTAGAGAGAGAGGATTGAGTGAAGCTAGGTAAGCAGCCTTCAAACGTGCAAAAGATGTCTGTAGGAAATAAGGAAACAAACTCATTCCTAGAAGCCACTGGGACAGCCCATGTGACAGTGAGCAGCATGGGGAGCTGGAAAGGACACCTGAGCTGATCACAGAGGCAAATTATGGCATCCCCTTCTTTCAAGGTAATTAAAAATATGCCACACAAACACGTGTGAATGACATGCACATCGTGACCTCGCCTCAGGGCAGAACAAACGTTTGAGGTGATTATTAGCCCTTTTTCCAATAATCAGGCCATTTCTTTCATCTCTAAAGTCCAGACTGTAGGGAACAGACACCATCAGCCCTTTTGATGTGACCACATTCCCACTGCCATAAATGAGTACAGCAGGATCCCACTCAGCCTCTTCTTAATGCAAACAATACTGCCAACCTAATTCATAGATTTACTGTGATGATTAATAGCTGTGCCTTAAAGAAAGAGGAGCTCACACCATGAGCAGTCCTGTTGGCGTGGCAGGAGAACGCTGCTTCGTGTTTACACAGCAGAAAGCAAAGTTTTGTTGTAACAGCCCAGGGCACAGCCCAGGAGGAAGAAGAGGTAAAGGAGAGGCTGAAGACCGTACAAAGCAAGGGTAAAAGCCACACATCTGGGTAGCACCCACCACTCTTKTGCCCCAGCTTCACCCAGATCAAGCCAGCAGTACTGGGAGGCCAGGGCTGGCAAGACAGCAGGGATGGGAACACCACTCCGGGTGCGCTGCTCTCTCAGCAGGCTGGATCAGAGTGGCCTTGAATTTCACCTCTAAACATACTTTTTAAGCTGACTTTCAAGCAATGTCAAACATACATATATACATACATATATATAAAAATATAAATATCTGAAGGCTTTGATAGCTGAGACCCTGTGTGGATGGAGAGATACCACACTGAGATCGGGCAGAGYGCCACACCAAAGAAAAAGAAAAAGCCCTGCCATTAACATTGATTGATATCTTTCTGTTTTAAAAAGCRAAACGTCTATTTTCCTTGGCCAGCAAGGAGGTAAGTGCTAGAGCATGAGGTTTCTYCTCTCATCTCTGCTTGCACAAGGGGACATTATTCACAGTACCTAAAGYCTGAACTGCAAAGCAGTGTCACCGAACTGGTTGTTTTCCCAGTCCCACCGAGCTCCCCGCAGCCAGCCCAGCAGTGCCATTTGTCACTTGCTACTTCTCTTGTCCCCCCTGTTTAGGCAGGGGCTGTCCTGCGGGAGCAGCCCGAGGCAGAGGGGGCCGCGGGAGGGTGACCTCGGAGCCACTGGCACCCGCTGTGCTGGTGACAGATGCGCCGTCGCCCCTCGTGCCACGTCCTGCTGGYAGGGAACCAGGGGTCCTGTCATCCAGCCGAAGGGAAAGGAGCTGATCCCTCAGATCAGAGGGATTAACCAGCTCTCATCACTGCCTGGATGCCACCAGGGCGCCACGAGCCGGAGGGTATTAGCGAGGGATGCAAGCACATGCTCTGCAGGGGAGTCTGACAAACAGGTAGGGAACCCTTTCCCTGTGTTCTCCATTTCCRCATGGGAAAGGAGCCCTGGAAAGGTTCACCCTTCTCTGTAAGAGCACCCAGACCTATGCATAGAGCACAAACTCCATTCATAACCACCTCAGGGAATAGCAGAAAGTTGCATTTCTCAGAGCCACGTTGCTCTCCACAAGCTACACCCAGCACCACAAACAGGTGTTKAGAGGATGTCAGGAATCTGAATGAGCTTCCCTACAGAGCAATAGTGTTTGCAACAGTTGGCTTTGGGTTTACCTTTTTTCTTTTTGCTTTTCCCTCTCCCTCTTATTTTTYAGTTCTCAGTAAGGAAAACTGCTTTACTCAGGGGATACCAATCTGATCTTTAGACAGAATGAACTCCCACAGAATCCTGCCCAGAAAGCAAATATATTCTAATGTGTAAGTAGAAATTTGGCTTCCTCTGACAGCTCCCCAAGGATCATCACATTTCAGATTTTTTAGGGGTGGGCAGGCTCAGGGTGTGGAGCTGCAGGATGGTGCCCAAGGTGGGAGGTGGCCACACCACAGGATGCACCTTTTGCCACAAAACACCCACTGCCCTAATTCCTGTGTGCCAAAATCTGTCAGTTCCAAGAACTGAACYGAGGCTGATCAGAGCCATGATTTTCCCTCTGATTCAGGCCCCTGTGTGGGATGTGAATGTTTGAAGATTTCCTGCAAAGTGATTCATGTGCCTGGGGGATTTACGGCTGTGGTTAGGAAYAATTGTTATTCTGAGCATTTGTGGAGGTTTTTTTGTTTGGTTCTGTTTTCCCCCCTAGTTGTACATACATCCAGCACTACATTTTGTTATAATTTTCTTTAGCATTCCAAAGAAAACCAAACTGCTCTTATGGGTTTTCCGTAGGCTTRCTTGTATTTTCAAGTACCTGCTTGCATCACTGGTGACCATGACTCGAACGGCGAGGAAGTTGTGCTCAGCCATCTCCTCCTCGGGGATGACCCTCACGGCGGCCCACTCGGGGGAAGGGGGTGAGAACCAGCCCTCCAGGTCGTGGTGTCCAGGGATGCTCTTCGCCTTCTTGGGGGAGGTGGGCTCGTCAGCCGTGAACAGGCAGCAGGCTGGGAAGGCACAAAGGAGACAGCAGGGTGTTAGGGRAGGAGGAAGTCCATGGGGCAACCTCATCCCTGCACTTGAGTGGTCCTTGGCCAGTGGTTTCTGCCTCAGAGGCACAGGCAAGGTGTGTGCACTGACAGCCTGGCATAGCAGAAACATCCTCCCAACCCAGCACAGCCCTGTCAGGGTTCCCCAGCTTGGATCCAGAGAGGAGGAAACTTCGGGGGCAGCCTCAGCTTCTGCAGCTGCGGGTCCTTATGCTGCTCAATGGGATGGCCACCAGCCTAGGTGCCTGGTGGCAGCAGCGCCACACGTGCCAGCCACACAAATAGGGATTTATGGGCTCTTTTCCAGCCCCCTGTGSACCTGTGCGTGGGGCAGGAGGCAGATGAACCGACCTTGCTTGGGTGGCTGAACCTTCAGCCTCATACTGCAAGTTTAGGTCAGTTTAGGACAGCAGGAGTGAGCAAAATAAACAGACTCTTCAGGTAATTTTTGACTGCATACAGCAAATACAGACACTGATTTGGGAGAAGCAGCAGCATCCCAGCAGTTAAACAGCACTATCCCTGAACTTCACATTCAGACAGGAGGAATAAAGAATAAAGCCAAGGTTCCCTGGCTTGCCCCAAGTGATGAAGACAGAGCCAAAGACAGGAGATCATTTCTCCCTGTGAAATCCTTAATTTCTGAGCAACCTCATCTATCCACAATTTCCCACCCAAGCAACTATAAACATATCAGCTTCACAAGTTTTCCCTGGGGCTTAGTGCAGGACAAATGACAAGCTCTAGGAGAGTGGTTCTGCTTGGTTCATCTCCTGTGTGTGGTGCTTTCACATCTAATTCAACACTGGTGCTTCTAATTTACACCTGTATTGGTGGCAGGGGGAAAAAAAAAAATCAAACCTGGGACATGGCTTATTTYCTTATCTACTGGACCAAACTATCTAGCAAACATCAATTAAACTCCTATTTAACTTGCAGCTCCTCCATTTGTTGCAGGAGTGCACTCACCCTATCCTTCACCTTGCAAGGGTTTTTGCCTTGAACATGCTCAGGCTCTACATCCAGCTCAATAGCACCACAACAACCACATATTTCTTGACTGCAGAGGTTTCATTTCCTCTGGGAGGTGGGAAGAAATTCATACCTCTCTGATTTTTATGTCTGACTTCTACTTTGGCCCAGCCAGGCCACCCACCCAAAGATGCTGTGGGCTCCAGAAGCTAAGTAGAAATGAGTGTTGTGAGCCAATTTGTAAAACCCAAATCCTTCAGCTCAGCTTTCTCTTTAAAAGATGGTGCATTTTACATGAAAATAAGAGCAAGTAAACCCAAATAATGGTTTGCCAGTTCTGTCTATAAATTTTGTGCCCGTGCTGGCAATAAGCACTGCCCGAGGTCACTTCAAGTGGCTGCTAAAGAAAGTTTTGCCATTTGCTTGCACCCTCAGTGTGTTCCCTTCCCAACCCACACATTAATGCTTTCCCTGCCACACTAGCAGGAAAGAGGAGAAAACATGTTTATGACTAACAGACACACAGCTGGAGACCATCAAAACCCACAGACAGACAGACTACCTACACTGATTCCCAGCATGTTCCTGAACATTAACAGATTTCCAGTCAGCACATCCCTCTGCAATGGCTTGTTACACATCCAGTTTTCAATCATTAGGGACATGTGATAGAGCTGGTGAAGGACCTCAGGGTGCCATCCAGGACACCAGATGACAGTGATGGATAGCACCGTTACCTCTCTGAAGAGATACATTTCTGTGCTTGCTTTTTTTTCTATTGTTTTCCTCTTTCTTTTTTCCCTCTCCTTTCCTTCTTTTTGTCATCACAATATTTCCCCTTCTTGAACTCTGCACACAGAATCTGACCCTCTCAGGAATCCCTTGAACAGCTGAGTCCCTTCTGAGCAAGATAACTACATCCACAGTGATACTAACCAGGTTTAAGATCAGCATCCTGCAACAGCATCCCTGCCCATGGTAGGGGGGTTGGATCTCTATAGGTCGCTTCCGACRCAAACCACTCTAGGATTTGAAAGCAAACCCACTCCTTACTAACATTTTATCAATATTTGTATTGTGACATGTCAAATTGAATAAATTACATTACACTCAACTCCCACAAAAGCAGAGATTGGACCGTCTTGGTGTTTCAGTGTGTGGGACACCCACACGTGCACATTAACTCCAACACCGGGTTACACACTCCACAGGACATTTGGAAAGTTTAAAGTTAGTACTGCAGTCTCCTGGCATAGGGCTGTACACCTTGGGTAACAGGCTCAGAGAGCAAAGATGTCCCAGGTGCCCAAGCATCAGGGTTTTTTTGTAGGCTCTGAGGATGTTACACAATTCAACTGGTCCCCCCCTAAAAAGCAGCAGAGTTTTCAATCCCCGAGGACATCAGGGCTACGGACCAAGTTCAGGCAGCAGGGACACRCTGCCGCCGGGCTCGTGTAAGCACCGTGGGGGAAGAGCGTGGCCAATCCAAACAAAAGCCCGGAGCTCCAGAGGCCTGGATCCCACCTGGCAATCATTACCTGCTCCCCCACAGCAACGCAAACACATCCAGCCGGCCACCACTGCGACTCCGCCGCGGGCCAGCGCTGCCGCTCGTGTTTGAGGAGTATCAAAAAAGGAGAAGTATGTTCTGATATAAACAAAGCTTTTCAAAAAGAAAGCTGGGACTTCTTTAAAGCTCTTATTGTGCACAGTTAGAGAAGAAGAGCTATCTGATTTAATTTCTGCTGAATCAGCCCAAAGGCTGAGTACTCGCACAAAGGTGAGGCACACGTTTGTACTCCCGAACAGATGCTAGGCTAAATTAGAAGCAGCCTGTGTACTGTCCATTCCAGCCTCACAGCTCTCCCTGAATTTTGAAGAGCCACCCATCCTTGCAGCACCAGCATAGTCTTCAGTGAGAGGTCAGCAGAGCAAGGCTGAGCGAGAGAACCCTGATTTTCTGGAAATCAGACTCCAGGGTGGACACCAGGCTCTAAACCTCAGTGCCCTGATTCCCATTATACTGCAGGTTGAGAGTGAAGGACCTCAGACTGCTACTGCTTGAGTCCTTTCCTACGTTTCTGCCTGGCTGTACTTGACAGCTCTTGAGTATCTCCAGTGAGGAGACTCCACACCCTCTCTGGACAATCTGTTCCACTGCACAGTCACTGCACAGTAAAGAAGTTCTTCCTCATGTTTAGGTGGAACTTCCTGTGCTCCAATTTCTGTCCTATGCCTCTTGTCCTATTGCTTGGCACCACTGAAAAGAGCCCTGGCTCCATTCTCTTTTCACCCTCCCTTCAGATACTGACAGACATTGATGAGGTTCCCCTCTCAGTCATCTGTTCTCAAGGCTGAACAGGTCCAACTCTCTCAGCCTGTCCTTGTAAGAGAAATGCTCCAGTGCCCTAAYCATTTTCTCCCCAGGAGAGGAGATTTTCAAGTAGAAGCTATGAGACTGAGTCAGAGGAATTGAACTTTACAAATGTAAAAGCTAAAGAGGCATCCCATCTGCAGGATGGAAAAGGCACAGCCCTGTTTCCTGCCTGTCCAAACTGGTGCCATGCCACTGACCTCTGCGTGGCAGCACCAGGCGTTATCAGAGGAAATCCCAGGCCTCAGGAAACAGTCCCTCAAAATAGCATTTGCGTAGGGTCTTACTTCATTTCCATCGTGCTCACTTCAGATTTCCTATTCTCAGCATGCTAAAGAACTCCGTCAGGGAATTCGCCTGCTCCACAGCACGGGTTGGAGAGGAGTCCTCCTAATCCTTTGCCAAAATACTCAAATAAGTTACCCACGGAAGTGGGCTGGAGGAGCATGGACAAGCCCTGCACGGGAGGGCAACAACGTCATGTCACAGTCAGAGCAGGTCTGTCACCCGAGCACGGCTGCAGGGACAGGCAGCACACGCCACAAGTGTCCCACAGCAGCCACTGGAAGGGGAAACGTCCTGACAGCGACCGACCTGATCTCCCTGGGCGCTGAAGGTCCCTAAGCCAGCCAGCAGGAGCGAGCCAAGGAGCCAGCGTGCTAATTCCCAAATGTTCCCTGTGCTTTGGGGCTGTCCTGTGCAGGGCTGAGGGCAGAGAGCAGGCAGGGCAGCCCTCGGCTCGGCTTGGCCAGGAGCTGCAGGTCCTGCAGACAGCACAACTCAGGGTGTACATGCTACTTTATGGAATACACTTACACAATTCCAACTTGCTGCCCAAAGGGCTGGTAGGATTAAGGGAATTTACGTTTTCCATTCCTTCAGCTCTTGTTAACTTTCTCCTTACTCTGCTGTCACCCACATATGATGATCTCTCTCATCCATAATCCTGCCCCAGCCCTTGACTGACTTGCACTGACTTTAGAGTTTGTGGGGGTTTTTTTGGTTTTTTCTGTGGGTGGTGTTTTGTTTTGTTTTAATAGAAGCGGTGGAGCTTAGCTGCCTTCAGCTACTTAAACAGCAGCAATACAGCCAGTCATTTCAACAGAACAATCATGTATTCATCTGGCCTTCCCACTCAAACACGATGAAAAATGTGGATAAAAACAATTTCTCCTTTGTCTGTATTTCAAAACTCACCTCATCCCCCTCACATGGGCAGAGAAACGACTGTTTTCCTTACAGGGCAAGGATTTAGCGAAATCAGTGATAACTGAGAAGTATTCCTAGACCTTCAGCTTGCAGGGCTTGTATCCGGGTTGGCTCTCACCCAGAGGTCAAGGCTGGTCAAAACTCACTCCAATCCATGGGCTTGGCCTAACAGCCCCTGCAGACCCCAACAACAGATACAGATACAAACCCTTTTCAGTAAAACATAGTTTTTCTCTCTATTAAGTGTCATGCCAAGCGTTCTCAATTCACTACTGTGTCAGCTCACCTTTGCATTTGAGACAGCAATGTCTGCACCAAGCCTCGAATGAGTCAGAGGTGCAGCAGTGAGGGGCAAAGACATTATGAGAGACCTTTCCCTTCATCTCTCTGGAGATGCTCTCCCTGGCTGAGCCCTTCAGGAAGCTCACAGGCTCGAGGCAGTGTCATACTAACCAAAAGCAGGCAAATTTAGCACGGCTCTTCTGTTTGCTGGAAGTTCAGTGCAACCCTAATTGCCTCAATGACAGGCTAGTAAAATTCACATGCTAAAAGAGTAACACCCAGTGATAATCCATCGTAACCTAAAAAGCATTTTTGCCTTTTTTCTGTTTTAAATAACTTTTTGTACCAGCAACCTCAGTGGTCTAGATGAATTTCAGCACCTAACAAGCCCTTAATGCAGCACTGCTGTCCTGCAAAGGCTCTGTGCCCAGTGGGAATATCCAAGGCAGGATCATGGCAGTGAGGCTTTGTGTCCCCATAGTGGGGAGAGTCAAAGTCATCCCCAAGACCAAAAACAAGAATGGAGAAATCTCCTGGGATGTGGGATTAGGGATTCTGGGATCTCAAGAGGTTTTGCTAATACCTTGGTTCACCTTCCTCCCTCRGGTACGAGGGCGAAGCTGACAGTCCAGCACAGCAGTGGAGAGATCTTTCTTGTCTGTCATGTGCTGCATATTACAGACATGAGCTACATGAATATTCTCACAGCCCTGAAAGCTTGCAATTGTTTTTGGAAGCACTTACTCACTCCTGGAGTGAGTTTAAGGCAGTTTATACCCATGGATACACAGGGCAGGTCACCCCCATGGCTCTGAGGCACTTGTGCTGTTTTGGCTCAAGCCAAGCAGGAGGAGCACAGCTGTAGGGACCCCTCCCTGTGCCATGGACCCCTCCCCACACCTCAGGGTGTCACTGCCCGTCCCCGTCGGGACCAAGGGAGGGTTTGCAGGGGGCATTGAGCTGTGCAGACCCAAATCCAGGACTGAGGCTGTCTCATGGTCGTGGCACCACCCTGCCCTGCCTTGCATGGCTGGGCCATGCCAGCTCTACTGGACTGCTCTGCCAAAAATCTCCAGCACAGGTTTTTGAAAGCTCAAACCTCAGAGCTGTTTACTGCCCCTCCGTGACTAACAAACTGCTGAACGCCGTCCGCCAGCAGGCAGGATCCCTCTGCTAATGCAGAACAGGCAAATGCATCACTGCATCCTTCCTCCTGGTCCCAGAGGCTTTGCCAAGGCACCAGCCCGACTTAACGAGGGGAAGGTGCCGCGTTACYCGCGGGTGTCTCGCACACACCGTGCTAGTTCAGCTGCACAGAGAAGCACCGACACCGATCTCTGTCACGCCAMGCTCGGAGGTGCGGTTACAATGGGTTTTGCTCGGCTGATGAAAGCACCACGATCCCACGAGAGAGTCCCTGGCACGGGTCCCCTTCAGAAACGTGCCCAGGAGCAGCGTGCCGCYGCAGAAGTGACAAAGAAGCGGCCCTTTCCAAAGGGGCTTAGCGTCCACCCACCCGGGGCCTCGCAGACGGCTCTCGACACCTTCTCCGATTACCATTTGTAAGGCGCCGATCGCCCCAGCATCCGAGCGCCCCCACCCCCAGCGCCAGGGCCAGCACACAGACACGGGCGGGAGATGCCATTCGTGCTGCGAGTCCTGCTTGACAAGGCAGCCCGACTCTGTACGGCTGCTGCTGCTCCCGAGTCATCTGCCAGACCAGCGCCGGGCAAATCGCACTGCCGGGACCTGGCAAGGAGGTGACAAGGGCTTGGGAACCGGCCAGACTCGGGCAGCGCCAAGCTCCTGCTGGGGCAGCCGGACCGGGTCAGCCGTTTCCTCCCCACCTCGGGCAAAGCACGTGCTGCCCACAATGGCACAAAGCCTGAACTCCGCCAAAAGACAGTCCCCTCCCCACCGGGAGCACCGTGCCAAGCGGCTCGGACACCAGCTGGCTCGGGGCAGCTGGCTTTGATGAGCTTTTCTCAGGGGTGGCTGCTCTCTCCACGTGCCTCTGTCCAGCATGGACAAAAATGGTCAAAGATGCTCCAATGAAAATCCCCAACCAAGGCAGCTGCACCCGTCTCCCCATCAAGTCAATGCTGTCGGACCACAAACAGCAGAAGCGTTCACATTTCTGCTCCCTCCTCCTCTTCAGCTGGTTTTAAGTCATGTGAGAGGAATTCATTTTTAAGCAAATCCCATGGGATATCTTGGCTAAAGTGAGTCAGACCAAATGGGAGCCCTGCATAAGAAGAAAGGGGGAGTGAACCTCACCAACTTAACTGAAGTATGAAAACTAATGCAACCCCAGAGAACATCCCTGAAGGCAGATGAGAAGCACAGAGCGAGTCAGGAAACAACAAATTTTAAAATTATATCAACCTTTCTTCTTTGGGCCACAACACACTCAAGGTACTGGTGGTCAGGAACAAAGTATTTGCATGGAGGCTGGTCCAGAAAACACCCCAAAGAGCATCCTGGTCTGCCTGGCCTGAGGGTTCCCGTACACCAAACGCAAGGTTTGGTGGCTGACCAGCTGAGACCCCCTAGCAGGGCCCTCAGAGAGGGCAAGAAATTATTCCTACCTGCTGCTGGCAGTGAAAGCAGACCCTGCCACAACTGCCCTGCCCCAAGGGCAGGCAGCTCCACCCCACTCCACGGCTATGGAAAAGCAGACAAGAAATAATCAGTTCCTTGTGGGCCTTGTTTGGGGACTGGGGAGGAAGAATGAAACCTACTGGAATTAGGTGTCCCAACCTGCAGTTGGGATGTGATGTTTTCACACCTCTGGCACACCTTGAGGGCTGTGAAGCAGGAGCAGTAAAACACTACTTACCCAAAACTGCCCCAGCCCTTCAGGACTGGCAAAAGGGCTTTCTGGTCCTCAGACGAAAAGCCCACCAAAATCCAGAGTGCTGCTCTGGTCAGGGGGACATGGGTGCCCAGGCACCCAGGGCTGGCACAGGGCTCACTTTCCCCGCTGTGCAGCTGGCCCCAYGCAACACAGTGCCCTCCAAACCTAACTTGCATCCTGCTTTCCCGGCTGGCAATCCCGAGGCTCTTGGCCTGCCATTAAGCTGTGTCACCTCATAACTCATTCACAGGATAAGTGGACTCTGCCTGGCCTTGTATGGAGCTGCTGACTAAGGCACTGACAGGAGTGAGCAATTCTAAAGTGGAGTTACTCACAGACGTGGGCAGATCTGATGGTGAAAGCAAACACCAGTTGGCATCAAAAACCAACATTAAGAAATTCARTCAGCAGACCACAAATTGATTTGTAGCACACCCAGCCCACTTCACTCCCTGACTTCTTACTGTGCAATAAACCAAAAAAATAATCTGAGTCCAGCTTACAAAACAGCAGTGCTTTAGGAAAGCTGTGGGGACAGAAGGAGGATGTCCTAACACCAGTGCTGTGMAAGCACAGCTGAAACAAACCCAGCGAGTTCAGATCCAGAGCAGATCCCTTCCTCACCGGGGAAGCACAACCCACGTGGGACTGGGAGARGGAATGGGGAAACACCTCTGGCTTGGTTAGACCTTGGTGTTGGTGCAATACAGTGGTCAGCAGCCCAGAGTGGAGTGATACCCAAGCTCAGACCTGTGAGAGCTTCAGCAGCATCCTGCAACCTGAGCTCAAAACATAGAGGGGCTGCCTGGGAGCACTGCCTGTGTCAGAGTTTGAAACTGAACCACCCCACTGAGGTATTTCACACATCTGCCTTAGGAGGCTATAAGGCTTCCAGCAGCAATCCCAAACTGATGTCCTGTCCAAACTTTGGCTTTTCATCCCACCTGAGATACCAGCAGGCAGGTTTTTGCCCTTGAAAAAGGATTACTATAAAAGGTATGATGGCTGACATTTCACAGATGTCAGTTCTTGCCACATTTCTCCCTTTTCTTCATGCTTGCTTCTACAGAAATACTTCTAACAGAAGTAATTTCCACTTTATYGTGGCTAACAAATGGCAAAGAGTAAAGGGAACTGTTGTCCCCACTATCCACAGGGTGTCACGCAGCTTCCTGAGGCAGTGSGACCAGACCACCTGCCTGCCTTCCAACCACCAGTGCCTATGCATGCTTTCCTGCTGCCCCTTCTCCATCCATGACCCAGGGATGGGCCTCCTCCTCCTSTCCCCATGCCAGGAGACATCTTTTCCCACTCCCCTGGGAGCCCACAGCAGCATCTACACAAGCTCTTCAGCAGCAAAACACTTTTTCCAAGCCTCCATCACTTACTCGATCAACAGACGCTTCTGAATTCTGGCACGAAATATAACCAGGGAATTTGAAGCTATCAAAGCCAGACAGAGACCCCCACGACTTTTGAATGCATCTGGGGGGACAGTGCACATTAACATGCTAATACAAATTAAACAAAAATTAATAAAGGAAAAAAAGAAACTTAGTGGAAGCCTATTAGATATACCGAATGTGTCTCTTTAGGAAAAATTGATTCTCAAACAAAACCTGCTAYGATAGCACACTACTTCTATCATTTTAGAGAAAATATATATTTTATCAGAGCAATCTGTGTTAGTCTGGTATATTAAGGCATGTGTTAATTATGAATTTGGGGTGCAGTGACAAMGCTTTCAGTTTCCAGAGTGATCAGTGTCTGTCAAAATAGTATTTTTGGACACAGRCTCAAAGCACCAAAAACCTTAAAACAAAGATGTGAAGGAATGAATGAATACCTGCAGAATAAATGCTGAAAGAGCAAATTCAACACTATAGCAACATGCAAATTTCTTCATAATTTCACATGTCAAAAAAAACATTTCAGAAATTCCATCCATTTCAAACAAGTTTGGAGCCCACCACCTGATGAGATGAGATAAAAGCCTCCCTTCTTTTTGTGTGAACACAGTTCATGAAGAGAAGGAAAGAGASTTGGGGAAATATTTACACAACTAATATGTATACTTGCATCAGGCATTAATACATAATGCCTTCTGATCTTCAGTGACATGATCTTTCAGGCAAAAAAAATCAAGTCATCTGCAAACATGTCATGTCTTCRAAAACATAAATATTAATGCAGAATTCAGTGCATTTCAAAACTACTCCTTTTGATTGGAATGTGAGGAACAAGTGAGCCAGCAGTGAATTAAAGCCAATTATAGCAACTAATTGCCATAATGCTGTGGAAAAATGCAGACCATAGTTCCTTGCTTGAGGTTGGAAGACACACAGAAGCAACTTTCACTGGCATTTTATAGCTGTAGCAATTTAGAAGAAACCGAGAGGAGCAGAAATTACCCCTCATGGTAGAGTTAATGAGAGGCTGGTGTTCAAATTTGAGCAATTTTAAGAAGTTTTGTCTGTATTCTTCTATTCAAATCAAGTATGTTTAAAACCTGCAAGTTCTTTTTCATTTTAAAGCATAAGCATAATTATAATAAAGGCAGGTTACCTTTACTGAATCCTGACATGTTTGATTTTCATTAACAGACATCTAAGGCAGTTAATGCTGCCTGGCTTTGAGAATGAAAGGTTAGCCCGGCTTTTGAAAAAAAGAAATTTAATACAGAAAATAAGCACATCTCTGCACTTATTTTCAATCCAAATGGGCCTTGTGGCAAACAGGCAAGTTCAGAACCCATTTGAACCAGTATAAAGAGGAGGAAGGACAGAGCAGTTCCTGAGCTTGCCAATGTCACCTCTGCCCTCCTCATGCTGCAATGGCATCTGTAACATCAGGTCTTAGAAAGCATTAACTACACAAAGAGGCATTAGTGTCATCTGCTCCGAAACCACGGGTTTTGGGAAGCACCCAGTTCAAGGGCAGGTCGAGCCCAGAGGAGCAGCCTGGCTGCCTCTCCAAGAACTCCAGCTCTGCAAAGGGACAGAGCTTTACAGCTTGGGGGTGCACTGCTGACAGCACATGCAGACTGAGAGCACCCCAGGCTTTGGGAGAACTCCAGAGCAGAGCAATAGGAAGATCCAGGTCTCTGGCTCACAGGGAGCTCTGCTCACACAACAAGATGAGGACAGCAGTCCTGAGCCGGCTCATTAAATTCACACAGAATTTAACCCACCAGTCTCTTTCTTCAGCAGCATTACTGGGAGCAAAACAGGGAATATTTAGTTTTATTGTGTAATATTTTTGACTGAGAGTGAGGGAACTAAACACAAATTTCCTCCCCTCATGCTGATCTTTTGGTCTGTTTTATTCCTATTCCATACACTGTGTCCTGTCTTGTCCGCTAGTGCATGGATTTTTTACTGCAAGGTATATCCCTCTACCGACAGGATTGTCTAGTGATGTGACTGCTTGGGCCTTCTGCATCACCATGAGAAACCAATCCAGACTCTAACATTACCCCAATTCCAAATTATTGTGCTGATATTTTAGCAGGAATAAGTGAAGCTTTATGAGAACAGCATGAACATCTGATGCCTCTCAAAGCTCCAGTGCCAAACAAATCATCACCTTCTGCAGACACAAAAAACTCCTCTGATGTTTCCCTGCCACTCCCTCTGCCTAAATGAGCCTGCTCCAAAACTGTAAATTGTGCAAAGAGTAAATTCAGTTTTACCCAAATTGCTTTGTCCATTACAACTAAGGAAGTGCCAAGTATTGTCCTCAACGGCGTTTGCTGCCCTGGATATCATCATTATGGATATCATCTCCCCCTCAGACACAAACTTTTTATTGTGCATGGTGGCTTTTCCTTTGGCAGGGAAGATGAAATAGTTCATTGAGAATAACATTTGTTCTTCTTTGGCAATGTTGTCTTTAGCAACAATTAAAAAAAATTCATTTCTGTCATTCAAACAATCCCAGTGAGGCTGTTTTAAATAATTAAAAAAAAAAACCTAACACAATCCTTCCATTAAATTCTTGGGACTATTCTTTTTGGGATGTTTTTTTCTTGAAATACAAAGGAAGAGATTATAGCTGAAGAATTGCAGCGTAAGCAAAAGAAAGACAATGAAGGAGAGGAAGACTTAGGAAAGCTCTTTTGGAGAACCAGCTGTTTGAAAAGAATCCCACCACCAGCTTTAAATACAAAAATTAAAATTTAAAAAAAAAAAAAAAGCCATGTCAGAGTAAAAGAAGGATCAATAATTAAATAATCAAATTAAGCAAGGTCACTGTTAACAGGCAATTGATCACTATGAGCTGCAGCTTCCAGAGGTCACGAAGATATTGGGAATAGTACTCAAGAGTGAGAAGCAAAGGTAAAGATTTATCCTCGGTTATTACGTGCTTTTCCTGAACACAACACAAAATCCCAAACAAATAACTTATTATCTTTATGACATATGTTAATATGTAAAAGAGTAACATAAAGAAAGGTAACAGAGGTCAGAGAGAAGTGCTGTTTGTGTCTGCAATACAAGCAACCCCCAGGCTCACCAACACCAGCTTATCATCCCCAAGAGGGATAATTCCCAACACCAGGCACCTTGGATCTGCAGCGATGGGATAACCTGTCAAGGACCTTGACGTGTATCCCTTCCAAAAGGGACACACATGCAATTACACCACCACAGTGAAACTCTCTGGCCTTTGCCTCAGGCCACAAGCAGGATAACACCACAGCATCCACCACAAGAGGAATTGGCAAAACCAGCGTGAGGTCACTACTAAGTCTCTGTACCCAGGAAGTTTTTATAAAAGGAAGAGATGAAACAAGGAGACTTATAAAGAACTACATTTATTTTTGTTTACAGCAGATATCATAAATAAAGCTAAAACAGTTTTCACCGTGTGCAAAATACAGAATTTCCATGTGAAAATTTAAATACAGAGTTAAAAACTATTTAATAAAAATATTCAGTTAAGATTATAAAGTAAAATGAAGACAGAAGATTTAGGAGGAGAAGGACAGAATCCTCACTGGGCAGGAAGAGCAAGGAAGACTCTGCAACAGAGAGTAAAAAACACAGCAATAGGAAGTGGTTTGAAATGGCAGACCTTTATGTCATCACCTTCATATTAGAGCATGCTGAGCTTTGTAACAACACTGCAGCCCTGAAATACATAGGGAGTGTCACATCCCAGCCATTTGTGCAGGAAGTGATGTGTAAAATAGAGAAGTTTGTGTGGGCACAGCATGGGGACTTCCAAAGCCATCAAGTCATTTTAAGATTCCCACACAAATAAATACTATTGGTTGAGTCACACGGACATACAGGCCAGCAAGATAAGGAGCATGGGGCTCTGACCCCGTGCCTTCCACATTCCTGGCTGAGGCGTGTGAAATGGGGCAAATGGCAGAGGATGTTTGGCCCCTCCTGAAAATTGCTCCTAAGAACAATTTCCAAAGGCCCTTCCCTTGGAAAGGGATCCTCGGCAGGGACAGCTGGGTTCTGACCACGTCAGCCAGGCCTCAGTGCACTTGCTGGTCAGCCCGAGCCCTTGGGTCTTGTTTGGATTCACTTCCCCTTCTAGATTGTCAACTTGTGACTACACAGACTGGAACTTATGTAAAAAATACACACAAAATAACCGTGTTAAGTTGGTCATGGAGAGGGGAAGGCAATGTCTCGTGCAGCAAGACAAACCCATTCCTCAGAGTGCCAAACGGGGCCTAGTTAATCAGTTCATGAAGCCACTCAACCCAAAACACTCTGGTTATATAAAACTGGCATGTTGATATTTCAGCCTGACAACTGCACGCACATTTRGGCCCGCCTATGATGTCACTTGGGGTGGAAGACTGGAATTTCCCTCGCTTTGGCTACTTTTCCTATGGAACCTTTTTACACCATACTTCTCCAGAACGAAAGCAGGATGTGCTCAGACACTGCTCACTGCGTGTTGGAGTTCGATGGAAATAGGTGCTCGTGCCAACCAGGAGAATCAGCTGGGTAATCACACCCTGACCTTATTTTAAATCTTTCCTTCAGTTCTTTGAAGGAAATAAGGCTTTAACTAGTTCTTTCAAGAAACAATTTACTTGCCTACCTTAACTTAAAGGCACAGGGAAGCGCACATGCACAGACACAGAGAAAAACATTCCCTACAAAGAGCACAGACGAGACCTTTTCTAGAACTGTGAACTCAGCAACAGGTTAAATGATCATGCCAAAGCTCCATTAATATACCAGACCCACACAGTTTGCTCCAAAAGTTTAAAAAAAAAACCACAAAACAAACACACAATGAAATGCTGTCAAACGACAGGGTTAGTCACACAATTTTGGAACGGGGAAAACAAAAAAATCACCTGAGAGGAGAAAGGCTTCAGCCAGTGAGCGGGTGCAGCACCGGAATGTTGAATTGGACTAAAAGCAAGGAGGGAGATTGGCAGAGAAGACAGCAGGGAAGAAAACACAGAACTTAACTTGGTTATGTAGGAAAGTATCAGAAAGATTACACAGGTGCAAAGAAGAACTGGCCAAAATGAAACTGCCTTTTTTTCATTAAATTATGCACCAGGACAAATAGGTATGAATATTACTAGCAGAGTATTAAGATGAAGAAGTTAAAAAAAATCTACCAATTGGATTGATACCAATAAAATAATCCTCCCAACAGAATCACCTGCAAAATCCCAGTGGAATATGCATGGTAATTAAGATTCCTCARGAATCTTCATTATGCAAGTTCCTGAATTCTGTTGTGGAAACATAGGGATTTTATGCCCCATTATATAAATCTATGTAAAACCAATACCGTATCTTAATTTTTTTTAAAAAAAATCTTATTTTTAAACTTTCTACTAGTAAGATTCATTTGCTTTAAGTTCATTGGCCAGAGATTTCCAAATTTCTTACAACACCACCATTTTCTGTAAGTTTACCATTATGCTCACTCTGCTGTAGTAAACAGCAGGAGAAAACTTTAGGAAAACGTGTTCCTAAAGACTTCCCTGTTGACAAACTGAAATCAAAATTGATGGCAACCCAAATTTTAAAACTTGACCACTCAGCAGTTGGCTGTGTTGCAGGAGTAACATGGCAAATTGCRCTGCAGATTGTCTCCTTTTTAGGGTGAAACAATTACTATCATTAGCAAGTGATTAAAAACAGAGTGTTTCAAAGTTTTTTAAATGCTGTAAGAAAGTACAGTTACATTACGTATATACAGATGCCCACCATGTTACTATAATTATTGCTGTGTCCAGTCAATGTTCCAGCAAAGTTTGGCTGAATACATGTTTGAGCATTAATGGCAATTTATTTCAAAGGAATGCTATCTTATATCTAACAATTTTCTCCAAGCACTTTTTCAAGTTCTGTGCATGTAATTAACATTTTTTTTCCCCAAAATACATAACCACTATAAAATGTGAAAAGCTCATCCTCATAGTTTAAAGAAAATCAAACTATCTAGAAGAAAGATCCAGTTTGTCATTTATTTTAAACAGCAGACACATTTCCTTTTAATACCTAAGAGGCAAAACAATTGAAATCATCTTTTCCCACATTATATTAAAACAAACAAAAAAACCAAACCCAAAAAACTGCTAATCCATAAGCAGCACAGTMATTTGAGACCACTGGAAGGTGATCCTCAATTTTGGTACTGAATGCAACAGTATTTCCTATTGTTTATGCCACATTCTTTTGGCTAAATAAATGCTACAGATGCTTTTAATCTTAGGCTACACATATTGCCATGTWTATGTATTTACCTATTTCCTGGTAAACTTCTGAATATGTATAAGYATTTGAAAGGCAGGGAGCATGCTTACCTCATTGGCTAACTAGGCTGAAAGTAATGAGAATTGGGATGTGTGTCCTTGCTGCTAAACAGATTATTTAACCTGTTCAGACACCTTCCGATGAAGGCAGACCTTGTTGAGGGACATCTGAAAGAAACTTACTTATCTGCTGCTCCAGATAACAGAATTTCACCTTTCTGCCATCAGCTGCACACATTGAAATGAATTAAATACCCAAGTAAGAAGTAATCTCCTAAGAACACATTTATAGGCTTTTAATGTTTGTTCTAAACTTGTATTTTTTAAAAATTCCAAAAGACACTGGGAGCAGTGCCTGCCCAGAGGCACAACAGCAGTGACTTCACTTACAGAGGAGTGCTCTATAAATTGATATTCCTCATATCAGCCACCAAATGAGGAAGCCTCAGCTTGAGGAGTGTCAGGTCTAATTACACTACCAGTTCCTCTGACTTACAATTTCAATCGAGCCTTCACTCAACTAACATTTGCTCTTCAAATTTATTTAAAAACTTTAAATAAATTAGTAGAACATATAACCACTATCAATGAAAGGTATCTATCACATGTAAGCAATGTAAAAGGCATGACTAGGAGCTATGTGAATTATGTACATCATTTTTTAAAAAACATATTCATGCAAGTTATAAACCTCATAACCYAGAGCAAAGATGAAAGCAAGAAAAAAAAAGAGCTATGCGCCATACTCAGGTTTCAAAACCTGGTCATTTGTCAGAAATATTCCCTGAAAGAACACACTTTCTTTCTTGGTCTAACTTAAAAAAAAAGAAAAAAAAAATCTGGGGGGCAGTAGACAGAGAGAAAAATGGTTTCAAAACGTACCATCTTCCCCAATGGTCTGATCACAGAATAAAACAGGAGGAAAAGTCATCTACAAAATATCCTTCATCTGTCTCCATGTTCTGGAAATGTGTTTGGACACTGTCCTTCATGCTCTAACATACAGTACATTTTATGTTGAAAATTTCAATTGTACCTCGTTTCTATCAGAAGGAATCCACCCTTCAGCAAAATCACGCATTAAATTGCAAGAAAATAAAAAACAAAACCCTCCAAACCAAAACTCCCCCTCKAGAAAAAAAAAGTCTGGCTGTTAATTTTGAAAATCTGAAAGGCACGACTGAGCAAGACACGTAGAAGAACTCAAACCCTACAGAATCTTTTCACCCATTCAAGCACGTTTTCAAGTGATAGCTCTGCTTCCCGGTACATGTGAGCAAGTACCTCTAGGAGGGCACAGAGSAGTGGCACACCAAGGCTCAAGAGTTCGTACAAGTAGGTATAGTTATATGCATTGTCCCTGAAATGGAGGTGGGTAGCGTGCAGAAAACCATGCATCCAGTTAGACAGGCGTCTGGGAATGTCAAGCAGATCCCTTGTCACCCGCAGGGGCCAGCTTAGCGCGCCCCTAAAGAAGGAAGTCAGGATACCTGGGGACCTGTCCTCTGGACTGCTAGCAGAAGACAAAGTGCTTTCTGTGGTGGTCTCTGTGGGTTTGGCCTCYGCTTTCTTCCACGCTTCTATTGCCTCCTTATAAAAAGGATTAAAAAGAAAAAAAGTAAATATGCTTCTGAAGTAACTCAGTCCAGTTTCTGCTACTGTCTTCAAGTCTTTATATATATTTTCATTTCCAGTTGCTCTTAAGTTCAACTCTACTTTGCATAGAAAAAGCTAAATTCCATTGACAACCAAATTACAAACTTGCCAAACTCWCAAACCCAGGACATTTATAGTTTAACACTGCTTTTAAACACAAACATCCCCCCTGCTCCAGATAAAGCTGCCTCAACATCTCCTGCATTAGCAATATAATCAATCCATACCTTTCCATGGATYTGTATTGTTGCTCTTCTCTTTCTGTGTTTCGTACTGATTTTGCAGTGCGTAAAATGAGGTTTACAGTAAAATTTACCTACAAGAAGGAAAAATCAATTATATGATGTTATCTATGTGTATGTGGACTGACAACTCACTGCTGCATCTGTAAAAAAATGAAACCAGGATAATGGACAGTTGGGCAGCAAAAGGAATAGAAAACTTGGCACTGAGTCTGGATAAGAGCTCTGAATGGGTTTCTTTTACAGATTTGCACATTAGTTCAATAACGCAATTATTGCCATTTGTCTACCACTCAGGTATACAATTAATAAACAAGCAAAAAGACAAGATCCCATAAATACAAAGTCACAAACCAACACAAGACATCAAGCAGAAAAAAAAAGTCAAATAATCAGCTCAAAAAAATCTTTGCAGATTCTCTAGAGTGAAAAAGAACTACATTTGACCTTGAATCTTTAATCCTTTCACAGAAGGGGATCAGATTAATACTCCGATCCACTCGAATAATTTGGAAAGGACAAGGGAATTTYAATTCAGTTTGATAATTCCATTCTAAACTAAAAAAAAAAGAAAAAAAAACAAAAAAAAGAAGGCAAACCCCAGGCTCTAGGTGGGATTGAGCGCCCAAGATCTGAACCTCTTGTTCTACAGCAGCTTGGAATAAATTACACTGTGCTTGGCCAGTCCTACTGCTTTCAACTCCTGAGCCATAACATCTTAAAAGAAATAACCTATATTCCCTCCATCTGTATAAATCTGCCACTACTATGGCTTGTCCTTATAGATCACATTATTTAACGGCCAGTTTTAAAGGAGAGATAAGAATAACTCTGTATTGTTGGAGAAACATSACCCTTTTTTCCCCCCTTTACTTTGACCTGTGATTGGACAAAATGCATTTTGGTCACTCAGATTATTTTCCACTGAAAATTTCTTCATTTAAAGCTCACGTCTGTCACAACTCAACTCTTTTGAGAGACTAGGACTGCAAGTACAAGGACTCAAAGATCAGCATGGACACAAACAATGTACTTGGCAGACCTCCTCCTGACCGTGCTACCGGGCCACATCTTTTTCCCTAGTTCCATTAAAAGCATCAATACTCAAGACATTTCAAAATATTCTTAAATAGCTCCTACATTACCTTCTTCAACATCAAAGGCATAAATTCCTAAGCGGAGTGTTGTAGAACATATTTCACACTTGAAGCACTCCCTGTGAAAGAAGTGGCCCTCTGCACTCAGCCGCTCCATGACATAGACCCGTTTTTTGCAGAAATAACAAATGTCACTCCCCCCGATGGATTTAGGGAATTCTTTTCGCAGAGAACCCTGTTAAAAGATAAGAACAGGACATAAAGCTGTGGCTCCACACCCAGATATAAATCCTTATTAAGGGAGGCAGCTGCTTTAGCTGCTTGAAGTGTTGCACAGCACCCTCCACACACAATTACAATAAGCATCAGTCAGCGTTTTTTATTACTCATTTGCTGTAGGTTTATGCAGCAATTAACAAATCAGACATCACAAGGACTTCAAGGGGTGACTTTTATGCTGGACTTGCATCCCGTTTCCCTCTGGGAGTTCACCAACATTTTGTTTACTCAGGTCCAAGAGCAGCATCACCCCCACAAGTGCTCCCTCATCACCCTGCACTGCCCCGGCTCACATCCTTCTCAGAAGGTGAAGGCAGACCTTGCCAGCCACAAACAAGACTCCCATTTGCAGCTAAGCAAACAGATGCCCTGAAGACTCAGTTTAGACACACTTTGGAGGAAAATGCAGGTTTATGCTTTAAGGTCCAGGAGGAAAAGCTGACAGTCCAACGCTGATGTCTGAACCACACTTCACATTGCTGCAGACRTGTCTCCCCTCTCAGCCGTGTTCCTCCAGAGACTACAGCCCAAGCTGGGGCTTGCTTAGATTCAAAAATCAGTTTGTTTCCTACCACGGACATTCAGAACATTTTTAACACATTGGACTTCAAAATATGAACCATATTAACAACTTGAAACTATTTTGAGTTTGTCAATTACCAGCCCAATTTCAACATTCTTTAAATTGCCACGAATCTCATCCTCTCTTAGATATACATGCAAAAGGTACATAAAAATAAACTACAAAAAGGTTAGATGTCAGTGGGCTTCTCTCTTCTTATTAGAGGCAGGTATGAGGATGTTACTTCGCATTATTTGTTATGGTTGGTTACAGGTCGGTTCAGATGAGTGTGCTGTGTCCACCACATCCATCACCACCTCCCTCCCCTTCCGCCAGCCCTGCTGCCACAGGACAGGTACCACACTTGGGATGGGGGAGGCAGAGTCCAAGGCACATTCAGACAGCAGCACACAGGCCACACAACTCACCTTCCCTTTACCAGCAAAAGGTGGCCTTGGAACCGTGTTTTAATGTTAAGTACAAGTCACAATTGTCATTGTCACATTGTCTTGTGCTTAAAAGTTGAGAATCCAAATCTGCCATTAGCAATCCATTTTGCTGTGGATGGATCGTTTCAGAGCATGAAACCTTCCAAATGAACAACCATGCAAATGAAAAACCACACCCACGTGCTTTTAAAACCACAGTGTTAACAGGTCAGATAGTTACAATGAAGCAGAAACAACCGAGTTTAGTGCTGGCTGGTAAGTAAAGTGTCATCACCACAACACAACACCTTCCTTCCCAATACCTGACAGCTCTGAGCAGCGGAGGCAGCAGATGGAGAAGGAGGAATGGGGCAAGAACCTGTTGCTCTGTCCAGAGACTGCTTCTGAATTCAACACAGAACAGGTCAGAGTTGAGAAACAGCCCTCTCCAAAAAGAGGCACAGTGATTCAGCACTTGTGAGTTAAAAATAACTGCATAAGCAGGTACTGCACAAAACTTTCTTTAGAAGCCACCCTGAATAATAATTGTCTTCTGTTACTAATTCTACAGTAATTACATTTAATAAAAGCCTCCTGAAGTTTTAATTCGTCCAGTCAAGTAATAAAAATATAAATAGAAGACATGGTGAGCAACATTTCCAGCATATTCACACATCAGCGTATTTTGCCAGTGTGCACTTGATTCTTTAATAAGTGTTAGACCAAGACCTTTCATAACGCTTCAAGTGCTCCACAACTGGGGTCTTAAGTCAGGATGGCATTCTGGAAACAYTACTCTTAAGCCAAGTTACTGTTTCTTTGTGTGTTTAGTCTTACCAGTTCAAGCTGTGGCTTGGGTCTGTGATCATTCACATAGAGATTTACAAGAACTTCAGCCACAGCTCCAATTGCACGCGAGACCTTTCCTACAGTCGTCTAACCAGGAAGGAGGAGAAGAGATGAAGAATAGAAGGAAGAGCTTTAGTTACCCTCAAAAAAGAATTTAAAGGAAAAAAAAAGGAAAGAATGATTTGGAAACGTGCAAACATCGATAAAGGGAGGCAGGAGAAAGAGCAGAGGGGAAGTCTAGCAGAGCACAAGCATGTTCATGCGTGACCAGCGTGGTCCAGCCAGGGCCACAGAAGGCTTCTGTGCAGCCCACGCACTCTTCCCTGTGGATGATGGAGAAGCTCCTGATGGGAGCAAATGCTGCTCCCACAGCACAAGGCCTCCTGCTGTGTCCACAAAAGGCTGAGCTGGGAGCTACTGCCTGGCTATCTGGGCTGGACATTGATTAAAAAAACCCTATTGTTCACTTCGACTTCTTTGGGACYTTGTTGTTACATTTCAGAACAGGGGTGGGATTAAACTCCACATTAACACTCCACAAAGTGTGGCATTTCATGGAACATTCTATGAAAATGTGTGAGCCAAGTCCCACACAGAAATGTTTTGTTGATGCTCACAGGGCAACCATTTGCCCTCTCCCCAGTGACTCATTGTAATGCCAGGGAAAACTGGAGAAACTACGCTCATGAAASGGAGACATCTCCTTTAATCTGCTCCATCACACTGTTGCAGCCATGCAACTTAGGCTGTTTTTAACCAAATTTATCAATTAGGCCTGCAATGAGACAGCAGTTCCTTAGGCTGTGGCTCCAATTGCATGGTAGAGAGACCACTGACTGCATGGTCCAGGCTTCCCTGCCAAAACACATGCCCGAGGACTGGAAAAGAAGAATGATGTGTGTGCATGAGGGTGTGAGTGGTAGCAGGTAGGTAGGTATTCTGGTCCTAGAAAAAAGACTGTGAAGACTTTACAGATGATCCTAAACCAAATTTCCTGTAGTGATCTGGATTTTAACTTTATAGTCCATGTAAGATCCCACAACCTCTCTGGTAACAAATGCAGCAAGGGCCATCCTGGTCCGGCCAGGGATCTGGCACWGTCCTTCTGAAGTCAGGATATTGTTTTTTCATTGAGGATATACGATATATCTTACACTCCCCATTTGCCTCTCACAGAGCCCAAATTTTAAGGAAGTCCCAATCTTCCCAGTGAAATGATTTGTCTACTGCCGCTACACCAAGTCATGCAAATCAGAAGGTTTTCAAATATCAGAAAAAGTTACCATGAAGAAGGAAGAAAAATATAAATGCAACAGCATTCACAATACTTTAAAATAATTTTAAAGTGTTTTCTATTAAGTTTAAAAACAACTATAATRCATTGTGGGTGTATTTTCAAAATGTAAAATGGATAAAAATATTCTTGCTAATAAAAAAAAATTCAAGGGAACATGTTCATCCTCTTACAGGTTCCCATATCTTTAGAGAGTTATCTCTATAAATTAATTAGGCAGGTACAAAATACCCATGCTAAGATGACAAAGACCATTTAAGGGAAAAATTTCTGTACTGTTTGATTTTGTTTAATATAAAAAGACTGAARTATCATTCAATATCTGGACAACTTGAGGGTAAGAGCTGCAAAGCAGGCTGCTAATTACATACCACAATGCTCTCCTAAATGGTACATCAAATTATAAACCAATACAAGCGGTGTTACTTGCTACTAGAGGAAAACTACATTCCTTTGATTTGTTTAAGAACATGGAAGAAAAAATTTTCCTCCCCAAATTCTGCACCTCTGAATACGCTGAGCAACTTCTAGGCCATGTAACAACTTCTTACCCACAAGCTCCCAGCTAAAAGAAGTGTTCAAAGTCAGGTGAAGCAGAAAGTTTATCTTGAACTAGATAAATGCTGGGGCAATCAGTTAAATAACAAGTCTGTACRTAAAAGTGCAAGTAGTTGAATTTCAGGAAAAGTATCCTTGAGCCTGAACTACACCTTGAAGTTCATCAGGTTGGCTGATTTCTGTTCTCCACCCACTGGAACAATCTATGTCAACATTAAAGCAGTCAAAACAAGAAAATTGCATGTTTATATATACTTTAAAAATGTTATTAAAAGGAAATGTTCTTGTAATGAATGTGACTTCACATTCCAAGTAAAAGCAAACGGGATTTCAATTTAATTTAGCGACAATRCCCTTAAAACCCTGCCTTACCTTTTGGTCAGCCCTGACTTGGTCAGGCAAGAGATGTTTGCTGGACATCCCTTCCAACAGAACTATTCTGTTCTGTTCTATTCAAATGCCACTCATCACCAACCAGAAATGTCAGGGCAGGACGAGGATCCAGCAGGGCAGCCCCGTGAGCACCCACCACCCTCAGAGACACACAGAGCATGTCCTCACTGCCCCGAGGCTGCTGCTGTAGGTGAAGTCACACACACAGCCTTGTAATGCTGGGGCCACTATCTGCACGGAACAGGCTGCTGCTCACAATTCAGGCAGGGTTGCGCCGGCAGCTTTAAATCCTCTGYTGAAAAGGAATCTTAAAGAGTTACCTAACAGGGTGAATTTCAGGGAACAACCAGAAAAAACTTTAAAAACCTCAAGTGTTCGTGATTTACTAAGACTATTGACCTGTCAATGATGTTGCTTTTCAGCAGGTTGATCAGGGTGGTTATTAACACGGGAAGAGAAAGCTGCCTTCTGTATTTCCCTGTGCTATTATTTAGAACTCCACAGCCAGCCAAGTACGCCTCAGTAGCATTCTCATAAAACAAAGGAAATAGGCTCTCTGCCTCCAAAAGCATACAATGCTTTCCYTTTGTTCTTTCATATCCTTAATGATTTTCCTGGTCTTATTTTGCTTTGAGGCTGATTTATTTACTTTTGGTACAACCTGCTATGTATATTTTCCCTCTGAGATAAACAACATTTGAGTAATAAGTTACTGTGTGTAGGAAACACCCAAGCTCTGCTTACTGCTGGTAATTAGAGTCACATCACTGAAGGGAAGTAGTTGGTTCAAGCTCTGCAGGGAGCAAAGCCTACTGATTGCAACAACTTCACAGTTCTTACAACATCCTGTGTGGATTCACTCATGCAAAGCTCAGATGAACAGTTTTCTGAAGGTCAGTCAACCCTTAAGCAGAAAACAGGAATAACCAAAGCCCAGCCTGTAATATAATCTATGCTAATTGACAATTCTAGCTATGTGAATTTTGAAAGCTGATTAAAGCTAGAAGGTACTTTTGATTATTACTGGTATATTGCATATAGAAGTTGATTCTTAATAAGTTGTAATGACTGCATGTCTTGAAAGAAACAATATGGTCCCACAGCCTTCTTTTCAAGTGTTCCTTTCAGGACTTAGACTTAATAACAAGTTTCTGTAATTAGACAGTATGATTTCATAGCCACCCTTTTCAATAACTGTGTCACCATAACTAACACTGTTCCAACGAAAACTCAACAGAGGCAATGGATCCTCATGTCTGCCAATAACCTCAGCACTCACCTGAAATTAAAATGACAGCACTAGCTATTTAGAAAGATGGAAAGTTGGTGATATTTACAGGTCATATATCATGAAGCCTTATAGAATTCAAAACACTTCTATCATCTTCTGTCTTTCTGCTGGGAAAAAGCAGCAGCACAGAGCAATGCAAGGGAGCTCTTCCTGTTGGTTTATCAATCCCAAAACACTTCCTGATATTGAAGTCTAGACTTACCTAGTGATAAATCTCAGAACAGAGACTAGAAATACAAATCCTGAGTCCTATAAACCCCCCTCAAGATAACATAGACACAGGCAATTACTRGTACATATTCACAGCAGAGAGGTCCACACGTATTGGTGAATTATCATGCACAGCACTTCAAAATGCACACTGAGCATCTGAAATACTACTGAATTTTATTTACAGAGCACTGCACATTTAGTGTTTTATACAGTAGGGTAAAATTTTCACATTCTGAAAAGTGTGCAATCTATAAGGATAAAACACAGGGACAACAAGTTMGCCATGGAAGGACATGGACAGATTCCATTACCACATCTGCCCCACACAGGAGGAGTAAAAGTTCACCTGATCATTATCAGACCTGCTATTTAATAGTTCCCCAAAATGCCACACAAAATGGACCATATTTACATCTATGAAATGCATACAGTGTACAAGAGGACCTGAGCCTGTAGAACCTATGGAGCTGTATRTGCAGGCATCAAGATGCTCATGCATGTAGATCTGCCAAAGAATAAATGTAGTACTACTTAACCAGCCAAATATTTACCCAGTGAGATGAACATATATTTACTGTGCTGGTGACAGAACTAGATTTTCTTGCTTCAGCTGGGCTGCTCTAGAGAGAGCATTTTTCCATTGAAGTAAACTCAGCCTGAGTGAAATCAAGTCACAACAAACTATTGCTACACCATTTAAATACAATGGCAAACTAATAAAAGGCTGTGAGTGCACTTTAAACAAAATGCAGTTTTTAAAATATCCAAAAAAAGGATTGCTCAGGCCAAACGTTCTCCAAGAAAAGATGTTAAAATTACAATAGAATTATTTCTCAGAGTTTTCATATGATTAAAAGCCTAGTTCTCATATTCTAAAGGGTTTTTCAGATAGCTTGGGTTTGGGGTTTTTTTTAATTCTCTTTGCAGAGACACAATAGCTCTCCAAATCAAACAAGCATCAGCCCCCAGTGTTTTGGAAACCATGACTTAGCTTAAAACCCATCACATGCCATACTTCTTAGGTCATAAAAAGTAAGAGGTAAATCCAGGCAAAGGAATTATTCTGAAGCTGAAGGGAATTAGGGGATTACTGCAGTAAGGCCCCTGCTGAGCTTGCAGTGTCCTTGAAGGGCCGTGTACCCTGTATTTCCCTGGGGAATGAGAGCCAGGCTCAACACAGCCCATTAGCATCAGCCTAAGCAGTAAGAACTGAGTACGTCTGACTCAAGTGTCATCTCCTTCATTCAGAGTATGCATGTTTCCTCTCCATAAGGTCTGCTGTTACAAAGAACTGTATTCTAGCAATTAACATGCAGAAGCAAGCTTAAAGTACAAATAATTAAACAAACAACAATAAAATGTTTATACTGGTAAGCGCTCACACAGTTCTAAGACATGGACTCTAGTTAAAATAACCATTATTGTGCAGGTTTTCCCCCGCAGACCAGACAGATAGTCTCATGGAAAGAAACATAAATGCCACCCAAGAACAACTAACCAACCCCACAGCATCCAGCTTGCTTCACAATGTGAAGCTTTCTCCAGCACGTCTGTGATATTATCCAACAACAGATCATTTAAAATAAGCAGCAATGCAAAATTTTCAGAATTGAAGCAGAAAAATGTTAACTATTTGCTTTGTTCTTCAGCTTTTACCTGAGCCATTTCTGATGAGGACATTTCTCTTACCAACATGCAGAATTAACAATAGTAAACGAAGTAAAGTTTGATTTAAATGTGAATGACAACACATAGAACAGATCTTCTGGCAGCACCTTCCATCCAAGCCGTTTCCCAAGCAGCTTTAGTACAAGTTTGGGTTTTACAGGAAAAATCTGTTAATAGAATACCTGTTGAGAAGAAACAGCAGAGGAAGCTGGACCAACAGATGATGAAGCAGCAGCAGCTGAATGATGAGGTGGAGGGCAAGAGGGAGTTGGGGGCTGAGAATGGGATAAGCCTTTAGTAGGTAGCTTATTCTGTGTAGAGCAGAAACAGGAGAGTTATCCAAGAGATAGTGACATAAACACAGGTTAAGTTCACAGTCATGCATGAAAAACTCCAGAAAAATAACAATGACAGTTCTACTCTTCTCTCTATTTCTGCACAGTAAGGACCCATGGAAATCATCATGGCATCTGCATGGTAAATGATACTATTGTACTAATTTTTTTTATAAAAATATTCACAGTGGGCAATTAGGTAAGATAGGGCAGAGAGAAAGCATAATGAAACATAGGAAAAACCAGAGTGCACCAAGTGCTACTGCTCACCTACTGATTAGAAACTGTGAGTGGGCAGTCTGTGCTTAAGCACAAAACATAGTTTATCTGAACACATTTCTCCCCTGTTAAAGCACTCTGATTAGCTTTATGATTTAAATTGTGTTTTACCTCCATTAAATTATGCAATAATATTTAAGCAACACTTTTTTACTAGTTTCAGCAGAATCCACATTACTTTTCAAATTCACATAGAATGAAAGGAAAGTTAAAACCAAAGCCACTGCAACTTTTTCCCTTCATGAATTCTTATACATCTTCCATTTCAGCAGTTCTTCAGGTGCAAAACTTAATATTCACCTTCGGAAACTCCATGTATCCGAACATTGAGGCGAGATGTGCTGCTTTCTCTTTAATGTTCTTTTTATGGAATTCCCTATTTGCTATGGTCTGAGCTCTTTTCTGCAGTGACAGCCACGTAAGGAAAGCCAAGGAAAGAAAGAAAGATATTTCAGTTAAAACCACACATATCAACAGAACACAGAAGTTTGTAGAAAGACTTCTTATTGTCTTAACACAACCTACAGTCCACAGAGAAAAAGGCCAGCATAGCCAGCAACAAGACAGTACACAGATCATCATATGCAGTTAAGAGACAGAAAGGAAAAGAAGTTTCTTGTCACCTGTTTCATTTTTTCCTCCAGGTGCTGAAGACGCTCAAGCACTCCAGAAAGTACAAATGCAGCAGAACAGGCAGATGCGAGATTTTCAGAGGTTTCTGACAGACTGGGCTGGGGATCTGTGTTTTGCACAGTCTTTGCTCTCCTGGCCATATGATCAGAACCATTTAAAGACTGTTTGGGTTCCCTGACCTCGTGTTCACTCCTAGCTACCACCTGAAACTGGGAAACACTTGAAGTGAAAAAAAATCTGCTTTCTGCACTACCATGCAGTTTATGCAGCTTTTAAGGATGCTTCCGAAAGCGCAGCACAGTCATGCACATAACTAGGAATAAAGTGTTCTCACATCACTCTTTGCACTCTACCTACTGCACCTCTGGTGCTTGTGCACATGCACTGAGATAAATCAGTCCTACATAACTTATGCAGGCCTTCACATTCTTCTCTAGGTTTGTGTCAGTTTTTGACAATAACCCCAGACAGCATAGTGCAAAAGAACTATGGCTCCTTCCAGGGTTTTATAGCAAAGGTTTTGGGTTGGTTTTTTTTAGCATCACATCGGCCTGAAACTAAGCTTAAGGTCAAATCACAAGAATTTCAATAGTTCTTGCCATAGTTCTAGAGCTAGTCTGAGCCAAGCCAAGACATAATGTATTTCAGATTTAAATCTGAAAATTTTCTGAGGAGTTCAGAACAGGTCTCTGAATTTTTATATAAAATAGCTTCTGATCTGCAGATTTCCACATGCAATACAAATCTCATTTCACTGCAGACTACTCATGAAATGCCACTACAGGATGTTTACTTCAATTTAAAACTAATCTAAAGTGAATATCAATAGTGTTTGAGAYGAGATTGCTTTCATTGAAAGCACCAAGAGAAAAATTTAGACTACGTCTTCAAAAACTTGTCCCCATATTTATGATGCTGCAAAAGAGCTTTCAGCAAAAATTCTTATCACAAGTTCTATTTTATAGGAATAAAACASCTGGGTATCAATATCAGCTTTTCAATGCTCAAGGTTTTATCTTAGATATTTTTGCCAGGTTTCTCAGGGTGGAATAGTCTCTTAGCCTTATCATTACAAGAGCCCAAAGCATCAAATACATGCACAAATCTTTGAGTACTGCTGTAGCTTTCTCACATGTTAAATGTAGCTGTGTAATTACATTTATACAATTTGGAGTCTAGATGTGGTAACCCAGAAACGAACACTTATGTTTTTAGGGTATTTTCCACGCTTTCAAATAGTTTTCTCATCTGGCGAAGCAGGTGTAAAACAGCCTTAAACTTTTAATGTGGTTTCCACAATTCTCAGCTAAATATATCTGTGAACTCTGCAGATTACACCCTAATATTGCTTTGCATATTGTGTAGTTATGCAATAACACTGAGTTCCCAGCAGTAAGAGAAATGCTGTGCTTGTCAGGTGTTACCCATGTGAGCTTCCTACCTGCCTTTTTGGTTGAGGTGGAAGAAGGCTTGGATCCACAGGTTTAGCAAAGCGAGGATTAGCAGGAGGGTCAGAAGAGAGCAGGGCTGGTCTACCTGTTAGCTCCTTGAAAAGCATTTTAAAAATTGCAAAGACAGAGTGAAGGAAAAAAAAAAGGAAGACAGTAAATAGGATTCAAAGACTTTTTGAGGCAGAAAGAAATAAAAGCTGCTTTTAAAGACATTACTATGGAGCTTAACAACCCATTTTGCAGATTTTTGCCACCCACTCGTTTTATTAGCACCTTCTACCATCAGAGATATACTTAAAGTTGAACACATTCAGTATTCTTCCACAGAGTTTATGATCATAAGTAATTTTCTCCAGCACGGCCAAGCAAATCTCTGGCCACTTATCACACACAGAAAGCTCAGGGCATTGACAAGGAGCCACGTAGAGTGCAAACAACAGTGGTTCAAGGATTGAGAAAGTCATTGGACATCTATAAAGCCTACACTAGGCTTAACTAGTTAAATAAACAAATGGACACAAGCACRAAGAATTAAGAAAGCCATCCTCCTTGTCAGAACCTCAACAGCTTGCTCACCCTCGGTTCAGATCTTTCAGGTGACAGATCCAAACCATTTCTGGCTAAAGAGCAATTTTGAGCTCCTCACACCTACCTTGGCRGCATGGGATTATTTTTAAAACACCACACTAACAACCATGAAAATGCTGTGCAATGCACAAATGTATTCCATTCTGCCTACTTTCAGAATGGAAACCGTAGCCAGACACATCTTGCAAAAGATTAGGTTCCCTTCTGACACTCCCTAAATTTTCCACAAAAACTCCACAGGATATGTAGTGTCCTTTACTTGTAGCATATACAAAACAAAAGGCCTTCTGCAATACCAAACACAGCCAGCTGAAACTTCCAAACAACACAAATTCTACAGCCTGACTTACCTAAGATTTCTAGACATTGCAATGCCATTGCACTTTTCAACATAATAGATAATAATACATTGTATTAATACACATTAGTCAGTCTGTATTAGTTTTATTTGTTCATCAAGTATTGAGAGAAATACTTTTAATTTGCATAAAGTATTAAAAAAGACAACCCGCTTCAAACACCTAACAGATTCCTGTTTTCCCTTGGAAATCTGCTTCACTCTCACAARGAGGGACCATGGTTTAATTTCAAAGATGACTTTTATGTTCCTCTATGACCTACCTGTCTCCGCAAGATTGTGTTTGAAGCATTCTCTTCAAACTTTGCCAACAGCTGAGTTGCCATTGATTTAACTTTGTTCTGGTTCATTCCTTCTCTGCCATCACTCTGTTCTTTCCCAGCATTTGTCCCTTGGTTTGAAAAGCCCGAAGTCTGCAAGGAAACAACAAACTATGTTTTTCTTAGGTTTCCTACTACACTCACGAAGAGAGAGGAGGAGAGAGATAACATCCTTATCAGAAAAGGGTGAAAGGAAATACAGTCTACAGTACACTGAAAATGACACCGGTTAGCACGCAAAAGTCACCAAAAAATATTTTCTTTGGTCCCAGAGTACAGTAAAAGGGAACATTAATCAGTGCTGCTATTCATAAAGCAGAGTCACAAAGGTAACTAATCAAAGAGGGACTAGAAACCAAGCTGCAATGCAAACTCCTCAAACAAACATTTGTCTAAATTGCTGAGTTAGGAAAAGGAAAAAACCCCCAATATGTTAAATGTTCTTGTGTCAGAACAAAAACTAGTGCAATTTAGTTAATGCTCTCCTCCCAACCAAATGATTGAAATTAATTTATTTCTCCTTTAGTGCACACCACAATAAATCCGAGGTTTTAGGGGAAAGGCTTTTTGTTCCTGTCAAGCTCCAAAGGCCAAACCCTGGCCCCCCAACTCCCACTGCTTCCTCAGCTCTGGTGCTCATCAAGGAGCTGGACACACATGGGCACCACTGAACACCAACCTCCTCGAAGACACCAAAAAGTCCTTTTCGACGTCTTTTGTTAGTCTCGTTTTCTTCTGTTTTCCCTTCAGCCTGAAAGGGTAAAGCCAAAACAAATTCCAYGGATTACTGCAGCAGTTACCAAGCTTACCCCAGCAGTTCCTCCCAGGACAGCAACTTCCACAGTYAGGCAGGTGAGCTCTGGCTTGCGCTAAACCAGGCACACCCAGGTGAGCAGTGCCAGCATACGGGGGCTTGTTGCCTTGTCAGACCCCCAGCTCAGCAGGATTGCTCCTCGTGGCAGGTATYAGGTCAGCAAAAGCTGCCCCATAACCCCTGACTGGGAGCTCTCACTGAACTCTGATGGGTGAGGACACATGCTCATACACTTTGYTAAACGCTGGCCCTACAACTTTGGCATTTATCTTTCCCTGTTTGAGTACTGAAGAGTTTATAATTCATAAAGCACTAACACATCCTTAAAGAAAAAGGTTTTACAGCATCAGTTATTCTGTGAATTTTCATCTAGATTACATGGTTCCCAGAGAAGTAACAAAATCCAGAAGCCCCTCACTCTTCCTCTATAGCCCCCACATCTCTCTTAACCCAGCYATCTGCACGCAGATCATGAATCCGTAGCGCAGTCATATTTCCTTTTTGGAGCAATTACTGACGCCTTAAAGGTCTGTCTCCCTCATAAGTTTCACTTCCCTGACTATGGCTGAACATTACAGTACTTAAGCAACCAAATTGCCTCTTTTGCGCTCGAGCTATGCATGTATTTCATTATTTTACTCAACCAGAGGTTACACAAATCAATAACACTTCATACTCAGTCCGCCCAAACTTGAAAAATAGTCAATGCTTAGAAATTTTATCGCTTCTAATTAAATTGTCTTGAAGATTTGATACAGTGGTAATTTATGAACAATAAACTACATTCCACTTATTTGCTCTTGCCCATGCTGTAACTTAGTGATTGCTCAGTCAAACTTAAAAAGAACTGAAAAGGAATAAAGAGAGAAAGATCAAAAGAATACAGGCTTCCTTTTTAAATATACACTGTTTGTAATAAATCATTATGCAGTGAATAGAAGTAATCCCAAACAACTTCTGGGCAAACACCAAAAGAATCAGATGACAATATTTTGATTACTTTGTGTGCTTTGCTACATTGTCTTTCAAGCACCAGCTCAGTATAACCCAGCTTTACACTACCTATAGTCATCAGCCTACCCAGGAAGGGTGAACAGAGAACAGCACAAAGTATTCTGCATAATAGCCTGTACCACATAAAAGCAGAACTTGCCTGAGTGAATGGAGCAAACAAGATGCTGCCTTTCAGAAATCTAACATAAAGGACTCTCATTAACATATTGACAAAGCAGTGAAAGACAAAGGAATTTAATTGCCGAGCAAGACTCCAAAAGGGCTGCKCTCTGTATTGTGTAAACACCTCCATTCATTTATTAGTCTGGAGCACAGGAAATCTCAGTTCCTCTCCAGCCGGGCTGACACTCAGAGGAGAAYGGAAAACATGATCCAGCTCAGCATAGGCTGCCAGAACAGCTACAGCCACACCAGCTCCAGGGCCTGCTTCCTGGTCTCTCACAGCCTGTGCCCAGATAAGGATCCCTCCCCTCCAGCCAAACACAAGGACAAACTAGATGCCATGGAAAGTTCAGTAAGCAACACACTGTGCTCTCCTAAAGCCCGGATAGAACATATACATATATATACACCTGGGTAATGCTCAGCACCACTTTTTGCAGAGGAAAGAACCATAAAACTGAAGCCACAGCCAAACTCTTAACTCAAGCAGCTGCTTTCCAWGGATCTTCATTTCCCAGCTAGTTTCAGGCAGTTATGGCACTCACAAGTCTGTCCTAACCCAAGTACCCTAACCCACCTTGCTTAGTTTCACACCCCATCCATGACAGAGCTGCAAAACCTCACACAAAATGCCTTGTTTCCCAAGCTGATTTGGAAATATCACTTCCACTTCCCATTTTGAATGAGCCCCTGTAGTGTGAAACCAGAGGGGCCCTTCAAGCAAATCACCTCGTGCTTTCATGTACTGCCAAGAACTACAGCTCCTGCTATGACAGAAGGCTTATTTCATGACAGGAGGTTAATCAGAGGCTGTATGGCTTAGTAATGGAAAGCTCTCCCCACTGCTGAAAGTCTATTTACTTCTGCAAATAACTCATTGAAAAACAACACTGCGGTCATGAAAAAGGTTTTTCTTCTAAAGAAGTTACCCACAAGAAAATGCAAAGTTTATTTTGCCTGTTTTGTTTCTCACTGCTTGGCTATCTGGGAAACATGTCACTGGGTTTTCTGTGTAAGTGGGTGGCAGGGAAAAATTATTTCCTAACAAGGATATGTGAAGTTACTGGACAATTGGCTGTCCATAGGTTTTAAAAACGCRTTTGTGGGTGGAATACATTCAAGACAAAAGTCAGCCTAGGAAATATCTGGAAATTCTGGAGTAATTCTTCAGGTGAAAAAAGTAGAAATTACATTTCTACAAGACAAGAGAGCAAGAAATTTAAAAAGCAATATATTAAAATACTGAGAAATACAGTAGACATGTACATGTGTTAACTCAGGCCTCCATAACCATTCAAAGCTCTGGAGTCTTTAACCACACCATGTATGGGCATGGAYGTTTTTTATAATACAGGGCCATAACAAGGCCTGTCAGTAAGTTTTCATYAATAAGTGACCAAGAGAGAAAAGTACATGGGCATGACTAAGAGATTGTTATCCCAGAGCTGCTGATCAACCTGCCCACTGTTTGTCACCACTGCAGGTTACTTCTAGAAGAGTTRGAAAGCTTCCCTTCAGAACCTTGACAGAATCCACAAACTGTTCAAATCCCTGCTTTTTTTCAAAAAGCAGCTCTCTCTCCCAATCAACAAGCAGTCTASCATACCAGGGATTATTTGAACTGCTATGAAATAGAATGGCTGTATATTTAACTCTAGGAATACAGAGCTATAGTACTATTTTTCTTACAAGTACAAATAGCCCAGAAAATTATAGCAGTGTACATATAAAACCCCTTATTTCTGAGCCCRACAGTTTATTTTCACCTTTTCAGGAAAAAAAGATTTATAGGGCAAGTCTSCCTTCACAACTTACCTTTGGTACTCGTTTTCTTGGTAAAGTTAAATTGATATAATTATTAAAGATGAAATTCGATGATTTTGCTGAACCAAGGTCATTATTTTCTCCATTTTGCTTCTCAGCAGCATCTGTTCAAAAAACAACTGCTTAGGATATTTACCTAGATTTATTTTTACATTATTTTGACTAAGCCAAAGCTTTCCAGTTGAGTGCTGGTAGCAATTATATATAAGAAACACAGGCAAATAAAAGTAAATACATACAATGCAGGATGACTTTTTAAAAAGAAAGAGAAACACACAGGCATGAAGGTGCTGTGTGCAGTCATCCTTACCAGGCAATCATGCTAACAACTGGATACATGAACTTTATGATGTCAAGCAGCAGTTATCCAGCTGCCCCTATTCCCTGAAACCACCGAGGAGCCACAAAACCTTGGTCTTCAATCAAATTTTTCCCCCCTTTCCTGTTTTAAGCCCAAGGTGACTATTGCAGACAGGCATGCCAGAACGGCTCAGCTGGGAAAGGGCTCTTGGCTCAGGAGCAGCGCTCGTCAGCAGCCTGGATGAAGTGCCTGCACTTCCCAGACTCGCAGGGATCGGGAGCGGCCCGGGTTTGCCTTACCTACAGCCCGCAGAGGRGTGCCCCGGAACAGCTCGTAGAACTTGGACAGGTACATGACCATGCTGAGCTTGTCGGGCTCCCCGGCCGAGCCCACCTCCTTCCCCGTGGTCACAGGGGGGATCCCAAACTCCCGCTCGGCCACATCGAACGCCAGCTGGTTGTTCTTGACAACGTCCTCTTCGTTCAGAGCATCAAAGTCRCTGTGGGGACAACGCAGCGGCATCAGCGGCTTCGCTCTCTGCTCCCTTTGGGAACACGCAGTGCTGCCCTGCCCGTGGGAGAGGAGCAGGGCAGCACCAGGAACGAGGGCACAGAGGTTTCGCTGGGGCAAAGCTACAGAGTCCACACAATGCCAAAGGTAAGAGCCTCACACAAATCCCGTTATTACAAATACACGTTTTGCCAGAARTGTAATTTAAAAGCTTTTTCAGTCAACTGAAAGGATCTTCTTATTTATGGAGAGATGCCATTCTTCCTCAGAAGTGCTAAGAAACCTTTCCCTCTCCAAATACAGCTGCACTACTACAGACTTCATGCAATTGATTTCTTAGGTTCAATTAGTTCTATAAATCACCAAAGCCAGGAGGAATAAATTTAGGATAGCATTCTAAGGAAGTAGCATGTTGTATGTGTGCGCACACACACAGGCACTACCTTTCTTTCTTTAAGGTGTTACACACACAGTTTGAGCAAGGACCTCCTGTCCAGGTCACAACTGAATTTAGCAGTGCACTAAATAAGTACATCACACATCTGGAACTCTGTTATCCACTCTCTAATCCATTTTCTATGGGACCTATTCTAAGACTCTGATCTTTTGAACGGTTTCCAAAAATCTGTGATTAAAATAAACATGTGAATAAATYACAAAGCTCCAGGCAGGGCAGTTTCTTTCTCCTCTTAATGGAATGTGAGTTTTTGAATCCCCAAAGAATTCCTCCTCTTCCCTCACCCACCCACTGTCCATTTCTGGAGCTGGGGGGGGCTGTGGGCAGCCCCTCCACCCCAGCCCTGCCCACAGCCCACTGGCAGCCACCTCTCTTGCCTGCCTGGCTTTCATCTGGCCAAGTCCTTCAGCAGGCTCATTTAATACAAAAAGCCAACAAGATCCAAACACAATGTTAATTAAACAGCAGGAGGTCTGTTAGCTCAGGAAGACAAATTTATCGACTTTGTAGAGAGCAGTGCCCAGAAGACATGTTTTCCACAGGCAGCAAAGATTACTTKGCTTTCTATGCCCTCTCCCCCCCTTAGATTCATAAATACATCCGTAATTCTAATTTTTTTAAGCTAACCCAGGGCAAAAAAAAATATCCTACTCTTAAAATCTCAGCTCTTCCTCTGGCAGAACTGTACAAACAAGCACCCTAGGTACCGCTCCTATTTTTGCCAATTTATCACACCTCATAAAAGAGCTCAATCATTCCTTTCATTCATCCACAATAAAGGGAGGTTGACCATAATTCACGTGTGACTCCTAAGTCTCTGTAGGAAGACAAGAGAATGCATCCACTGCATTCTGGAGACTGGTGAGAAGAAAGTGTCACTCCACTGACTGCCCCAAGCAGTGCCAGCAATTGCCATTTCCTGACACCTGTTACACACTGACCCTCTTGTGTCTGACTGAGGGACCTTACAAAGTATTCATATGCATGAAGTTGGGTCATGCAGCATTAGGACCCCAGAAACACTGCCAGAAGGGGAATTCTAGCTTACTCACAATCCCTAGGGCAGTTAATTTTCAAAGACCAGCCCTTGTTGTGCCCATGTAAAAGGGCTCTGTGCTGTCCTGGACAAAGAGTTGTGCAAAATTTCCAAGTCCAATGCTTCCCTACATGACTGGCACAGCACGCACTACAACACATGGAGGATGGCTCACTCCAGGCTCACCCAGTATTTCTGTAACACATGACAGTGCCACTATGGCTGAGGTTTCAAAGGGACACTAAAAACCTGTCTCCAGGGGTATGGGAATGCAGCTCTACACATTCCCCAAGCACTGCAAATTTCGTTTTAAATAGACGCATGACTCCCACAAACACGATAAATCATAGGGTTCAAAGCCTTCCTAGCTCTTTGAAAGCATATATATRTTTCATTTTAAATGCCACGCAAGGATGTACAGAAAAAAACAAAGCRAAGCCAACCCCACCCTCTCCACCCCCCCCAAACCCAGCAATGGYGTGAACTTCCTTTCAGAAAGCAGCCACAGAAGGGGACTGTAGAGAATCAGCGTTGGTAAATGCCTCTCCCAAGGAGCTCCGCAGATGTCACTCACATGAGGTCGGGCCTGAAGCGATGGATGATGGCGCACAGAGCCAGGCCGCTCTTCCAGGAGGTGGTCAGGTCGGTGACGTTCACGTTCCGGTACCCCTCTGTCTGCTTCTGGCACCACGTCAGCAGCTTGTTAGGCCGAATGTCCGACTCTGCAGTGGCAGGAGGGCAAACGTTTCGGTCACTTTCTGCACGCTCAGAAGGCCACGAATGTCAAGCCACAGCAAGATGCCACATACCTTGTCTTGAGAGATTCACTGATCTTCTAATGGAGCTCACTCTTTCAAGAGGACACTGCTGCAGCTCGTTGGTGACGTATAATTGTCTCACCTAAAGGCAAAGCAATTACCAGCATAATATTAGACAAAAAAAGCAGTTTTGTTTCCAGGTTAACTTTATCAGCAGCTGGTTCTAAATTAAGRAGCCTCCCGAAGATTTTGTTTACATACTCCTTGCAGCTCTATTTATCYTAGATAGAAAAAGAACTGATTTCACAAGCGAGCCTTCTAAGTACTGACCTGGTGAGGTCGAACACAGCTCGAGTTCAAGTTTGGATATCTTGTTGCTGGGTCAATGGTGTACTGGTCAAAGTTCTTATTAATGTTTTCAGGGGTCGTCTGAGGCAAGAGTCGATAAATGCTCTCTCTTAACAGAGAAAAGAGATGCAAGTCATATATCAAAATAAATATTTATTATATAAAGAGGTTGGGGGGTTTTTTTTGCAGCCACCTGCACCTTATTTTGGTTCTGTCAGGACAAGTGTTACAGTCTAAACGCATAATGCATGCATCCCATTTCTTATCCCCACTCACCAGACAGAAAAAGGACAACAAGACAGACAGAGCTTATGCCCATATTTTCCTGAGGCAGGAAGTGAGCAAGAAAAAGAAGGGGGGAATAAAAAAAAAGGAGGTTACATCATCCAGTCATCTGGTTTTGCTTTAACATCCACTCAAGGAGTAACTTCTTTACCACATAACAGCACTAAATCCTGTCATCCTGCAATTCCTATAACCACCACAGCTTTTTTTACTATGCTGTTCAATTTTCCATTTGGGACCAGGCCGTGTTTGAGTCATCCCACAGGCTTCTATCTTAAAACTTCTCAGAGTGCCGTAGTTAGTAAAGCTCCTACTGCATTACCACAACCATGACCATTCCTATTACGTATCTGCCCCAAAACAGCCCGGGCAGCTGCAGCAGAGCAGGGTGGCTGCCAGCAGGACCAAAGTCAGCAACTTCAACCATCAGACCACGGTGACACCAGGATTGCTGGTGTACTTCACAGCAGAACTTTTACTCCAGTCAAAAAAACCCTCATGGTGCAGCATTGTAACAATTCTCCTTCGCCACACTTTCATCAGCCTAAAGCGAGCACCAGGGCTCCTAAGCCAAACTGCAGAGTTAAAGTCAGAGATCAACTATAAAAGCTGTTAGTGTTGAAAAATTTATTTAGACTCCTTTCAGGATTTTTTTTTTTAATTTTTAGAACAAAAAGACAGGTGTTGAGATGGTTGGAGGAGTTTTTGTTTGGTTGGGGTTTTTTTGATACAAGGTATCTTTGGTTTATTGCCTTAAGGATCACACTTAATTCTACTGATTGACATAAATCAGCGATTTAAACCCTAAAAATATTTCTCCTGATGGCATTCTGAAATCCACTGCCTTCTACCAATACTGTGACTCTTTCAAACACTGGGAATGATGGAGAGCAAAGCAGCACTCACCGTTCAGCCAGGATCTCTAACGGGGGCTTCCCCTGAGCCCAGCTCCGCACCATCCACGCAGTATCGAAGGCAGCCAAGAAGCCTCTTGCACAGCCAGTACCCATTGGCCAGAAGGGCTGTAAGAAGCATTTACACTTTAATCCCCAGTATTTCTTAAGGTCTTACTACAAAAGTCACTTGCAATGAGAATTTGGAGTCTAGGGTTTCATACTGTCTTGGAAAAACAGCACAGAAAGAGTCAAAATGCAACACAGAAAACACTTGCAGGTTTTGAATGTGTCTCTTCTCCAGGTCTTGGGTAAGGAAAAAAGACTGCTTCTTTCACTTCTTTCTTTTTTTAACTTCTATATTTAAAACCAAATTTCTTAACCTCAAAAGGTAAAGGCTGAGGAAAAAAAAGAGTCAAGAACTATTCAAGGAATAAAGGGGAAAAAACCGATGCCCTTCTCATCTCCTAATTTTGCTTTGGACTGTTCTTTTCAAATGCTTCAGGCTGTCAGYATGAGTTTAAAAAAAAAAAAAAAGTTGCTACATACACTTTTCACTTCACAAAGGAAAAAAAAGAGAGAACATACTAAGGCAAAGAGACTGCAATAACAATTTGGATCAAGATTTTGTCTATGATGGAAGTCAGGAAAATCATGCCATGCACCCAAGCTAAGGACACAGAGCTCACCGTTTTCAGACAGTAACACAACTTGCATAAAGCAAAATGGGATCTCAGCCCAGGGGCTGTCAGCCAAGCATTAGCTATGACAAACTATGGCACAAAAAAAGGGAGAAAAAAAAAATCTATTCTAAAGAAGGTACCACTGTTTCAGGACATGTATAAAAGGACATTTTTAATGGTTGGATTAAGGAAATAAAAAACCAAAAAGATTACTTGGAAAACATTCCAAGMTATACCTCAAGCAAACTATCTCCAACAAGCGCCACCAGGAGCTGATGTCTGTGCCTCTCTCTCACTAGTGCAGCATTTTCAGATGCATACATGGAAGTAAAATCAAACATTGCTACATCTGGCTGGCCATAGTGATTAATTGCAAAATCCAAGGAAGGCAGCTGGTAGTTGGTTGCAAAGTCAGCAGCTTCTCTGGCGTAGGACAGCAAATTGCTCTGGTTCACGTTTTCCCCRCAGAGGAGCAGCTCAGTATCAATGGAGTCCTGCCAGGAGAGAAGGATGTGGGATGAGATGCTCCAATATCCTCTCTGAATTGGAACACTGCAGTCCCACAGCACAACTGGGAGCCACACATCTCACAGCAACAAGAACCAAGTGAGACTTGTCATCTCCCCCAAAAAGCCAATACACAAAACATAGGTTGCTGTACCACCCCAAACAGAAACTCTCCTTCCAACAGTGAACAAGCAGCTTTATTTGCAATAGAATATTACAGTGCCACCCAATTCCTTTGGTTATGTGTTATTTTCACAGSATTACCTCCCTCACATCAAAAATGTTATCAACATCACTGCAGTGCTTTTCTGCACATGTGCACTCCACATCTGAAACCACACCAGAGCAGAAACACTGATGATGTAACACATGGGGCTCAGCCTCAAGGYTGGACTTGACATCTGAGTAACAACACCACATTCAAACTCGGATTGTASCAGCTTTTCTGTTGTTCAGTTTTGGGCTGGGTTTTTTATGGCCAGAGTGGTGAAGCACCCTGCCTTTACAGGTC